>OX326946.1:4112948-4775448 GCA_946800315.1 Misopates orontium | reverse complement strand
TTTTGGGCACGAGGCTCCGCCATTGAAGCTTCAAAATCAATGTAAAACAGGTAATCGAAGTATCTGCAAGTAGGGAACGTAAAGTATTACTTTAGCAACAAAACTGTGGTAAGGCCTCCATGCTAGAAACTGATTTAAGTACTATAGTTGGGTGCGATGAGTCGTTTCTTCTCGAGTTTGTCAAGATTGCACCAAGAATTAGGAAACGAAGCAGAATTTATGCAGCAAGTCATTACAATGATCTAGTTTCTCATTTACTCCTCGCTTTTCTCCTTTGTTACTAATATTATACACAGCAGGAACATCAGGACGGGGGATGTACAATCATATAGTAAACTACTGCTCGAGCACGCACATTATAACGCACTCTTATCTAGGGAAGAAGATTTGGCATCTGTTACTAACAACCATAAGCTATGCATTAAAATGTAAAAGAAAAAACAGATATAAAGCTATGCACGTTGAGAAAATAGATTATTAACCAATTGCCATATTTACAAAGGTTAACCAAGAACTAAGGATCATACGACCAGTCAAAGATCAATAATTCTTATCTTTAGTCGCATGTTTCTGATTACTCTTAATCGACAAGGCGAAATTTCAATTTCTAACTCCCTCATACCAATCTCATATTCATTGGGCAGCAATAAATTTTGATATAAAATAAAAAACTCACGTGGTGCTTCCACTATAAGAGTCACTAACAACCCTCAAAGGCCGCATTTTTTGTGGCCGGCTCTCAATCTGCAGTGCAGATATAAGGGGAAAAAGTTACTACACATCAGTAAAAAGGGAATGCAACAAATTACAACTAACCAAAGTACAATTTAATAATTACCTTTGACAAATTAATGCCCCTCAAAGCAAACACAGCTAGTGCCTTGAATAAAACTCCAGGTCCTTCTTCAAGAGTGAAGACAATGCTAGTCTAGAAAGAAAATATAATTTTCTCAATAACACATTAAAAGCGCCATTCGCCGGAAAAAAGAAATACCTTATAAGCTTTATTTGTTCCAGGGATTATAGGGTCCCTTGCAAGTATGAGAAACCGGGTAACGTTGTCAGGATCATCCTATTAGATTGAACAAAGTTAATTAGAATATCTATTACAGAATCAATCATAAGTCATTTCGATTCCAAGCAATGAGGAAAACAGGAAGAAAAGAAAGAAAGAGCGCCGGATGAATCTTGCCTAGACCAAGGTCTATTAGACCTTGTGGTTATAATTTTGCCGCATAATCCAAAAAGTTGTGATATTAAGTACATGGTCGATTGTAGCCTTAAATTTTATGCACGAACAATTGCAACCACAAGGTCTAGCGTAGGCTTAGCCTACATAAGTATTTTCCAGGGACGCCTATTAACAAGCAAAGAAAGCAAAATCATCTTCTCAGCTGTTTAAATGCTTAGTTCACTCTTTCTGATTCTTAATAAAGTTATTGTTTTCTAGCCAAAAACGAGCACTTTAAAAGGGTTATGAATTATAACTGTGATTTACCACAGATTCTGAAGAAATGTTCATAACAAGATTAGGTTCAACTGCCTACTTCCTTCTTCCAGCCTTTTACTAGTCACTTCAGAATTATGGAGAAAGAGACGCAGGCTTCAAAGAGCAACTGATAACATTGCATAACGAATTCATTCATTAAAAGAGAAACTGTAGCATGCACATGATACAGAGCAGGAATCTTGACATTAAAGTGTAAGACGTTGAGTTAGTTATTGGACATGCACATGTAATACCCTGCAATGAAGTTAGGTCTAGAAGCTCAGTTGTATTAAACGCCAGAAATATAGGCATAACGATAAAAAATTAGATGACAAGTTCAACAAGAGGATGAACCAATATCCTTACCTGTATTCTTTCAGAAAGAACATCAAGTCCATAAAGCTCTGCAGCACGAGCACTTGCAATTGCTCCACTCTCTCTCAGACGTTCAGAGGCAACAATCTGTGATGGTAGTAACATGACTTGAACAACGAACAAATAAAAGAAAAAAAAATTCAAACAAATACCTGAGCTGCACCAGCAGTATCATCAACACTGACTCTGGCAACACCCAATTTGTTCAGAATCATCTCACAGTGATTGAGTGCCTAAAATCACCAAGAGTTACAATCTTCTGATGTTCAAGGAAACAGTACAAATGTTTAGGGAAAAGGTAAAAGAATAAGAGTCACTGAATGACGCAAGAGCCTTATTTGCCTTCTACACGGCATAACTAATATAATTTGGTAAGCAATTTTAGATTCTTAAGTCTTTTGGATCTGCCTTCTCAAACATTACGGTTTCCATATGAAATCAAAAAGCACCTCAGCGTTTGAACATTCAAATAGTTCTTTACAATGATAAACACAAAGCAACTATCATTGCCATGTTGAAAATGATTGAAATCTCTATTAACTCTCCATAAATGAACATCAGACGATAAAGTGCTTATATTGTGCTTATAATTGCGCTTATCTGGAAAAGACATGATAAATCAATCACCTGCGGGTGACTCAAAACACGTTTTATCTCTTCTTTTCTAACACCAGGTAACCCTAGAAGGCAGTGATTGACAATCATCTGAACTTCCCCAACTATGTGAAGCCTATGCCGAAGCAGCAAGTCGTAATTACGATGAATGCTTCCACCAACAGAATTTTCAATAGGAAGTACAGCTTTATCCACCAACCATAATTCAACTGCCTGAGAGATGAAAGGCGTCACTATAGAGAAATGGAAAAACAACTACATGCTTTGAAAAAAATTGTGACCTTGAACGCGGCCTCAAATTGGTCACACGGGACAGGCTCACAGTCTGGGTACGCTTTGAGGGCAGCAGCCTCACTATATGCTCCTGGAGCACCCTAAGTAAGGTAAATAAATTATTCTGAGTAAAATGGTATAAGCGATCTTATGTACCAGTATTACGGATCAACTACCTGATACGCAACTCGGACCTTCGCTCCATCATAAGTAGAATAAGAAACATCGGTTGCAGACAAGGGTTCTGCATTTAAAACATGGCTATTAAGAATTGTCTAGAATATCAGTGATGGTTGAGACATTATTGTTTCCCTGCCCTGACCTAAAGAAACTTCGACAAAGTAACAAATGCGGTTGCCTTCTTCACAAAACATCAGAAAATGACAGTTTTCTAAATGATTCTTCTTAAAAAAGCAAACATATGAACATGATCCATTAAGAATCACCAGCCAACTAGTAGAAACTCGCCATCATCGCACGTAAAATAAACTATTGCAATTATAGCCTATAGTTAGAGCCAAAAGGTACTACAAATAGAAATATACACAGAAAAGCTTTATAACCAATATTAAAAAAAAAAAAAAAAAAAAAAAAAACACCCCACATGGCATTAAAAATGATAACACTTTTAGCAAGCAAGATCCCATGGTATCCAATAAGCATAACATATTAGATCAGCCAGTCAACGCTAAACACAATTAACAACAATAAAAATTGTATCTAACAACATAAACAATAAAAAATGTAGTATCCCAAATCGCATAAGTACCAAAAACAGAGGATTTAGAACACAACCAACATGTCAAAGAACATAAACACAATCATTTCACTAAAAACCAACAAAAACCCATGATTTATATTTTTTTCCACAGTTAGCTAAAACAATTTGAATTAAACTCACTGCGGAGAGAATTCAAATCCTTATGAAACACTGTGATCTGAGTGTCCTCAACAACTTCATCTTCAACAGGGGTGATTGCTCTGTTACACAAACACTCCCATTTTTTCCAATGAAAAATCCTCAAATTCACCAAACCCGAACAAAAAAGACCCGATTGAGAAAATGGGGCAGCTCTAATCTCGTTATTAGAACCACAAAACACGTTTGGCGCAGCTTTCAACGCCATTTTTTGAAATTTTAGTGAAACAGAGACTCATGAGAACAAAAAATTAAGACAAACCCAGAACGTATTTATGCTTGTTTGTGTGAAAGTCAGGTGCTTTATTGATTTTCCATAAACAGCAAATGTGGGATTGGATTTTGTTTGTGGAAAAAAATTGAAAACAGAGTAGGTAGGTGAGGGAGGTTAATGCTGATTGGTTACTTTTTGTTTCCAATTTTGTTTGTGATGCTCTGTTTCTTGAATCTGAAGCAGGAGATTGAAATTTGAGTAATTATGAATTAATGGCAGTGTGTATGGGCAGGATCTTGCGGCTGTTTATGAGTATTTATTGTTTACACTCAAGTAGATTATGTAGGTACTGTTCTAATGATAATTATGTTCTACGCTTCGAATCCCCGCAAGCCAGTTAGGAGGAGTTTAAAAACTTAACTCCGGAAGAACTGAAGTAGATTATAATCATTATAGTAGTGCTTTAATGATAATTATGAGTATTCTTAATTGTTTTATTGCTCATTTTTAAAGGTTATTTTATTCATGAGATTTGTTTGTATTTGAGAAGTCTAATTCGTTTTGTAGACTGAGCTCAACACACCTCTCACATGTAGTTGATATTTACTCCATCATAATCATGTAATCAGGTTACCATCATTATTTATTTTGAGAAGAATCGAAAACCATATAAAGATCTTTAACTTATTTATTACTCCTTTCAAAAAATAATGATAAAAGAGTGAGATTTTTTTATATATGATAAAAATTGTTGACAACTCTAAAAATATATTAATATAACCCCAAATTGTAAATTAACAACATCTAAAACTATGAAGTTTCTCCGCACGGGAAACTATGAGGTAGTTCCTAATTAAATCATCATTATATTGTCCCTCTTACAAAACATCGAGAGAAAAACGTAATTGAGCTGTCCATGCAATTTCTATATAATTGCATTGCCAGTTCCGTATGTCCCTCTTGGCATCTTTCAATGGAGTTCTAAAAATGAAAAATGGATTTTTTTTTTTGTTGAAAGTTTCCACAAAAATAGGCAATGATATACTATGATCATTGAGTATCCATACGTCATCTTTATATTACGAGAAAAGATGTTATTTGTCAACAAGTACGTGTTTACATAAAGTTTCATGCTAAATCAATGATTATAATGTTCTATTTTTAATGTCTAATTGGTACATATTGCGCCATGCTTATAATTGTTTATTTTTTAATTTAGAATTGGTATTGGGCCATGTCACATTCAATGATTAAATGTCTTGTTCTTAACTCATAACTGGTATTGGGCTTAACTTGGAACTTTTCTAGTCTCAACTTTTCGGATAATTCTATTAATGGACACATATTAATTAATAAATGTCAGTCACCTTTTGCAAACTTAAATTGTAGATGAGATGGCAATTTAGTATAGTATCAATCTGAGATCATAGAAGATGTTTTGGATTCAAAATGCCATCGCCATCCACTATCAAAAATTAACAATCAATCATCTTTACAAACTTGAGATTTGAATAAACAACAATTCAATACAGACCACCACTTAGCAAACCAAGAATTAAGGGATGAATTAGAATATATATGTATGAATTAACAAAGTCAAGCCTCTTTACAAACTTAAAATTTGATAAACAATTCAATACACTTATTTTTATAAATATAGTATCTGCCTACACCACGAATATGCCTATTGAGTAGAGGCATAGTGAGAAGACTCCTCTTGATTTCTTTTTTTTTTTTCCTGTTTTACGTATGACGTTCATTATCAAACTCACAATAAACAACTATCAAGTATAGATCTTAATTTATTAATAGCAGTCTTGTAAATTTTATTATGTACTGCGAAAAGAAGTGATCCAATAATTCAAAACTCCTCCAATGGCAAACTTAATTAATACCACTCATCCTATACTAGCTAGTAGAATGAATAGAAGTTTAAAGAACATAAAAATTGAGCACCTCTAGCTAGCGAATGTAGCACGAAAATGTGTCTTCCCTACATTGGATGAGTAATTACTTCTACACTTAATTAAAGAAAAGTTTGTGATTTATTGATTAATGGCACCACTTTATGCTCAATATATCTGATTAACCAATATATCTCTCACGCTAATATTGTTCAAATTTTATACACAAGCTATATGTGCTTGATATGTCTTGCAGGTATTAAACATCGAGATGATAATACCCTCAAAATTGGATCAGTACTCCACATACAAGACTGAATAATATGTTGTAAAGATGATGATAAAAGAGAATAAAGAAAAAGTTGGGTATATATTATAGATAAAAAAGAAACCATTGATGTTTAAACTAATTACAATAAAAAAGGTCATATATTTTTGAATAATTAAGAAAACACTCCTTAATAATTAAAAACTATATAGAAAATAGAAACCCATAAAATTTGAGTAATATTGAGATACTCCACATTAATTAACTACTAGAAACTAAGGCACGCGGAACCCTGCGCACATTAACTTTTTATATTGTAAAGTATTGTATGTTGATATTCAAGTTTGAAGGAAAAAAATAAAATCTAGAAAAAAAAAGGCAAGATAAAAGAGTTGCTTAGATGGAAAGAGTTTAAATTAATGGTAGAGTGAATCAACATAATTAGAGTAGAATAGAAAGATAAGTAATTTCCACTGAAGAATATGAATTATATGGAAACTAAATCATTCTTCTTAATAAATGGTATAATTAATTTTATCTAACTTAAATTGTAGGGTTAAATTGAGAAATTAATAATAAATTGCTATAGTGGAACATAAATTATATGGTTAAATTTGAAAGTCAAAAGTTTGGTGTCACAAATACCTCTTCCTTTATATATTAGTATAGATTGTGCATTATATTATTATGTGTTATTTGGTAGCACCCAATACACTCTTATGAAAATGTACATAATTTAGAAGCATAGCGCTTTTGGTGTGCTATATATTAGAATATTGGTCAGTCGAGTTAAACCTTATTGACTCGGTACTAATGTATAGTATAATCCGTCTATCCGAGGTGTGTTGTAATTTATCTCACTTGAAAAGCAATGAATCTTAAGCAACCCAAGAATATAAAAATCATATGTAGGTTATCATTTAAATGATAGAGTAGGAAAAATAGATTATATTAAGAGATTTTTTAACTATCAAACAATCTTTCAGAATATGAAACATAACACAACGCGTTATTCGAGTTGTTTTTCTCTTCTTTCATACTGGGACTTGATTTAAAATCTATAGTAGCTTTTGCATAATAATGTGTTATTTTTATGTTATTGATGCGAGAGAAGTTTACAGGAAAGAAGAAAAATAACAAAACTCCATAACTCGACGACAATACAAACATTAGCCAAATTGATAAGAGACTTGAGAGAACTCTTAAACTGAATGAAGTAAATCTAAATTTCTTTACCGTCAAATATGAGTAACATTATAAAGATTTTGAACTATAGTTGAAAAAATATGAAAAATTACAAAAAGGACTCATAAAATAAAGGGATAATTACAGCTACACTCCCTGAGGTTTGGTGTAATTACACATACTTTCTCTGTGGTTTGAGAAATTACACATACCTCCCCTAAGGTTTGAAACCTTACACATACCTCCCCTCTTCAATTTAAGGGTTGTTTGGGTATAAGTTATGATAAAATTATGCTTATTATACTTACATCCCTAAAGTTTGGCATATTTATAAAAGTAATCCTTGATGTTAGAAAAATTAAAATTAAATACTCCAAAAGATTTTATAAACTATTATATTATTACCTACAAATATAAAAAGTATTTAAATTTAAATTTAAAAATAAGTTAATCTAATCCAAAATATATTTTTGAATCAAAACACGTAACTTTTAGTTTTTTTTCTTTAAAACAATTCCCGTAAATCTCAGTCAAAACTTAACTAACTACTCATCTTTGTGCCTTTTGTTCTCGTTACAATTTTAAACTAACAATTATTTTAGTAATAGAAGAAGATAAAACACCGAAAATTGGTTTCACTAAATATAGTGCATTTAGGTTGTTTATTTTGTCAAAAAGTTCAACAAAACTTGCTACCTAAAACCAGTGACCATGTCTGATCCAAGGATGATAATTCTACTGTCACTGTTGCTGGTAATTTCGTCATCATTCTTCAATTTTTAAAATA
Organism: Misopates orontium; assembly: GCA_946800315.1. NCBI lineage: Eukaryota > Viridiplantae > Streptophyta > Magnoliopsida > Lamiales > Plantaginaceae > Misopates > Misopates orontium. The sequence continues at coordinate 4,767,419 of OX326946.1, read as the reverse complement.
GGTTATGAAAATCTTGATTATTTCTGTTATATTTGTTAATTTTCATTGAAAATGAGTGTTTTTACAATTGAATTTTCTATTTCTTGTCTTTTTTTTTTTCCGGAGATTGCATAGATATTTATTATTTTACCAAATGCTTCTTTTTTGTTGTGATAAATTGAAATTTCCGTGGGCACGCGTAATAGTATTTAATATGGAACTATAATGAAATTTATGAGATTATTAAAAGTAAAACAAAAATGAAGAAATAAAAAAACAAACAAAAACAAGAAATTAAATATTTTTACAAAATAATAAAAATATTAAGATTAGATTAAATTTTAAAAATAATTTAAATACTTTTTATATTTTTGGTTAGTCATATAGTAGTTTCTAAAATTATTTGGAGTATTTAATTTTAATTTTTCTAACATCAAGGATTACTTTAACAAATATACCAAACTTTAGGGGTGTAAGCATAATAAGCATAATTTTATCATCACTTACACCCCAAACAACCCTTAAGTTGTAGAGGGGAGGTATGTGTAAGGTTCAAACCTCAGGGGAGGTATGTGTAATTTCTCAAACCACAAGGGAGGTATGTGTAATTACACCAAACCTCAGGGGGTGTAGCTGTAATTATCCCTAAAATAAATCAAAGCTAAATACTCTTGTGTTAAAACTTCAAACTATAAAGTGGCGTTTTTACCGGGCAAATTCCATTGACCTCCCCTGAGGTTTCTTCTCTCTTCATCCACCTCCCCTCCTTTAAATGATTGTTAGTCAATAGTTTAAAATGGGGGGTAAAAGTGTCAACTAATAAAAATAATGTAATTATTCAATATCTATTCACAACACAACCAAATAACTTAATAAATTAACAAATACTAATATGCAATATTAGATGTATTTAAATAACTAAATTTTAGTAATAATATAAATATTAATTGCAACCAAAACATAAATATAGCAAATGTATAAATGTATCTTGGGCTTACCTCAACATAAAAATAAGAAAAAAAGAAATAGATTCATGGTTATATAGACGATAATCGAATTCAAACAATAATTAATTTAAGAGAAATAAAGAAAGAAATACATGAGCACCTTTCAACTAAGTATCAAATAGAGTTACTTCTATAAAATTAGGGCTAAACATAACTAAATCCCATGTATATTATTTCCATGATATAATTATTAAAATATAACATTTCTTTTGTTATAATTATTTAAATATAACATTTCTTTTGTTTAATATTTTTAATTGGATACTATATACTAGTAATTATAAAATTATTAAGTTTCTTCCTATTAATAAATTCATATAAATAATGACTCAATAGTTCATATTTCTTGTAAACAATATAATTTTTTTAATATAAATGTATGATTCAATGAATTTTAACTAGTTAATCCATGAAAATACAAGATATATTAGTTATTGAATTTTATTTAGTTAAATGAACCTAATTATTTTCTTCTTATATTTTTCCATATTGAGGTAACCCCAAATAAATTTATGTTTATGTTTATGTTTTGCTTGCAATGAATATGCATGTTATTACAAATATATAATTACCAAAATACAAATTTTTCATATAATATTTGTCATCCAATGTTGTATTTTTTAACTAGTTAATCCATGAAAATACAAGATATATTAGTTATTGAATTTTATTTAGTTAAATGAACCTAATTATTTTCTTCTTATATTTTTCCATATTGAGATAACCCCAAATAAATTTATGTTTATGTTTTGCTTGCAATGAATATGCATGTTATTACAAATATATAATTACCAAAATACAATTTTTTCATATAATATTTGTCATCTAATGTTGTATTTTAATAATTCTTAATTTACTAAGTGATTTGTTTGTATTGTGAATAACAATTCAATAGTTTATTTTTATTTTTTATGAAGTGCCACTTTTACCCCTAAAAAAACATGTTGACTAATAGTCAACCAACCCAGGGGAGATGGATGGGAAAAAGTCCAAACCAGAGGGGATGTGGATTGGAAAAATCAAAATTAGAGGGGAGGTGGGTAGAGAGAGAAGAAACCTCTGGGGATGTGGATGAAATTAACCCCGTTTTTACCCCGTAAAGTCAGAATTTGGCTAAAATAATATAGGCGCATAAATATAAATCCATGCATCTTATTTTTTTACTTGAAAAAACGCATCGTTCATAAAAATGGAGCATTGTTGACTTCGTAGTCAATTTTGGTCATGCTTCTTTTGAATCATGAAATTTATGTCTGTTTGCATTATTTTAGTTAAAAAAGAAAGTGGGTGATTAGAAAACAAAAAAATATAACTAAATGATAATCACGCATTATGCATGTTTTAGACATCACCTTTTTTTGAACTTGAAACCTAAATTTATTTTAGACCTCTAGTGCAAGATAATTTTGCACTTTTTACTTTTCGTGTTCTTGTAGTTGTTGTTTCACTACCATTGGGCTTAGGTAAGATGGTTCAACCCAATTTTTCGGATCACTTGTTTTTGGTCTCAAAATCCCAACCCAAACTTTCTAACTTTTACTTATTTAAGAGTGACCAAATAATTATTGGACATGCTATTTACGTGGAATCCATTTCTTGAATTCCACAATCGACGTGTTGACCCTTTCGATCTAAGCAACCTGAAATTGCAATAGATAATTGAGTTTTTCTTTTAGATGCTATTTGTTACAACATTTAGTTTCATACAAATTCAAACCCGAGGTTGTGCTTCACCCAAGTTTTGTCTTATGAAACCCATGAAGAAAAGGAATCTTTTGAGATTTTAAACTTATTGTTTCTCAAATACCATAAGTCAATTTAAAGTTTAGACATAAACTGTCAAACTCTTCGTAATATACTCAATTTTGTAACATGATACATATTATTTAAAAGATTACAATGTGGCCTTAACACATTAAATACCGTAGTCAATTTTCTGGCAGAAATCTCGCCTGAAAAGTTTGTTATTAATGAAATATTGAGTTTAAATACGGGATTCAATCCTATTTCGATAAAGACTCCTCTTTTCCTTCAATTTTGTAATATATATTTTTTAATTTCATTACAATTATTCATTTTAAACAGTAAATTTGGAAATCGGATTTAAATTGAAGGGAGAAAAAAAAACGAATCTTTATTGAGTTAATGGTTAAATCAAAGTGAATCATTTAGGCTATATATTCTGACAAAAATATTCCACCAAGAAGCTAGCTGTGAATACTTTGTGCATCAGACTAAGAAAAGTTAGGGAGCATATTGTGATTTGAAAAACACAATCCATGTCACAAAATAGATTATAAAATGAAGAGTTTCATATTTTTAAACCTTTAAAATTTTAAATGCCAAGAAGAGCTTTATAGAAAAACAATTAAACTGTTGTTTTTAGTTCCAAATACATCCTATATTTCGAATTTCCTGAGTACACTTGTCAGACGATTGCCAACCAAAATCAAGGTAGTGTAGGTTTCTGCGTCTAGCTCGAAGTTTATCGTATGAGCATAGCGATTCATATGATGATGGTGGCGAATTTGCACAACATAGAAAAAAAAAAAAAAAAGTATTGCCACACAAATAGGTGCCAAAATAAAAGGAAAAAAAAAAAAAAAAAAAAAAGAATTAGGGAAATTCTTTTGGTTCTGGTCCGGGTTTAGGCAGACACGTTCCGTTCATCTATTGTCATATCAGAGCTTTGGGCAGTTAGACCAAACTGCATCTCCATCTTTGTCCCACCAACCATTATTTTACTCGCAGAATCAATGGGCACTTCCATTTTTCACTTTTCACTTTATTAAACCTTCCCATTCAAACACATCAATCAATTTCCCTTCACTATTTCTATCTTTTCAAATTACTATTTCAATACATTAATGGTTACCGATTTTTAATGACTTCCCCATAGCCCTCCAACCACTTTCTTCTCCATATTAACTTTCATTTTTGAAATAATTAATTTTAAAAAAGACCTCGAAGGTTTTGAACTTGAAATTGGCAAATTTATCATAATATTTAGAAATTAAAATTTACTCCAGAGTCTACTTAAAAGTGCTTAATGAATAAAGATGAAAAAGAAGTATTGATATAATGTGTTCAAATATAGTTCATAAACAATGCGCCGCTCACATTGTAGGTCATAAATTATGATCTATTAAGTGCGTTTTAGGCCCAGTTATGACAAATGATAGTACAACTCTCACATATAAATTCAAACAAAAATCGAATCATATTGTGGCCGATGTAAGCAAGCTTATCATTTATCTTGAGAGATTCCAATATCAATTTTTCTTGATGTCGTGAAAATATATATCCAACCACTATTCTCAGAGTCTGCATTAAGTAAACCTTCGAACTAGACACAATAACCTTCAAATAATACTTGTTGTGCAAATTATACCAAGTAAACATGGTGTGAAACGTTAGTGTAAGAGAAATAATCTTACCCATTTAACTAATTAGGCAACCCTACAAACTCTGAAAAGCCCATTTAATAGGAAAAACAAATTTTAAATTTTTGCAAATTAGCTGTGGACTTTATGAGCTAATAAATATGGAACCTCAATTTTGCAAAATTCAAAATTATAAGTGGTGGGGGGGCATTCCTAAAAATAGTAACGAGTAGTTCAGGAGTTACAACTCACAGCAAAAGGAATTCAATTATCGTAACTGCTGAAGACTGTCGCGTCCATGCGTGCAATTAATTGTAGAGGAAAATGTAATAAGAAAAAAAAAAGAAAGTGCAACTAGTAATTTTTATTTTATTTTTTGTTTTGTGGTCTATAGTAAAGAATAAAATGACTAAAAAGTGAAAATAAAATATTTAAAAGAAAACAAGAAAAAGACAAAATAGAACACAGCAGAGGAAACTGTAAAAGCACTGAAAACGGAAGCAAGTATCCTGCACCCGCACTTATAAAAGCCCCTCACCAAAAGTCGTGCCCGATTGTAGCTATTGTACTGGTCATTTTGCCCAGGTTTTGTCGATTGACCAATTTGCCCCCAGCGTTTCCTCATCTTCAAATGTGTAACGCTCCCAAATTTAAATTTCGTATGTAAAATTATGGGAGATTTTCTTTTATCTAGGGGAATATTGCACTTTACGGCTTGAACTTTGATCATTATTTGAACTTAGCAATCTACTTTAACAAACTTGAAAATAGGATCTAATTCATTCGCATAAATAACAAAATTAGTACCTAAGATGACATGTATTTGCCGAAAAGTAATGCAACCTTTTATTTGATAAATCTTTTCACAGTTAATAGAAATAAAAATCTTTGTCATGTTTCGTCTATTAGGAGTATTGTTTTAGAGAGACAAAGAAATTGTAAAGCCACGAATTCCAAACCACCGGTAAATTACTAGTGATTTTTTAGAAAATACATTGAATAATCGATATCAAATGTTGTTTTACCAGAAATAAATAGTATATAGAAACATAGATCGGATAGTAAGTTTGCAGGTTCTAATTATCATATATTTTATGTCCAAAAGTTTTTGCAGATTGTTTTTTGAGATAAATACTACCTTTTTAGTCAAAATTTATTTTGGTTTGGTTTAGCCTCAATTTGTGAATTTGAAACTTTCTTGTAGCCAAATGACTAAAACTTGGGTGGCAAAATGCCATTTCCACGTTTAGCAATTAAAGTAAAAATCACTGAATTTGAGTCGTACCCTAAAGAAAAAGACAAAAGTAATCTGAACAAACAGGAGTTTAAAAGACAAATTTACCCTCCACACCTCTCCCCTCTCTCCATTTTACCTCCCATTCTCAAATTCTCCGTTCACTCTCATTAATACACAAACTTAAACCCAAACTCAAACAAATTTTCATCACAGATAAGAAAAACCGTTGAATTGCTTAAAACAGTTACAAAAAATGTCATCAGCAACCGCAACGACGTCGTCTTCCTCCAAAACCACCACAGCCGTCGTACGGCCCCAAGACTACGCCGACAGTCCGGTTCACTACGCCGTAGCCACAGGCGATCACACCACCCTCAACAAACTCTTAGCCTCTCTCCCCAAACTACCCCTCCCAAACAAAATCATAACCGAATCCGAATCCCTCAAACACGAACTCATCGCCGAACAAATCTCCGCCGCACTCGACCGCCGCGACAACCGCCTCCGCGAGACTCCGCTCCACCTCGCCGTCCGATTAAACGACGCCGCATCGGCGCGCGCGCTGGCCGCCGCCGGAGCCGACATCTCGCTCCAGAACGCCGCCGGATGGAACCCGCTGCAGGAGGCTCTCCTGCGCCGATCGCCGGAGATCGTGACGCCGCTGGTGCAGCAGCAGCACCTCGCCGCGTGGTGGAAGTGGCGCCGCCGTCTGCCGCGGTTAGTCGCCGCCTTGCGAAGAATGCGCGATTTCTACATGGAGATCGACTTTCACTTCGAGAGCTCGATCGTGCCGTTCGTCGGCAAAATCGCGCCGTCGGATACGTATAAAATCTGGAAGCGCGACGGCAATCTACGAGCCGATACTTCGCTTGCAGGCTACGACGGTCTCAAAATCCAGCGCGCTAATCAGAGTTTTCTGTTCTTAAACGACGACAACAACAACAGCACACTCGATTTTGAAATTCCGCAAGGATCGCTGTTGATTTTGAATCACGACGATAAAAAAGTGTACGATGCGTTTGAGAGCGCCGGCAATCCGCTATCGGACGCCGATGTGTCGAGTTTCTGCAAGCAAACGAGCGTCTACCGGCCAGGTATGGACGTGACGAAGGCCGAATTGATCGGCCGTACGAATTGGAGAAAACAGGACAAAACGGAAACCGTGGGCAACAATTGGAGAGCTAGGGTTTACGAGATGCACAATGTGCATTTCACGTTCAGATCTCGTAAATTGAACGTAAACGACAACAACAACAATCGCGACGATTCGTTCTCTCAGACGTGCGTTTTGCCGCTGGAGATCGACGAAGAGTCCGATGCGGCGTTTATTGTGGCCGAGAATCCGAGATTTAGCGTCTCGAATAATGATCGGAGGCACAGTAGTTTTGTGAGAGAGGAGAGAGAATTTGTGACGGTTTCGAGGAAGAGCGTGGATATAATTCCGGTGAGGAGGAGAGCTCCGGCGGCGGCGGCGGTTGATCGGTTGGTTGCTCCGGCGCCGGCGACGAAGGAGAAGGAGTACGCGAAGAGTTTGAGGCCGATGGTTTGGTTGACGGAGCAGTTTCCGTTGAGGACGGAGGAGCTTTTGCCGTTGCTTGATATTCTGGCGAATAAGGTTAAGGCTGTCAGGCGGATGAGGGAGCTGCTTACGACCACGTTTCCACCAGGGACGTTTCCTGTTAAGGTAAAATTGCAAAATGGCCCCTTCTGTGTTGCTTAATTAGATATTAGGTCCTATTTGGTTTTAGTAGCTAATACTTTCAGCAGATAATATAAAACTACTGCTTAATTGATCTCTGGATGTAGTGAAATAATTGTCAAATTGGTTTTTGGTTTATTGATGAAATAAATGCATAAAGAGTTGATTTTGTTCAATTTAAATTTCAAAAGAATAAAAAATATTAATTTTTGAGGTGTTGAAATAGAATTTAAGTCCCTAATTGTTTTAATTCAAAAGAAACCTCAATTTTTGAAGAAGTTTGTAATGTTTAGTTGAATAAATATGTGTTTAATATTATATTTTAAGACATACAACTCTGAGTTAGATAGTGTGTATTTGCTACATTTAAGATTTGGATGTTATTTCTTAATTAAAATTAGAAATAGGGTTATTTTGTTAATTAGAAAAAGTAAAGGTTGGGAAATTTGGTAATAAAGTGCTTCTATTGGGACCCGCAGGAGTTTCTGAATCAGTGAAAGCTTTGCTTTTGATTGGTGATTTGTGATTTGCTTTGCTTTAATCCATTCTTTTAATGCATAAGCAACCGTCCTTTTCCTTTCATTAAGGCTTGTTTATTTGACGTGGAAGTGTGTGATTGGTTGCAAGATGGGTCCCATGAGTTCCCAAGTTTCGAAACAAAGAATTACATAAGGGGTCCACTTATAATTTAATATCTAAATATCCGTTTCAATATAAAGTATAAATTTATTTAATGTTGTCACATGGATATTTTGAATAGTTTTGGTCCCCGTTTGTAATTTGAAGTGCTACATTCATTTTGAAAAAGAAAATTAATTAACTTAAAAGTTTGGGTTTTTGAATCAGGTTTCGATCCCTGTGGTTCCTACAGTGAGGGTGGTAATAACGTTCACAAAGTTTGTTGAGCTACCGCCAGTTGAGAATTTTTACACTCCATTGTCGAGTCCTAGGCAATTGGCAAATGGAAGAGGCAATGAAGACGAGAGTACAAGCAGTGGTAGCGGCGGATACTTCTCGTTCTCGTCGTCATGGTTGAGGGGCGGGAGTCGCCAACAACAGGCGAGCGGTAGCAACAGTATCGGTAGTGGCAGTGGACAGGTGGATCCGTTTGTGATTCCTAGTGGATATGTATGGAGTAGTTTTGATGATAAGAATAGGAAGATGAAAAAATCCAAGTCTACAAAGAGAACAAAGTGAGAATTGATTAGTTTAATTGACAATTACAAAGTGATTCATGTGGAGTAGTTTTTCTTTTAAAGTGTTGATGGCATTTTAATGAAATTGAGGATGGTAGTTTTGTAGATAAATTCTCGAGTTTGATCATCCTTAAAAGTTGTGATGGCAATTGGCAACAAAACATCTATTGACGGGATTAACTATATAGTATTGTAGGACTTTCTATAGGGAATAGAAGCATGCAATTTGTTTCCGAACATATTGGATCATTTCATATGGGATTTTGTTTCTCTAGGTTGGCTCGATTACCTAGTTTTATTTTATTTTGGCAAATCAGTTACCTATTAATTTGAGACTGGAAAGTATCACTCAATATTTATAAATGTTTACTCTAAAAGTACGAAAGTGTTACAAGTTTCCATTAGGTGGAAACGAAACAAAATATATTTTTTAAATCTATGGCAATTACAATGTTTAAGAATTTTTAAAACATGACAAATTTTGTTTGAAACATTACAATTTTTTAATATTTAGTGGACCCAAACACTCCTACTTAGATATAGAAATTTTAGAACATTAAAATCCACCTCTTTCAGGAACATGTGTAAATTTCAGAATGAATCGATTTTGATCTATGCTTTTAGCCTTTTACACAGAGAAGAGTACCAATTAAGAATATTTTGAGAGAAAAACTTGAGGTAAGAAACTTATTTTATAACTCTTTCAAAACTACAGAATAAACTAAAATTCAATTGCAAACTAAGAATATTCTGATACCTTTTTTTTTTTCTTCTGAAAAAGAAGTTATTGCCTTTAACTAAAACGTTTATGTCCTTCACTCCAATATTTATGAATTATAGTGCCCTCCCCCCACCACGCTTTTTCGTCTGTTAAAATGATTTCAATGCAGCTATAATAAGTTCCTTTATTATTAACCTAACAATAAAGTGAGCTACATGATGATAATTCTTCAACCATCCACCCAAATAAATATTTTGAAAAATACAATTCAATCTTTGGCCAACCCACACATCTTACGTTTGATTAAAACTTTTAATGTGAAAAAAGTAGTCGAACCCAACTGCCTACCCCCTACAAAGTATTGTTTAACCATAGCCGTGCCAGAAGTATGAAAACGTCTAATTGGTTACCAGCTCTAAGAGTACTCTAACTAATTAAAGTAGTTATAAACATTATAGAGCTCATTATTGAAACAAATAAATTCATTCTCACTTAGCTGCAGGCCCCGCCCTTTTTCTTCATATATTTCATTCAACTAGACAATATTACTCCACCAATAACCAAGACCATTGGGAATACACTTATAACTACTTACCCACATACTGCGAATCAATCATCTTATATTTGCAACAGATGCCTTGTTTGTGCTTAATTGTATTACTAGGTCGCATAATCCTCCAATCCACCTCATTAGACTCATATTAGAGATCCGGGCTCAACTTCTTAACTTCACGACGGTCAAAATCACTTTCTACTACCAAGAAATTAATTAGACAAGTGATCTTTTGGCCATACTTAGAACTCACACATCAACACTTGCTTCGACGACAACTATGCATGTGGAAACCTACTAGCCGTACGACACGGGCCATGTTATACAATTACTTTTACTTTTTGATATATTAGTACCAATTGTAACATTCTTTTCATATTCACTTATCTAACTTACTAAAACTATTAGTTTGCTACAAATAAATGACTTTGATATTGTTAATAAAAAAAAAAAAAAAAAAAAAAACTAGACACTACAACAATCCCAAATAAGAACTAATTGTGGCAAAAGACTACTAATATCTCCTCTAAAATAAAACTATGGGCTGGACCATTAAAAACGAAATGAATTTGATTAAAGTAAAGGCAGACAACCAGCTGTCTGGTCCAAACATTTGTTAGAGAAACGTCGTTATTTTCCTTTTCTTCTTCAATGTGCTTTTTTTTTTTTTTTTTTTTTTTTCCCTTTTTCACAAAATCTGATTTTCTTCACTTCTGTCCGTTTTTTTTTTTTTTTGACCCAGAATAAGTAGCTTGGGAGGATGTTGAAAGGAAAAGGAAAAGAAAAAGAACAAAAGGGCAAAGGTAAAAAATATTTTAACACAAACGAGGAAACATCATCTTTATTAACGAATCATGTGTTTTTTTACACGCAAATCAAAGAATATGACGTAGTAATGTCTCATTATGGACCCAAAAAGTAACCCAACAACCAGTCTTAATCAAGAAAGGATATTTGCTATATACCAACTATTCTACTTGAAGAAGCTTATGCTTAAAGTTCTCCCATTGGTTCTAAATCCAAAGAAGATCAACCAACATACGGATCATTGTGGGCTTTCTTTTTTGTAGGAACTTTTTTTATAAATCTGGTTTACTAGATTAGGTTTATGCTGGCTTTGTGAACAAACCTTTTGTTATATATTTGAACGTATAAATACATTACCCTGTGAAAGTAGAAAACTAAAAGAATGAAATAACAACAAAAACAACGCAAGCACTTAATGTGAAGACTCTCAAATCCAGAGAAAAATCATATGAGACTATAATGAAAATATATTGTAGAAAATTGTTCCTAAGTATATTACAGATTTTTTTTCTCACCTCAATAATATTCACAAAGCCTTTGCACTAACAATCGATAACTTTCACGATTGAGGAAGTAAACTTTAGTGTGAAAGGGAGAGTAGGGATCACTAGTGTATTCATAGAGATTGGGGGATCTAAACACAAAATAAATACAGAGATAATTTACAGCTATACCCCATGAGGTTTGGTGTAGTTACAGAAACCACCCATGAGGTTAATTACACAGACCACCCCTGAGATTTGCGAAAACTTTACAACAAAATTCACCTATTAAAGATATGGATGGAACTTTCAACTTTACCTTGCTCAATTTCAAATAAATATTACACAAAGTTTTAATTATTTTCTCTTGTATAAAGTAAATATCACTTTTTAAAGTCGGCCAATACCTTTTAAAATACCAAAATAGGAATTATATTGTTGAAAAAAATTGAAAAGAAAAAGTACATATATATTTTTAAAAGAAAGGCACATCTACTTAATTTTTCCATTAATTTAAAACTTAATGTAAGTGTTTAAACAATTATAATATTATTTTGAGATTATAGTTTGTTCTAATCGTATAAAAATAAGAGAATACAATATGCTTAGAACTCCCACAATCATCTAAAAAAAACACACAAAGTTTCCTTGATTTGCAGATTTAATAATATTTCGGTATCAAAGTTTCATTACAAAATAAAAGAAAAATAAAAAGATAGGGAGAGCTTATCAAACCAAAAAGAAAAAAGAAAAGACCAATAAGTCTTTGTAATTAACTTAATTTTTTAGATCCTCTAAAAAAAAATCCAAGGATATTATTGTCTTTTATATGACATAAGTTAGTTACAGGGGGTGTCTCTCTAATTTTTCAAACTGTGGGGGTGGTTTTGTAATTGTCCCAAATCATAAGGGGCAAAGATGTAATATTATCCTATTAATATAATATGGAGATTTATGAGGTAAAAAGAATCCCTAAAACCATTAGGTGAGAAAACAAGAGATAAAAGAATTCATTGTAATTTCTCATAATCGACAAAAAATCTCTATTCAAAAGAAAATTAGCTAAAAAAAACTGATGATTCATATTTAATTAGAGATCAAGTGCATGCTTTTTGAGAACACGAGGGAGTTTCGTGCAAAAAATAACACGAGGAGGTGGTGCAGATTTGATGCACAATTTTTGAAAACACGAGAGAATTTCGAGCAAAAAAAATATATATAAACAAGGGATTTCGTAAAACAGGAAGGAGTTTTTATGCATATTCATCCCACATGATATTATTTTGCCTCTTAGGCATAATACATGAGAACTTTTTGCTATATGCCATTAAATATGATGAACTAATATTAACAAGAATAACTTGTCATTAAGCCCCAAGGCTTTTCCAAGCACCAGAGTAGATGGATACAAACATGCAGTCCAATAGAACCATTTTAAAATTGTGGCAGATTCACTTAGTCCAAGTGAATTGAACAACGAGACAGATGGGAAAATTTGCTGGAAATAGCTACTAAAAGAATAAAGGAGGCCGAACAAATACATTGCTTAGACAGACGGAAACATCTTTGAGTTGGCATGGAATCTGTTAAAAAGACAGCCTATCCATAAGCTTGCTACTTTTCCTTATTAATCCCATATCACTGATCACACAGACAAACTCCAAATAAGCAAATAGTTCGTTCGTTGATTGATCTTCAAGAATACGTACGATTCGTTTCTTCATCCAACAACTTCAAATCTAAGCCTCCATATTTATCTACTCAACAAGGTACCATGATTCACTGCGTTGTATGTGTGTGTTATTCTTCCTTATGAGATTTTAATCGTCTTTTATCGTATATGTATTTTTTGGATCTCCGTTTACTTATCGGTTTCTATGTTCAACCTAAAATATGCATCTAACATCATTCTATGTAATCATAATTGCACTAAAGAAGCTCCAAAACTGCACAAATAGAAATTCACAATCTTTCTTAGCACAAAATTGGTAAGGTAACAGTGATTTAACAATCCGATGTTTAGGGAGACGAACAACAATGGCCAGCGAAGGTCCTAGCTGGGCAGATCAGTGGGGTGAGGGAGGTATTGGTGCAATGGACGATGACAAAACTAAAAGCAACTGCGATGCTGCCGGTGATAAGAAGGCCAGCGCCTCGACTGGATTTGGTAAGGCAAAAGCAGTGGCATTGGCAGGTATACAAAAGCTCAAGAGTGGCAAGTTTAAGTGGGTTGGAAGTAAATCCCAAAAGAAAACCTCTACCACATGAAAAAAGAGATGCATTACCGATGAGAACGATAAAGTTTATTGTTGGAAAGAGTTGTATTCTACAATGATTTATTTTGTTTCTGATGGGCCAAGTGATTTATTGCAATATCCCTATTATAATGTCAATCAATTTTTAGCATTTATATACTCCCAATCAGAATCCAATCCAGTTACTTAGGATCCAAGTGAATGAGTCAATAGATCCAATCCATCAAAATATCCATATTTCACAATAAACTAGAGAACATAGTTTTGTTGGTGCATTGTGCTCTAAACTATACTCAAATAAAGTATTTCACATATATATTTATACATAAAAAGATAAACATATGTTTAAAACACTATTTTGTGGAGGGTCATTCTTAACATAAATATTTGGTAAAACATTGCATTTAAGTATATAAGCTAGATGTGGAAATTTTTCCTTTTGGAATATGTGACCTAAACACAAAATAATCGAACTGATCAGGAGTAAGGCCACAAAACCCCATATGAATCCAACTTATTTAACTTCCCTAAATTATAACTACATACTGTATTTTCAAGTGATGCATTTCTACATCGATCATTCATTCATTCTAGGGTACGTAGTCTAATTATTTATAGACTGATGTCTAACGCACAAGTCACGAGCATGCTAGAGTTTTCTATATCTTACTAGTTAGGAAATTGTAAGTATATATTTAGAGAACTCCATCATTATCTAGCTAGATACTCTTGTAGAAATTATTAGAGACAAAATAAGATAATGTAGTTTTAGAGATATCCTTCACCGTTTTATAAACACTCTAAATATGTACGTTTTAGAAACCACCTAAATAATTCAATTTCTACTATCATACATACACCAATATCCAACCTTTATGTAAGAAGTTGCTTTCCATATTTATTTTGTTAAACTATAATTGGAGAAATTAGCGTATAAATCATCATAAAACTCTCGAAAAACACACCAAATATTGAGAAATCTAACATACTTATCACACTGTATCAAAGATGCCACTGATCCAACTTAAGAAAAACTAGAGGAGTCGCATAAAAGTCGAGCAATTGGCACAAAAGAGAAACGGACGAAAGAGAATTCGACATTAAAATTACACAGTTCATATAGCCACCACCCTTAGCCCCCAAAAGTGTTCTCTCCACTGTAAGTCATGTATAGAAAGCCATCTTCATCTTTGAACGCCTCATAGATTGCAGACATTAAGGAAGCTGCAACATTATGGAATACATTACATGATAATTCAAATATTTATGTGACAGTTAAACCAAAGGATATTACTAACCAGTTGGAGGCAATATGTTCTTCACGAAGACAAAGATAGCCTTCTCAGCGCTTAGGTTGATCCTTTTACGGACCACATGCACAAACTGTCCGACCGTTATATCAGCCGGAACAAGGTATCTGTAAACCAATAAAATAATGGTGATGCATTCTTCTAGCCACTAACCTTTTAAACTTGAAGCATCCATAAAACTAGTCAATCACTTTGTATTAATCTTTCTCTATAAAGTTGGAGTTAAAAAACCATAGATTACGAGCGAATTTGGCGCAATGTAAACACAAACCTAATCTATTGCCGTTTAGTTTTTGAGTGCAAATATTAACTTTAACTCTAAATCACATCACACCGATGCAAATATTGTAACTTAACCATATATAGGTAATTATTTCCTAGAATGTTATTGCAATACATTTCAACACAAAATGAGTTATTATCGCAAATGAGAGGAGATAGAATAGGATAGAATGCAACACACATAAATTCATTATAAATTTTATACTCCAGATATAACACAGTCTATTTACCCAAACCACAAAAAAACTCGACTAAAAAATTCCAAGAGTCTGACAATTGCTTTTTTGACTATTCAGCTAGTCCTGACAGGCGAAGATTGTGAATCAGGGTTGACACAAAAACACACATACGCACGCGCGCACGCACACACACACACACACACACACACACAAATAACATAAAACTTTACTCAAAATTGCAACACAGGCATGGAGTATAACCACTTCTCAGTTATCATTCAAGAAATAGTGACCTGGTAGTTATGTGGAATGAGTATGCAACATCAACCATCAATAAATTATGTTGTTTGCAAGTAAATGGAACTGAGTGTGTGTGAGAGTATAATTGAACTCTACATGGAAAATAGGAAAAAATTGCTACTCTTTAGAATTGTACTTCCAACAAACTAAATTGACAACTTATACTGTAAAAGTATACACATATTTCAATCCAGAATCAACTGGTATATTTGAAACTTACTTCTTCTTATCGAGGCCAGGGACGTTGCTTCTTTCTGCCCTTTCAACAATGACCTGAAAAATCAGAATTATGAAATATAAATAGAAACAATACAAAAGATCTAGCCTCTCAATAAAGGCCATGGAAGTTTCTATTGAAGCATAAAGATGTCTTACTGGTATTCTATCAGGGTACTTCTCTCTGATGCGCGCAGATTCTGCACGTCTCTTCTCTGGAGTGATGAAAACAACGCAATGAGAAGGAGTTGTATGTACCAGACAGTATTCCAGTCAAGGAAGCTAAACACTCGTTCAAAGATAAAAACTAAAAGTAATAAAAAGGGGCAGTCTTCTTAGCAAGATGCTGCTGATAAATATGAGAACATTGGAAAAGCGTAAAATACAACTCAAGAGAAAAGCAAACGCAAACTGAGAAAAGTTAAGATAAAATGCTGCTTTATATCTGAGGAAATGGACTCTTCATGAAACTTCAACTTTCTTTGTTTAGTTAGTAAAAATAGGATGTTCCACTGCTTTTAGAACTTTGAAATTCAAGAAATGGCAATCCGGAAGAAGATATACAACTTGAAGATGGAAAGTAGAAACAGGAGAAACAACTAAACAGACTTCAATTCATATCAGATGTAAAGTAAATCCATGTCCAGTATAAAGTGTAAACAGCTTCATACATCAGGAAATTCCTCGTCCTATGGGCTATAATTATTCAACGGCCTATTTTGCACTCATGATCATCCTAGGATCAAAACCATCTACAATGGGAGCAGATAAAGATAACCGTGCCATGAATGAGTTTATGATACCTATGATTAATAGCAGCGACACATACTTTTCTCCTTCATTAAAAATTGAAAAAAAAAAATTCATTCGCCAACGTCATATGCTCAGACCGAGAACGGCCAAATGTTTGGACTGCTATTCTTCCGTTGTCGAATAAAACAAAATATTAGTCTTTTATTTCCAAAGAAAAATGAGGACGCAACCAAGATAGCGCAACAGGAAGGCATAAAGAATTTAATGACAACCGACATGCATTTCACACAATCAAGACACTAATACAATGCACAACAACAAGATTTTCTGAATGATAAAAGTGAGAATTCTTCATAAATGCACAGACAGACGAAAGCACAAACGGATATTTCGAATCATCCAAAAAGTTTATACTCCGATATATCCTTATCACCTCTCCGTGCATGAGGAGAAATATTATCTAACGCAAACATGCACTTACGTAACTACAATTCATTCACAAATTCAAATAACATGCCATATTTATGCAACTCAGGAACCAAATTGAGCAAAATCACATTATTCAGTCAAAGAAGGCAACATATATTCCAGCTGGATACGGCATATTTTTTTCACAATTAGTTCTGAATCCCTCATAACGTAAAAAAGTAAAACGAAAAAAAAAAATCCAATTTACTTATTTTCAGAGTAACTTTCGCGTCTTTAACTTCTCAAGGTAGAATTGGACACAGAATCAAGGATCTTTCCAGAAAGAAAAGAAAAGAAAAAAAAAACAAAATTCCAATTTACTGATTTACAATGTAACTTTTGCGTCTTTAACTTCTCAAGGTAGAATTGGACACAGAATCAAGGATCTCTCCAGAATTTTTTTAAAAATAAATAAATAAAAAACAAAAACCGCAGATCACCTTTAACATGCAAATGCAGAAACACCCAATTTAACAAAAATCCCTACCAACAACCAATTTTCCCAAATTTTTCTGATTCACAAACTTCTCATCAACAACAATATGCAAAATATAGATAAAACACACTAGACATATATTTCAACGCATGCAACAACATTAACATTACCCAAAGGCATCTCAAGCTTGAAAGAACTCTTCGCCATTGCACGATTGATGGATTTGTGATAGCTCACTGCAAAACTAATAAATAGAAAAAACGTTAGCAACGCCCAAAATCCAAGCACCCACCAAATCAAACACATGATATCGTTTGTTAAAAAGAAAAGAAGAATTGAAACACAGATTCAAGCGAAATATTTTGCTACAGAAAACTTACCAGAGAAGGGTGATAATGAAGCAGAAGCTTTGAAACGGTGAGCTTGAATTGAGGTTGAAAGGGTAATAATAAAGCACAAGGCGTCAAAATGAGGTGCAGGTTGTATTCAATATATTTTTGAGGCATTACGTAATGACAATACGACGTGGTTTTGAAGGGTCATCTGCATCGGTTCCGTGTGCGTATATTCGGGGTTCTTGTTTTTCACGATTCCAAATTGTTCTTTTTCTTTTTTCTTTTTATAGTTTTTTTTTTTTTTTTTTTTTTTTTTTTTTTTTGTGAAACTTCTTTTTATAGTTTTCATTTTGATTAAAATAATTGAGGTACATTTTTCCTTTTTTATAGTTTTCATTCTTTTTCTTTTTTTCTCTTTTGAAGAATTTATAGTTTCCATTGTAATTGAAATAATGGAGGTATATTTTCCAATTAAAATACTTTCAATTCCTTTACCTAAGCATTCTCTTCCTCGTTTATGCTCAACTAATGCATCGCGACGTAGCGCAACAAACCAATTAAAAGCTAGTATTCCTTAAATAATATAGTAACGGACTACGCGCAATCTCATCGCGAATGTTCATAAGCGCTTAATTACATAACAATAATTTTATTTTTCTATTTTCTGTTGCGTATCTTGAAATTTAATCTGCACGCTGGGGTAACATATATATAATTTACCCTTTTATAAATATAAGACAAGTGCAAAATAAAGACTATGTAAAACTTTTGATAATAATTAATTTAAATTCCCAACAACAATATAATTCTTTTAAGCAACGAATTTAAAAATATTATATAGAACGGGTCATATAAAACAAAGATAAAATTAAATAATGAAAACAAGCTAAAAACTGTACAAGGTGAATCATATATAATCATTAAATAATACAAGATAATAAATTGGAAATGTGTGTTTTAATTAGTTGATAAATAGTTTATGTATTTTAATTTATATGCTATTTATTGATTTTTTTTCATTATTGTTTTGATGGTAACGATTTTTGTTGTTATTTTTAAACATCCAATGTTGAAGAGCATGGAAAGTTTCATAGCTTATGGTTTTATTGCAATGTTTACCAATTTTTGATTCTTATACACGTTCAAAGTACTATACGTAATTTACAAAAAGAAATACAACATATAATACTGAGCTCAAAAGACATGGATACGCCTCTGCATATTGCATAGACTGATAAATGTCAATAATTGAGGTACATTTTGAACACACCTGGTTTCTCAGAGTCTTTTTTTTTGGTTTCATTTTTATATTTTATATTCTGATTAAATAATTGAGGTACATTTTCCAATTAATTGGAAATTTCAAATTTTACACCTAAGTTAAGTGTTCTCTTTCTCCTTATTTCTTAAAGGATTTTTGGCAGTCTACCTCCTCTTGTTATGTCAAATTGACAAATTACTCCTTTTGTTAAAAACAAATAGGCACATTACCCCCATGTGATTTTAAAAATTGGCACACCACCTCCCTATAAATTTTTAATGTATATTTTATATTTAATGACTAAAATACCCTTGTTATTTCTAATATTTTCTTTTCTGTGATTTCAAATTTGATTCAGACCTTTTTCTAAAATAGTATAAGTAAAAATATATATAATTATTATAAAATATAGATATTATGAAATCATAAATTCTTTTTAAATTTTAGTTTTATTTTTGCCTTTTTTTTAACAATTTTAAAGCATTAAATAAATATTTACATACTTTTTTGATAAACAAAGGGTATAATTGTCTTTTTTCGCCTAAAAAACTATGCCCACTCTCAAATTTTAGCAAGTGAACCACACCTCCCTATATAAGGAAGTAATTTCCCAATTAGAGTAACAAATTAATTTTCCTATTTTGTGTAAAATTTATAGCTTCCGTTCTAATTAAAATAACTGAGGTATATTTTCCAATTAATAGCACTTTCATATTTTACACCTAAGTATTCTCTTTTTCGTTTATGCACAACTAATGCATCACGACAGGGTGCAACATAACAATTAAAAGTTAGTATCTTAAATAATAGAGTAACAAACTATTCACAATCTCATCGCAAATTTTCATAAACATCAATAATTGAATTAGTTGCATTGAAACGGTTGCATAAATTATTGCTCCCATTTCGAACACCCGCAGTTTCTTGGAGCCTTAAGCCCGCTTAAACATGTAACTAAAGAAATACTATAGATCTAGGAGGTTTTTAGTACTTTTCTAAAGGATTGACTAGAAATTTCGGATGAATCGTAGTTACATATCTTTTTTATTTCCATTTAAGAGTTATTATGTGCTTTCATGCCCCTTTGAGACCCCAAAGTATTGAAAATCTCCTCTTTTAAATAATAATGCATTTAATATTTTAAATTACAAAAAAGATAATGGTAAACCTCTAGTAAGCTACAAAAAGAGTTCAAATATGTCAAATTGTTGATGATTCCGTCACTCATGATTGAGTCGCAAAAAATTCTGAATAGGTATCCTACATTAGATTCAAGCGAAATAATAAAGCAAAAACTTGAAACAGTGAGGTTGAATTGAGTTGGATTAGTTATGATTTATGATTAGGCAAAATGTAAAATATAGATAAAAACATACTAGACATATATTTAAACGCATCTAACAACATTAACAATATTACCCAAAGGCATCTCAAGCTTGAAAGAACTCTTGGCCATGGCGCGATTGATGGATTGGTGATAGCACTGCAGAACAAATGAATCGAAAAAACGTTAGTAACACCCAAAATCCAAGCATCCACCAAATCAAACACATGATATCGTTTGTTGAAAGGAAGAAGAATTGAAACACAGATTCAAGCGAAATATTTTGTTACAGAAAACTTACGAGAGAAGGGTGATAATAAGGTAGAAGCTTTGAAACGGTGAGGTTGAATTGAGTTGGGTTTGTTATGTTTTATGCACAAGGCGTCAAAAAGAGGTGGTGGCTGTATTCAATATAGTTTTGTTTGGATTAGACGAGCATGACGAGGCATTACGTAATATGACAATACGACGTGGTTTTGAAGGTTCATTGCATCGATTGCGTGTGCATATATTTGGGGTTCTTGTTTTTCACGATTCCAAATTGTTCTTTTTCTTTTTTCGTTTTTATAGTTTTCAATTTGATTAAATAATTGAGGTACATTTTTCCTTTTTTTTTTATAGCTTTCATTCTTTTTCTTTGTTTTTGAAGAATTTATAGTTTTCATTCTAATTAAAATAATTCATGAGGTATATATTCCAATTAATAGTACTTTGAATTCTTTTACCTAAGCACTCTCTTTCTCGTTTATGCGCAACTAATGTATCGCGACGTAGCAAAACAAACCAATTAAAATTTCGTATTTCTTAAATAATATAGTAATAAAATACGCGCAATCTCATCGTGAATGTTCATAAACGCTTAATTAGATAACAATAATTTTAATTTTCTGTGGCGTCTTTTGAAATTTAATCTGCGCTGGGGTAACCTATATATATAATTTACCTTTTTTTCTAAATAAAGGACAAGTGCAAAATAAAGACTATGTAAAATTTTTGATAATAATAAAGTTAAAGTACACAACAACAATATAATTATTTTAAGCACCGGATTTAAAAATATTATATAGAACTGGTCATCTAAAACAAAGATAAAATTAAATAATGAAAAAAAGCTAAATACTGTACAAGGTGAATCATATATAATCATTAAATATACAAGAGAATAAATTGGAAATGTGTGTTTTTATGACTTGATAAATATTTTCATACAATGTTTACGTATTTTAATTTATATGCTATTTATTGATTTTTTTTATTATTGTTTTGAAGGTAACAATTTTTGCTTTTATTTTTAATCATCCAATGTTGAACAGAATGGAAAGTTTCATAGCTTATAGTTTTATTGTAATGTTTACCAATTTTTGATTCTTATACACGTTCAACGTACTATATATAATTTACTAAAAGAAATACCATATATAATAGTGAGCTCAAAAGACATGGATACGCCTCTGCATGTTGCATAAACCGAAAAATGTCAATAATTGAGGTACATTTTGAACACACCTGGTTTCTCAGAGTCTTTTTTTTTTTTGTTTCATTTTTATATTTTATATTCTGATTAAATAATTGAGGTACATTTTCCAATTAATTGGAAATTTCAAACTTTACACCTAAATTAAGTGTTCTCTTTCTCCTTACTTCTTAAAGGACTTTTGGCAATCTACCTCCTCTTGTTATGTGAAATTGACAAATTACTCCTTTTGTAAAAAATAAATAGGCACATTACCCCCATGTGATTTTAAAATTTGGCACACCACCTCCCTATATTTTTTTAATGTGTTTTTTTATATTTAACGACCAAAATACCCTTGTTACTTCTATTATTCTCTTTTCTGTAATTTCAAATTTGATTCTGACCATTGTCTAAAAAATTATAAGTAAGAATATATATAATTATTATAAAACATAGATATTATGAAGTCATAAATTATTTTTAAATTTTAGTTTTATTTTTGCCTTTTTTAACACTTAAAAGCATTAAACAAATACTTACATACTTTTTTGATAAACAAAGGGTATAATTGTCTTTTTTTCGCCTAAAAAACTATCCTCACTTTCAAATTTGAGCAAGTGAACCACACCTCCCTATATAAGGAAGTAATTTTCCCAATTAGAGTAACAAACTAATTTTCCTATTTTCTGTAAAATTTATAGCTTCCATTCTAATTAAAATAATTGAGGTATATTTTCCAATTAATAGGACTTTCATATTTTACACCTAAGTATTCTCTTTTTTGTTTATGCGCAACTAATGCATCACGACATGGTGCAACATACCAATTAAAAGTTAGTATCTTAAATAATAGAGTAACAAACTATTCACAATCTCATCGCAAATTTTCATAACGTTAACATCAATAATTGAATTAGTTGCATTGACACAGTTGCGTAAATTACTGCTCCCATTTCGAACACCCGCAGTTTCTTGGAGCCTTAAGCCCGCTTAAACATGTAACTAAAGAAATACTATAGATCTAGGAGGTTTTTAATACTTTTCTAAAGGATTGACTAGAAATTTCGGATGAATCGTAGTTACATATCTTTTTTATTTCCATTTAAGAGTAATTATGTGCTTTCATGCCCCTTTGAGACCCCAAAATATTGAAAATCTCCTCTTTTAAAAAATAATGCATTTAATATTTTTAATTACAAAAAAGATAATGGTGGACCTCTAGTAAGCTACAAAAAGAGTTCAAATATGTAAAATTGTTGATGATTCCGTCACTCATGATTGAGTTGCAAGAAATTCTGAATAGGTATCTTACATTAGATTCAAGCGAAATAATAAAGCAAAAACTTTGAAATAGCGAGGTTGAATTAAGTTGGATTAGTTATGATTTATGACAAGGCAAAATGTAAAATATAGATAAAAACATACTAGACATATATTTAAACACATCTAACAACATTAACAATATTACCCAAAGGCATCTCAAGCCTGAAAGAACTCTTGGCCATTGCGCGATTGATGGATTGGTGATAGCTCACTGCAGAACTAATGAATCGAAAAAACGTTAGTAACACCCAAAATCCAAGCACCCACCAAGTCAAACATATGATATCGTTTTTGGAAAGAAGAAGAATTGAAACACACAATCAAGCGAAATATTTTGTTACAAAAAACTTACCAGAGAAGGGTAATAATAAAGCAGAAACTTTGAAACGGTGAGGTTGAATTGAGTTGGGTTTGTTATGTTTTATGAACTAGGCGTCGAAAAGAGGTGGTGGTTGTATTCAATATAATTTTGTTTGGATTAGACGAGCACGACGAGGCATTACGTAATGACAATACGACGTGGTTTTGAAGGGTCATCTGCATCGGTTCCGTGTGCGTATATTCGGGGTTCTTGTTTTTCACGATTCCAAATTGTTCTTTTTCTTTTTTCTTTTTCTTTTTTCTTTTTATAGTTTTTTCTTTTTGTGAAACTTCTTTTTATAGTTTTCATTTTGATTAAAATAATTGAGGTACATTTTTCCTTTTTTATAGTTTTCATTCTTTTTCTTTTTTTCTCTTTTGAAGAATTTATAGTTTCCATTGTAATTGAAATAATGGAGGTATATTTTCCAATTAAAATACTTTCAATTCCTTTACCTAAGCATTCTCTTCCTCGTTTATGCTCAACTAATGCATCGCGACGTAGCGCAACAAACCAATTAAAAGCTAGTATTCCTTAAATAATATAGTAACGGACTACGCGCAATCTCATCGCGAATGTTCATAAGCGCTTAATTACATAACAATAATTTTATTTTTCTATTTTGTGTGACGTATTTTGAAATTTAATCTGCACGGTGGGGTAACATATATATAATTTACCTTTTTATAAATATAAGAAAAGTGCAAAATAAAGACTATATGTAAAACTTTTGATAATAATTAATTTAAATACCCAACAACAATATAATTCTTTTAAGCACCGAATTTAAAAATATTATATAGAACGGGTCATATAAAACAAAGATAAAATTAAATAATGAAAACAAGCTAAAACCTGTACAAGGTGAATCATATATAATCATTAAATAATACAAGATAATAAATTGGAAATGTGTGTTTTAATTAGTTGATAAATATTTTCATACAATGTTTACGTATTTTAATTTAGGGATAAAAGCATTAAACCCCCTATACTATTGCTCCTGTTGCACTTTGCCCCCTGTCCTTTTATTTTTTGCGACTTGTCCCCTGTACTATAGATAAATAAGCACTTTGCCCCCTGAGTCACTTTTTCACCATTGGATTTGAATACGTGTCAACATTTTTTGCCGTTGGATTTGGAGTCAGGGGGGAAACTGCTTATTTATCCATAGTACAGGGGGCAAGTCGCAAAAAATAAAAGGACAGGGGAAAAGTGCAACAGGGGGCATAGTTCAGGGGGTTTAATGCTTTTATCCCTTTAATTTATATGCTATTTATTGATTTTTTTCATTATTGTTTTGAAGGTAACGATTTTTGCTGTTATTTTTAATCATCCAATGTTGAAGAGAATGGAAAGTTTCATAGCTTATGGTTTATTTCAATGTTTACGAATTTTTGATTCTTATACACGTTCAACGTACTATATATAATACTGAGCTCAAAAGACATGGTTACGCCTCTGCATATTGCATAAACCGATAAATGTCAATAATTGAGGTACATTTTGAACACACCTGGTTTCTCAGAGTCTTTTTTTTTTTTTTTTTTGGTTTCATTTTTATATTTTATATTCTGATTAAATAATTGAGGTACATTTTCAGATTAATTGGAAATTTCAAATTTTACGCCTAAATTATTTACACCTAAATTAAGTGTTCTCTTTCTCCTTATTTCTTAAAGGATTTTTGGCAATCTACCTCCTCTTGTTATGTCAAATTGACAAATTACTACTTTTGTAAAAAATAAATAGGCACATTACCCCCATGTGATTTTAAAAATTGGCACACCACCTCCCTATAATTTTTAATGTATTTTTTATATTTAATGACCAAAATACCCTTGTTATTTCTAATATTTTCTTTTCTGTAATTTCAAATTTAATTCTGACCTTTTTCTAAAACATTATAAGTAAAAATATATATAATTATTATAAAACATAGATATTATGAAATCATAAATTATTTTTAAATTTTAGTTTTATTTTTGCCTTTTTTTAACAATTTAAAGCATATTAAACAAATATTGACATATTTTTTCGATAAACAAAGGGTATAATTGTCTTTTTTTGCCTAAAAAACTATGCCCACTCTCAAATTTGAGCAAGTGAACCATACCTCCCTATATAAGGAAGTAATTTCCTTAGAGTAACAAATTAATTTTCCTATTTTGTGTAAAACTTATAGCTTCCATTCTAATTAAAATAATTGAGGTATATTTTCCAATTAATAGCACTTTCATATTTTACACCTAAGTATTCTCTTTTTCGTTTATGCACAACTAATGCATCACGACATGGTGCAACATACCAATTAAAAGTTAGTATCTTAAATAATAGAGTAACAAACTATTCACAATCTCATCGCAAATTTTCATAAACATCAATAATTGAATTAGTTGCATTGAAACGGTTGCATAAATTATTGCTCCCATTTCGAACACCCGCAGTTTCTTGGAGCCTTAAACCCGCTTAAACATGTAACTAAAGAAATACTATAGATCCAGGAGGTTTTTAGTACTTTTCTAAACGATTGACTAGAAATTTTGGATGAATCGTAGTTACATATGTTTTTTTATTTCCATTTAAGAGTTATTATGTGCTTTCATGCCCCTTTGAGACCCCAAAGTATTGAAAATCTCCTCTTTTAAAAAATAATGCATTTAATATTTTAAATTACAAAAAAGATAATGGTAAACCTCTAGTAAGCTACAAAAAGAGTTCGAATATGTCAAATCGTTGATGATTCCGTCACTCATGATTGAGTCGCAAAACATTCTGAATAGGTATCCCACATTAGATTCAAGTGAAATAATAAAGCAAAAACTTTGAAACAGTGAGGTTGAATTGAGTTGGATTAGTTATGATTTATGACTAGGCAAAATGTAAAATATAGATAAAAACATACTAGACATATATTTCAACGCATCCAACAACATTAACAATATTACCCAAAGGCATCTCAAGCTTGAAAGAGCTCTTGGCCATTGCGCGATTGATGGATTGGTGATAGCTCACTGCAGAACTAATGAATTGAAAAAACGTTAGTAACACCCAAAGTCCAAGCACCCACCAAATCAAACACATGATATCGTTTGGTGAAAAGAAGAAGAATTGAAACACAGATTCAAGCGAAATATTTTGTTACAAAAAACTTACCAGAGAAAGGTGATAATAAGGTAGAAGCTTTGAAACGGTGAGGTTGAATTGAGTTGGGTTTGTTATGTTTTAAGCACAAGGCATCAAAAAGAGGTGGTGGCTGTATTCAATATAGTTTTGTTTGGATTAGACGAGCACGACGAGGCATTACGTAATATGACAATACGACGTGGTTTTGAAGTGTCATTGCATCGATTGCGTGTGCGTATATTTGCGGTTTTTGTTTTTCACGATTCCAAATTGTTCTATTTCTTTTTTCGTTTTTATAGTTTTCAATTTGATTAAATAATTGAGGTACATTTTTCCTTTTTTTTTTATAGCTTTCATTCTTTTTCTTTGTTTTTGAAGTATTTATAGTTTCCATTCTAATTAAAATAATTCATGAGGTATATTTTCCAATTAATAGTACTTTGAATTTTTTTACCTAAGCACTCTCTTTCTCGTTTATGCGCAACTAATGTGTCGCGACGTAGCGCAACATACCAATTAAAATTTTGTATTTCTTAAATAATATAGTAATAGACTACGCGTAATCTCATCGCGAATGTTCATAAACGCTTAATTAGATAACAATAATTTTAATTTTCTGTGGCGTCTTTTGAAATTTAATCTGCACTGGGGTAACCTATATATATATAATTTACCTTTTTTCTAGATAAAGGACAAGTGCAAAACAAAGACTATGTAAAAATTTTGATAATAATAAAGTTAAAGTACACAACAACAATATAATTATTTTAAGCACCGAATTTAAAAATATTATATAGAACTGGTCATCTAAAACAAAGATAAAATTAAATAATGAAAAAAAGCTAAATACTGTACAAGGTGAATTGTATATAATCATTAAATATACAAGAGAATAAATTGGAAATGTGTGTTTTTATGACTTGATAAATTTTTTCATACAATGTTTACGTATTTTAATTTATATGCTATTTATTGATTTTTTTTATTGTTGTTTTGAAGGTAACGATTTTTGTTGTTATTTTTAATCATCCAATGTTGAAGAGAATGGAAAGTTTCATAACTTATGGTTTTATTGTAATGTTTACCAATTTTTGATTCTTATACACGTACAACGTACTATATATAATTTACAAAAAGAAATACCATATATAATAGTGAGCTCAAAAGACATGGATACGCCTCTACATATTGCATAAACCGATAAATGTCAATAATTGAGGTACATTTTGAACACACCTGGTTTCTCAGAGTCTTTTTTTTTTTTTTTGGTTTCATTTTTATATTTTATATTCTGATTAAATAATTGAGGTACATTTTCCAATTAATTGGAAATTTCAAACTTTACACCTAAATTAGGTGTTCTCTTTCTCCTTATTTCTTAAAGGACTTTTGGCAATCTACCTCTTCTTGTTATGTGAAATTGACCAATTACTCCTTTTGTAAAAAATAAATAGGCACATTACCCCCACGTGATTTTAAAATTTGGCACACCACCTCCCTATATTTTTTTAATGTATTTTTTTATATTTAACGACCAAAATACCCTTGTTACTTCTAATATTCTCTTTTCTGTAATTTCAAACTTGATTCTGACCTTTGTCTAAAAAATTATAAGTAAAAATATATATAATTATTATAAAACATAGATATTATGAAGTCATAAATTATTTTTAAATTTTATTTTTATTTTGGCCTTTCTTTTAACACTTTAAAGCATTGAACAAATACTTACATACTTTTTTGATAAACAAAGGGTATAATTGTCTTTTTTCGCCTAAAAAACTATCCTCACTCTCAAATTTGATCAAGTGAACCACACCTCCCTATATAAGGAAGTAATTTTCCCAATTAGAGTAACAAACTAATTTTCCTATTTTGTGTAAAATTTATAGCTTCCATTCTAATTAAAATAATTGAGGTATATTTTCCAATTAATAGCACTTTCATATTTTACACCTAAGTATTCTCTTTTTCTTTTATGCGCAACTAATGCATCACGACATGGTGCAACATACCAATTAAAAGTTAGTATCTTAAATAATAGAGTAACAAACTATTCACAATCTCATCGCAAATTTTCATAACGTTAACATCAATAATTGAATTAGTTGCATTGAAACGGTTGCGTAAATTATTGCTCCCATTTCGAACACCCGCAGTTTCTTGGAGCATTAAGCCCGCTTAAACATGTAACTAAAGAAATACTATAGATCGAGGAGGTTTTTAATACTTTTCTAAAGGATTGACTAGAAATTTCGGATGAATCGTAGCTACATATCTTTTTTATTTCCATTTAAGAGTCATTATGTGCTTTCATGCCCCTTTGAGACCCCAAAGTATTGAAAATCTCCTCTTTTAAAAAATAATGCATTTAATATTTTTAATTACAAAAAAGATAATGGTGGACCTCTAGTAAGCTACAAAAAGAGTTCAAATATGTAAAATTGTTGATGATTCCGTCACTCATGATTGAGTTGCAAGAAATTCTGAATAGGTATCTTACATTAGATTCAAGCGAAATAATAAAGCAAAAACTTTGAAACAGCGAGGTTGAATTAAGTTGGATTAGTTATGATTTATGACAAGGCAAAATATAAAATATAGATAAAAACATACTAGACATATATTTAAACGCATCTAACAACATTAACACTATTACCCAAATGCATCTCAAGCTTGAAAGAACTCTTGGCCATTGCGCGATTGATGGATTGGTGATAGCTCACTGCAGAACTAATGAATCGAAAAAACGTTAGTAACACCCAAAATCCAAGCACCCACCAAGTCAAACATATGATATCGTTTGTTGAAAAGAAGAAGAAACGAAACACACATTCAAGCGAAATATTTTGTTACAAAAAACTTACCATAGAAGGGTAATAATAAAGCAGAAACTTTGAAACGGTGAGGTTGAATTGAGTTGGGTTTGTTATGTTTTATGAACTAGGCGTCGAAAAGAGGTGGTGGTTGTATTCAATATAATTTTGTTTGGATTAGACGATCACGACGAGGCATTACCTAATGACAGTACGACGTGGTTTTGAAGGGTCATCTGCATCGGTTCCGTGTGCGTATATTCGGGGTTCTTGTTTTTCACGATTCCAAATTGTTCTTTCTCTTTTTACTTTTTATAGTTTTCTTTTTGATTAAATAATCGAGGCACATTTTTCCTTTTTTATAATTTTTATTATTTTTCTTTGTTTTTGAAGAATTTATAGTTTCCATTCTAATTAAAATAATTCATGAGGTATATTTTCCAATTAATAGTACTTTCAAGTTTTTTACCTAAGCATTCCCTTTCTCGTTTATGCGCAACTAATGCATCGGGACGTAGCGCAACAAACCAATTAAAAGCTATTATTTCTTAAATAATATAGTAACAGACTACGCGCAATCCCATCACAAATGTTCATAAACGGTTAATTACATAAGAATGATTCTATTTCTATTTTCTGTGGCGTATTTTGAAATTTAATCTGTGGTGGGGTAACCTATATATAATTTACCTTTTTATAGATATAAGACCAGTGCAAAATAAAGGCTATGTAAAAATTTCTTTATATTTTATAACAATAAAGTTAAAATACACACCAACAATATAATTCGTTTAAGCACCAAATATAAATATATTATTTAGAACTGGACAACTGGTCATATAAAACAATATAAAATTAAATAATGAAAACAAGTTAAAAACTGTACAAGGTGAATCATATATAATCATTAAATAATACACGATAATAAATTGGAAATGTGTGTTTTTATGAGTTGATAAATATTTTCATGCAATGTTTACGTATTTTGATTTATATGCTATTTACTGATTTTATTATTATTATTTTGAAGGTAAGTAGTTTTGTTGCTATTTTTAATCGTCCAATGTTGAAAAGAATGAAAGTTTCATAGCTTATGATTTTATTGCAATATTTACCAATTTTTAATTCTTATACACATTCAAGGTACTATATATCATTTACAAAAAGAAGTACCATATATACTACTGAGCTCAAAAGACACAGATACACCTCTGCATATTGCATAAACGTCAATAATTGAATTTACATAAATTATTCCTCCCCTTTTGTACACACCTAGTTTCTCAGAGTCTTTTTTTTTTTTTTCATTTTTATATTTATATTGATTCAATAATTGAGGTACATTTTCCAATTAATTGGAACTTTTAAATTTTACACCTAAATTAAGTGTCCTCTTTCTCATTATTTCTTAAAGGATTTTTGGCAATCTACCTCCTTTTGTTATGTCAAATCGGAAAATTACCCCTTTGTTAAAACTAAATAGGAAAATTACTCCCTGTAATTTTAAAAAATGGCACGCCACCTCCCTGTAAATTTTAATGTACTATTTTATATTTAACGACCAAAATACCTTTTTTATTTTCCGTAATTTCAAGTTTGATTATGACCTTTCTTCAAAAAATTATTAGTAAAAATATACTTATATTATTACAAGACATAGATATTATGAAATCTTTGATTATTTTTAAATTCTAGTTTTACTTTGCCTTTTTTAACGAGTTAAAGTATTAAACAAATATTTACATATTTTTTTTGAGAAACAAAGGGTATAATTGTATTTTTTCGCCTAAAAAACTACCCTCACTCTCAAATTTGAGCAAGTGAACCACACCTCCCTATATAAGGAAGTAATGTTCGAATTAGAGCAACAAACTAATTTTCCTGCTTTTTTGTAAAATTTATAGTTTCCATTCTAATTAAAATAACTGAGGTATATTGTCCAATTAATAGCACTTTCATATTTTACACCTAAGTATTCTCTTTTTCGTTTATGCGCAACTAATGCATCACGGCATGGTGCAACAAACCAATTAAAAGTTAGTATTTCTTAAATATTAGAGTAACAAACTATTCACAATCTCATCGCAAATGTTCATAAACATCAATAATTGAATTAGTTGCATTGCAACGGTTGTATAAATTATTGCTCCCATTTTGAACACCCGTAGTCTCTTGGAGCATTAAGCCTGCTTAAACATGTAACTAAGGAAAAACTACAGATTTAATAATGATGTTTTTACTTTTTAGTACTTTTCTAAAGCCTTGACTAGCGATTTCGGATGAATTGGAGTTACATCTCTTTTTTATTTCCATTTAAGAGTTATTATGTGCTTTCATGCCCCTTTGAGACCCCAAAATATTGAAAAATCTCATCTCTTAAATAATAATGCATTTAATATTTCTAATTACAAAAAAGATAATGGTGGACCTCTAGTAAGCTACAGAAAGAATTCAAAAATGTCAAATCGTTGATGATTCCGTCACTCATGATTGAGTTGCAAAAATTTCTGAATATGTGTCCTACATTAGATTCAAACGAATTTGTTGGGAAAAAAAAAAAAAAAAAAAACCTACCAGGGAAGGGTAATAATAATTAGAAACTTTGAAACGGTGAAGTTGAGTTGAGTTGGATTAGTTATGATTTATGAACAGGGCGTAAAAAGAGGTGGTGGTTGCAGTTGTATCCAATATAACTTTTGTTCGGATTAGACGAGCACGACGAGGCATTACGTAATATGACAATACAACGTGGTTTTGAAGGGTCATTTGCATCGCTTGCGTATGTGCATATTCGGGTTTCTTGTTTTTCATGATTCCAAATTGTTCTTTTCTTTTTTCGTTTTTTTATAGTTTTCATTCTGATTAAAATAATTGAGGTACAATTTTCTTTTATAGTTTCCATTCTTTTTCTTTGTTTTTGAAGAATTTATAGTTTCCATTCTATTAAAATAATTCATGAGGTATATTTTCCAATTAATAGTACTTTCAATTTTTTTACCTAAGCATTCTCTTTCTCGTTTATGCGCAACTAAAGCATCATGACTTAGTGCAACAAACCAATTAAAAGTTCGTATTTCTCAAATAATATAGTAACAAACTACTCGCAATCTCATCGCAAATGTTCATAAACGCTTAATTACGTAACGAGAATACTATTTTTCTTGTTTTTCATGGCGTATTCAGAAATTTAATCTGCGTTGGGCTAACCTAGATATAATCTACCTTTTTTATAAATATAAGACAACTGCAAAATAAAGACTATGCAAAAATACTTTATTTTGATAAAAATAAAGTTAAAATACACACCAACAATATATTTCGTTTAAGCACCGATTATAAATATATTATATAAAACTGGTCATATAAAACAAATAAAAAATTATATAATGAAAATAAGTTAAAAACTGTACAAGGTGAATCATATATAATCATAAAATAATACAAGATAATAAATTGGAAATGTGTGTTTTTATGAATTAATAGATATTTTCATACAAGGTTTAAGTATATTAATTTCTATGCTATTAATTGATATTTTTTTATTATCTTCTTGTAGGTAACGAGTTTTGTTGTTATTTTCAATCATCCAATGTGAAGAGAATGGAAAGTTTCATAGCTTATAATTTTGTTGCAATGTTTAACAATTTTTAATTCCTGTACACATTCAACATACTATATATCGTTTACAAAAAGAAGTACCATATATAATACAAAGCTCAAAAGACATGGATACGCTTCTGCATAAACTTCAATAATCGAATTAGTTGCATTCGACGGTTGCATAAATTATTCCTCTCCTTTTGAACACCCCTAGTTTCCTGGAGTCTTTTTTTTTCATTATTACATTTTATATTCTGATTAAAATATTTGAGGTACATTTTCCAATTAATTAGAACTTTCAAAATTTACACCTAAATTTAGTGTTCTCCTTCTCGTTACTTCTTAAATAATAAACTAACAAACTATATTTCTTGTTTTTTGGAAAATCTATAGTTTCCATTCTAATTAAAATAATTGAGGTATATTTTTCTGCTTGTTTGTAATGTTTGCCCGAGTATCTCTTGTACTCAGTTGTTTTGCCTATCAAAAAACAAAACAAATCTGGCTTTTATTTATGCGCAACTAATGCATCACAACGTGTTGCAACAAACCAATTAAAAGTTAGTATTTCTTAAATAATAGAGTAACAAATTATTCACAATCTCATCGCAAATGTTCATAAACGGTTGCATAAATTATTGCTCCCATTTTCAACACGCATAGTTTCTTGGAGCATTAAGCCTGCTTAAACATGTACTAAAGAAAAACTATAGAACTAGGAGGTTTTTGGTACTTTTCTAAAGGATTGACTAGCGATTTCGGAGGAATTGGAGATACATCTCTTTTTCATTTCCATTTGAGAGTTTTTATGTGCTTTCATGCACCTTTGAGACCCCAAAATGTTGAAAAATATTGAGAAAAAGAAAGATATTTCTAGATTGTTCTAGCTTCTAGGTATGCTATACTTTTTCAATTCCATATGCATAATTCTTTTCATTTATTTATTTATTTATTTTCTTTGATGTCTCTTTTCCTGTAGACATATCGAAAACTCAAGATTAATACTATTGAATATTGAATCGTAAAAGCTCTCTCTCTCTCGCTCGCTCTCTCTCTCTCTCTCGCTCGCTCTCTCTCTCTCTCTCTCTCTCTCTCTCTCTCTATATATATATATATATATATATATATATATAAAGTATTTTCATTTTCTTATTGTTAGATGTTAAATGAGACCATAAAGACGAAATATGCCGAAAATTTTGTTTAACAATGGAGGAATTAGGGTTGTAACAAATAAGATAGGGATTCTCTACCATGACAGTGTAGAACACACTTAAAAGGATGTGTTGCAGCTTGGTAGGGAATTTATGTTGGGTACAAAATGTCAACATATCGTAGGATTCACGTTCACGAAAATCAAAGCTTTTCCAAATCCAGAACACAAACGAGATTCTAGCGTTCCTCCTTGTGGAATTTTAGACTCATTAGAGATCTTCATGAAAAAACTCTAGAAGTTATGAGAATATCATTATAACATAAGAATATCATTCTAGTTAACCTGTTAATCGTTATTTCCAAAACGTTACCCATGGTTCAATTAGATTTGATGGTACAAAGAATAGAGAAGTCCAAGAATATGAATTGAGAGAGAAAGAAAATCAAGTTGATATTTCTTTGAAGAAAATATAGAACTATATTTAAGTATATATGATTGAGTTTACGTACACCATCGAAGTTTGAGTTTCAATGTGCCAGACAGTGGTCGACAACTAATTATAACAAATTTTTGGAATTTACCTGTCGAGTTGAACGAAGTTGTCACAGCTAGATAATCAAATGTCTTTGTCGTCTAACGCGTAACTTACATAGGATCTATTTGGTTCCCCCAAAAAAAGGAAAAAAGAAATTCTAGATGTAAGAAAATAGAATTTCTAGGAAAGTTTTCATGGAAAACAAAATCTTTCCTTTTTTCTCTGTGTTTGGCTTCAGTTAAAATTTCTAGGAAAATTTTATACTTAGTTTACTTACTTATCACTATTTTTAACTATATAAAGGATAAGCTTCTAATTGAAAATTACAGTATGTGATAAAACAATATTAAACATATTTTTTTACGAAATTGATTAATATTTTTATTATGATTTTTTCTTCATTATTTTTTCAGATTCTCTACATCTTCTTGGGTAAAATTTATAATAAATTGAAAAACCTAACTTGACATATATGTTTTAAAATTAAAGAAAAAACAGCCAATGCAGCTGTAATTAAAACAATTGGAAAACGAATATAGATTGAATAGATACCTTGTTAGAAAGAAAGTAAACCTGTTACATCACATAAGAGTATAGGTTAAATTAATAGTGATACATTATTTAAGACGATAAATAATTAGTATAAAATATAAAAGTATAGCTTAATTTTAAAGCAATATCATGGAGATCAAGAAGGATTTTTTTTTTAAATGATATAAAATGTGTTATATAGTATCTGAATTAATGGTGTGAATATGACAATTTTGAAAATCATTTTTTTTCTTATAATTGATGGATTTCACACCTCCTGTTTAAGAAAGAAAGCAGAATGTTTGAGAATTAATAAAATTTGGAACTAGTTTCACATTTGGGAGAATATATGTATAAGTGAAAAAGATTTATATTTTATTTTTCTTGTTATTCAAAAAATTTCCCTATTTCCCACGAAACCTTTGTGCTGCCAAACAACTGGATAAAAAAAAAAATCGCTATTATTATTATTATTTTTTTTTTTTTTGCCCATTTCCCGTTAAACCAAATGGAGCCTTAATGAAACTTTCTTATAAATCTCATGCCATACTGCATTTTTAAATTATCTTCAGATGAAGTTTATGCTGTAAAAATGAGCCTCGTCTTCAGTTCTTACGTAGAGCAAAGTGTGAAATGAAATAGTTTCTCGAATTGTACAAAATATAGCTATTTTAAACGCCAATCCAACATTTTTTTTTTGTTTTAAAAACTAAAGCATTGATTCACTTTTAATTGAAGAACATCCATTCTGCAAAAAGTTATTACACACAGCCGCTGCATCATTATTTTACTCGACATAAGTAATATTAGTCATTTGTACACTATGAGAATCTACACCAAACAATTGAGTAATCCCACTAACTTGAGTAGGTTGGTTAACATTTAATTCCTCTAATTTGTATTTAATTCCTTCTAATTGTTCAAAAATATTACCTCACCTATATCGACCAATATTTCTAGCTATTACAAGTTCAAAAAATTTACCTAGTTTAAATACAATAAATAACAGATTCACAGTAATTAATTAATAAAAATTCTAGGGTTCACTATATATATATATATATATATATAAATCGTGATCCATTTGATTAAGTAATTGGCCATCGAGTACAAAGTGTAGCATTGTACAGAACTGCAGGGACTGAGCTGGTGGTCCAATCCTCTGTAGGCATCTCCATTTAAAGACCCCAACTCCCTTCAAATTCTTGTTCTGAGCCAAAATTTATTGTAAAGGTCCCAAAAACTGCTTCAACAATTACAAGGCACTCAATTCAATTCAATTCAATTCAATTCAATTCAATGGGTCAGTGTTACTCTGCGCCGCCCACACAACACCAACATGCTGATGACGAATCAACATCAAGAAAATCATCAACCCTCAAGAAGAAGTGTCTCACCATTGCCAAAGAGCAAAGATCGAGGTTTTACATTATGAGAAGATGCATTGTTATGTTAATTTGTTGGCGCAAGTACGATGATGATTGTGATGTGTTGGACCGTTTTTTTCTTAGCTAGTGTAGTCAATTCACAAACTTTGTAGCAAATCTGTATTTCTTTTTTTTTTTTATATAGTAAATTCAATGCACTTGGTTCAAATTTCTCTAATTTTTTATGTTTTGTTATAGATTAGAGATTTTATGTGAGTTGTAATGTGGAATTTATATAGATGCACATGAAGTGCGCCATTGAAATAATTAATGTTTATTGAATGCAATTCTGGGGGATGGGGTGGGGTGGGGTTGGGGGTGGGGGGTGGGGGGGTGCAAAAGGAGATCCATCACCAATTTCACGTGAAAACACTGAGTGCGGATGTTTAATGTTGTGTTTGTATGTGGTACCCTGAAACCATAACAGTTTGATAGTTATGTAATAGAGTGGTATTGGACATAGGTACAAACAAACAAACCCACATGAAGAGAGTGACACTTCCTGGGGGCTACCAATTTTTTCCCCGGTATTCGGCTCTTTTATCGTAACAGAAATGTCAAGTTTTTTTTCCAAAGCATATCTGAAATAGTATATGATAATAACACGTTTCTACAAACACGGTAGAACTATAGGATATCAGATATATAAGTTTAGATATTTTATTCTTGGCCTTCAGCCTCTCTTAACAAAATGTATCTGGCCAAGTGAATACAGAGAGTCTTCCGTGATTGTTGTTGTATAATGTGTATTTATGGAATTAGGGTTTGTCAAGTGTTGCTCCATACATGCCATCGAAACCGGTTGAATTATTCGTTTCTCTTGGTACTTGTTCGAGGGTGTTATTAAATAGGGGAGATTATGCAATTTTTGATGAGTCTAGATCCGTAAAGCAGTTTAATGCATAGACATGCCGTAGTATATAATAAACCTCTTGAATGTCTGACACAAGCGAAGGAATCGTTCAAGGGGTTCATCTCATACCCATATTGCCACATCTAGGCAGACGGAAGGGGGGCATATAGGGGTCATTGCTCTGACCCTCCCTTTATATGCATAGTATATATATGTATGTATAATTCATTCTTTAGTTTTTGTGCATATGTATAACAAATTTCCCAGTTTTCATGTGTGGTGGCTGAATGTAAGAATTGAGTTTATTTGGACTCTAATATAAACTAGAGTCCATAATATTATCTTAATTCTTGATATTTGTAACTGGTGGCAATTTATGGTCCATGAATGGCAAGAGGAATTAAGTGAAATTTGTCAATGACGTTTTATAATTAACGCAAATTGTTTTGTTTTAATGCTTATGTTTTTATTATTTTAGCATCAGTTACAGGAAGTGAAATAATATTTTTATATTGGTCATTTGGTATTGTAATATATGTTTGAACATGTATATATAAATATACATATATAGATGTACTTATACAATATTATATAAAATTTTCTTCATGTCAGCTGAAGTTTTGGTTTAATATATTTTTTGTTGTAATTTTTAATTTTTTCACTTATTTTATTACTTATTCACAAAATAATTCATTTGACTCGTCATACTACTTTTTAAATTTTACCTTTAATTTTATCTTAAGCTTTACAAGTGATAAATACACTAATGATGATAATATATAATTGTTAGATATTCACTTAAGCAGTGACATTACAACAATTTAGTTGTAACATAATGTAGCATAGTTGGAACATAAACGACAATAGCAAACAAAGTACACCTAATTCCAAACTGGTTCGATTAAAATTAAGTTTATATTATAAAGACACTGAAAGACTCAGATAAGTAATTTATTTATTTACTCTGAAAAACACAAAGTTGAAACGTGGCAAGGAAACAATGATGCAACGGATACGGGAAACAAAAGTTAAACAAAGACACAAGGATGTTGACTTGGTTTCGACAATTGTCCTAGTCCACGAAGATTTCGCCTACATTCTTAAATATTTTTAAATATGATAAGAGATATATACTCATAGGAGTTTACTCTAACACTTATACCCTCTCTAATGTTAAGTACCTATATAATCAATATTTTACCACTCTTTTCTAGTTGAATCATGCGGTCGATATCCCCATCACAATATAGAAAAATATAAATTTAATACAACTTAAAACCACTGTTTTCAGAACCGGACCGGCCCGGCCGGTCGAACTGGTTCGACCGGTGTCCGGACCTGTGGCCGGGCCGGTTAGACCTGTAAAACGGGTCAGTTAGTGACCCGGAAAAAACCGGTCCAAAACCGGAACCGGTGGACCGCTTTTCCTGGTTCAAACCGGTAAAAACCGCCAATTGAAAAAGAAAAAAGAAAAGAAGAGGAAAATTACACAAACACCCCTCATTAAACTGCTACCCACGCTGAAGAAACTCAATTTCTTCCCCAAATCGTTGCTCGCCCTAGCCCCACTCCCCCTCCGTCGCTCGCCCTCGCCCTACTCCCCCCCGCCGCTCGCTGCTCCGTCGCTTAGCCCTCCATCGTCGTCACCTCGCCGGCGGAATCGAGGCGCCGCGCGGCACCCGTTCAAGGTATTTTCGATTAAGTTGATTAAAACTTATGTCTCATGAAAGAAAATGATGAATTATGAAAAAAAATGAAGGGTTTATGGAGAAGATTTAATCGATCAAACTGCAAGAAGCTGATTAATTGAGAAGAAGAGTGGAGATTGAGTTGATTGGTTTGTTCTGTATACTATAAGAGAGAGAAAGAGAGTAGAGAGATTAGAGGAGTTTGAGTGAGAAAGAATAGAACTCTTTTATAGTTTATAATGAACAGCTTTTTGTGTTGGTCTCTTTTGTGTGTATAGGCGCTAGCTATACATTCATTTCATACTTCTTTTCATGGGAATTAATATTTAAAGCATGGAAGATTAGATGATAGAATACAATAAAATTATATAGTTGTTGGGGAAAATACATAAAACCCCCTTGTGTTATCAGCAATTTGCACAATATTTGATGATTGAAAACTTCATTCGGCAAAGTACGAGAAATTTACGATGATTTATGAATATGGTGTTCTCGTTTGTCGAGAGTCTTGAGACGTCTTGTGTTGGAGAATCTCACTTGATTTTTATTATGAATATTGTGTACTATTTTCATGATGTTCAATGTTAAATTGTTGTGAATTGTGATGACATATACATATTTTTGAGTATAAAGTTATAAATGTTGAATAGTTATACCGGTTCGACCACTGGTTCGACCGGTTCGACCAGTAAAACCAGTAACCAGTGAGGCGGCCGGTTCGATGACCGGTCCGGTTCTGAAAACACTGCTTAAAACCTTCACTCAATATGAAAACTCAAACATCCTAAAACTTGAGCATATTCCCTCAATGTACTTATTCTTTAAGACGAATCTTTCTTGAAAAGTGGACTTATACATAAAAATTATTCTTCCAGTAATCAGTTATATATAATCGACGAGAATAGATAGGTTCAAAATAATTGAAATAATCCAAAAGCGAGATCGTTCAACAAGATTATTTCCTTATTTTCAAAAGGAATAAACCTCTTAATTAACTTGGATAAACACAATCTTAAGAATAAGATATAATCAACATAAACAAGAATACTTATTTTCTTACCAAATAAAAACTCTAATCAGAAACCTTAATCTCAATGGATTAACTAAATCATTAAAATACAGAGTAAGCATAACCGAGAATCCATATCAAATCAAACTTTTATCTACTAAAAATTATATCTTCCTTAAAATATTATAATTTCCTAAAATATCAACCTATAAGAATATAACACGGGCAAGAACAAATTATTAGAAGGCTGAAATACTTCTAATAAAACAGCAAAATACAATACGAAATAGAAAAACAACTTCCATACTGTTTTTGACAATATCTAGGTAAATAAACCATTTGACATTCAGATATTCCTAACAATCTTTTCCTTTGCCTGATACTGGAAAAAACTACGGCCCATCGAAATTTTATTATGCATCAAAATAAAACTAGAAACATCAAAACATCAATGCTATTTTGTCCCTTAAGCTAAATTCCTGGCTTGGCCAATACGACACATGGGTTCTAAAACCATGTGTTACTATTGTACTAAAGAAATCTCCGTTGCGAAAATCCGTGCTTAATTTCAGACCCCCAAAATTTAATTTATGCTTATACAATTAACTTCACATGATGGACATGTTCATTCTGTATCCACTAAAGAAACATGAAATTATAGCTGATAATGAAAATGCATGCCTATAAAAAATCGTAGCTTCTGCCGGAATACCATATTATGAGTAAAAAAGCTAGTAAACCAAATAAAGGGTGGTCACTGGTCATTGGACTCGGTTTATTAATTGATTCAAGAACTATTGCGGTTTTTTAAAATTCAAACGCATGCATCAATATTCATGGTGTTAAATTAGAATGCCTTTTTCTGGATCCTAATAAATGCATATTAAAGAATCCAGATTTGTTCCAGTAAGCTATTTTCATCGTTACATAGCTTTTGAGTAAATATACCCTCCTTTTTGTTGTTTTGGTAGTTGGCACATTCATTAATGCCCGCCTCTGCAAATCCCACTCATCCCATACCCAAGCTGTGAGTTTATCTTTATATATGTCTTCTTATATATAAATATATCCTCACAAATAGCATTTCTATGCTGTTTCTTCTTCACATTATTTCATACACTCCCTTTTGTTATTCCATACAGCAGCACTCTTCACTGCAATTCTCAGTTAAAATAGTTACCTTTTTTCTTTTCCAGTTTTATGAGAAAAACATAAAAAAAATCTTAGAATGGCCGTGCATCAAGAATGTCTAGATCGAAGAGTAGGCTATGGAGACTTAGTATGAGTACTAATTGATCGTACGAGATGTTGGTGCGGTTCAATTTGAACGCCGCGCTCTATAGGGATAGAGCTCGGTTATTTGATTGAGCCGTGCCAATATCACGAACATATACATAGTATATTATATTGATACTGGTCGTGCTCAAAAAGCCTCCATTGCTATGCT
Source organism: Misopates orontium (assembly GCA_946800315.1). Taxonomy (NCBI): domain Eukaryota; kingdom Viridiplantae; phylum Streptophyta; class Magnoliopsida; order Lamiales; family Plantaginaceae; genus Misopates; species Misopates orontium. Next base: position 4,725,908 of record OX326946.1, on the reverse strand, counting down.
TCATACCCCAGTGCAAACTTAGTTTGAACAGGTATAATTCTCTTTTTATTGATTTGTTTTTCTTCATGTTGTCTCATGTTCCGAGCTAGTACCCATCTTCTCTGTTTTCTATTTTGCTTAAAGAAATTATGAAGATGTAACATGTCATACTATTGACTGTATCTCATTTCTATGTATCAGCTTACTTTTTAATAGTATGAAGACGATATTCAACAAGACAGTAAATAGGAGTAGGGCCATGATTTCTTTATGAGTAAGAGTTTTATCTTTTTATGATAATAAACTTAAGACTTTGTTACAGAGAAATAAAGGAAAAAAGATATTTTCTACTGCAGTCGAACTTTTTACCATGCCCCAATATAGCAACGAGGAATTTTGGTCAAAAACAAGCTTATAATTTTTCATAAACCTGTTATTATCTTATATGCAGGGTCACTCACAAGTACATTTGGGAAGGACTTTCCCATTAAGCTAACAGGTCATTCTAAGTCAGGGGAATCAACCTAAAACCCCCTTGTGGTTTCGAAAACCTGCACGAAACACCCTTGTGGTTTGTTAATTGTCTAAAACCCCCTTGTGGTTTCATAAACTTTGCACAAAATCCCCTTTTCATGAAACCACAAGGGGATTCTGTGCAAAACTTTTTGAAACCACAAGGGGGTTTTGTGCAAGTTTGCGGATTTTGTGCAAGGTTTATGAAACCACAAGGGGGTTTTAGACAATTAACAAACCACAAGGGGATTTCGTGCAGGTTTTCAAAACCACGGGGGGTTTATGCATTTTCCCCTTCTAAGTTAGTTTCCTTCCATTTTATCATATATATATATATATATATATATATATATATATATGCAGCTATTACTTTTTGACTCGAATAATATTTTACTAAACTAGATTTTTATATGTTCTCGAAAATTATGTTTTAAAGGAGAAGAAATCTTTAACGTACCTTCCATTATTTCTCTGCCATAACACAAAAAGGCTTCCTTTTATTTATGATGAATTGTTTGTGGTAGGTGTATAAACCTATATCTTTTATCTCTATCATTTAAGTCGGGAACAGAAGGGCAACAACTTTTTCCAAGTTGAGATCAATGGACGTATTCTTCCTGTTATTCCTTTTTTTTTTTTTTACAAAAAGTAGTCATAGTTACTAAACCCGCCAGTAATTAATGTCACTTCAACTTGGAGTTTCTTTCAAGTTCCATCAGTTCTCTCCTATTCTACTGTTGGCTTTAACTTTTAATAGAAAAATAGCAAGGGAAAAGAGCACTCAACCCCTCCACACCCCCCACCCCACCCCACTATTAGATTTTAGGGATAATTACGGCTACACCCCCTGAGGTTTGGTGTAATTACAGATACCACCCCTGAGGTTTGAGAAATTATAGAGACCACCCCTGAGGTTTCCATCAACCTTACAATAAAGTCCCTCTATTGAATATATGGATGAAAACTTCCAATTTTACCCTTGTTCCATTTCAATTGATATTATACAAAGTTTGAGTAGGTTTTATTATATAAAGTAAATAGTATTTTTAAAAATTCTACAAAAACCTTTTATAAATATCAACATAAAAATTATACTGTTAAAAATACAAAAAACAAAAAGTATATTTTTTTAAAAGAAACATACATCTATTTAATTAATACATTTATTTAAATTTAGTTATAAATGTTTAAAAAATCATAATATTATTTTAATATTTACTAATTATAGTTTCTTCTAATAATATAAAATAAAAGAATACAATAACTCCTCATTCATCTCAATTAAAAATGCACAAAAGAATGAAGCAAACATAGGTTTCTTGATTTGCAAATTTAATAATATTTTAGTATCAAATTTATTAAAAAACTAAAAGAAAAAGGAAAGGAGAAAAAATGAGAGCTCATCAAACCAAAAAGAAAAAAGAAAAACCAATTAGCCGTTTGTAATTAATTTAGATTCTCTAACAAAATTAATGAAGGGCATAATTGTCTTTTATATGGCATAAGCTAGTTCCAGGGGAGGTGAGTGTAATTTTCCAAACCTCAGGGGTGGTGTCTGTAATTACACCAAACCTCAGGGGGTGTAGCTGTAATTATCCCTAGATTTTATACCTTTGCCCCTGGAAGTTGAAATTAAGCACTTTACCTCCCAAAAGTTCAAAATTTATATATCGCAGTTTGCCCCTCCCACCAAAAAGAAGACTTAGATTTTGTCTCTTTACCCCTAGAAACTTGAAAATAAGCACTTCGCTCCCAAGGTAAATTCTTCAAGTTTCAAGGGCATTCTTGTCATTACATATTCTTTTCGAGCGAAATGCTTAAATACATTACTTTTTGGTGGACATATTATTATTATTATTTTATATTTACAGAGGAATATATGTATCGCTTAATTTTATATAATATATTCACAACTTACAAAACTATTCATAAAAAAAATTATGTGCAGAATAAATGATTAATTTGACTAATTTCATAAGTTAATTTCCTTTTTGAAAGTAACAATTCAATTTAGAATGTATAATATGACTAATTTCACAATTTAAATTACTTTTTGAAAGTAACAATTCTATTTAGAATGTATAATGAATCAATATTTTAAGAATGCATATATTTATTGTTCATGAAAACAATAATATGTATAAACATAACTGGCATAAAAAGTATCAAATTAGTAAAATCATCCTTAAGTTTTTATTTTTGTGTCTCACATAAACAATTTTTCATCATTGAGTTTTTATTTTCATAGGACATGTAATGAAAAGAATTATTTGATTTGCCCCTAAAGACTAGCATACTCTCAAGTTTTTTGAAGGAATTCATGGATGCAAATTGCTATAAATTTTAAACTCTCAATGAACAAAGTGCTTATTTTAAGTTTTAAGCGGCAAAAAGCCAATAACTAACAATTTTTTGGGGCGAGAAACTAATTAACCCTTGTTAAAAATAAATAAAGTTAATCTTTACTCTATACTAATTATATATTAGACAAATTATGCGCAATTAAAATCAAACCTAATTTGTTGCCATTTAGTTTTTGGGTGCTAACTTTGACGCTAAATTACATCATACTGACGTAAATATTGTACATTAACCATATAGAGGTAATTATTTCTAAGAATATTATTATCATATATATTCAACACATATTGAGTTACTAATGCGAGACAAGGAGATAAAGAGGAAATAGATATAAAATAGAATGGAACACATATAAATATATTATAAATTTTATACTCCAGACGACACGATCTATATTCCCAGAACCAAAAGAAAACGTGAGTAAAAATTTCAAGAGTCGACAGTGAATTTATTTAACTATCCAGCCGTTCTGAACGGTGAAAGATTGTGAATCTTGTTGAGACAAAATCACCATTTATATACACACAAAACGAACTTAACAATGCAACACGAGCATCGATTTTATTTATTATAAAACCGGTCTTGCGAAAAACGACATTCCTCAAGTTTATCAGATATCTCCCCTTGAGAGTCCTCCCAACACATTCGTACGTCGAAGAAACAAAGCGTTTACGAGCATATCTCTTCCCGAGAAACTCATGATGGGGGAGCATATCATCATCTTTACCATCTTGATCACATTAAACATCACTGATCTGCAAGTTCTTCGTGGGGGTTATGTTCAAGAACTTGCACTAATCAGGGGTGGATGCCACTGCCGAGCGAGTAATCGTAACTGCGGTGGTGTTGGAGTTGGTTCCGCTGAAAGAGGTTGCTCTCATGATGGGCCTAGGGGCACAGACCCCCATGCACAAAATGCACCAAATACAAGGTATTTGATGAGTCTTCTTTTGGTTTATCCAGCACAACCCACACTTCATCCTCTTTGTTCGTAACTATGAACAAAGAAGAATGCTTAGATGCATTTAATATTCCCGGTCTATAATTTTTACGAGCTCTACATTCTCAATTAACTTGATAAATTTAGAACGCAATTGTTCAGGCTAAGTCTCATTCTCCGAAATTTGAACGTTAAATTCATGACAATTCTAAATATGTGACGAGGGTTAATTGATATGTAAAATGGTGGATTGTTAAAATAAAGAAAGTTAATCTTTACTTTATTTACACAAAGTTGGCTCAATTAAAGCGCAAACCTTATTTTTTGTCGTTTAGTTTTTCCGGGCAAATACTAATTTTCACACTAAATACATCCTACTGACGTAAATATTGTACATTAACCATATATAGGTAATTATTTCTGAGAATATTATTATCAAATATATTCAACTGATAATGAGTTATTAATGCAAAACAGAGGATAAAAACAGCAAATAGATATAATAGAATGCAAAACATTTAAATTTATCATAAATTTTATACTCCAGATACGACGCAAAATACCCAAAACACAAAAAAACTCCAGTAAACAATTCAAGAATCAGCCAATTAATTTCTTTTACTATTCAGCCAGCTCTGAACGGCAAAAATTGTGAATCTGGTTGACACAAAAGTACTATTTATACACACACAAAACTAACTCAACAATGCAACACAAGCATGGATTTATTTATTCAATAAAACCGGTCTTGCGAAAAACGACATTCCTCAAGTTTATCAGATCTCTCCCCTTGAGGGTCCTCCCAACGCCTTCGTACATCGACGAAACAACGCGATACGAGCATATCTCCTCGCCAGAAACTCATGAGGCGGGAGCATATCATCATCTTCACCATCTTGATCACATTCATCGTCACTGATCTGCAAGTTCTTCTTGGGGGTTATGTTCAAGAACTTGCACCAATCAGTGGTGGATACCGGTGTCAAGTGGGTGATGGTGTATTCCTGGTGGCGGTGGTGTTGGAATTGGTCTCCGCTGAGAGAGGTTGCTCTCATGATGGGCCTAGGGGCACGGACCCCCCATTTAGAAGATGCACCAAATAAAAAGGTATTTGATGTGTCTTCTTTTGGATTATCCAGCACAGCCCACACTTCATCCTCTTGATATTCTTCGATTATTGATGATGATGGTTCTCTTGTGTTGCTGCTGCTGAACTTAGCGTACAAAGCCTCCATGTGTAGCTAGCGTTTGAAAAATTGCTAAAAGACCTAGACAGAACAAATGAGAGTTATAGTAGAAGAAGATAACTTGAAATGTGATGTTGTCTTACATCATCCAGGCCAGCTTAATTATATATATGACAAGGAAAAGGTGGGGCAAATGCATAAGACTCGTGCATTCCAGAATACCTGCACCAAATTCACACATATTATTATTTTTGCAAGAAATCTGTTCATGTTTTCGAATATAGTACACCAATCCCATTATCAATATAAACACCTATAGATGTCAATTAAACATGAAGTTGGTGCAGCTGAAAGCATATATAAGAAATTTTGTATTTAAAAAAAAAAAAAAACATAAGAAGTTTTTGTGTAGATTCTAAAAACCACGATGGCTTTGTGCATTTTCCATAACGAAAATTATACATGTCAATTGGTACCCCCCTATTGATAATTGGATCAAATGTAATACGGACGGTTGCGCTCCAGGTATTGGTGGAGCTGGAGGTATCTTTAGAAATGCCAGAGGTTTTACTCTTCAAGCTTTCTCTGCACAACTCGGCATGGTTTTTGCCTTCGAAGCAGAAATTTGGGCGGTTATCCTTGCTTTAGAGAAGGCTAGGGAGCTCGGCTGGAATAACTTATGGCTGGAAACGGACTCAACATACGTTGTTAGTCTTATTAACCATAATTCTGGGAAGGTGCCATGGGCTTTACGTTTTCGGTGGCTCACCTGCTTGCGTTTTATCAAAGGTATCAATTTTCAGGTGTCAAACAAATACAGGGAAGGTAATAGGGTGGCGGATGCACTCGCGAAGTTCGGGGCTCAACTTCATGGGGAAATATGGTGGACAACACATCCACCGTTTGTTAGTGGGCTAGTTTATGATGATTTATGTAATAGTACTAATTATCGCTTTTGTTGAACACTTTCGATCTTTTTATTTTTAATAATATTTGAGTTTCGAGGATAGCGAAGTGGTGGTGCCAATCTAGTTGGGATCACTAACCGCTTCATCTTCGGTCTCCATTTCACGTAAAAAAAAAATGAAGAGGTGGTGGTAGTTGTTGTGGATAATAATAATAATAATAATAATAATAATAATAATAATAATAATAATAATTATTATTATTATTATTATTATTATTATTATTATTATTACTATAAAAATGGGGTGTTTTAAGTGAATGACGTTTTGAAAAAGGGGTGGTGCGTGATTTGTGTGTGTAAGAGAATAAAATCAGGAATCTACTGATGCCTCTGGTCAAATACTTCCACAAAAGTAACTAGAGGGGTCCCTTTCTTGGTGTAATCTCAATTTGGAACTAAGAATAACAGGTTCGCAGTGTTTGTGTGAAATCCTACAAACTACTCAAAACAAATGCAGATATCAAGGACTGAAAAAACGTGTCTGATACACTTAACGGGAAAAAAGACAAAATCCTCCTGACTGCTGGAGCTGGAAGAAACTGGGAAAAGAAATTCAAAAGAAATGTGCCTTACACTTCATGAGAATATGAGTTACAGTTTACAACTTGCAAACCTATATTTTTTTATCACCTTTTGACTGAATATCTGGTTTAGATAGTTAAAGGTACACTTTCTTTTTTTTGGTAAGAAAGATCCAAAACGCGCACAGTAATTTATTGGAGAGGTTTATGTGAAAGAAAAAAAAAGAATAAAAAAAATTAGCGGCAAATAGAAGTTTGATAACTCCTTTGGACTTCCGCAAGATGAAACCCCTGTTGGCAGTCAAATGCCAATAATGATGCATGTGGCATCATGTGAGTGGTATGGGGCTGATTGTGTAGGGGCCAAGATGGATCAGCCGGCTCTTTGTGGTAGGGGGCTGCTGGTTATTTGCAAATAGGGACCTAGGTCTATATTTGCAAATAGGTATTTTTAGTTATGCTAAATAGTTGTTTCAACCCCAAAGAACCCCTATAAATAGCATGTCTTGTGAGCATTCTAAGACACCAAAGACAAAGCAAAGCTTGTTCTCTCTAGTTCTTTATAGTGTGCATACACGAGTGTAAAGTGTCGTTAGGGAGTGTTGTTAGCGAGGGCTTTGTGAGGGTGTCGTTGAGAGTGAGGGAAAATTATATAGTTGTAATAATTTTCTATATAGTGAATTTCCGCTCTTGTCCCGTGGTTTTTTCTCCGATTTTGGAGTTTCCACGTAAATCCTTGTGTTGTTACTATTGTCAATATTTATTCGTTTTGCTTCATATTCCATAATGGGCAAATCCTGGAGGCGCGTATTTGTGGGATCAAATACCTAACAACCCCAAGAACTGAAAAATGAACATCAATATTGAAATTGAATTTGTAGGTGAATGTACTTTAGAACATGGTTATAGTACATAAAATGGAGAAAAAATGTATCACCTTCTATATTGTTTGAAATAGCTTGTTGACAGATAAATATCCCTCCTGATATTGCCAACCTTGCTGCTTTGAAAATCTCACTCAAACTTATTAAGATGGTGTTTTTAAATTCTGAATGAAAGCTAGAATCTGCTTCTAATCTAATCAATAACATACTTTTAGTTAATAAGTTAAAATAACAAAAGCATTTTATTAAAGTCAAAAATACCCATAATTTAAAAATTAATATGTGTCTGCTTGTAACTTTTGCTGATTTTATCAAATAAATTAAAAATCTGATTCTACAACTTTTTTGTGAACTTTTAGAACTTTTTCAACATACTTTTACAATTTTAGCTTAAAGTATTAGCTTTCGGTTTACTGAAGAGTTTTCAAAAATCTCCTAAAATAATTAAGCTTAAAATCCACATGCATTAAACACACAATAATTTCACCACAGAAAATTAAAGCCAGATGTATTTTAGAGAGAGAGAGATAAAAAACTTTACCGAGAATGTGTAGAAGAAGGTGGTAGTGGAGTACAGGCACTATTGGTTGGCTGATGAACAGTCAACTTCTAGCTGCAGTATTACAACTCTTCACTCTTCAATGAATCAATGCTCTTGAATGAGACTGCATTTCTTAAGTACTCACAGCCCTTTTAAAGAAATTGGAAAAGGCAGATACACACGCAGAATGTACAGTGCTGATGCATAAATTTGGCATTTTTGATGATTGCCAAAATTGGAGCACTGAGGAGGCTGAGGGGGCAAATTCCATCCACATCCCCTGAGGTTTCTTCTCTCTCCATTCACTTCCTCTCTAGTTTGAGTTTTTCTATCCTCCTCCCCTCTAGTTAGATTTTAAGGGTAAAAGTGTCAAACAATGTAAATAAAACAAACTATTAAATTTCTATTTACAACATAACCAAATATCTATTTACAACATAACTATATAACTTAACAAAATAAACTTTATTTATATGAAATATTATATGGAAAAATATTAAACTGTAAGTCTTATATTTAAATAGCTAAATTAAAGGATTATGTACTTGTTCATTCAAGCAAAACATACACATAATTAATGTACAAGTGTATTAATTTGGGGCTTACTTGAACATGAAGACAATAAATAAAATCATTTAACTTAATAGTACAATAGTTCACATATCTTGTACTTTTATGAAGAAATTAAAATCATTGAATTGTACGCATACTTTTATTTTATTACAAGGTTATAACTATTGACTTATTAAGTTAAGCTATTTGTAATACAACTATGAAACTTAATAATGTAACAATTATTGATATATAGTAATTATAAAGGGAAAAAAAACTAATATATAGTATTCAATGAAAAACATTAAATTCACATAATTAGATTTTAGAAGCGATGTACATGCTCGTATTCAATTAAATATGGACATAGTTAATATTGTTATAATCACATGGTGTTTATTTTACATATGCAATTGAATGCACGAATAGGCAATTTTTTGAATTATCCTTAAATAAATTCACGTATATTTAATGGAATTGAAAAAAAATGAGGTGAATTTTATATGTTGTACCATACGTAGTAGCCGTAGTTGTCTCATTAAATACAATGAGATTCCTATGTGACGGATTATACAATTAGTTGATTGTTGCATTTTTCTTTTCAAACATAGGATTATGTTTAGCCTTAATTTTAGGGCTCGACTGTATTTTATACTTACTTCAAAGAGTGCTCATAGTATCTATTTTTTTAAGGATAAAACATTGTTTTAATGTAATAATCAACTACTTAACCATGAATTTATTTATTTTTTTCTTGTAAATATTTTAGTTGGAGTAAGCCCTAAAATCGATACATTTGTGATTAACTATACTTACATTTGTGATTATTAAAATTTAATTATTCAAATATAAAACTTACACAATTACATCTAATATTTGTCATCCAATTGTGCATATTAATAAATATTAGTTTATTAAGTTATTTTTAGTTTTGGTAATTAATTTATTAAGTAGTTTGGATGTATTATGAATAAAAGATTAATAGTTTTTTTTTATTGTTTGACACTTTTACCCCTCAAATTGACTCTTAATTAATGGTTCATTGAGTTAGGGGAGGTGAATAAAAAATTTCAAGCTAGAGGGGAGGTGGATGGAGAGAGAAGAAACCTCAGGGAAGGTGGATGGAATTACCCCGAGGCTGAGGTAAGGCATGGGGTGGGGTGGGTGGGAGTGGGTAGGGGTAGGGGTAGGGTTATGGTTATGGTTGTGAATGATTCTTGGTAGGATATGAGGTTTGCTCAACTCACATCAAAATGCCTTTAGATAGACAGAGACTAGCTAGCAGAATATATGTCAACCTCGTTTATGTATTTATATTAATATAAGAAAATTGATGAGGAACATTTCTCACCTGAGAAAATTTTGCTCATTTACTGAGGTACTGTATTATTAATGTATAAATGTGCATATATATTAATCTAAGAAATTTTTTCACATGAACAGTTCTCATGTGAAAAAAATCAGTTATTAATTGTTGAGGTACTAAATGATCTTTGTTGGCAAAGCTAACTATGTCACCAGGTTGTCACAGCAAATGGCTGAAGAATGCAATAATCAGTTATTAATTGTTGTTATGTTTAGTTGGGAGAGGGTAGTGAAAGCTAACCATGAATATTTACTAACCAAAATAATGGTCCATTTTCTGGGATCTCAGTGAAGTTTTTTTATATTAAAAAAATTGTAATGGGAGGTTGATGTATATGGTTACAAAATAAATATTGTAAAAGGACCTTAGAAGTTGGTGAGTTGGAATAATTTGGCTTTAATGCAAGAATCCAACAAATTAGTGATATACATATATATATATATATATATATATATATATATATATATATGTATATATATGTATATATATATATATATGTATATATATATATGTATATATGTATATATATGTATATATGTATATATATATATATGTATATATATATATGTATATATATAGTTGTGTAAATCTATTTTAGGAAAATTGAGTATAGCAAAAAACATAATTTAGGTAAGTGAGACATGTTTTGGACAACATACAGATGATGAATTTCAGTTTAAATTGTGTGATAAAAATAAAGAAGGAAAAGAAATAGAAGTGAGTTCGCTATATATATATATATATATATATATATATATATATATATATATATATATATATATATATATAGTTGTGTAAAGCTATTTTAGGAAAATTGATTATAGCAAAAAACATAATTTAGGTAAGTGAGACATGTTTTCGACAACCTTATCATACAGATGACGATTTTCAGTTTAAATTGTGTGATAAAAATAAAGAAGGAAAATAAATAGAAGTGAGTTCGCTAGCGATTAATAGAAAATAGAAATTTAAGAAATATCTTGTATGCGGCCAACAAAAACCTAACGACATTTTGTCTGCCAAATCCAACAATATTTTAGCGCGAATCTGTTATTAATTTGTCGTTAGTGAATAAATCGTTTGGAACATTCTCCCTAATGCAAATCCCTTTTGACCGTTATAACATCGAGTTTTTGGAAGGCCTTTTTGGCGACAAAATTTGGCGTTAGTGAATAAATGTTTAGAACATTCTTAACGAATCAAATACCTTTTGACAGTACCAACATCGGGTTTATTAGACGGCCTTTTTGGTGGCAAAATTTGTTGTCAGTGATTAAAATTTTCAAACATTGTCATCTGATGCAGTCTCTTGCAACCGTTACGATATTCTAGCTTATAATTTTTTAGGTAAACGACCGATGGAAAGTTATGACAAAGATTTTGTCTACCAAATCTTTCAATATTATTGAGTGTTTCTACTAATCAATTTGCCATTAGTAAACAGAATTTTGGATTATTCTCAACAAATTAAATCTCATTTAATCGTAACGACATTGGTTTTTTAAATGGGCTTTTTGTCGTTAGTGAATAACTTTCTCAAAAATTCTTATCCCGGTATAATCTCTTGTAACCATTACAATATTCTATTTTTAAAATGTTTGTGTAACACCAATAAAAACCTAACGACAAAGATATCTAATGAATTTAACAATATAATTGAGTTAATCTGTTATTAGTAAATACAATTTTGGAACATTTTCAATGAATCAAATCTCTTTTAACCGGTAAGACATTATGTTTTTAAACGGCCTTATTGTCAACAAAGAATGTCTATAGTGAATAACTTTTTTGAACATTCTCCTATATAATCTCTTGTAAATGTTACAATATAGTAATCTTTAATTATTTTGGTAAACAACAATGAAAACCTAAGTACAAAGATTACGTACACCAAATCCAAAAATATTATTTTGTGAATATATAATGAACTTTGTTTTTATTGAATAAATTTAATATGAAACAGCCTCAATGAATCGAATCTCTTTTAACCAATACAATATTAATTTTTTAGATGTTCTTTTTTATCGGACAACATTTTTCGTTACCGAATAACCATTTTGGAACATTCTCAACTAATTGAATCTTTTTTAATCCTGACAAGATAATATTTCTGAATGATCGATCAGTTTAGTGACAAATTTTTTTTGTTCGTAAAATAATCTCACTTCTCATAGAATTAAATTTGTTCTTACCGTTTCGTTGTACTATTCAACGAGTTTTCAAAATCTTTTGTATTGAATGTTTTATAATACATTACACATATTTTCAAAAAATATTGGTTTTGGACCAAATTGTTTAAAAAACCTTAAAGAAAAATGGATTTTTTTATATGAACTAACCTCGTTAATTATATTTTTGTGTTGTTGAGTGATTATTATAAAATTTGCCGTTTAACATTTTTGATTTTGTATTGTTGCATTAATCTTTGTTTCTACTTTTGTATTATAACATTTATTCACTACAACAAAATGGAACAATGTCCACGCTTTTGTCGCGACGCTTTTACGAATCATTGCCAAAGATCCTAACCTTATAGTTATTATTTTTTAGCCCTCCATTGGTAAATTCTTGGATACGCCGTTGACCAAACTAAAGAATATGCGTACAAAATCATCTCAAATCTTTGGCACGCGAGAATGTGACATCTTTTATGTGGTCATCAGATATATGTTACGTGTAAAAGTTATAAGTATACATTGACTTTTTAGTCATCCAATACCACTTACATTAAGATCTCACTAGACATTATATACATGCGATACACATCTTAGTCTTCCTATACATTGTATACATGTGCTATTAATACAGTTACACATTAGTTTACACTCATATTACATGAAAAGTAATTGAATTGAAGCAAGATAAAAATTACCATAAGTAATTAAAAAAGAAGACTATATCTATTTTGTTCTACGACACTAATAAAAATGGTGACGAGAAAATGGATCTTATTATAAATAAAATGGCGAGTATCATAATAATTTTTGTAACTAAATATCATTTGATGGATGAAAATGAGAAAATTTATAACCCTCATCCATCCAGTACCATTATTTTCAATTTGAATTGGTATTTTCCCTGATATGCCGATCAAAAAAAAAAAGGTCCCGAATGTTTTTTTGATAATCAATCCCGTATGTTAAATATTAAAATGTAGGGATAATTACAATGGCATCCCTTGAGGTTTTGTGTAATTACTGAGACCACCCATGTGGTTTGAGAAATTACAGAGACCACCCCTATGATTTGAAAACATACACATATCTCACCTCTAGAACTTATGGGTTGTTTGGGTGTAATTTATGATATTATTATGCTTATTATACTTACGCCCCTGAAGTTTGGAATAATTATAAAATATTCTTTGATGTTTGAAAAATTAAAAAGAACTACTAAAGATAATTCTAGAAACTACTATACTATTAACTAAAAATATTATGTTAAGAAAATTTGGAATTTGAAAATAAGTTAAAATCTAATCCAAAATATATTTTTGAATTAAAACATTCACTACAACAAATTGTGCCTTTTGTAACGACAAGATTCGTTACCAGAAGTGCCATTTTTCGTTACACTAACTTTTTGTAACGGAAATTTCGCTACCAAAGTTTGGTGCTGTAAAGCCCGTCGCCAATGGTTTTGGTAACGGATATGGCAGTTTCGTTACCATTTCTTTGGTAACGAAATGAATTTTGTTACAGATACTCCGTATTAGTAACTATACATTTGTTGCGAAAAGTAGTTATTCTTGTTACCAAAAGTATTTGCTTTTGACAAAAGTATGTTCGTTACTAATAGTAGATGTCAGTAATTTTCATTTCAAAGCTACATTATTAATTTAAAAATGCAAAATAAAGAATATATAAAGTAATTTTTTACTATCCACACATTTATTTATATCAAAACATGAGAGTTTCATTAAAATGAACAAAAGTACATGAAGGTGTATATGAATAAATCCTTTGTCATAAAGTGCTACACATTCTAGGAAAAAATGCCTGCAGAATAAATACAGTAAATGTAAAAGAGGAGTACTACTCCCTATACAACAGTAAACCACAAGATCAAAGATAAAATAGGTTCTTCTAAGAGCTTCCAATGTATAACCTCCAGAAACAATCTTGAAAAGCAGCAACTGTATATAAACTGAACAAGCAGACAAGGATATGCTACACCAATGATACCTCTTGGCAAACCAAAGCAGCAACCGCAATGGATGGTTTCTTCCACTCAAGCTACACATACTATAAGCAATATGACAAAAATGATAGGTTATACGAATAAGATAAACAACAAAATTTTCTTTTTGTTTATCAGCAAAGAAAACTAGTTAAGATTAAAGAAATGACGAAAGTACAAGAAACACTCCTAACTAATGAAACCCGAATCTAGATCAAGAAAAAGCTTCACCTCACATATACCCCAAAACCTAACTAAATCAAACAAAACCAAGGCTGAGATTACCAATCCGCGAAAGAGAATTTAAAATCCTACTTTTTTGCTTTAACCTAGCTCCCAAATTTAACTTTAATGAGCTCGATTGTCTTAACAATGTCAAGAACATACTGAGAACTTCAACTCGCAAAATAAACTGCACAATTATAAGGTAAAAACTAATTGAACATTTCCAGAATATGTATCTTCCTAAGAACACAACTAACTTTGGTGTATGTCTGCTCACAACTAATTGCATCTCTTTTCACACCACCTTAAGTTGTAAAAGATATAACTTTTATTGTTCTCAAAGACGACAATTAATAGTTTTTATGCTAAACATAACAGAATTGCAATTTTGAGTAATATCCATAAATTATGATCTTCAAACAAATAATCCACTAAGTCAGACGAGACGTAATGATCTGTCTCACATGCATTAAATTGATTCCTTAACAAATAGGAAAAATAACCTCATGACGGTTTAGAAAATTAAATACAATATAATACACGATGCATAAGAAAACATACATACATGTGGTATCTTCATGAAGTAATCGATCATCTCGATAAATGTGGCTCATAAGGAAGCACCAAGAGAAAAACGACAGAAAACCCAGAAAAATCGTAAAGGGAAACAAGGAAAATTGCAGAATTTGTAAAGAAGAAGAGTAGGGTTTATTACCTTGTTCTTCTGTAGCCCCAAAACAAAGATTCGTGCGTTTAATTGTAAAGGTGAATCTTTCTTCCATGTCTTCGCAAATTGTTGGAAACTTAATTAGAAAACTGCTGTATCCATTGATTGAGAATTTAAGGTTTCCCACTACCTCTTTTTTAGTTTGAGCGCCGGATCAGGTTTGGTTTAATAATTATTTGCTTTTTTATTTGACTTTATGGGATGTGTGTTAAATTCGATAATTAATTGTATTTAATGTTAATCATTATTTATTTTTAACATCATGTCTGTTCTTTTTTTCATTCATATGCAATTTTATTCTATTGTCCAATAATATTCATTTTTATCTTTATATTGTTAATTATTTGAGAATAGTTTTCACCAAATCAGACGGTGTATCATGTCATATATATAGAAAAATATTAAAATATTATTTTAACCTAAACTGAAGTTTGTTTAGCCACTAAAATTAATTTTATGATAAATTTCTATGGTAACTAGATATGAATTTTTTAGTAACAGAATTTATTTATTTTGGTAACAACGTTGCTAATTAGTTACAAAAACAAACTTTCTGTAAAAAGTCTTTCTTTTACAACCAATAATATAATTCGTTACCAACAACTCTGTTAATGGTAACGATATTATCATTTAGTTACAATTACTTGAGTTTTGGTAACACATTGAACATTCGTTACCAATGTTTAGTTACAAGAAATGCATTTTCTTGTAGTGATTTAACTTTTAGTTTTTTTAAAAATAAAGAAGCAAATCTCCGTCAAAACTCAACAAACTACTCATCTTTATGCCCTTCTTCTCGTTATAATCATAACCTAACAATTATGTTAGCAACAGAAAAAAATAACACATCAAAAATTTGTTTCAATGTTATTCTTTTGCCAAATGCTTCTTTTTTGTTGTTGTGACAAACTGAAAATTCCATGATCACGATAGTGATAGTATTTAATATAGAACTGTGATGAAATTCATGAGATTATTAAAAGTAAAACAAAAACATGAAATTAAATATCTTTATAAAATAAAAATATTTAGATTAAGTTTTAAAATTAAAATTAAATATTTTTTTTTTATATTTGTAGTTAGTCACATAGTAGTTTTTAGAATTGTTTGGAGTATTTCTTTCTAATTTTTCAAATTCAAAGATTATTTTTATAATTATACCAAACTTCAAGGGTCTAAGTATAATAAGCATAATGATATCATAAATTACAGCCAAAACAATCCTAAATTGTAGAAGGAGGTATTTGTAAGTTTTCAAAGGTCATGGGTGGCCGGTCTATGTAATTTCTTAAATCACAGGGGTGGTCTCTGTAATTACACCAAACATCATGGTCACTTTGAATGTATCTAATATCATTTAGAATCAGCCGTCATTAAAATATTAGAAGTGTTAAATTGACGTTTTTTTTTTGAAAAGAGTGTTAAATTGACGTTGACATACAAAGATTGGACGTGATGTATTGATGTGATTGTGATTGAAGTCATACATATTTAAATAGGCCTAAAAAGGTAACTAAACTGCATTTGCAGGCCCACACAGCATTCCCGGATAATATCTCTGTGGCATAAGTACTGCTTGCTTACAAATTTGGTAATAACTTGTATTGCTTCTTTAGAACTTTTCTTTTTCTTTTGAACAGACAAACAAGTTACTAAGAAAATAGAATTACATATTAAACACAAATCGTAATCATGATTATACTCAAGATTGATCAAAATTCTCAACCTGTAATCCAAAGATAATTTTAGGCCTCCATTTGGTTTCACGGAAAAACAGGGGAAAAGGATTAAAAAACAGGGAGAAAATAAGAATTTTAAAAAACTTCCATGAAAAATAAACTCCCTTTTTGCGCATTTGGCATCACTTTAAGTTTCTCGGAGAATGTATACACTATAAAACACGATGTGAGGAGTTTGGTTCACAATTGGAGCTGGAAAATAAGTGAATTAACAGCTCAAAGTCAGGCACGTAGTTTAGACGGTTTAAGTTGTTAGGAGAATTAATTATTTTTTCAGTTAGCTATTGAGAGACTTTGTGAGCTGGTTTTTTGCAAAGTTTCATCCCCTATCATAAGCATTATATATAAGGTAGATTGATTAACATTTTTGCGCATTGTTACACAAACATATAGCTCAAAACTCTCTGTAATTTAAACATCGACTAGTTGAACAAAATCAGCCAAAAACCCCCTTGGATGAAGGCATTAGATCGAGTAATCTTTTGTTGAACCAAGTATAAAATATTTCTATGTTCTTGTGTGATTGTTTCTACTTAGTTAGCTAATTTCATCAGATTCTTAACACAAGAAGTACATGTATGGTAGAATTACATTAAAATTTATTTTTCAGGGAATTGGATTTCTAGTTTGAATTTTTCTTGTCATGTGTAATATAAATTCTCCAAAATTTGGATCAAAAGTCTTGTTAAATAAAAAAGGGATAAAAGCGTTAAGCCCGCTATACTTCACCCCATGTTGCAGTTTACCTCCTATCCTTTTAATTTTTACAACTTGCCCACTGTACTATGGATAAATAAACATTTTCCCCCCTAAGTCATTTTTTCACAATTAGATATGGACACATGTCACCATTTTTTGCCCTTGGATTTGGACTCAGGGGGAAATGTGCTTATTTATCCATAGTACAAGGGGCAAAACGCAAAAATTAAAAGGATAGAGGGGAAAATGAACTGGGGCATAGTATTGGGGGTTTAATCCTTTTATCCCAACAAAGAAACTTGAAGCTAACTTATTTTTAATAGGTTTGAAACTTACAAGTATTGTAATTTTATGTGAAATGAAGGAAATTAAGCTATACAAATATTATCACAAGAACTGTCAAATAAAATTATTATTTAGCTACATGTTGCTAACACCAATAATTGTGAACATATATAAATAGTGTACCTCATATCGAAACTCTTGAATTTAAAATTAAAGATTGATGAAATTTTCCTTTCTTTTGTATTGGATGGGAAAGGAAAAGTTCGAGACTGTAAGGATCTTTAAGTTTGTTGAATTGTTTTCACATATTATTTGGGATGAAATTTATCTAAAAGTGAGGTTAGAAAGAGTCAAAAAATATTTTCTTACCTTTTGACATCTTTTTTTAATACTTTCTCTTATTTTTCAAAGAGAATCATTGGAACCCAACAAAATTTTCACTAATTTTTCTCTTTTCCCCTATTTTGCATGAAGCCAAATCGAGCCTTAAGAGAATACATAACCACAATATATAACGTATTGAAAAATTAAAAGCGAGTATATGTATGTAATAATACAAGATAGTATAATAAAGGAAAACTCCCAAGTTTAAAAGTTTGAGTTCATTAATCACATGTTTAGAGTGCGGAAGCTCAATCGGAATTATCTTTAGCTAGAAAGTGATTCCTCTTACGTTGTTAATTCACTTAACTCCATATCTAATAAGGTGTCATGGAAACTGTGAAGCACATGGTCGTCATGTTTGAAGTTTATCGATTCAATTCGCTTCTAGGCTTCTCATAAATTTTGGGAAGGAAACAATGCTCTGGCAAATTATGATCCTAATCACGAAGAGGGTACTTGGTAGTCTTCTTGTCCGTTTATTCTTAATTTAGTTAATGATAGTTTTGTATTTCGCTGACTCTCTGGTTCCTAGCGACTTTTTCTACTCTCTTTTCATTTTTATGATATTTGAGTCCTAGACTCCTAGTTGTTGTTGAGTAAATCGGAGGTACCAATAGTTGGAACTTTTAGACGCTTACAATTGTCAGCCATCAAAAAATAATTAATCAGATGAACCAACTCGACACCACATCTGGATTATGAATTGTGTTAAATTGCATATGTCAACGCCTAATACTTGGATGATGGTTTAACAAGGTTTAACAAGAACCAAAAAATAAAGATTAACATGGATTATGTGAATGATGTTTCGTTTTCTTGAAATAAAAAGTTTTAAGCTGTGAAATAAATATTATAATGAAAATATTAATTAAATTAAATTAATTACATTAAAGTCACTTCCTTTGACACTCTAAGAAAAACAATTAAAATGTTCCCCAGTAAATCACTCCACAATCTTTTGTTTGTTCTGCTATGTACTGTAGCTTGTATTATTACATAAAGTACAAAACTATGACAAACACCACTAAAAAATGAATAGAGATATTGCTACTCAAACACTAAGAGAAACTAAAATATGTTTATTTTTAAAAATTTCAACATTCAAATTGAATTAGATCCACAATTTATTAACTATTTCAACATGATATACAACAAGTGTGCTTACACATTACTAACAACTCTGCACATGCGGGACCGCGTGTGAATTTATTCCTTGAGATCGATGTTCCACAACAAGAACATGTTGCAGAATACTCTTGTTCTCAAGTACCAGGTATCATATTGCTATTGTGCATCATTGTGAAAGAGTCACTACAAGGACCAGGGTTAACTCTTTGGGTACTATCAAGAAACATTTTCTGAAAAATAATCATCTTTAAGAGGAAATATATGCTCATATATAAAACACTACATCTCTAGAAGTAATAACCTTATTCTTATCAGTTGCAAGTGTAGATGCATAGCATAAGTACCCAAAAGACCTTAGAAGATATTAATCGTGAAGTTTATTGAAAATCATTTTAGAATGAGACTTATGGCTAAGTACAAGAGTAAGGTTGCGGTTGATAATAAAAGCAGCAGTAGAAACACAATAATTCCAAAACATAAGAGGCACATTTCACGGAAACTTAAGTGAACGAGTCACTTGTAAATGTGTTGTGTTTAAAGACTCCATTTTACTGGGAGCTTCCACAAAACTTGTTTGATGCAAAATCCCTTACAGAGCATGGGAGTC
The DNA here is from genome assembly GCA_946800315.1 of Misopates orontium. Taxonomy (NCBI): domain Eukaryota; kingdom Viridiplantae; phylum Streptophyta; class Magnoliopsida; order Lamiales; family Plantaginaceae; genus Misopates; species Misopates orontium. Next base: position 4,706,124 of record OX326946.1, on the reverse strand, counting down.
TTTTAAAAGAAATTATGTTATATTGTCAGTTCTAATGGTCTTAACTCTGACGGAGAGCTCAGTTTCAATGAGCTTGTAAAGTTCAACAGATGGTGTTTGACATCAGATTTCTATTTTAAAAAGAAAACCCCAAGTACATTTGGAATGATCATCAACTACTGTAAGAAAACATGTAAAACCATCTGCAGAGGTAACAGAATAAAACCCCCACAAATCACAATGGATGAGCTAAAAAATGGCAGTAAAAGAAGCGGTGCTTAATAGAAAAGACAACCTCTTTTGTTTAACTTAGTGACGAACATTAAAGTGATGATCATAAGTATGAGAAGAGATGTTTAAGTGATATATAGAACTAAGTTTCTAAGGAGTATGTCCTACCCAATAATGCCAAAGATTACTCTTAATTACAGAACATTTATTCTTGATAAAAAAAAGATGCAACTAGAAAAACTGTTACAACCATATGCACGAAGAATATAGAGGTGGTTTAAGAGCTCACCAGAACCAATCATCTTCCTCCTCCATGTGTCCTGCAACACACACAATGAGGAAGTAAAGCACAGAGTAATGCATGAGTCTTTAGTGACCCTAGAGACTAATACCAGATTATAACTAAAATATGGAACATAATGACTTTCTTGAGAATTAAATTAGGAGAAATATGTACATTGCCAATTAAAGTAGTTGTAGTAACATTACTATTTGGCAAATGTATCAAAGTTTTTACAGACCTAGGAGGAAAAAATAATGAAACTGGATTGACATATCATATGGTATGTAGCTCCATTGTCAATGGTCTAGGCGTTATTTGGAGTTACTGGTTTAAAAGCACTAGAAGCTAATGCAAAAGGCTCTATAGTTTTATCTGATGAGTATATTTTGTACTCATATTTTGGGCACTTTTAAATTGATATTAATGTGAATTCTTGAGTATTTGGAGTTATTTACTGCTAATTCTGTATATCTATTCTTTAGGTGTCTTTTTGCGAACACTAACTATTTCAGGGCCAAAAAGTGGGATTTGGAGTGAATGATTGAAATAAGGGCTGGTACAACTATGAATGTACATATAGATTAATATAAGAAATATGAACAGTTCTCATGTGAAAAAAAAAAATCACTTATTTATGGAGGTACAAAATGTTCTTTATTGGCAAAGTTAATTATGTCAACAAGTGTTGACAGCAAATGGTAAATAGTACTATGTTTAGTTGGGCTGAGGTAGTGAAAGCAAACCATTAGTTTTTAGAAACTTATTTGTTAAATTTAGTGACAGTTTAGCTAGGATGTGCTTTCATTTATGGGTTATATTAGAAAACATAATTTGGGTTAGTGAGACATGATATGGACAACCTTATTATACTACTAGAGATTATTTTAAGTGTAAATTTTTGTGATAAAATAAAGAAGGAAAAGAAATGGAAGTTTGTAATATTTTGGCGGTTAATAGAAATACATCTAAGAAATATTTGGTACACGATTAATGGGAACCTAATGACGAAAATTTTGTTTTCCAACAACATCTTTATGCGAATCTGTTATAAATTTGTCGTTAGTGAATAACTTTTTTAAACATTCTCAGTGAGTGATCAGATCTCCTTCGACAATTGCGAAGATCTGTTTCACATGGCCTTTTTAACGACAAAATTTGTCGTTAGTGAAAAACTCTTTCCAACACTCTCACCAGATGTAATCTCTTGTAACTACTACAGTATCTTTTTTGGAAGCTCTGGTAAACGACCAACCAAAACCTAACGACAAAGATTTTGTCGGCCAAAATATTATTGTATGAATATGTCATTGAACTTGTGGTTAGTAAATAGATTTTCGGAACACTCTCATCGAAATCAAGTCTCTTTTCACCATTACGACAATGTTCTTTTAATTGGAATTTTTGTCAACAAATTTTGTCGGTAGTGAAGATTTTTTTTTTGAACATTCTCATTTGATGTAATTTCTCCTACCGTTAAAAATGTTTTATATTTTAAATGTTTTCGTAAACGACCAATGAAAACCTAACGACAATCTTTTTTTTTTTTGCCAAATCTATATATTATCGGGTGGATTTGTAATCAAATTTGTCATTTGTAAATAATTTTTTGGAACAATCTGAAAAAGTCTCAACAATAATCAATACGTTGGAGAACATTTCGCACATTTTTATAAGATAGGGGGCAAAGTGTTACAAACCTCATAAATTAGGGGATTTACTGCAATTAGCCCTTAAACAAACAACAACATTCGAGCCCCTCAACAATGAGGAATGACACTCCATTGGAGCAATGCACTGGTCAAAATAGAAAAGGCATAAACGATTTTGGTTATCTGTTCATGACTACGAAGAATAAGAAGAATGCTTAGATGCATTTATCCCGGTCTATAATTTTACTAGCTACATTCTCAATTAATTTGCTAAATTTATAAATCAATTGCTATGTAGTCCACGTCTCATGCTCCGAAATATGAAAATTAATTAATTCATGACAATTTTAATATGTGATAAGGATTAATATATAAAATGGTGTATTGTTAAAAAATAACAAAAATAATATTTACTTTTTAATAATTATACGATACACATATTTGGCGCAATTAAAACGCAAACCAAACTCGTCACGGTTTAGTTTTTAGTGCAAATATTAACTTTCACACTAAAATACATCATGCAAATATTGTACATTAACCATATATAGGTAATTATTTCCTAGAATATTATTGTCATATATTTTCAACACATAGTGAGTAATTAATGCAACTGAGAGGTGGAGATATATAGGAAATAGATAGGATAGAATGCAAAACTGCAAAATTCAGTATCAATTGTGCATACTTCAGATACAACAGCACTATCTATTTACCCAAAAAAAAACACTTGAGTAAAAAATCCCAAGACTCCGCCTATTAATTCTTTAACTATTTAGCCAGCTCTAACAGGCGAAGATTGTGAATCTGGGCTAACACAAAAACACCATATGCAAACACACAAAAATTAACATAAACTATAGTCAACAACGCAAAACATGCATAATTTTAATTACTCAATAAAACCAGTTTTGCGCAAAACGGCATTCCTTAAGTTTATCAAATCTCTACCCTTGAGAGTCCTTCCAACACCTTCGTATATCGATGAAACAACACGGGTACGAGCATATCTTCTGGCCAGAAACTCGTGTGGCGGGAGCATATCATCATCATCGTCATCATTATGATCGCACTCATCGTCATCACTGATCTGCAAGTTCTTCTTGGGGCTTATGTTCAAGAACTTGCACCAATCAGGATTGGATACCGGTGCAGAGTGAGTGATGGTGAAGCTCTTATGGTGTTGGTGGTGGTGGTCGACGCCTAGAGAGGTTGCTCTCCTGATGGGCCTAGGGGCACGAACCCCCCATGTAGAAGAAGCATCAAATAAGAAGGTGTTTGATGAATCGTCTTCTTTTGGTTTATCTAGAACAGCCCACACTTCCTCCTCTTGATACTCTTCGGTTATCGATGATGAGGCTGCTCTTGTGTTGCCGCTGCTGAACTTAGCATACATAGCCTCCATGTCTTCCTGTGGTCTGAAAAATTGCTAAAGACCTTGAGAGAGAAGAATGAGAGTTTAATTAGTAGAAGAAGAGAACTAGAAATGCGGCGGAATTTTACATCATCCAAGCCAGATTATATCAATGACAAGGAAAAGGTGGGGGAAATGCATAATACTCGTGCGTTTTAGAAAATCTGCACCAAATTCACACATGTTATTACTTTTGCACGAAATTTATTTATGCTTTCAGAAATCATACACCAAACTCCATTTTCAAAATAAACACTATAGGCATCAATTAAACATGCATTGTCAATTTTATTCATCTTACATAGAGAGGCTTGATACAAATTTTAACGACATGAGAGAGTGTGGTGCGTCCATAATTTTTTATAGCAGAATTTTGCACAAAATTTTTCATTGCTTACGAAATAATGCACCATACCTCATTCTCAAAATGAACAAATATCAGACATCAATAACATGAATAGTAAATTTTACTCATCTTACAAAGAGGAGGCTTTGATACAAGTTTTAGTGACATGACCGACTGCATAATTTTGGAATTTAATGCGTGAAGAGGTGGTGGTGACTGTTGTGGATGATAATAATAATAATAATAATAATAATAATAATAATAATAATAATAATAATAATAATAATAATAATAATAATAAAAATAAATAAATAAATAAATAAATAAATAAATAAATAAATATGTAGTGTTTTTAGGAATCAAGTTTGGAAAAATGGGGTCGTGCATATGAATTGTGTGCAAGAGAATAAAATCAGGTACTTCCAAAAAGTAACTAGAGGGGTCCCTTTCTCCGTTTTATCTCAAATTGGAACTACTGAAAACAAACGCAGATATCAAGGACTGAAAACAGACAAAATTGAAGGGTATATGGCCCCTTGAATTCTCTCTTTACTCCTTATACTTCATTAGAATTTTGGTTACAAGTAATGTGGTTTGGATAGTTAAAGGTACATTTTTTTGGTAAGAAAAATCCAAACCGCCCAAAGAGAATTTTTCAAGAGGTTGATGTGAAAAAAATAAATAAAATGGCACCGAAATAGAAGTTTGATTACTCCTTTGGATCTGAAAGATGAAACCCCAAGAACTGATAAATGAACATCAAGACTCCATTTAAATCTCTTAGGTGAATTTGCTATGAAACATATATGGCTAGATACATAAAATGGAGATTATATGTATCACCTTTGAGCTGATAAAAAAAAAAATATATGTATCACCTTTGATATATATTGTTTGAAAGATAACAATTCGTTCTAGTTGCCAGCCTCGTTGGTTTAAAAATCACATCCAACTCCTTAAGGCGGTGTTTTCAAACTCTTAATAATTAAAAGCTAGAATCTAATTTAATCTAACTTAAACACTTTTATAGTGTTAATAAACTAATACACAAAAGCATTTTTCTAAAATTAAAAAACACCCATAATCAAGAAATTCTTATGTGTCTGCTTTTACTTGTGTTGATCTTTTTGAATAATTGGATTTATGATTTTACAAGTACTTTTTGAGAGCTTTTAGATCTTTTTTACCATACTTTTATAATTTTATTGTAAGCTTCTGATTTAAAAAAAAAACGTTTTGCTAAATTAACTCACCTAAAAATAAGCTTAATAATCCCACATGCATCAAGCATACAATAACTTCACCACAGAAAAATAAAGCCACATGTATTTTAGAGAGAGAGAGAGAGAGAGAGAGAGAGAGAGAGAGAGAGAGAGAGAGAGAACTTTACCGAGAATGTGTAGAAATAACTAAGAGAGAGAGGCACTCGGTTGGACTGATGAACACTGAGATTTTCTGTTCAGATTTAACTGAGACTCGACTTCTGTTACAAACAATTCACTCTTGAATGAATCAATGCTCTTCTGTTTTAGGATTAATTATTTTACTCTGGAATGAGACTGCATTTCTCACAATTGTACTCACAGCCCTTTTTAAAGAAAATTGAAAAGACAGATACACACGCAGAAAGTACAGTGCTGATGCATAAATTTGGCATTTTTGATACATGCCAAAATTGGAGCGGTGAGGTGGCTGAGGTAAGGCGTGGGGTGGGGTGGGTGGGAGTGGGGTCGGGTAGGGTGGGGTGGGGTGGGGTAGGGGTAGGGGTACTAGGGTTATGGTTGTGAATGATTCCTGGTAGGATATATGAGGTCTGCTCAATTCACATCAGAATGCAGCATTTGCCTTTAGATAGATAGAGCAGAATTTATGGTCAACCTCACTTTGTGTATCTATACATAAGAAAAATGATGAATGATTCTCGTGCGAGAAAAATTCACTTATTTTTTAAGGTACTAAGTTTTTGTATAAATGTACATATATATATTATTATGAGAAATTGGATGAACGGGTCGTATGAGAAAAATGCACTTATTTATTGAGGTACTAGATGTTCTTTGTTGGCAAAGGTAATTATGTCAACATGGTGGTGACAGCAAATTGTTAAAGAAGGCAATAGTACAATATATGTTGTTATGTTAGTTGGGCAAGCTTAGTGAAAGCATGGATCAAAGTTTCTTTTTTTTTTTTTACTCGAAAAGCATCGAAATGTTTGTAACTTTAATTTTACAGAAAAGAAATAGATGATATTTTCTAAGTCTAATAAAACATTTTCCATAACATATGAAAAAGATCTCAAAACATTCGAAAAATTTCTAATATTTAGAACATCGAAACATAATGTGGAAACAAAACTTTGATAGAGTGAAAGAAAACCACTAAGTACAATTTACTAACTAAATTAATGGTCTATTTTCTGGGCACTCTGTATAATGGAATTTTTTCTTATTAAAATACATTTTAATTTATGGCAGGTTGATATACATCGTTTATAAAAAAACTTTTGTAAGAGACTTTAGAGGTTCGCGAGTTGGAATAATTTGGCATTAATGCAAGAGTTTAACAAATTAGTGACATATTTTACATATATAAATATGAGTGTAAAGCTATTTCTATTTAATTCAGGTCACATTTTGGCTAGGATGTGCTTTCATTTATAGATTAATACTAGCTGAAAACAAAATTTAGGTAAGTGAGACATGTCTTGGCCAGGTAACCTTATTATAAAGATAATGTTTTTCAGTTTAAATTGTGTGATAAAAATAAAGAGGGAAAAGAAATAGGAGTAATTCGCTAGCGGTTAATTTTTTTATTATTATTTTTATATATCAAGCAAGAATTCATCAGGAAACCCATCATCAAATAACTATATACCAGTCGATAGGGAAGTTCCTATATTTGCTTTTGCCCATGAATGCAGTTTAATCACCTCCCTTATTCTTCCGACATCTAAGAAAATAGAAAATAAAAATATTAGAAATATCTAGCACAAGACCAAGGGAAACCTAACGACATTTTGTCTGCCAAATTCAACAATACTATTGCATGAATCTGTTATAAAATTTGTTGTTAATGAATAAATGTTTGAGACATTCCCAACGAATCAAATCCCTTTTGACCGTTACAACATCTTGTTTTTATATGGCCTTTTTGGCGACAAAATTTGTCGTTAGTAAATAAATGTTTAGAACATTCTCGACGAATCAAATCCCTTTCGTGACCGTTATCACATCGTGTTAATTAGATGGCCTTTTCGGTGACAAAATTGTTGTTAGTGCATAACTTTTTCAAACATTCTCATCTGATGCAATCTTTTGCAACCGTCATGATATTCTACTTTTAAATTTTCTCGGAAACGACCGACAAAAAACTCACGACCATTTTTTGTCTTCCAAATCTTACAATATTATTGAGTTTTTGTTAATCAATTTTTCATTAGTAAAAAGAATTTTGGAACATTCTCAACAATCAAATCTCTTTTAACCGTACATTTTGTTTTTAAATAGCCTTTTTGTTGTTAGTGAATAACTTTCTTCAAAATTCTTATCCGATATAATCTATTGTAACCATTACTATATTCTACTTTTGAAATGTTTTTATAAACACGAATAAAAACCTAATGACAAAGATATCTGCCAAATTAAATAGTACTATTGAGTGAATCTGTTATTAATTTTGCGGTCAGTAACTAGAATTTTGGAACGTTCTCAATGAATCAAATCTCTTTTAACCGCACGTTAAGACATTGTGTTTTGAAGGGGCATTTTTGTTGACAAAATTTGTCTAATGTTATGAAAAGTTTACACAATATGTGTAAAACTGGAAAATTAAGAATTAAAATAAACCTTTTCTAGAACACCAAAAAGTAAACTTTCGAATCTAATTTGTTTTTATATATTCATATATAAAAAATCTTTTATTTATAAATTAACATAAACAAATTATTTCGGAATCTAAGCCCATTTTTTTTTAAAAAAAATCTATTTTTATTTCACTACAAGAAAATGTAGCAACGGGGTCAAAAAAATTACTCACCACTGTTATATTTTCAGTGAGCATTGATCAATGGCTGCAGAAAATTTTGTAACCAACTTTTGTTACTATTGGCCTTGTAGGCATAAAGTTATGTCAGCAATGGCTACAAATTAATTAGTCACCAACAATGGTGTCAAGAAAATCAGTCACCAAGTAGGGTCAAAATAATTTGTAGCCATGACGTGGGGTCAAATGAATTTGTAGCCATACAATTAGAATAAAAGAAAATCAAAAATTAAAAAAAAAGGGTGGCGTCCGATTATTTTGACGCCACCCTTTTTTTTTTTAAAAAAAAAAGGCGTGGCGTCCGATTTTTTGGGCGCCACGCCTTTTTTGTTTTTTTTTTTTTAAAGCGTGGCGTTCAAAAAATCGAACGCCACGCTTTTTCATTTTTTTTAAACTCATGGTGTCAAAATACTCTGACACCACGGTTTTTTATTTTATTTTTTCAAAAAACCGTGGTGACTGATTATTTTGGCACCACAATTCCGAAAATTAAAAAAAAAAAAAATTGGTGGCGGATTTACAGCCACTTTTTTGTCAAAATTTTATTTTTTTCAATTTGGTGGGCTTTTTCCCTCCATTTTATTATGTATACATATATAATTAATAATATACCAACACACACACACACACACACACACACATATATATATATATATATATATATATATATATATATATATATATATATATATATATATATATATATATATAAACACAAATCAATATATACATATATTATATAAACACACAAACAATACATAACTAATATAACACCGAAAAAAAAGTGATAGAGGAGAGGATTTTCGGATTTTAGAGCGAGATTTTCATATTTTTTGAGGCAGAGGAGATGATTTTCGGATTTTTTTAGGGAGAGGAGATGATTTCGGATTTTTTGAGGAAGAGGGGAGGATTTTCAGATTTTTTGAGGGAGAGGGGAGATTTTCGGATTTTTAAGGGAGAGGAGATGAAGAGATGCAGTTTGTGAAAAATGGGGTATATTTATTGATATATGAAATTGTGGTGACAAATTTTTTTGACCTCATTGCTATCACAAGGATTGTGCCCTCAATGGGGTCAAAATATCTGACACCATTGATATCACATCGATTGTGCTTTTGTGGGGTCAAAAAAATAAGTCACCATGTGTGAACATGGTGACTGATTGTTTTGACCTCACAAACTTTAAAGCAATGGTGACTGGTTTTTTGGATGCCACCAACGAAAGGCCCAGATCGTGCCGAATGGCCATTAATTCATTGTGACTGGTTTTCTTGACACCATTGTTTTAAAGCAATGGTGACTGATTTTCTTGACACCACACCTAGCAACAAATAAATATGTCACTGTTGCAATTATTAGTGTTAATTAGAATTTTGATTTTAGTTGCATGTCTTAATAATTTGTTGTTAGATAATTAATGTGTAATTAGGACCACATTATGTGTACTCATTCTATAATTAGTAGTAATTAGGAGAATTTCATTTTAATTAGGATAGTTTTAGTAAAAGTGTTGAATTTTATTAAAAATTAGGAAAAGTTAAGAAATATTGTGGAATTTAGGATAAAACTAAAATTTAGGATAACATAGGAAAATTGGATTTGTAGTTTAATTAAATGGTATGATTACATTAGTATTTAAAACTTTGATGACAATTATTGTATAATTAGTAATTAGAATATAAGTTTCATAGTAATTTGAATAGAACTAATTAGTAATTAAGTTTAGCAAGGTATAGATCATGATTATATATGTGTACTCATTCTATAATTAGTAATAATTAGGAGAATTTCATTTTAATTAGGATAGTTTTAGTAAAAGTGTTGGATTTTGTTTTAAAATTTAGGAAAAGTTAAGAAATATTATGGAATTTAGGATAAAACTAAAATTTAGGATAACATAGGAAAATTAGATTTGTAGTTTAATTAAATGGCCTGATTACATTAGTAATTAACACTTTGATGACGATTATTGTATAATTAGTAATTAAACTATAAATTTCATAGTAATTTAAGTAAATTAATTAGTAATTAAGTTTAGCAAGGTATAAATCATGATTATATATGTGTACTCATTGTATAATTAGTAGTAATTAGGAGAATTTCATTTTAATTAGGATAGTTTTAGTAAAAGTGTTGGATTTTTTTTTTTAAAATTAGGAAAAGTTAAGAAATATTATGGAATTTAGGATAAAACTAAAATTTAGGATAATCTAGGAAAATTAGATTTGTAGTTTAATTGAATAGCATGATTACATTATTAATTAACACTTTGATGACAATTACTGTATAATTAGTAATTAAACTATAAATTTTATAGTAATTTGAGTAAAATTAATTAGTAATTAAGTTTAGCAAGGTAAATCATGATTATATATGTGTACTCATTCTATACTTAGTAGTAATTAGGAGAGTTTTATTTTAATTAGGATAGTTTTAGCAAAAGTGTTGGATTTTGTTTTAAAAAATAGATTTATCTTAATTAGATTTATCATTTCGATTTCAATGTGTAATGCATGTATTTTTATTGAATTGAGGATGAGACTACAAGAGCACTAGCTAATTACTCGTGTATTAAACTATACTTTGTTACTTGGATTAATTCAAAAATGTCACGCTTTATGAGGTCATTGTTAAATCATTTTATTTTGACTTGGACTTTTTCCACTTATGTATGCTCTAAAAGAGACTCAAGTAAAAATTTGGATTGTTAGTCAATACAATAAAAGATTGCGATTCATTGTCTTTGCTCAAATCAATTTGTTTAATGCTATAGCATATGACGACATATTTGTTCTATTCTATTTCAAATCGCGACTCCTTTCTACGAGTACGCAATGCGACGTCCTCGTGAAGCGTGGCACAATATTTTATAAAAAAATTATAAAAGTAATTATTATTTCGTTTAAAAGTTCAAGTTTATAGTGCAAGTAGTTATATATATCGTTTTCTAACACGTCCAATCATATCCAGTTATCCGTTTTGTTATGTTGGTGACATGTCATTTTAGAGTAGATGTGTAACGGTAAAATTCGAACACAAATTTATAGATTAATTACTAATTGTACAATAAGTATCATCAAAGTGTTAATTACTAATGTAATCATGCCATTAATTAAACTACAAATCTAATTTTCCTATGTTATCCTAAATTTTATTTTTATCTTAAATTCCATAATATTTCTTAACTTTTTCTAATTTCTAAAACAAAAAATCCAACACTTTTCCTAAAACTATCCTAATTAAAATGAAATTCTCCTAATTACTACTAATTATAGAATGAGTACACATATATAATCATGATTTACTTACCTAAACTTAATTACTAATTAATTTTACTCAAATTACTATGAAATTTATAGTTTAATTACTAATTATACAATAATTATCATCAAAGTGTTAATTACTAATATAATCATGACATTTTATTAAACTACAAATCTAATTTTCCTATATTATCCTAAATTTGAGTTTTATCCTAAATTCCATAATATTTCTTAACTTTTCTTAATATTCAAAACAAAATCCAACACTTTTACTAAAACTATCCTAATTAAAACGAAATTCTCCTAATTACTACTAATTATAGAATGAGTACACATATTGAATCATGATTCACCTACCTAAACTTAATTACTATTTAATTTTATTCAAATTACTATGAAATTTATAGTTTAATTACTAATTATACAAAAATTATCATCAAAGTGTCAATGTAATAATGTCACTTAATTTCACTACAAATTTAATTTTGCTATTTTATGCTAAATTTTAATTTTTTCCTGAATTCCATAATATTTCATAACTTAGGGGTTTGTGTAGGGCCGAGCTTGGAGAAGGGTGGGTAAGAAGAAAATGGGGGAAAAAGAAAGAAAAGAAGAAAAAAAAATCTAATTGATCAGATCATGCCAGCATGATCTGATCCGTTCAAGCATGGCAACCGATTTTTTGAAGCCTGCCATGGTGTCAAATTTTTCTAACACCACGTGGCATCCGAAAAATCGGATGCCATAGCCAATTTTCTTTTTCTTTTTTTTTTTTTGTTTTTTTCTTAAATTAAAGCATGGCATCCGATTTTTCGGATGCCTGCCATGGTGTCGGATTTTTCTGACACAACGCGGCATCCGAAAAATCGGATGCTATTGCCTAGTTTCGTTTTGTTTTTTGTTTTTCTGTTTTATTAAATCTAACGGTGATCATGCATTTTTGCATGATCCGGACCGTTAAATCGTGGTGCCAAATAATTTTATGATTATATATGTGTACTAATTTTCCTATGTTATCCTAAATTTTAGTTTTATCCTAAATTCCATAATATTTCTTAACTTTTCCTAATTTTTAAAATAAAATTCAACACTTTTTACTAAAACTATCATAATTAAAATAAAGTTCTCCTAATTACTACTAATTATAGAATGAGTACACATATATAATCATGATTTACTTAGCTAAACTTAATTACTAATTAATTTTACTCAAATTATTATGAAATTTATAGTTTAATTACTAATTATACAATAATTGTCATCAAAGTGTTAATTACTAATATAACCATGGCATTTTATTAAACTACAAATCTAATTTTCCTATGTTATCCTAAATTTTAGTTTTATCTTAAATTCCATAATATTTCTTAACCTCATTTAATTTTAAAAAAAATCCAACACTTTTACTAAAACTATCCTAATTAAAATGAAATTCTCCTAATTACTACTAATTATAGAATGAGTACACATATTTGATGACAATTATTGTATAGTTAGTAATTAAACTATAAATTTCATATGTTACTATGAAATTTGACTAATGTAATGATGTCACTTAATTTAACTAAAAATTTAATTTTGCTATTTTATGCTAAATTTTAATTTTTTCCTAAATTCCATAATATTTCATAACTTAGGGTTTTGTGTAGGGCCGAGCTTGGAGAAGGGTGTGGAGGAAGAAAATGGGGGAAAAGAAAGAAAAAAAGGAAAAGAAGAAAAAAAAAATCTAATGGATCAGATCATGCCACGGCATGATCTGATCCGTTCAAGCATGGCATCCGATTTTTTGGATGCCTACCATGGTGTCAGATTTTTGTGACACCACGTGGCACCCGAAAAATCGGATGCCATAGCCAATTTTTTTTTTCCTTTTTGTTTTTTTCTTTAATTAAAGCATGGCATCCGATTTTTCAGATGCCTGCCATGGTGTCAGATTTTTCTGACACCACGTGGCATCCAAAAAATCGGATGCCATTGCCTAGTTTCTTTTTTTTATTATTAAATCTAACGGTCCAGATCATGCATTTTTGCATAATCCGGACCGTTAAATCGTGGTGTCAGATAACTTTGACACCACAATTTAAATAAATGGGGTGAAATTATTCTGACCCCGTTTATTTTGCATGGCTACAAATTATTTCATCACTATTGTGTCCAATGCTGGCTGATTATTTTCACCCTATGCTTGGTGAGTGATTATTTTCTCACCATTGTTCGCTACAAATTTTTTGGACTCCATTGATTTAAATTCAGTTGCTACATGGCTACAGATTTTAATCACTCACCATATTTTTGACACCATTGCCTTGTATTCTTGTAGTGTTTATAAACTATATTTTATATTGGAAATATAAATATAAGACAAACGTTTTTTTAAACATTTACATATTATTAGCTTCCTATTTCTATTTAAATTTAAAAAGTATTTAGTAATACAACATTTTTGAACAAATTTATCAAAATTTAGCTTTTATATCCAGATTTAATATTTTTTTTTTTTTGATCGGCAATCAAGGATTTTATTAAAAGAAGGTGTATAAGAGATACCCAAAATAAGTACAAAGGAGACAGAACTTACAAAGAAGCGGGGAATGAGTCCATTCAAAAAATGAATACGAAAACTTAGAATGAATAGACTTAAACCAACTCCAAATCCTAGCACGGATTGCATCAAGAAAATCTCTATGGAGATCATGTCTTCCGTTGAAAAAAAGGTCATTTCTTGTTAACCAGATAACCCAAATGACAAAGATCCAAATGCATCTAAAATTTGGATTTTTATCAGCTTTAGGTAAGAGGTCGAGAAATTATTCCAGGTTTAATATTAAATGAAATAAAAAACAAGAAAATGTAAAAGAAAAAAAAGAAGAACAAACACCCGTCTTTCCCTCGATCACCCTACCCAAACCTCAATTCCATCAACTTGATCTGAATCCATAACATTGATAATTTGGCTAATCATACCTGAGATCTTAGGAAAATCAAATATTTTCTTCGGCTTTGAATCCTACATATGACCAGATGATTGATCAATTGGGCGAGATGTCTTGGCAGTTGGGGTGGGCGAGGAGTTCTGATATGACCAAAGCGCCCTCTGAGTTAAAAATTCAGATTTGCTACTGACAAACAGTAACCAGCAAAGCGCTCAAAGTGTGGTGATTTCTCAAGAGGCGATGAGACGGGTCGGGAAAAAGAGGTAGTTCGTGACCAAAGTCATTTTAAAAATAGGAGGTGACTCCTCCCTGCGCGACTTGGACCTCAAATAACATTTCTCAAGTTTGTTAAATCTCTCATCTTGAGAGTTCTCCCAACCCTTCGTACATCAACAAAAAAACTTGATTATGAGCATATCTCCTCACCAGTAACTCATGAGGCGGGACCATATCATCATCACCATCATCATCACACTCATCATCATCACTCTGCAAGTTCTTCTTGGGGGTTATGATTAATAGTGAAACCTAGTGGTGGTGGTGTTGGTGTTCGCCGCCTAGAGAGGTGGCTCTCATGATGGGCCTATGGCAATGGCACCCTATGCAGTAGAAGGTGAGGATGCATTAAAGGAGGTGTTTGATGGGGTCCTCTAAGGACCACCACAACCCACACTTCCTCCTCTTGATACTCTTTGACTATTGATGATGCTGTCGTTGTGTAGCATCAAGCTAGGTAGCCTAAACAATAACTATCTATACTTGTGTAACTTATTATGTGAAAGTTTGTCTCTTATTTTTTCTAAAATTAGTATAATTACAAGTGTACACGAACTAAAATGACATTTTCTTTTGGTCAAACAAAACTTTATTTAAAAGAGTACTAGGTGTACTCAAAAACCAACAGTTCAAAGATTATTAAACAAACAACAACACTCAAGCCCCTCAACAATGATCATTTTCACTCTATTGGAGCAATGCACGAGTCGGAGATGGAAAAGGCAAAGTCCCTGGTATTAAGATCGTTGAAGTAATAAATGTGGCATATTGTGATTGTTTTTTCATAACTACAAATAAATAAGAAGGATGCTTCGATGCATTTAGTATTCCCGGTCCATAATTTTACTAGCTCTACATTCTCATCCAATTTGCTAGATTTATAAGTAATTGCTCAGTAGTCCATGTCTCATGCTCCATGACATTTCTAAATTTGTGATAAGGATTTATATATAAAATGGTGGATTGTTAAAAAATATAAAGAAAATAATTCTCTAGCGCGCAAATTTGGCGCAAATAAAATGCAAACCTAATTTGTTGGCGCTTAGTATTTTAGTGCAAATATTAACTTTCACGCTAAAATACATCATTTGAAGTAAAAATTGTACATTAACCATATATAAGTAATTATTTCCTAGAATATTATTGTCATATATTTTCAACACATAATGAGTTATTAATGCAAATGAAAGCAGATATATAGGAAATAGATAGGATAGGATGCAATACCGATTCATTGTAAATTGTATACTCCAGATACAACACAATTTATGTACCCAAAACACAACAAAAACAGGGGAAAAAATCTCAAGAATCCGCCAATTGATTTTTTAACTATTCAGCCATATTTGACACACGAAGATTGTGAATCTACGTTGATGCAAAAACACCATATACACACACACAAGAATAACATAAACTATATACTCAACAATGCAACACATGCATAAATTTTATTTATTCAATAAAACCAGTCTTGCGAAAAACGGCATTCCTCAAGTTTATTAAATCTCTCCCCTTGAGAGTCCTTCCAACACCTTCGTACATCGACGAAACAACGCGAGTACGAGCATATCTTCTTGCCAGAAATTCATGTGGCGGGAGCATATCATCCTCATCATCATGATCACCCTCATCATCATCACTAATCTGTAGGTTCTTTCTGGGGGTTATGTTCAAGAACTTGCACCAATCAGGAGTAGATGCCGGTGCAGAGTGAGTGATGGTGAGGTCCTGGTGGTGGTGGTGGTCGCCGCCTAGAGAGGTTGCTCTCATGATGGGCCTAGGGGCACGAACCCCCCATATAGAAGAAGCACCATATAACAAGGTGTTTGATGAGTCCTCTTTTGGTTTATCCAACACAGACCACACTTCCTCCTCTTGATACTCTTCGATTACCGATGATGATGAGGCTGCTCTTGCGTTGGCGCTGCTGAACTTAGCATACAAAGCCTCCATGTCTCGCTGGCGTTTGGAAAATTGCTAATGACCTAGAGAGAAAAATGGGAGTTTTAGTAGAAGAAGATAACTTGAAATACGATGGAATTTTACATCACCCAGGCCAACTTATATAAATGACAATGAAAAGGTGAAATGCATTAGACTCGTGCGTTTTAGAAAACCTGCACCAAATTCACACATGTTATTAGTTTTGCACGAAATTTGTTCATGCTATCAAAAATCATACACCAAACTCCATTTTCAAAATATACTCTTATTAGTTATTAGGCATCAATTAACCATGCATTGTCAATTTTATTCATTTCACTTAGAGGGGCTTGATACATATTTTAATGACATGAGAGAGTGTGGTGCATAATTTTTTTATAGCAGATTTACAATAAAATAAGAGATTTCAGTGCAGATTTTAGAATACCCTGACGGATTATAAGAAACAGACAGAGGATTTGGTGCAGAATTTGGAAAACATAAGAGAAATTTGTGACTAAAATAAATAACTTAAAAGGATTTGGTGGAGGCTTCCAAAAACACATTGAGCTTTGAGTACTTTTGGTGAAGGTGGTGGTGGCGGTTGTGGATCATAAAAATAATATAAGGGTGCATGAATTGTGCGTGTAAGAGACTAAAATCAGGAATCTACTAATGCCTGTGGTCAGATACTTTGAAATAAATTGAAACTACTGAAAACAATTAACGTAGATATCAGTCACAAGTTCAATTTGCACATAACATACAAAGTTTAAGGGATATGGCCCCTTGAACTCTCTCCCTGCCGGAGCTGAAAGTAATTGTGAAAGAAATTCAAAAGATACATGAGAATTTCAGTTAAAAGTTCAATTTGCAACTAGGTTTGCATGGTCTATATTGTACTGTCACCTTTTGTCTGAAATTGTGGTTTGGATAGTTAAAGGTACACTTTTTTGGTGAGAAAAATCCAAACCGCCCACAGAATTTTTTTGAAGAGGTTTATGTGAGAAAAAAAAAAAAAAAAGAATAGCGGCAAAATAGAAGTTTTTTTTTTTTTTTTTTTTTTTTTGTTAAACGGCAAAATGGAAGTTTGATTACTCCTTTGGACTTCTGAATGATGAAACCCCAAGAACTGAAAAATGAACATCAAGATTCCACTTAAATCTGTTAGGTGAATCTGCTATAAAACATGGCTAAATACATAAAATGGAGATTATATGTATCACATTCGATATTATTGTTTGAAATGATTGGCTGAGAGATAACAATTCGTTTTAGTTGCCAATTTCATTGGTTTCAAAATTCACATCCAACTCCTTAAGCGGTGTTTTCAAACTCTTCATAGTTAAAAGCTAGGATCTGATTTAATCTAAATTTAAACACTTTAAAGTGTTTGATTAATAAACTAATATCACAAAAGCATTTTTCTAAAATTGAAATTACGCATAATCAAGAAATTACGAAGTGTCTGTTTTTACTTAAGCTGATTTTATTGAATAATTAATTATATAATTTTACAATTTTTTGAGAGCTTTTAGATCTTTTTCATCATAATTTATAAATTTATTATGACCTTATGAATTAAAAAAAAAAAAAAAGTTTCGAAAACACACCTAAATAAAACTAAGCTTAAACATTCATATGCATTGAGCGTACAATTAATATCTTCACCACAAAAATATAAAGCCAGATGCATTTTAGGGAGAGAGAGAGAGAAAGAGAGAACTTTACCTAGAATGTGTCGAAGAAGGTGGTAGTGGAGTGCAGGCACTATCGGTTGGCTGATGAACACGGAGATTTCACTTGGTTGTTTTGGGCTTGATTGTTCTCTTTAATTATACTGCATTTCTCACAAGTATTCACAGCCCTTTTAATGAAAATTGAAAAGGCAGAGACACACGCAAAATGTACAGCGCTGATGCATAAATTTGGCATTTTTGATACATGCCAAACTTGGAGCGGTGAGGTGGCTGAGGTAAGGCGTGGGGTGGGGTGGGTGGGAGAGGGGTAGAGTGGGGTAGGGGTAGGGTTATGGTTGTGAATGATTCTTGGTAAGATATGAGGTTTGCTCAACTCACATCAGAAAGATGCCACCTTTGCCTTTAGATAGATAGAGACTAGCCAGCAGCATTAATGGTCAACCTCATTTTTGTACATATATTAATATAAGGAAATTGATGAACAGTTTTCAGATGGGAAAAATTCTTTCTTAAGGTACTAATTTTCGCGTAAATGTAAGTATACATTAATATTAGAAAACTGATGAACAGTTCTCATATGAAAAAATCCACTTATTTATTGAGGTACTAAATGTTCTTTGTTGGAAAGGCTAATTATGTCAACAGAGTGGTGACAACAAATGGTTAAAGAATGCATAGTACTTTTGTTATGTTCAGTTGGGCTAGAGTAGTGAAACCAATTAGCCCATTAATTCTTTAGAAACTAAAAACTATATTTGTTAAATGTGAGATTTAGCTAAGATGTGCTTTCATTTATATATATATATATATATATATATATATATATATATATATATATATATATATATATATATATATATATCCGAAAACATAATTTGGAGTAGACATGATTTGGACAACCTTATTATACTAGCGATGATTTTAAGTGGAAATCTTGTGATAAAATAAAGAAGGAAAAGAAATGGAAGTTGTAATTTCTTGGCGGTAAATACAAACAATCTAAGAAATATTTGGTACACGATCAATGGAAAGCTAACAACGACGATTTTGTTTTCCAACAACATCATTGCGTGAATCCACTATAAGTTTGTCGTTAGTGAATAACTTTTTTGAACATTCCCAGTGAACCAAACCTCTTTTGACAATTACGATGTTCTGTTTCAGATGGCCATTTTGTCGACAGGACTTGTCGTGAGTGAATAGGTTTTTCGAACATTCTCTTTTGATGTAATCTCTTGTAACTGTGACAATTAGTATTCTATCTTTTGGATGCTCTGACGACCAACGAAAACCTAACGATAAAGATCTTGTCAGCTAACAGTATTATTAAGTGAATCTGTAAGTAAATTTGTCGTTAGTAAATAATTTTTGGGACATTCTCAACGAATCAAATTTCATTTAACCGTTAATATATTCTCTTTTTAAATGGCCTTTTTGTTGGTAAATTTTGTCGTTAGTGAAGAACTTTTCTAGACATTCTTATCTGATGTAATCTCTTGTAACCGTTAGAATGATCTATTTCTGATTTGCTCTATTAAATGACCAACAGAAACCTAACAACAAAGATTTTGTTCGCCAAATATTATTGGGTGAATTTGTTAATAAATTTATCGTTGGTAAATAGACTTTGGGAACATTCTCAACGAATCAAATATGATATATTGAGCGTTACAAAGTTGTGTTTTTGAATGGACTTTTTGTTTACAAAATTTGTCGTTAGTGAATAACTCTCTACGGAGAATATTATATTTATTTTCACTGATACCATTTTATTATTTTATGAAATCTTTCCCCGCTTCTTCTTCTTCTTCTTCTTCTTGGTAGTAGTAGTAGGTATAATTACAGTAACACCCCTTAAGGTTTGATGTAATTACAGAAACTACTTCTAAGGTTTGAAAATTACGGAGACCACCTCTGAGGTTTGAGAACTTACAGGAGAAGCCTCCCCTCTACAACTTAAGAATTTTTCTGTTGTCATTTATGGTATTATTGTGCTTATTATTATTACACTCGTGATATTTGGTATTATTGTAAAAATAATCTTTGATTTCTGAAAAATAAAAAGAATCACTCCATATAATTTTAGAAACTACTATATTATTAACTAAAAATATAACAATAATTAAATTAAAATTTAATGTGAAAATAAGTTTCAAATTTTAATCCAAAAATATTT
This sequence comes from Misopates orontium, assembly GCA_946800315.1. Lineage (NCBI taxonomy): Eukaryota > Viridiplantae > Streptophyta > Magnoliopsida > Lamiales > Plantaginaceae > Misopates > Misopates orontium. The sequence continues at coordinate 4,685,907 of OX326946.1, read as the reverse complement.
TCTTAAACTTGGTTTCTATTTTAAAGTTAATATCTTAGCCAATTTTCCATCCAAACTAGATTGTTCAGATTTTGCAGGTCATCATAGTTGTTCTCGTCAAGGTTGATTCTGGCTGCCATTACCCTTTAGAGGGAATTGTTTCTCCCTTTAGTAAGGCTCTTAGCTTCTCGCTTTTTGTCCATTCTCGATGTACTTCTACTTGCTCTCCTTTCTGGTGTAGAAGAGGTTCTATTCCAAAAGATGTGGTAACCATCCTCCCTTTCTTCTTCTAGACGAACTTGGTTGTGCTTCCAAATTTTTAACTCAATTATGTATATCCTCAGATTATCCAGGATTTCAGCCTCAGATCTAGTGATTTTCTCCATCTCTATTTGAATTAGATGGATTTGCCCTGGTATTTGGCATTGATGAATACCAAAATGTTGAATCGTCTTTTGGATTTCTCTAAGATTTTGAAGTAACTTATAGTTATCCAGCTCGATTTCATAAAATGTTGATGAGTTAAACGTACTCATCCTTGTTTGATAAATAAACATCTATCAATATATTTTTTCTTGTTTAAGTTTTCGATTTCTCGAAAAATATCTTGTATGATAACCAACTACTCATCTTTATGCCATTTTTCTCGTTGCAATTGTAACTTAACAATTATTTCAGTAATAGAAGAAGTTAAGACACTGAAAATTGATTATATGGAATTGGAAGAAAAGAATACTCCAAAGAATTTAAATTTACACTTAACAATTATTTAGCTTATTTGCTTTGTCAAAAAGTTTACTAAAACTTGCTTTCTCAAATCAGTGACTATGTTCAATCCAAAGATGATCATTATCCTCTCACCATTGCTGTTTTTTTTTTTTTTGGTAAGATCTCACCATTGCTGTTAGTTCTGTTATCATTCTTCTTTTCTAAAATAGGTTGAAAAATTTCTTCATTATATCTGCTGTTTTTCTTAATTTCCATTGACAACGAGAGTTTCTTTATCGGATTTTTTATTACCTGTTTTATTTTTTCTATAGATTGCAGGAAGATATTATTTTTCTACCAAATCCTTCTTTTTTGTCGTGATGAGCTGAAAATTCTGTGGTCATGATAACAATAGTATTCGATATGGAGTTATGATAAAATTCATGAGACTATTAAAAGTTAAACAAAAATTAAAAACACAACCAAGAAATTAAATATTTTATAATGAAATAAACCTACTAATTTGGATAAATTTTAAATTTTAAGTTAGATATTTTTCAGTTAATAATATGATAGTTTCAAAATTATTTTGGGTGTTTTCTAATTTCTTGAAGATTATGTTTTCTTATAATTACACAAAAGTTGAGGGGTGTAAGTACATAAACATAATAATATCATAAATGACATACAAACAATCCTTAGTTGTAGAGGAAGGCTTTGTAAGTTTTCAAACCTCAAGAGTGGTCTCTATAATTGTATATACTTCAAGGGTGATTTCCGTAACTACACCAAACCTCAGAGGGTGTTACTGTAATTATCCCTTATTATTTGTTTTAAAAAATTCCAAGAGACAAGTTTATTCGACATTTAACTCAAAATAATGCTTTTTATTTTGCGAGACTAAAGAATATGGCTACAAAATCATCTCAAATCTCCAGCCTTCAAAAGTGTGACATCTTTTGGTTGTCATAAGATTTATGTTACATGTTATAATTATAAAGTTATAACACATATACTTACTTCTCTAATCACTAATACCACGTACGTGAAAGTATCACTACACATTAGATACATATGCATGTCAAACGTCTACGTCTTCTTATATATGTACGGGGAAAGAAGCACGTGCTGCGCACGTGCTCATACATTTTGAGATGATACGTTAAGTTTTTTTGCTAAATGTAGTAAATTTGTTTTATTGAAGTGATTTAGTTGAGTAAAATATCCCTAATGAAATAATGAAGATAATTAAATATTATTCATTCATAACTTTTTTTATTTAAAGGATGGTATAGTTTTATTACATGGTATCGGATATAGACCAAAATGCTATTACAAAAATTTACAGAATGAGACATATTGCAGGAACATTAACAAACACTATAAACATTTTATAAGAAAAACAACTTTTTTCTAAAAGGAGGATAAGTATATGGGAATTTCATCGTCATCATACGAAAATTATGTTTTTGTTGAAATATCCATCTTCTTAATCTTAAAACTTATTGTATGAAGTTTATAGAGTATACTGGATTAACTGTAAAAGAATATTGTATGGATGAAATGTTACCAACCATTTTCATGTATAGGTAGGTTTTAAAGATTTTGTAATCTAAAAGTGTGTTTATGCATCTGAACATTCGAAAAAGATATACCTAAAAGTTGTAAAAGTAATGTTTTTGATTAGAATATACTTATAAAATAAAATACTTATGAAGGTCATGCGAGAATTTTAGTACTTCTTTCATAAACATAAATATCATTAAGTGGCATACACATAATATATCAGCTTAAAGAAAACAACAAAATAAGGTTAACATTATTCTCATTGTACTAAATCTTATAAGTCTTTATACAAAATATTTCTTGTGTGTGTGTCATCTTCATCCTCAGTTGATGGTTTAATAAGAATCTTGATGTCACCTGGTCATCTGGCTCTTGACAAAGCAACATAAGTTGACGTGATAAAACAAATGTTGAGGCAAAATATTCCAACTTTTTCTATATATAGTTTGACCCTGACTTTGTTGATAGTCATTGGAAAGAAATGGCGAACTGGAAATTGCTTCTTACGAGAAAAAAAAAAGGGCATTTCCCATTTTCAAAGGCTGCAATGGAGTCCTTGGAAGGAATGCCCTTTGTCCTCTATAATGACTAATAGCTATTTCAATATCTATAACATTCTTGTCAAAATGCTTGGATATCAATTGAGGGCCATTTCAAAGTCCGCAAAACGGGTCTATGCTGCATAACAACATTGCAAAGTATTTGTTATTGTGTGCAAATGAGCATTATGATGTGCCTCAACATTTAAAAGTTTTTTCTTTAAAAAAAAATATTGCACTTCACACACCTCACAAGCACTCACTGAGATTTTTTATCTCATAAAATATTTTCTTATCATTCCTTCCTTCCAAACCTAGGTACCACTTCGGACGAGACTTTGGGACATTCTTGGTGTGTGTGTGTGTGTGTGTGTGTGAGAGAGAGAGAGAGAGAGAGAGAGAGAGTTGATACTTTGGGATGTGTATAATATTAATGTCTAATTTTATTGGTTTTGAGTTAGTTTCATTGTCGGACTTTCGTATGTTAGATTATTTTTTGTAGAGAACGTTGAATTTTGATAAATTCTTATTGAGGTAGATTTTGTTTTGGTGCGGTGAGGAGTTTTGATAGTGAATTAAGTGTTTTTGTTTTGAATGGTCGTCTTTTTAGGCTTGAAATGGTGGGGCTGTTACAGTTGGTAGTTGGGCTAAGTTCTTCGGACTGTGGAATTCTAATTTCGGATAGATGGAAGTATGTCATATAGACGGACCATTAGACCAATCAATATCAAAATCTTAAAATGATAGGTAAATGCTAATACATCTGTATAAGGTTTAGGGTTTACAATGTTGTCCTTAAGTGTAGTCAATACGAAGAATATGTAATTTGATACATTGATTCAAGAATAATAACTGTTGTGTTTTGGTAATTAATTTGGACTCTAGAATTTGATATTGTGCTAAGAACTTAAAGAATATAAGAAGTTTTCTCTATTTTCTACTTTAAGCTCTTTTAAAATAATAATACTTTTACATCATGCAATGCACATACTTACTTTCTTGTTATCCAATATTAGTCAAGAATGTCTTTTCATCCTTGTTTCCTAAAACTAAAAGGAGTCTCTCACAAGAATGGGGGACTAGCCCGAAAGTTAATTAATAGAAAGAAAAATAACAAATACATTAGATGGATACACAACCATATATACCATATGTGTTAAACATGAACATTGAATAGCTTGATGAATTAGGTTGGTCACTACTTCTTCTTCTAGGGGATTTAGTTTTAAAATTTAGTATATTTAAAAATCTTAAAATTATTAAGAAATAAGATGTGAAACATTAGGATTCATTTATATGCGTGTGCGTGTGTATAGAGAAGAGAGGATTATACGACGAGTACCACAACATGTATAGGCATATATGGTAATACTCAAGTTTCCACAATGACAAGAGACCGACAAACAACTTAACATGTTTTATCAAGAAATTTAGGGTGCAATGTACTAAAAAAGTTATTTGAGGGTGCAATGTGTTATTACATTTTTTAAAACGAAAAAAAGAAGAAGAAGAACAGTTTGCTACCTAGCTTTGACCTGTTTTGCACTTCGCCCCCAAATATTTCATATGCTCGATTTTAACCTCAATTCTCGATAGAAAATCTAAATTTTGATGGTGGAGATAACAATGTGGCTATGACGAAAAGTGAGGAGGCTAAGTGCAAAAATTTTAATGGTGAAGAAGGGCAAGTACAAAACGGTCCAAAGGTAAGTGGATAAACATTTCCCAATGGTTGTGAAACTTCAAAACTATATTAAATTGAACAAGAGAAACCCTATATTCAAATGAAAAGGCAATTATCATATATATGATATGGTTAATTGGATCAGAAAATAAAGTTAATTCTATTTTTCCTTTTGCAAGGAATTATTGACTAAATCGTTATAAAGATGTCATCTTTGAATCAATTATGTTTATCAGTGTTTAAAAAGGCGCAATTGGGCTCGCTTTGGGGCAAAATGGAGCTAAAATGCCCTGAGCCAGCTGTTAAGGTGTAACATTCTCGAGGCGTACGCCCATTATTTGGGGTGTATGCGCAAAATGCGTAATTCTAGGCGTAAAAGGCGAAAATAGAAAAAAAAAAATTTGTTAGTTTTTCTACGATTGTTCTTTGAAATCTTGTCTATAATTATTTTACATTTTATTAAAATTATGAAATATTCTTTTTATTTTGTAAATTCATCTTTTTTATGAATTTTAATAATAGGTATCTAATTCACTCTCCACTATTGTGGATCTTTTACTATTATATAATTATTATTTTACGTAAGTTTTCTTGTAACTATTAAAGAGTTTAATGTACAATATATAAAATATATATGAGGATCACATGAAATATTTATATGCAAATAGATAGTGCGTGCAAAGATAAGAAGAAGGAATTAATTTTCTCTATCCTATTTGAAAATAGTATTATCTCAAATAGTTTTTAACATTTTCTAAAAGTCTTATCTTATTATATTTGTATATATGCCTTTTATGTTTCCTTTTTATTATTAATATTAATATCTATTTTTAAAAATATAAGTGCCAAAATTTTTGGAGCTCACATCCCGTTCCTCAGGGATTACGCCTCGTCTCCGAGGGAGTAAACACCCATTTACGCCCCGCGTCTTATAAAACACTGATGTGTACTACATGCCCTCCTAAAATTACATGATCACTTCTACATTTTTGTTCGTTTCGTCTATGAAAGTTTAGTAAGAGAATAGAAAGGGCCTTGCTTATTAGTTATTATTAGTGTACCTTGTATACGATAATGTGGTTCAACGAATTCGATTATTAGATAATAATGCAGAGTTGACATGAGAGGATCAAAGTACTAAATATCCAAAATTTTATGACTCAGAAAATATAGCAGAATATCTAGGTGAGTTACAACTTGCAACTAAAAGAGAAATTTCTTAATATCAAAATCTTGTTATAAAGAAAGAAATTAATCTACTCTCTTGCTCTCATTAAAATTTGTAGCACGAGTATATTCCTAAATTTGTAGATGCACCATCAACTGTAGAACAAGCATAAAATTCATGCATCGTATACGTCTCTCAAACATTAAACAACCGGTTCATCTAAAAGCTTAAATTCGTTCACATACAGACATTTATATCTTTTATAAAATCTCTCGCAAAAAACACTTCGAGTCAAAATATAAGTTGAAATATTAAATTAAGGACAACACAATACCAATTTACGACACACCATTCTCAGACTTATGTCTTTTAATTAAATTCAAACGAATAATAAATTTGTAAAAGAAAAACAAAATTTAAATTCTACACGAGAATTAAAAAAAAAAAAAAAAAAAAAAAAAAACTGTAGTATCATGCACAAATATATACAATAAAACTAAAAAGCCCATGGTGTTGTAAACAGCCCAAATCATTATTTTTTTCAAAGTTCCGCCCCGCCACTACCATTTCTCCCGCCTCTCTCAAAATTCTCCTATTTTAAAAACACCCCCCAATACTCTCTCTCTCATCCCAATACACTTTCTCTCTCTAGGGTTTTCTCTCTCTCTCTCAGATCCACAATTCACCATGAAATCTGCAGCTGGAACCGGATCAGCGCCATCGTCGCCGTCAGTCTACACGTACCTGAAGCCCGGAGCCCTAGCCAAGCTCCGATACTCCAAAATCACCGCTCGATCTAAGCAAATCGGAGCTCGAACGCTGTTCGCTCTGTGCCAACTGCAATTGGACTCGGATGATTCGGATCGTGACTCTACGGGTTTGGATATGGAAAGGATTCCGTGTTTCAATTTGAGAGTTTCGAGCTACACGCGATGCGTTCAGCGGAAGAAGTTTGTTGCTATGAGGCCGTTCTTTTCCGAGACTCAGTCGTGATGATGTATCGAGTGTTTTTTAGTTGTTTATGAAGTTTCGTGCCGTAAATTTGGAAATAGAAAGTGAAAGGCTAAAAGACTTGTTAGATGTGGTTTTTGTTTGTAACTGATACAGGTGAAGTTTTTGGGAATAAAATGAATGGTTGTTCTGTTATGCGTGTTCTTTATATCTTTGTTAGATATTATAACTGCTAAGTTTCCGCAAATGATATGTTTTATTAGGATAGATTGGATAAGACGTGGAAAGATTTGCATTAGTGTTGGACTATTGATGGATCTTTGTTCGTTAAGACCTATTTTGTTTCTATGGATATGCCAACTTACGCTTTTAGGGATGTTCTGTACATTTAAATCAAGTGCTGGGAATTTGCCGATTTTTTAATACTTGCTCCTTTGGGTATTTTGGTGCCCCATGCTTCTGTTTGTACGGCATACATACTTATTTATTGTCCTGGAATCATGCGATGGATGTTATCTTCTATTGACACTACTAATGGTTCTTGTTTACTTTGCTTATGCGTTTTATGGTTCTTGTTTTCTAGTTGTTTGCTCTATAGCGATGATGTAACACGCACCTCATCGTTATAGAGCAAGTAATTGGTGAGAGGAACAAGACAGTGGTTCCCTTAAACTTTAATCTTCTTATCTTCCATGTAGTTTCACACAGTTATGTTTGCTCTCTTCGTTCCCTGTTTTGGCTGGTCAGTGTACGTAAATTTTGTGCGACTTTTATCACAAATTTGTTAATTTGAATCTTTATGAGACTTTCTGAAGATTAAGAGAAAAGAGAAGTCTTGTCTTCTGAAAGTGTAAATGCACCTAGTGATACATAAGAGTTCAGTTTATTGTCGACATTTACACTGACATATATGACCATGATCACACAGATCTGAATGAACTATGACGACAGAGCTGACACTATCTTGTTTGCTATCTTTTCCAGCTTCCGTCATGGTGGTTTAGGCTTTTCATGCTCTGTATCAATCGGAAAATGTCCTAGGTAAGATTTATACAGACTCTGAACATCTTCTAATGTTAGTTTCATATGAAAAACCTCAACTCATAAACATGGTTTGTGTCTCCTTTCCCAACTAATTCAATTTTAGAGTACTTGAAAATGTCCTGTGGTGGATTATTGTGTTAAAATAGACGGCCGTTCGCTCATTTATTTAGCAGTTAATGTTGCGACAATGAGCAACAGATTAAGTTTGCTGCACCATTACTTTAACTAATTTCTGCTATTTTATCCGAGTGAATCTATCTGTTATGGAACTATTAGAAGGATTAACATAGAATTTATGATGCATTAGTCCCTGCAAAATGGTATGCATTAACTTATCTACTCAGCTTGATTCCCTATTTGTACAAGTCAAATAGATTTGGAATTCCTTTCCAAAAAATGATCTGCTTGTCATGCATTCAAGAGATAGAACGAATTTAAACAGAAACAAACTGAAGATTCTTTATTATAGAAGCTAAATAAGGATGCACATGCAGTTCATAGTTTTTTTATTACAAATAAATATTTTATATGTCATCATTTTAGACTGGCAGAGCTAGTTTCTGTCAAGTATTGTTGGTTTCACTTGAGAAAAACTAAGCACAACAACGATTATGATGAACCATCCCCGTGGCTTCAAGAAATCTAATTCAAGCCTGAACTCGCTCCCTCGGTGCAGAGATTGATACATGAGCTAATCTCAATCAGTCCTACATGGATCTAACATTTAAATTTCAGTGTAGCAAGTCTAGCATGTCTCCTGAGTAATTATGTTAAAGTGAACATGTACGTTGAGAATGAATATCAAGTCGTAACTGTTTTATCCACAGAACATCTTGCACGAGAACAGATAAAATCTCCACCATTTCAAAAAACAATTCACGCATAAACTGGAAAATACTTAAACGTGTCCGAGACTCTATATCAATCTCACGGTACAAGTTGTACAGACAAAATTGAAAATTCACATATATATACTAAAGGTGAGTATGGTACCTTGATACCTTTTCTGTTACAAATTACAAATGGTGTTCCTCATAAATTTGTACGCGACTGAGAGTCGCAATTGTTCTTTAACAGCATAAACAGTAATAATAACAGAAATTAAAAGGAAAAAGGAGAGAGTCCAGAGAGATACCTAGAATGAAGCACATTTATCAGGGAACTAGAAAACAACAAGTGTAATTAAGCCATAGCTTCGGCTCCCGCAACAATCTCCAAAATCTCGCCAGTAATCTTTGCCTGACGCTGTCTGTTGTAGACTCTGGACAAGTTCTTCTTCAGTTCCACCGCATTATCAGAAGCATTGCTCATAGCACTCATCCTCGCAGCAAGCTCACTAGCCAATGACTCCTGCAACGACCTCAAGATTTGGCTGTTCAAGTACAGAGGCAGCAAAGCATCCAAAATCTGAACAGGGTCCTGCTCGAATTGCAAGATTGGCGAAAAATCTGCGGTCTCAGTCCTCACACTATCTCTTTCCACGGTTAGTTTCCCTTCCTTTGTAGTCAACCTGAAAAATTCATCTTCAGCTGCATCGACACATGTTCCATTAATATCGCAAATTTCTCCTTTAGGCGACAATGGAAGCAAGGTGTGAATCACTGGATCAGACTTAACCAGAGACACGAATTTCGTGTATAATAGCTCCACCTTATCAACTTCCTCACTCACAAACAGCGAAAAAACGTCGTCTGCAATTGCCTGCGCTTCTTTTGCAGTGGGAAGATTGGTGCCTTCGAAAATCTTATCGAGAGGAATATAAGGCCTGCGGGTAAAATATGTGTTACCCTTTTTGCCAACACTTACAACAGTGTAATCAAGGCCAAGTGCCTTCAATTCCCTGATGCGAGCCTCCGCTTTTTTCAGGATTGCGTTGTTGAATCCACCGCAGAGACCACGATCACCCGTGACAACAACGAGTGCCACTTTCTTGACAGGCCTAACCTTAGTCAAGGGAATGTCGACATCTTCGGTTTGGAGCTGCTCATTAATGTTGTAAAGGACTCCAACAAGAGTTTCGGAGAAGGGTCTGGCGTTAACCACGGCTTCTTGCGCTCTTCTGACCTTAGCAGCCGCCACAAGCTTCATGGCCTCAGTGATTTTCTGGGTGTTCTTCACTGAATCGATACGGTCACGAAGATCACGAAGACTGCACTGAATTTGGGTAGAAGTTGATGATCTTGAAGGAGTTGAAGGGCCCGAGTTCGGGAGGTGGAACGGGGCGATGAACGATCGAGATGAGAGTGGAGAAGGGTCTGAGAGGGAAGGTTTTGAGGATACCCACATTGTGATATTGGAGCAAGACATGGTTTTTTTGGTTCCTGCACCTTTTTTGAGCTCTGCAAAAAGGTGGCTATGGAGAAAGAGGAGAGAAGATGAGTGGAGCTTGATTGGTTTTGTTGAAAAGATTTTTGTGTGTTGTGGAGTCTTCTTATCTGTATGGTGTTTTGTGATGTGGGATTTTTGTGGGTGAATTTTGTTGGTGTGGAATGAGAGGTGGAGGGAGTGAGAGGATGAGGTTTTAGGATAAGGATTTTGAAAGTTTGAGGGTGCGGTTGTGTAACAAAGTAACAAGTAAGGAGCCGTGATTAATTTGTGAGTGGGGATTATTATGCTTCCTTTGTAATTCTTTTGATCTTGATTGAACTTAAGTAGTTTTTTGACAAAATTTTATGTCTACCGTGTCAGTTTAAGGGTTATTGTGGCCTGGGGTTAATGATACAAGTTGTACCAATGATGAGATCTTAACATATGTATAAAAAGAATTACATTTTAGTACACGTGATGTAAATTTATAAGTAAGATTTGAGATGTCCATTAGCGTCTCATAATGACACTTCAATGACCATTACGTGTAAATATATCATAGATATTTTTATTGTATTTTGATTTCGCGTACCATGATCTTCCCTATGCAAAAATTATTGGTTGGACAGCATCTCATTTGCCCCCTTTAGAATATAGAATATGCGGCAATGCGTTTGTGATTCCCAGTACTTCGTGTATGCGGTCAATTCTTGATAGGTTTCTTATTTATACTTAATTTTTCCGAATAGAGGTAAAAGGTGGGCTGGAATGCCCAGAATAAACAATCAAAACACCAACACAATAAAAGGCCCAAGCATCAACTCAATAAAAGAAAACCCAGAAGGAAAAAAGAATTAGACTAAGGGGGATGAAATAGATGAGCCCGTCACAATGAGTTTTTAACAACGGCCCAACCCAGAGCTTTACAAGTGCAAGCAATGCCATTGTTATTTATGGTTTGCGATAGCAATTTACTTTACAGATTCTTTGAATTGATATTCTTTACTATATTGTTATAATTAAAGTGAAACTAACTCTCCTATAATAATGAACTATTTGTCATGAACACAAGAGAGACTTTATTGATTAAGTAAAAATGTAGCTTATGTTACATGGCTGTGGGAATCAGACACGTCAGACATAAATATACAAAAGATATGATCGGATTAACATTATAAAGTCAACTTGGACAATAATTCTAATGGAACATCATACTAATAGACGGGACTTCAACAAAATCAGTGTCTCATATAGCACCAATCTTTCGCCAAGGAATTTACTCCGTTTTTGGTCTCCCTGTGGTAAAGAAGTGATGGAAGAAGAAATGTTCACTAGATTGGGGTTGGCTCAAGCTAGTAAAAAGCCAGGCCAAGCCTAGATCTTTGGGCCTGATTAATTTGGGCCCAACAATTGGCCCGACAAAGGTATGTGTATGCTTGGCCCACTTTTAAAAAAGCCAGAGATTAGCTGTGCTCAGAAAATGAATGGGACAGCTGCTGCCCAGAGAAGTTCTCTAGCCCGGCTCGACCCAGGCCCAGATTTTTCGGTCTAGAGCACATTCTGGAATGAGCCTAATTGGGCTCGATCCAAGTCCGTGTGGGCTTGGCCCAATTTTTCTGTAAGGCTGGCCCTAAATAGTGAATAGGGCAACGCCCATCGGAAGGGTAAACAAAATATCAATTGTTGCATTATTGATGTGGTGCAACAAGATGATAATTTTTTCCTAAAATTTAGGAATTAAGTACCCAAAATCTCACCACAATCATGTATCTATACAAATAGCTGACGTATTGTGCCACCTTATCGTTTCCCTCGTTTCTCTACAAATATATAAACTAGGGGTGTATGTAAGCAGGTTTGGACGAGTTGTTAAAAATGCGACTATACCAAAAATTTACAAGTTGTCAATTTGTCAACCCGAACGGATTAAGTTAAAAACTAAACAATACAGTTTCGACAGGTCGGATTTTGACAGGTCGGGCGGGTCTTGAATACCATTAATGATGTAGCATTCATGTTAATCAGACTTTCTCTGTTCTCCCAATCAATCATAATTTACCACACTAGGAGCGTCATGCTTAATGCACTCCAATTTAAGGGGTATGTAATACAGGATGATGTTATTAGTATAGTCGATAAGCCTATTGTCATATACGATTTGACCGAGAAACGTGTTATTAGTGTATTTAGTAAGCTTGTAACCCAGGGTCAATAAAATTCAGTCTGATGCTAGATTAAGTCGATCACTATAATGAATAGGTAATAGAATTCATAATTTATCAGACAAAAGAAATGTTATAGTAGATAAACTTTATTACAGAGCAACAAGCAATTATACAAATCCTCTGCTATTTCTTTTTCTGATTCAGGCGAAGGAGCATATACGAAAGTTTCAAATTCTTGGAGCAATCAAAGCAAGAATTTGGTAATGGTTGATTTTGTCTTTTTTTTTTTTTTTTTTTTTTTTTTTTTTTTTTTTTTTGTTGTGAACTTTGTTTTAGTGATGCCTTCCGGTAAACTAATGATCCACCTTGGATCAAACCTCAATGTTTTCCCTATTTTATGACAATAAATTTTATTTCGAAAAAAAAAATTAGCTACCAAACATCTCCTTAACTTCTGGATTTATAGGCATTCACATTAACACATTATTTTCAGCAACCTGTTATATGTTAATGTCAACTAACTTAATGCCGTACTTTTATGGAAATAATGGAGATTAAAGTTAATTATTATCGAGCGCTGATATAGTCAATGACTCATTAATGGTGTTTGACAAATGATGGTACTAGCAAATATTTTAATTTGATTAAACAAGTTGCGTGTTTTACCGTTACAAACATTATTACGCATATTTCGTGGTTTTCTACTGAAAGAAGTCATTACATCATCGGTGACAACGATTTCTATCGTACGATTCATAAAATATTGCATGAATTATATGAAGAAAACTTTTAAAATATTATTTGAGAAATTGAGAGTGGTGTATGGTAGAAGACAAATTAAGAGGGTCAAAGATCACACTAGATCGATGTCTGCTTGTACCCAATTTGGAAGAGAAAAAAAGACCTAGGATTTCAATATTAAAAAGGGATAATATCAGTGACACCCCATGAGGTTTGATAAAATATCAGAGACACCCTCTGAGGTTTGCATAATATCAATGACACCCCCTCTCATAAAGACAATGATTGATTTTAATTTATATGACATCTTTACCCTTTAAATTAACATTATACTTTATTTGTAAGGAAAAAAGACAAGAATTTCCTTAAAACCCCAACTAGTCCATGGCTCAAATAAGTTAGCATAATCATCCAACTAAAAATGAGTCAACCCCATTTTATTTACTTAAACAGTAGATTAAAAAAATACGATGCACGAGGGCGCGCGACAACTTCTTTCGTTTTCCTCTACCATAAATTTTAAAAATGGTCTATTTTAAAATAAAATATGAAAAATCTGAAATCTAAATGCTTGAATAATAAATAAAATTAATTTTTTGTCTTTAGTTTACTTATACCTTTAATTTTAATGCATATCTTTAATAGAAAGTAAAATATTAAGATAAATATAATAAATAGTTCCATTTTATATGAAATAAATTATTTGTTTAAAATTTGTAGAACACAAAAGTTTTTAATTATATTAAAGACACCCCATAGGCAGCTTAACACAGTAAATAACATCCCCTATAATAATTTAAGTAACAAGAGGGGTTTTAGTCTTTAAAGATATGTCAAAATCTATGTCAAATTTGACAAGGGTAAAAAAGGAATTCAATTAAAAAATACCGCTGGATTTGGCACGTCTTTTCATAGAGGGGGTGTCTCTGATATGTCATTACAAACCTCAGGAGGTGTCTCTGATATTATGCAAACCTCAGGGGGTGTCTCTGATATTTCATCAAACCTCAGGGGGTGTCACTGATATTATCCCTATTAAAAATTGATTTAGTACTCAAATTTTCAGAATTGAACTTACAAGTGCGAGCAATATGTAGTGAATTTATTGTGAAGAAAAAATGGTGATTGACTAATGTCAAATATTAGCCGAGATTTTGAAATAAATCTTTTTAGCTTCTTCCTAAATTTATATTGGTTTTAGATGAACAAGAATATTCAATTACCAAATCTAATTCTAAAAAATAAACAATCAAAATATCAAATAATTAACTGATTAAATAATGATATTAGTGACCCTGAGAATGTAATAATGATCAACTGATCATCCATCTCCTGCATAGCAGTTTCTTATAGAACCATCTATCCTGAATAGCTTGAAACGAAATCTAAAGCTAATACATGAAATAACTTGATGTTTTGCTACTGGTTTGGGTACCAAGATGACCTATGTTGCCCAAATACTTTAAAAAAAATACATAATGTGATATTTGATAAGTATCAAATATCGGTACTTTTAGGATACTCTTTGATACGTATTGGACACACCACGTGGCGTATCTTATAATTAAAATAAATAAAATTAAAGATACCCGTGTTTGATACATGTGAATGACGTATTCAACTATTTTAATTAAACACAACGTCAATCCTATTAAATTTTTAAATTTAGAAGTATACAATTAGAATAGCAAAGAATACATATATATATATATATATATATATGAGACTTACGGTCCTTCTATATTAGTTATATAATTTTCTTAATTTAGACCGAGATAACTTTTTCCACCATTATATAAATTTATTTAATAATTTTTTCCTAATTTTCTTATATTGTTTAGAAGCTGTATGTCAGATTTATTTTCATTTAAATTTCAAAAAAATATATATATAATGCTAAATTGCAACTTTCTTCCATTCTAATTATATGATGCACTTAATTTTTTTTTTTTATTTTAATACCTCATAAGTACTATTATAGTTATAAATATGACGAGTCATAGTTCGTTTAGATCTCTTCATGACTTCATCAATCATCAATTTTAAACCTATTTAATTTTAATTTTATTTTTTAATAATACAAACAAAAATTAGACTCGGTGAAATTGACATAACCACTGTTCATCCTGCATTATTGTGTTCAAATCCTTTATTCAAATCAAATAATGTTTCTTTAATGCAGAAGAAAGCTACTATACGTGGCCCTTCTCTATTTTTATAGACATCAACTTAACACCAACTACCACTTTTGTAAAGTTTCTTCTGCATTCTCTTATGTGTTTGGGGTTTTTCTAGGGTTATTATTAAAGCCCTTATTTATTTATTTTTTCTATTCTTTTCCAGTTTCCTAATTTCTGACATGATACTTGCATGATATAAGTTTAGAAGGACAAGCATCTTAGATTTATTATTCATATGACATGTAATAGTGATGTAGTAATTATATCAATATATTTTTGTTTTAGCTAATCACTGCGACAATGCATCAAAATTTTGTCACAACGTTCATGTGTGTAAACTATATATTCGACACATAAAATTTGGACAGATTAATAATGATATATATACTTTTGTAAATAAATGGAAAAAAAAAATAAAAACAATCTTGATTCTAAACCGACAACTTTGTGGTCCCTAACGGTGATGTCTCACTGAAAAGGATCACATCTCAAGAAGTCCAATTGGGATTTTATTACTGAATAAACCACAATCAGCAAGATTCATTCAGTATCTAGAATGATTTTGAATATATATGTATGACGCACTGCATCTCAACTGTAGAAATCTTTGTTTAGTATCTAACGGTGCATAGGTTTTATAATTTCTGACATCCGAATTAATCTTCACATGCGGTAAGAAGGCCACGAATCATGGTAGGTAAACTTAGGTGTCAAATAATGCATATAAGAAACACTCATTTGATTAAATCCTTAAAAAAGAATTTTAAAAAAAAAAAAAAACAATTGCGGGGTAAATGCTAAAAGAAACCAAAGCATCAACATCATAAATCCCGGAAAAAAACAAAAAATTGTGAAACAGCAAGGTCTATGGTGACAATTAGTTGGAATAGACTGTATGCCGGCCTAATTTAGAACATCTCGAATTGAGATACACATATTTCTTTTTCTTCGCTTATTTCTGTTGAGTAACATATTTTCATTTAGTTTTTTAAGCTTCATAACATTTTGTATGATTTTGAATCTTTCAATCCTCTTCATAACCTATCCATTTGCCTACTTCAGCGTCTCAATGCATTCTAGTAGTGTTTTATGGATCTTTCTCACTCTTGATTTACCGTCCATCGCGAAATTCGCGTGAGATTGTAAATCTTTTTGTTACGCCTAATATAAAACATTTTCTTAAGTGAGCAACTGTAAGATTTAATCTAATATCTCTTGTTTGGCATGAACTTCATTATTATATTAAATTGTCGTCTTTATTCATCTCAAGTTTATATAGAGGATAGAATAATAATAAACTGTATTTTGGTATCTTTTTGGTTGATGGAACCATAAATCTCTTTAAGAAGAAAACAAAAAATAAATAAAATTTTCTAAATCCATAATCTGCAGCTTAAGTGTCCTATCTCTCTCCACATTATTGAAGTCTGCATCAAGTCAAGTGATCATATAAGACAGACCATTAAGCTCAGTAGTGGAAAGAACTCAGAAACAATAACAATGTCTTCCAACTCCAAAGCTCTCTTCTTCCTTCTACTCCTCTGCTTATCATCACTCTCTGCCTTAGCAGAAAATGTAGAATCTGCACTTGTTATGAACTACTACAAAGACTCATGTCCTCAAGCTGAAGACATAATCAAAGAACAAGTCAAACTCCTTTACAAGCGCCACAAGAACACTGCCTTTTCTTGGCTCAGAAACATTTTCCATGACTGCTTTGTTGAGGTATTGTTCATATTCTGTCAAAAGAAAAATAACTTTATTTTCATAAAAAAATGTTTTAAGTGCTAATGGACAATATTTGCAATTATGTTGTTGCAGTCATGTGATGCATCCTTGTTGCTTGATTCAACGAGGAGGGTTTTGTCTGAGAAGGAGACTGATAGGAGTTTTGGTATGAGGAACTTTAGGTACCTTGAAAATATTAAGGAGGCTTTGGAGAGGGAGTGTCCTGGTGTTGTTTCTTGTGCTGATATTCTTGTACTCTCTGCTAGAGATGGTATTGTTTCTGTAAGTATATATCTTGTTCCCTTTACAAACTAGTTTAGTTCTCAAATATCAATTCATTGAAGTTATTTACTACTTATGTTTTTGAGTAGAACTTGATTTAGTCATATACCTTTAAGTTATGTTTCTTGATTTGAACTTGATTATATCATATATATATATATATATATATATATATATATATATATATATATATATATATATATATATATATATATATATATATATATATATATATATATATATATATATATATATATATATATATATATTTAACTTATGTTACTTGATTTGATCATATACATGTAGTATATCAAGCTTATCTCTAGTAACCATGCTCAAGTATTGCAACTTTCAAGATTTCTAAATTGTTTATACTCGAATACTCGTCGTTTTCTGTTTAATCTAAGCAGTGCAATGGAACAAATGCCGAGGTGGTTTATTTGTCCTGTTTCTTAATATGCACCTAAACTTGTTACATAATATTTATTTTCTTTAATGCATACTTGTTACATAGTATAGTAGCATAAGAATGTTTGAATTGAAGTGCAATATCTTTGCAGGTTGGAGGGCCATACATCCCTCTAAAAACTGGAAGAAGAGATGGTAGAAAAAGCAGGGCAGACATACTTGAACAACACCTTCCAGACCACAACGAGAGCATGAGCGTCGTTCTTGAACGGTTCGCCAACATCGGGATCGACACACCCGGAGTCGTTGCTTTGCTGGGTAAATGATGTTTTAAACTTATAGCAAGACAAATGATGTTTTGAAATTATTAACCTGACAAATGATGTTTTGAAATTGTTTCCCGCGACATAGCAATAGAATTGCGACATAAAATTAATTGGTTACATTCCGTGTGGGCGAAGTGTCACAAAATTGTATTACGCAGATTTCTGTCGCTAAAAATACTTAGTAGTTTCTCTTTTAGTATTCTGCAATCCGTTCTAATAGAAACGGATGTTTTCCGTTGGAAAAAACGCATGTCTTTGTTGCACGATCAATTATGTTTTGACTAATTACATCTTCAATTGGCCTAGTTTTCTTGTGGTGCATGATTTAATAAGTTTCCGATGAATTAGAGCTTCAATGTCTATGTTCTTACAGGCGCGCACAGCGTAGGCCGCACGCACTGTGTCAAGCTAGTCCACCGTTTATACCCGGAGGTCGATCCGGCCCTGAATCCAGGTCACGTCGAGCACATGCTCCACAAGTGCCCCGACGCAATCCCAGATCCTAAGGCCGTGCAGTACGTGAGGAATGACCGTGGCACGCCAATGAAACTCGACAACAATTACTATCGAAACATATTGGATAACAAGGGGTTGTTGATTGTGGATCACCAATTAGTAACAGACAAGAGGACTAAGCCCTTTGTGAAGAAAATGGCCAAGAGCCAAGACTATTTCTTCAAAGAGTTTGCTAGAGCCATCACCATTTTGTCTGAGAATAATCCTCTGACTGGAACAAAGGGTGAAATTAGAAAGCAGTGCAATCTTGCAAATAAGCTCCATTAAGATCCTAGGAGAGTAAAATGAGAGTTGTGATAATAAGATGGTGTTTACTGTGATGGGGTTTGTTTGTTAAGTAGTGCACTGTTTGTATTTCAGATTTCTCCTCTTTGTATTAAATTATGAGGCTGATGGGGACACGGTGTGATAGGTTTGAGGAATGTTGTAAGGATTGGAAGTGGTTGATGCATATGGTTTATGAAGATTTGATTGCGTGTTCATGATGGTTGTGGAATATTCAAAAGTAGTACTGTTCCTTTTTTTTTACACAGCTGGTGGTGGAGTGTACATCGGAGCATGCTCAGGTGCCTCATGATTCACCACCTCCTGCCCTCACATGCATGTGGGGCCCATGCATATGGGGCCCACATGCATGTGAGGGCAGGAGGTGGTGCATCATGAGGTACGAAAGACTATCCCGTGTACATCAGTGAAAACTGAAAATCTTGTTCAAGAAATTCAACATGATAAATGAAAATCAAACAAGGGGTCCCAAAAGATAAGGATAATGATTGTAAGAGTTCATCACAAGAAGATAGGATTCTTTTTCATATGAGGTCACATATAGATGACTTTTTGCATGTCCATTATTGACATTGCAAATGGGATATGGCTACCTGACTCGCCTCTGTGGTAAGGATTTTCTGTTCCATTTTGTCGTGCCCCACGTACATGTGATGATGACACGTGTTCTAGATCTTACTTCATCCTAGGGATATGGCTTCCTCCTCGCCTCTGTGGTAAGGATTTTCTGTCCCATTTTGTCGTGCCCCCACGTATATGTGATGATGACACGTGTTCTAGATCTTACTTCATGGAGGATGGGTGCATAACTAGTCTTTAATATTAAAACGTGAAGACTGAGTGGTTATGTGAACACAGAATAGGACACAAAAATGAGACAAAAGATCTTTTGCCGCGTCTCTATGTATAGTTTTACTATCACACATATCAATACCACCAGTTTAAATCCATGCGTTTTAGTTCTTAATTACGAACCAAGCCTTGCTCCAGAAGTACCTTTTTATGGGAGGGAAAGCGGGTGAATTTATAAAAACATGTCACAAGTTGCTTACGATGAAATGATCTACAACATAGATATAATTTTGCTTAAAAGGAAAAGATCAAAATGTCTTTTAGTATTGATCAATTATTTAATGGGCATAGGTCCCGATCTAGGAAAAAGGATCCTAAGATTGTGCATAAAATTTTGTGTAGGTATAGGCATATGGGTACCAAACATGACAACAGACCTAAAGCACCTCTGTCTGTGTCTCTTGCACATATGAATATTAGGTGTGATGACAATATTTGTACTCAATGCATCACTAAAAACACTCCCAAACGAGCACAAACTGATCATAAACCTATTGCTACATGTTTATATATAAACATGTCCATGTACCACAATTGTCCATTCTTATAAACTAGAGCAATGAGTACTAATAAGAATTTTGGCGGAAGTGGTTTCATCGCTACTCCTCGAATTGAGTGGAAATTCGATGGTGAAGGCTCGGTCGTTGGAAGAAGAGGGCACCACCGGGTTTCCGCCCGAAAGCTTGGTGCGTCTCTGTGGCAATTTGATCGGTTAGGATTAGAGGTATGTCTGACTTCAACTATATATGTTAAGTCTCTTTTTTTTTTTTCGCGTTCTTGATTTTTTGGTATAGTGCATATATAAGAACTTTGAGATATGTAAACTTGGATTGACATGCCAAAACTTGATGATCGGTTGTACGACATTTACTGTTTGTTTAGGGGAAATTTAAGGTGATCAAGAAGCATTGTATAGTATTATTATGTAATAAAGAAAGATGACGAAATGCTAATTTTCCCAGCCCAACTATAAGTTGCCAGATTATCTCCCTGGGCTGCTCAACTGGTGACATACATTAGATTGTTACTACTAGTCCTTGGAGTTATCTTTCTAAGAAACCATATAAATGACTTTAGCTTTTCTTGTTCATCTCTTACAGCCCTTGTTAGGATAATACGAGAAGATTATTCATGTAGTATTGCTCGGAATAGTTCCCAAGTAACGTGGAACAAATTAATATAAATAAATTTGTGTTTGAACTTCCTTAGTTCCCTTCACTTTAAAACTTGTTATTTCAGCATGTGAAACAACTTCAAAAAAAAAAATCCAACTGAATGTAAAAATTTAGGCAATCCTACAATGTCTTAGTTTCAGTCATCAATGACAACCACTAAATTTGGAATGGAGGGGGTTACAGAATGGGACAATGGGTACTCAAACTCGTTAGGAAATGCCAGAGGATCACGCAGTTCTGTGAAGCTTCTCGAGAATCAAGGTTTTCCGAGTCTCCCAGTTTTATATGATCGGCAAACTGAATTGTATAAAGCTTGGAAACGCATAAAAAGACTTGAAGCGGAGCGAGCGTGGTCAAGAACAATAATTGAACGCTGCAAGAACAAACTCACTGAAGAAAAAGGAAAGAGGGCCTCATGGACGAGATCAGAACAAAAGAGAACATGTGCAATATTCGAGAACTTAAAGGATGGCATTAGTAGGGAAAGGAGCAATTGTAAAAATATGGAAATACTGAAATCTAAACTGCTGAGTGATGTTGCTGAAGCCAAGTTATCAACAAGAAAGTTCATTCAGAATAGTGAAAAAGAGAAGAAAGCAAAGGAGTTGTTGAATGATATGAGTTATAAGCTAGCTAAGGAATTTAAAGTGAACAAAGGTGAAGTTGAGGCATTCAAGAATCAAATCACAAGAGTTCAAGAGGAGGTGGAACACGAGAGGAGAATGTTACGAATGGCAGAGGTTTGGCAAGAAGCAAGAACGCAGATGAAGTTGATCGATGCAATGTTCATCTTCGAAGATAAGTGGTGCAGGATGAATAAACTCATAGCTGATCTTGAGACATTTTTAAGACAACCAAAGTTAACCACAAACACGTATAAACTTTCCTATGTCGGTTTCCCTGTTATTAAGGATTTCCGAAAAAGTGAGGCTGAAGGAAATAGTTCTGACCATCACCTGAGTCATGATCGAGCACGTTTTGCCTCAAGTGTTCACTCTACCAATATCGAGGCCAAAACTTTTATCGAAAAAATCGAGAAAATGCATTCAAGTCGAAGTACTCTTTCTGAGAGTGAGTGCTCGGTAAGCGGAATCAGCAGAAAGACGTATATCTCAAACTGCGACGCCAAATGGAAAAATAATGCACACCATGAATCTCAGAAGTTCAAGTCTGATAAATCTTCATCGTTTTTAATGAAGCAATTGAAGAAGAAAGGCTCGTATATTGGCTGTCTTAATAAGTAATGAATACACGAGCCAGAAACTCTTGATAGATGGAAGTGGAAGGCATTCAAATGGATCAATGTCCTCGTTTGTAGCTCGGGTTTCTCCACGAAGGCCGTTGGCTAATGAAGATGCACTTCACCGACATGATTTGGTTAGTAGACGACTCTCACTGGCATCACATAGTTCGGGCACTGAAAGGTCATACTGAATGGCCACGAGGAATCGAAAAACCATACTTGTTTCTAAGTACTGGTGTTTTAAGTAATCATAGGATGATAGATAATTTTAGTTTGTAACTCAGCAAAATATAGAATTGGTACATCTTTTGGTATTTTGGAGAATTCTTTCCAAATAGTTGAAATGAAATCATGATGTACGTGATTTCAATAAAATCATTTTGGGCTGGAGATGTCCACATGATGCCATATGAACTATTATTCTCTGGTACAATTGGGGGACTTATCGACATGATTTGGTCCTTAGAAATTTATTTCACGTGCATATAGTTATGTGGTTATTTTTGTTAAACAACTTATAACTATGTGATGAAGTTGCGAAGTTAGTAACTTTCTTGAGAAACGGGGATCTTATTTTTTTTATGTTTGACAGAAACTCCCATGATTTTATTATTTTCTTTCAAAATAATGAATGCCTGACAAAATACAAAAATTTATACTCGATTGCCGATTTTTTTTTTTTTTTCTAAAATACTAAACGTGTGACATTTCCAAAAGCTTACGAAGATAGCCTATTGACTTTAAGTACTTATAAACATTTTAAATATATTACACAACCTGCCTACTCTTTTCACTATGAGCCCAAACGAAAAAGAAATGACTGAGCCCAATATTTATTGAATCTGTCAATCTCAACCCCATCTAGAAGAACTAAAATTTTGGCAGGCTCAAATCTCCATCCATGATAACGAACTTGTTAGTTATTTTCAGCTGTAGATAGATAACTAAATTGGGAGTGAATATCAAGAGAGTTTGTCTGCGTATATAGTTACCCAAATTTGAAGGATAATCGTTGTTATTATCTAATTTATTAATCAAATATTTCTTTTTTTACTAAAACTTATACTAATTTTATTTTATGATGCCACATAAGAAATATATATTGAAACTTTATGTTCTTTTAGACACCAGGATTTAAATTTTCATTTAGTGCACAACTAATTCTAGTTGACGATGAATTGTTGAATATGGCATTAATCCTTCATGTTCAGTTGAAAACGCAATTTAAAAATTTATATCTTACAAACTACCGAGATATAATTTTATCTATCACTGAGCTAAAAAAAACAAAAATCGTTAACATACTAAAGCTATCTAAATTCGTTTGGTCCTGTTTTATTAAAACAAGAGTGATCTTTTACATCTAATTAAATTTGAGTTTACAACTTTCTTGATGATGATGCATGTGTTAGGGTGAGCTTGAGGATAGGTTACAACTAAAATTGCAATTACACTCTTGAGTTATGGACCGATTACAATATTTGCAATTTACCTTTTATTCATTTCGATAGTACTTGTGTAATTAATTTAAATATCAGGAATTATTTACCCTTCGATTATTTTGATTTAACAGATACAACATGGATCATGCTTTAACCACTGGTAAAAGGCAGACAAATTTGACTACAGGGACTGTTAGTTTAAGTTAAATAAGTAGGAAACAAAAGGACATGCAATTGTGACTGATTTTACTCCAAGAAAAAGATGGTACTAAGCCAAATGCAAATGGGCAGTCTCTTTCAGGAGAACATAAGACGTTACAACTTACAAGAAATGTTTAGCATTAAGTGGCCAAATAATATAGAACTAATGCATGTTCTTTTTTTTTGTCGACAAACCAGGTACGGTGGGGCGGATTTATGTAGAGGCTAGGCGGGCTATAGCCCCCCTAGGTTTTTGGCCTAGTACTAGGTATATATGTATATGTATTATGTATGCATAATTTTTTTTTAAAAAGCCTGATATTATGATTAATGAATTAATTATACATGAAAAGAATAATAAAAAGAGGCCTTATAGAATTATTGAAGTTTATGAGTCCATTTCAAATAAAAGTTGGATAAAAACCACCTAATAATTCCTATTAATTTTTAAAACCTAACAACAAAACACATTGTTTTCAAAAAATAAGCTTTAGATTCAAATTTAGCGCATATTTCACTGTCTATGAAAAAAATATACTCAAATAATGTTTGAAAAGTGTTGTTATATAAATTTACTTTCTTTCTTTCATGTAGTATTTAGTGATTATTTTTAAACTTACCATGCTTCTACCTTTGTGTTGTCATTTACTTTTATATTTTGTTAGATCACTTTTATGTTAATAATTATATTTGTACTTGTTTACTTAGATTTTTTTATTATTAATTGTATTGTACTTTGACCTTGTTTTATTTTAAGCATGATTTTTTTTATAAACTTTTATTAAAATTTGACATTAAATATTAAAACAATTCAGTAGATTAGCCCTCTCCAAAATAAAATCCTGGATACGCCCTGGGTGAGACCAAAGGAAAGAACTTCAAAAATTTAACCAATTAGACCATATTTTCCGGCCATGTGGGGGGGGGGGGGGGGGGGGCGCTCAAGGTGATTTTTTTAATAAATGCTAATTTGCTCATACTGTTTAGGTAAGACCTATTCAAATTCTATTGACGTACGTGAAAAAAATTCCAATTTTCAGAACAAGCATAATAATTTTGTAAATTAACCAAATGTTAAAGGTTTCAACAAAAAATTATTATATTTTTAAAAAAAATTTAAACTCAAACATCCTCTTTGAAAAATATCCTCTCGTGTAGTAATAATATTTTTAATTTTCAGGTAACAAGATGAGACCTTGTCCTGATAGGGATATTTTCCCCAACCAAGTTCAACCAGGTTTAGTAATAATGTTATGATGTAGCTATTTATATATAACAAATATCTTTTGTTGAAAAATTAAGGGACCCAGTTTCAGAACATGAAGATCACTTGGACCCGAACATGTTTTAATTGGGCCTCGAAAGTCCATGCTAGTGAATAAGAACAAGATTCAGTATATGTCAAATCTTATGGAAATGGAGAAAGTACACACGTTTTAATTCGGCTGAAAACTTCTCAATTTCAATCTTAGAGCATCGTAAAAAGATGATAGACAAGTTCATTTTCTTAAGGAGAAATAGATAGATTGGGCCCCCAATATTTGTTGAACAGTTTTCAATATATAAGTAGATCAATACGACAATAAATAGCTAAGAAAACCTACACTCTATGTTGAGAGTTGAGAGTTAGCTAGACAAGAAGTCTCAATAACACTAATATCACCTTGACATCTAACAGTGTTAACAAATCACTAATATTTTATTGAATGACATTTATGCCCTTGTTACTAAAAACTATAACATTGTCCAAAAATTTAGACATTCATAGTATCTAAAGGAAAATAATGCCCTCAAAAACCTAGATACTAATGTTATTTAGAAAGATAATCAAATTTAAGTGGATCCTACTTGTTTCAATTAAATAAAGAGCCTTATTTGTCCACCCACCACCCCGGCCCATCGCTCCACCCCTCCCGCCCAGGGGCGTATTCAAAAATTTAGTTTGGGGAGGGCTAATTTACTGAATTTGTTTTAATATTTAATGTCAAATTTAAATAAAACTTTGTACAAAAAATAATGCATGCTTAATTTAAATCAAGGTTAATTTACATAAAAGTTAAGAAAAATCTAGTAACATAAGTAAAATATAATTGTTATTATAAAAGTGATGTAACAAAACACAAAAGTAAATGACGACACAAAGGTAAAAACATTGTAAGTTTAATAACATCACTAAATACTACATCAAAACTAGAAGTAAATTTATCATAGCTAAATATTCGTTGAATCTGATACTAAAGTTTATGTTTTGAAGACAATATGTTTTGTTGTTGGGTTTTGAAAATTAATAGAGATTTTGAGGGATTTTATTCAAGCTTTTATTTAAATATGAATTTGGAAACTTCAATAAATTCATTAGGCTTCTTTTTATTATTTTATGTATATAATTATATAAGACATAGTAATAATATTAGGCTTCTCTTTATTGTCCATAAATCTAGAGGGGTTACAACCCCCCTAGCCCTCAAATAAATCCGTCACTGCTCCCACCCCACATGCGCGCCAAAGCAAACATTGGTGACTCGTCGTCGCTATTTGGGAGAGTGTTGAAGGTACCTCCTCGTTGAAGCAAGAAAGGTGGTTGTCTCTCCTACTAGAGAAGCAGGGCAGCAAATCACGGCCCTTTTTATGCCTTAAAACATAAAATAATTAATCTAAAAACTTATTCATTTGTATTTTTTATTTTACGTATGAGTAAATAATTATAACTAAAAAATATAAAGAATTATCGTTACAATTAAACCTACAGTTATCTTCTAAATGTGTATTGCTTAATATTTATCGCTTGTAAGTAGAGGGCTAATAGGTCATTGATTATGGGCAGAAATGATTTTTACCAAACTAGGCAACACTAAATAAACCATGTAACCTTTTCCAACTGTTTGATTTATTTGATATATGATAAGCATAAAACTTTAAGGGGTATTATTGATATTAATTGTTGGAACATCGGGAAAAGCTTGTAATAATATGCCAAACCTTAGGTCTGTCATTCATATTATCCCTTAAATTTAAAAATATTGTAAGCAAGCTTGACCAATCATAATACTATATATTATTTGATTAAACAAGAAAAATAGAGGTTAACATTGAGAGAACTAATTTCGGGACTGGGTGAGATATCAATATACTAAATAAGATTACGTAAGAACCTAAAGATGGGAAGTTAAGGTAATAAGCCTTAATCAGTTGTCACCTATGTTATTATTCACTCTCTAATAGCTGATTGATTACTCATTTCTAATAAACAACGAGAAGCCAATCATATCGAGACACATACACACGTAATTAATATCGTGAAATTAAATCGACAAGTTGATAATATATGTTTCTATTTATATCACGGGTTGACCCATGAAAGAGACTTGTGACACCATATTTTCGTATCAATCATTCTCTCCTTTCAGGTACAAATTAATCAGAAAAGAACGAGTAATAAACTATTGATGGGACGCCATAATATACTTTACTTATGACGTTTACAAGTTGGGAACACATAGGACTACTATTGCTTTCTGTTAACTGTCTCTATTTACCACGTTTAATGGCCATAAATGGTAGAGTACTAGTGAGAGGTGATGAATTAGTTGAAACACAGTGATTTATTAGGCAAAATGACCCTTGCCCGATTTATATCCCTAAGAAATTGTGTTTACACATAGCTTTGAGTCAAAATGTATAATGTGGTAACTGATGAGGGGTCATTATACATGTATTTTCTAATGGTTATTTTCTTTTTATTTTTTATAATCGTGGTTGTTTTCTTTCTATTCTTAGTAAATAAAGGAACTAATTTCAGATTACATTAATGTACATGCACATAAAACTTTTAAGGTTGTTAACTAACCATAAAATATTTGCCAGCGGAATCGCGTTATCAATTTTTTTTAGGGATCGGAGTTTAAAATATAATTCCTCATAGGGCAGCGTTTATATTCTTAAAGATTTCTTTAGCCTTGTAATTAAGTTAAAGTGGTTGCTTATGTATATAATTTTTTTTTCTTGTGGGTGTTGTCGTGTTGGTACTTGGTACTTGGTAGTGTAGTGTTTATTAAATTTTTATTTCTTATTTTTGGATTGTATAATAACATGACTAATGCCACTACAAGCAAAACAAATAAGGATTTTTGGCAATTTATCTCGTGTGTTATGCCAAAATGGAAAAATTACATCATTGTAAAAAATAAATTGGCAAGTTGTTCCCGTGATTTCAAAAGTTGTACACCACTTTCTGTTATTTTTTTAGTATTTTTTATACTTAATAACCAAAATACCCTTGATGTTTCTAATAATTCTCTTTTTATAATTTCAAATTTACTTGTAGCCTTCCTTTGAAAAAATTATAAGTAAAAGTATAGAGAATATTATAAACGCATATACTATCAAAGCATCACTTACTTCAAATATTAGATTCTTTTTTTTTGCAATTTAAAGTATTAAACCAAGAGATAAACATATATATATTTGAGAAAAGAGGATATAATTGTCTTTTTCTCGCCCACAAAATTATTCACACTCTTAAATTTAGACAAGTGAATTACACTATAGAGAGGTAGTTTGCAACTTCTTAAAATCGCATAGGGATTAATTTGCCTATTTATTTTATTATTTTATACAGGGGTTAATTTGTTAATTTGTCATAACACATGCAGGGATAAATTGCCAAGACCTCCAAAAATAATAATGGCAAAACGTCAAATATTAGCGTTAATGTTGTCACCAAGTACATATACGTGAAAATACGTTTGGTAACAATACTTGATTGTAATGAGTCACTGTTTATAAACAATTGTAGTACATAATTGCACAGCATCGACAAAAATATTTTCAAATGTCATGTTGATGGTTTTCTATTGTTACTATATATACCTTTGACGATTATTTTTAATAATTTATGACAACTTCTATCAATTCTAACCACACGGTCGTCAGGTTTGTGAAAAAATGCGACAGTTGCAAATTCAAAATTATTATATTTACGATAAGTAATAAACAGTCACAACTACTAAACTACAACTACTTAGCACCATATAAGTAGTATGGTATCTTTTCTGGGAATTGTTTTGATAAAATCAGAAGTGGGTCTACTTTGCACAAAGAAAATAAGATATAGATGCTACAGTTTTTATTGAATTACTATGCAGCACAAAAGCGCATTGTACATTTCTCGCTTTTAATAATTTGTAAAATAGTTTAGTATTTAGTTAGGACGTCGACTGGTATAAGGAGGCGCAGGGTGTTTTACTTCTATAAATAGCTCGCACCTAAGATTGCTTGTTTGATGACTAAAATATTTAATAGAAAATAAACTAAAGAGTAAAGTTGAATAGGACATGAATTGCTAAGTGCTAACATCCAAGAATAAATGCTATATTTGTAAGTCATAAAAAGGGAAAAGACTAAAATTCTTAGAAAATGGCAAACTGCCTAGAGATAAAGGGCTTATTTCACAAGTCATAAAAAGTGAGAACTATTTTTGCAACCCTCCTAAAACTGAGGGACTAATTTTTCATATTGCCTAATTACATGTTTTAATTCCAATGTAAAAATTTTCTCGTCGAAAATGTGATGTCGGCCTTCATATATCAAATCGGTTGTTAGACCTTGTTAAAGAGATTAATTAATTTTGTAATGGAGAGTATTGTTACAAGGATTGAATTAGATAAAGAATAAATTAGGTAAATGTTTGAGAAAGCAATTTCAATGGAGGAGCTTAAAAGTGATGAGAATGAATAGTTGATGGTGGTGGAGGGATAGAGTAACGAAACGCGGCAGTCCTGGTCAACAAGTGCGATTCCTTTATAGTTCTGAAAGGCCAAGATTCTCACAACTTGTGTTCAAAGATTAATTAAAGTGTAATGATGCTTAAGGCCAATATATATAGTACATGCATGATTACTAATTTAGAAGTGTAATTCTAGTTTATGGAGATTCATTTGTGGTTCATAAGAAGGAAAAAGGATACGGTCAATCAATATAATGTCCAATATTTAAGATGTATAGGGCGTTCTAGACCACGAAAATGGAATCTTCAATATAATTATTCTCCAAAAGACCGTGGATTAAATCAAATCAAAGTAGTTTTTAGTTGTTAACGAATGTGTGTCTGTGTGTGTGTGTGTCTATATATATATATATATATATATATATATATATATATATATATATATATATATATATATATATATATCCTCATGGGAGAATTAAAAAATCGTACTTAATAACATATATCAAAGACATTAGAAGAATATTCTTATACTAAGTTGTGCATGATCATCAGATACTTTGTAAAAAAAAAAAAAAATTCTTGAAGACTTGATGCAACGGTTTTTTATGTCTATGGTGTTTTTCTATATATATATATATATATATATCCTCATGGGAGAATTAAAAAATCGTACTTAATAACATATATCAAAGACATTAGAAGAATATTCTTATACTAAGTTGTGCATGATCATCAGATACTTTGTAAAAAAAAAAAAAAATCTTGAAGACTTGATGCAACGGTTTTTTATGTCTATGGTGTTTTTCTAATTGAGATCCTATGATTAAAAAGAATAAAAATAGAACCGTTTGAGCAACTAATTATATTAAGATTTGACCGCATATTCTCCAAGAACAAAATTCCCACTCTACATCCATCACACTGTATTGCGGATAATTTACTATCCTCATAATAGTGGGTAGATGTGACATACTTAACTGATCCCTCATATTCTCTAAATTATGCTCTCTCATTTAGTATAAAAGCTAGATTAATTTATTCATGTGAAAGGATTATTATTTATTAGAACCAATTCTGCTTCTAAGTAGTGGTTTAATATTTCAACTTTTTTTTTAGTAAAATAAGCTGCACGTGTGTATTAATGTATCATTTGTTTAGCACATTGAGAAGAAAAATATAAATTCACATTATAATCAGACGTAGGGACTATTAATGCACTCTTTAATTCCCATTTTGTTTGAGTAATGCTTATGAATTAAGTACTTAAAAGTCAAACCTGATTAACCGGTTGTTATTACCCACCAGCTGACCGCTAAGACAGGGATGTCGGCTTACAACAAGTGTAGGATCATCATTTTCTCTTTTTTTTTTTTTTTTTGCAATAAAAATAATTGAATATTTACTTTCTCTCATACCATGACATTTTAACATTGTAGCACCATTTGTGAAGTCTGCTACCAAATTAATTTCTGGGCTGAGATTATCTATATATGTACGTAAGTAAAGAATTTAATGAATATCGACCATATATAACCATGAAAATTGAGCAAGAAAATAGCCAAAAACATACGTAGGAGCATTTTTTTATATAAAATATACGCATATATAATTCATGAGTTACGTACATAGCAATAATAACATATCACTTGTTCGTGCACAATCAATTACCCTCAAGACAACCCCATGTCTGTCCCATTCCTATCAGGTATCAGATATTAGAAACCCTACCAGTTCGTTTTCTAATTATCACTATCAGGATTAATATACCACTTATTGCAAAAAAAAAAAAAAAAAAAAAAAAAAAAAAAAAAAATCCGAAAAACAATTATTTTCCTTGGTAGGTTTATGTCACCATTGTTTTTACGCACTGTTTATATATATTTTGGTGTGGTGGATTCCCTCAAGCTCAGACCGATGGTGACTACTCTTTATTTTTCTATGTTTGCCCTCTCATCAGAAATTAATAAAGACACTGAAACATGCATATTTTAAACCATAGGGATGGATTTACCGTGAGATTCCATTTATATACAGTGAAAGTACTAATGGAATTACCGTGCATGGGTACTATGGGACATAATTTGTACTAATGCATGGGTGCAGATTTAACTCTAATAGTTGTTGATTCCTAGGCCCTTTAACTTGGTTGGCGGGAAATTGTGAGAGTATTCCTTAAAATATTTTTTGGATAAAGCGCTTAGAGTGACTTAGGTTGATTAAAATAGTAGAATTCTTCCTTTTCGATCGTTTCAAGTTCGATCGCCAACGGGAGTAATTTGATTACATATCTTTTAAGTTTGTGTCTATTGCACTATATTTGTCTGCATAAAGTGGTTTGTGTGACTGGTATCAAATTGCATACAACTGTATCTAGTTCGAAAGTTTACTCAGTGCACACTCTAAAAATAGTGATTTCAGATTAATGTAACGTATTAAAAAATAGTATATAGCTTGGAACTAAAAGTTCAAGAAAAAGAAAGTTATCTCAGCATCATGATCCAACTTTATTCATCGAAAACAAACTTGGTATTTTTTGAAGTTTTTTTTATTTACACCTATCAATAAGAAATTAAAGAAGATTCTAAAGGTATAACCTAATATCTCATTGACTCAAAATACTAGCTTAATCATGAGAAATGTGGTCGCATTTATTTATAGTACAATCATGACTTAATTTAAAACAGAACGGGTGGAATATCAAGATATGGTTAAAACCAATCATCTTTTATGCTCACTCTCACTAAAATATACCCTATAACTTAAAGCGACTTTCCAATAGACTTGAAAATCAGATCATATCGAAATACGAGTTAATTTGCAAAATCTATCTGTTAAGCATGATATCACATGGGATTCACTCAAGCAATAACAGGTGAGATTCTGATTCTAATAATTTATCTAACAAATAAATATTTATTTAATTTTTGAAGAGCAAAAATAGAAGTTGTACTACTATATTAAGCCCACAGTATTATATAAAAATACAACTTCGGCCGTGCTCATGCAATACATGACGAATCAGCTACTGACTACTGACAAGGTGCCTGTTTCTATAGGTTGTCATGTCATATGTGTGGACACGAGTGGTGGGTTCCTTCTTTGGGCCCACAGAATTGGACCCTTAGATTCCATTTCTCGTACTTTTTCTGATTATTTTATGTTATTGTTTTGCTGTATAATTAATGATTATAGTACTATATATTAGTTTTTTTGATAATTATAGTACTATAGAGTTATAATTAAATGTTTTTTGACACGTTTGATTCCAGCTAAAAAAAAAAGTCAGAATTCCAATATAGTTATAGAAGTGACTAAAATTATCTTTTTTAAAATTATAATTGATATGAGAGAATATTACAATTATTACGGAATAGGAAAAGTTGAGTGTTTGCTATCAACAATGTATGAGGATACTTACCCATAAGTTTAAACAAAAATACTACTGAATAAAAAGGGTTATTAGCTAGGAGTGGCAAATTGGATCTGGGTCGATGGATCTACTCAAATCTGACCCAGATCCACAGAGTTGAATCTGCCATGAAACCATGGCAGATTCAATCGAGTTGAAATCCGGTGGTTCCGGCCAGATTCAAACTATGCTTAGAACTATGACAGACCCACAATCGTAGAGAAAAGAAATTGAGAAGCTCCATGGAAGATTTGGCGTTAGAAATTATCAGATTTATCAGAATTGTTAGGAAAAGGGGGAAAACAGGGGAGACTGTACCCTCTGTTGTTGTTGTTGTTGTTTTTTTTTTTTTTTTTCCTTCTTTTGATAAGGGTGTTGTTTTTATTCTTATCTTCATTTTTGCAATATATAAAACTACAAAACTAATTAATTAACTTCCTTCAAACTCAAGCAATATTGATTTAGATTTACCAAAATAAAATATGTTTTGTTATACGAATCAAAACAGATTGATTCAATTCTTAATAAACATTTATCTGCATACAAGGCAATAAAAACCCTTAGAAATAAGATAAAATTTGAAATAGAGAAACAGAGTTTGTTTAAAATTAGTGATTCTATTTATCTTAATTAATTCAGGTTGTATGCAAGGTTTACTATTTCTTTTATATATTAATTCAAGGGTTTGTAGGTACAATGAATTGGATTGATTTGGGTTGAGAAGTCATTTTATCTATGGATCCATAGATTGAATCACTCAAATTCCACTTGAGTTGAACTTGTAGTAGATCCAAGGTGTCAAATTCATTTTCAACTTGGATTCATCAAAACCAAAACCATTAAAGTTATATCTAAATTCAACTTCAATGAACCATTTGCCACCCCTAGTTATTACAAAGCAGTATTCAGCAATTTTCCTAATCACTTAGAAATTTATCATGAAATCTCATTTTTAACCTTCTCATAAAAAATATATTATCCATTTCTAAAGAAACTTCCTTAATTAAAGGAGTTATTGCATGATTATTATCTCTCATAAAAGGATATACGTTATTCATTAAAAGTTTATGTAATTAAAGGAGTTACTCCATGGAGTGAATTGCCAAAATAACACTCTAAGAAAAAGTAATTCCCAAACTAACACCTTTGAAAAAATAACTCCCAAAATATCACTCTTTGACAAAAATTTACTTTTCTAACCTTTATTTTTCATTATGTAATTATCTAAATAATACCAAATTAACAAAAATCTATTATTAGTAACTAAATTTAATTGAAAAACATCTTCATCTTTCTTGACCCACACCTCCCCGGTCCTCCCAAACCCATTCCTCTTCAGAACCCAATGCGCAAAAGAATCGAACTTTGGTGGGAATAAATGAAATATGCTTACTTTTAACTAAAAATTGCGATCTTTACATGAAACTGAATCATAAGAAATCAGTATTTCTGTTGGATTAACGTGATCCGGATAAAAGATATCATAAACAAAATATTGTATCAAATAGTATAAGAAAATTCTAGTTCTGGTGCTAGTTATGTAAATAAAAGTGAGACGTTGGTTGATCTTAACCCACAATCATCACTTTATCACGTTGCTAATTATTCTTCAACTTACTCTGCCACGTTGAATGCGAATTATATTACAATCTATTAATTTATAAAAAATAATGAATTATTCATTAATCAATAAACCCAAGAAAAAATTAATGATATTCAAAGAGAAGTAGAGCTGCAAATCAATTATCCAAGAAACCACACAGAAAAGATAAAGATTATATTTTTAGTGATATTAACGACCAGCTTATAAAATAGGGAGTAATAAATGAAAGACCCAATCAACGAAGATGTTACAAAATCATATTATTCAATCCCGTGAGTAAGCTTATCGCGATTAATCAAACTGAATATCAGCTAGAAAAAATAAACTCCGAGAGTTCCATGGCGCTGGAGATGATGAGACAACCGAGGTGAAGGATAAAACAAAGGAGGGGCTTAAGTTAGGATAAAATTATAAATATTAAACTTCTATACTGTAAATGTTTTATAATAAATGGAAATATAATTTGGTATTATTTAGATAACTACATAATCAAAAATAAAGGTTAGAAAAGTAAGTTTTTGTCAAAGAGTGATATTTTGGGAATTATTTTTTCAAGAGTGTTAGTTTGAGAATTATTTTTTCTTAGAGTGTTATTTTGGCAATTCACTCTTACTCCATGGTTATGGCTCGATAATATGGAGTCAATTGCCAAAATATCACTTTGAAAAAAAATAATTGCCAAACTAGCACTCTCTCAATAATAATTCCCATAATATCATTGTTTGTGCCACATGGCAATTTTAAATTGTTAAGTCAGCTGCAATTCCTTAATTTACGTTAGGTATTCAATCTTTCTCTTTCTTTGGCTTCTTCTCCATGATTTTAGCCAAGATATTGTCCCAAAAAGATTTTTGGAAAGCCAAAACTCTCATTTTCCTTTATTATATAAGTAATAATTTTGTATTCTTATTTCTTAACCATATATTATATATATTAAATCATTTCTTTCTTATAATCTAATTTATCAGTTTCTCAAGTTTTAGTAGCAGTTTGTAATCAATCGTTTCTATTAATTTTTTTTTTTTAATTCAAAGAGTTCAAAGTACCTAATAATTAGTAGTATCAGTAATTATGCTTTATGGATTTACTTCTTAGTATATATCGCATTCCAATGAATTGAAATAGCATAATAACTTGATATTCCAGATTTTTATTAAAATTCTAAATGACTAAAAAATGAGTATATAAAATCTCCAGAAAACTAATTAATCTATTAAAACTTTACTTTAAGATTTGCATACCAAGTTTGTACTCTGAAAAATTAGTTATAGTAAAATAATTCTTAGAAGTTAATACAATATACACTGTATATTTAATAGTAATTATTAGGTATTTTGGACTCCCTGAATAAAAAAAAAAAGGTAAATCTTGCTTGACAACACACTATTATAATAAGATTACATACCGTTAGTATCATAATCTTTTTAGAAATTAATGAATTAAACTACCCAAATCTAAGGGATGAATAAGTTTTTTTATGTATATGGTTCAAATAAGATTGTAAAATCATTAACATTATGTAATCTATGAAACCAATAATTTCAACTCTTCGTGTTCAAGAAAAATGCTTCTTTTTTTTCGGGGGAAAATGCAGGGTTAAGGTAAAACCCTGAAGTTGTATAATTGTATAACTTAAATTAAATGGCTTTAAATTATGTGGAGAAAATTCACAAAACAAAAATTATGATGAAATAAAAGAAAAAAAAAAAAAAAAAAAAAAGCCAAGCTAGAAGTCAGCTAATAGAAAAGGAAAGATTTTAGTCATTTGATTTGTCCAAGGCAAATTCAAGATTAATCATCGTAAATCTAGGGACTTAGCAATTAAAGATTGCCACGTGGGACAAACAATGATATTATGGGAATTATTATTGAGAGAGGGCTAGTTTGGCAAATTATTTTTTTTCAAAGTGATATTTTGGCAATTGACTCCGATAAAATATGGCATAAGCAAGAGTTGTTGGAACCTCTCTAAATTATTCTTCTTAACTATGTAGTGTAAAAATTAGATTTTTAAATATCTTCAGTTTCTTAATTAATATCCTTAATTATAGCAGTTAGCAATTGATCTCTCTTTCATTTAACACGCCCAATAATTTATACGAGGAGTTGAAAAATCAAATGCTTGATTATTTGGTAATATCTTTTCAAACCTCTAAATGATAATTAATTTACTTATAATTTTTCTTTTCGATTACTATTATGATTATTGCAGATACACAGTGAAATGTAGGAAATGAATATTTTGTTTGATATTAGTACAACATGTTAAAATTTGACTTAATAATTTTTAATTAACAGTTTTTACCAAGATATTGAATGATTTGTTTCTTATTTTAAATAATATTTGAAAAGATAAATAAAATTTGCTAATGAAGTAACTGAATAGAAAAGTTTGTTGCTATAATTTTGGGATGCTAGTTAAAAACAAAAGGGTGTCACTAGATTTAAGAAAAGAATTTTTAGTATCCTAAGTTAATAAGGGTAAATTAGAGATAATAAAAAATTTGTTCGTGTTCTAATAATTTTTGCTCGAAGTAACCTCGACAGCCCATGGTTATAGGCTAATATATTAACAAATAGGATTAATTCCACTAGCTGTTTAATACCTTTTTATTTATTCATTTATTATGTGAGCATAAATTATCCAATGTTTTTTTTTTATTATTTTGTTTCAATTAATAAAATTAATTGAAACAAAATCATTGTAATGAATTAGCAGTCCTTTCTCGTGTTTTTAAGTTTTCAAGAGAAAATACTTTTTGATGAGATTAATTTCAGAAAATACTTTTGATGAGATTAAATTCATTACTTCCAAGTGAAGTCTAAGAAAATTTTGTTTAGCTGTGATTATTTGTTATTCTAGGTTTTAATTAAGAAAATCAAACTAACAATACATAAATAAAACATTTCAGGAAAAATAAAAATATATAGTTCAGGAACTAGATATTGATAGATTTGTGCTTTCTGTTGTGACGTGAAAGATGCAAATTAACAAAGGTTGCTAACTTGATGTTCATCCTTCAGATCTAACACTTAGCAACTGGAAATTACATGTCATTCGCAATTAAGAAGGAAGTCAAATTACCATTATATAGTCAAATCGATCATCAGAATAAACGATTTTGTTGGCGATGTCGACCATTGTTGGTCATACTCAACCATTAATGGTCTCAGATCAACCTTTTTTTCGAGTCGATCTCATTATTATTGATTATTTATGACACGGTTCCTCCAAGATCTATTCGACTGCTCAATCATCACCAACTCTTGATCGTGCATTAACGATCAATTTGCACTCTATTTTGGACACAATTGGTCCCAGAGGAAATGTGGCATCTGAAGGATCTGCATCTGATTATCGACAATTTGTGGACGACACCTCTATAAATATACTTGTAGAGATTTCAAAAAAGTACACACTTCAATTATTAACCTCCTAAGCTTCGATCATTAGATCGTTTTCCAAGTTCGATCATTTCTCCAAACTCGATCGCTTTACTCAACTTAAGTTTGACCTTTATCTACTATTTACAAGCTTTCAGACTGTATTACAGACTTAAGCATCAAAAAGACTACATCGAGGCCATCAATTAGAATTATGTGGAGTATTTAAATGCAAATAATAAATAAAAATCTGAGTGCAAGACTTAAAAGAGACTTATCTACGGTTTGAAGGGAAGTATTTAGAGCAGTTAATATAGATACCCTAAGCAATTACTATTTAAATTTATTTTTGAAATAAAGTAAAGTTAAACATCTCATGATAAGGATAATGATGAAAGAAAACAAATTACTCTGTTCAAAGGATAATTGTTTTGCTTATGTCATCACCCATTAAAAAGAGGACAATAGGTTTTGCTAATAATCATCCAAAATTCCAAACTCACATTCTCCATCAATAGCACCCTCACAAAGCGAACAAAAAGCAAAGGGGTCCGTCCGGTCAAGTCCGTTCACCTCAAGACTGGGCCCAACCCTTTAACATAGACTTAGTGACGCATGCACGAAGGGCCCCTTGATAATGCCATCTACCATTGACATTTCACTCTAGATAGCTATCATCAACCACCAAAATACAAGACTTAGCCCAAATTAACAACATAACCAACTACCATATATCTCTTTGATCTCCAATAATAGAGTACTAAGACAACTACTTTGACACTGTTAAGTAGGTAATTTTCGCAATTTTTGAAGGGACCCCTGGATTTGATTGGTAAGTACATACCCCTCAAAATGACGATTTTATGATAGGATTATTATTTTGGGGAGTTTATTTCAAACAAGGACAAGTTGTTATTTTCTTTGGGCCACCAATAAAATTCTCAGCCGTCGAATATGCCTGTCGTCGAGACAACTAGCTCACTGGTTTAATTTGCTGCAGTTTGTACCTTCCATAATTGGGGTTTATTTTACTTGGGATAATCCTATTTCAAGGAAAATAATATTAATTAATCAGGTTTAAAACATACTTGATGCACTGATTAATGGTCTCAAAATTTTCTTTTGCATGTATGTCGCCCCTTGAA
Organism: Misopates orontium; assembly: GCA_946800315.1. Classification (NCBI taxonomy): domain Eukaryota; kingdom Viridiplantae; phylum Streptophyta; class Magnoliopsida; order Lamiales; family Plantaginaceae; genus Misopates; species Misopates orontium. The sequence continues at coordinate 4,647,148 of OX326946.1, read as the reverse complement.
GACCAAAGAATCTAAAATATATAGCTGCAGTTCAACCTATTTGATAATTCAAAAGTACTCGTATATTTACTTATAAAATTGGGGAATTTTGTAGGAACTCCTTACGATTTGTTAAACCTCCGAGAAACATGTCATGTTAATTACTTCTTTTTCAATTTTATCTTTATTTTTTCATCCTGATGCATGTTATCTTCTTAAATGGAATACTAAAAAAATGTTAAATATTATGCCAAGTGTCATTTTTTCCTCTGAGAAAAACTCCATAAAAATTATCATTATTCGGAATCTGTGTCGATGTCCCTCGTATTTTCTAAAACCTGCACCAAACACTATTCCGTTACAAAAATGCTGTACCTAACTCCTTTCAAATACGAAAACTAGTCTCAATATGGTGAGTGTAATACACTCTCTATTCAAATAAACAAGAGAGAGAGAGAGAGAGAGAGAGAGAGAGAGAGAGAGAGAGATTTGGTGCATGACTCTTAAATTGCGAGGTTTCATTCAAAAAGAATTTTATATGACGGGGTTTTGTGCAATTTTTTGGTAACTTATAGAGTTTTGTGCAATTTTCCCTATAAAATTATAACTATAGTTGATAAATTTAAAAATAGATGATTGAACTGTGGTTGTATATTTTATTGCATGACATAAATATGAACTAGCTTTTTCAAAGCATCTTTTGACGAAAAAATCAATATTCTATGGGTACTTCCCAAACCACTGTCCCAACAAAAATAAACAGATCAATGGTAGCTTATATAATAATGGATTCACAACCCATCCCAATCAAACGGTGAATACAAAAACATATACTCGAAACGCCAAGGGAAATTTTAATATCCTTAAATCATCTAACAATCAATTATGAACAATAATTAACTTAAGCTATACCAACTCTAATTGCCCATCCATCAGTTGCCACTTTCAAAACTTTATGTAATATCTGTCACTGCTGACCCACGTGGCACAGACAGTGACCTGTACCCCTGGGTCCCACTTTTTCACACCATCCATGTGTCAAATGATGAAAGGACTAGCGAAGAGGTGTTGTAGATTCCATGCCACGTGGTCTCGAGTCTAGTTGGAATGAAGCACTACACTTGGTGAAGTCAAAAAAGGTAAAATCTTTTTCTCAATTTTATCAACAATTCATCTTATCTTGTGACATTTAAATAAAACCCCATTAACTAGCATTAATTTCATGCATATAATCATTACTCCAATAGTCCATAATCCCTTATTTAATTTAAATTATTTTTTCCAACTGACAAGACAATCTTTCTTCTAGTAACACGCACGTGCGTTCACGCGCCTCCACATGCGCGTGGAGATTCATTACTCACGACTTATAACTTGTAATGATTTTACAGTTTCGTGATCATCTTCCCTTTCTAAATTTCTCACCGTGCTCCCACCTTGTCCTTATACTCTATGGCATTCATTAAATTCAGACAAAATGAAACTCAAATTCAAATTAAAATTCAAGTGGGGGCCACCGCACACCACCCACATATGCAATCAAAACTTTATATATACAACCGCAAACCTCCTAAGTTGTGTCTATGCTAATTGCCAATTTTTTTCTACACTTGCGTAAGCACTTACACTAGAGATTATTTTTTTCCTTAACTATATTTTTCCACAATCCATTTTTTCGTCTATAGTTTGTGATTATAATTTGATGGCCAAAGGTCGAAAATTAACCACTAGTCGCAGTGAACGTTATTTGGGCAGTTACGGTTACAATCAGGGCCACGGAACGGTTAATGGCGGGTCGGAGCTCCGAGAGGATGAAGTTTGGTCAATGGCTGATGACTCGGTCAACGGTGGGAGTGAGGAGTGGAGCTCACGCGCCTCCGTGGAGAGTAACGGAGGTTTTAATAATTATCGGAGCCGTCGGCCCATCCCACGCGCGGACCGACAGGTTGGCGGCTTGTCATTGGCTTTTGACGATTCCAGCTCGTCACCGGGAATTGTGCACCAATTCCGTGCGCCAGAGGGTGTCGTGGAATCTCCACGTGGCAGGCACATGGCCACGTCAGCACCTGTGAACGTGCCCGATTGGTCGAAGATATACCGAGTCGACTCGGTCGAGTCAATGCACGACTCGGACGAGGGGTTCGAGGACAACGAGTCGGAGATGGTTCCGCCCCACGAGTACTTGGCGAGGAGCCGGAAAAGCGCGGCGAACTCGGTGTTTGAGGGCGTGGGTCGGACCCTTAAGGGAAGGGACTTGAGTCGGGTTCGGGATGCGGTGTGGAGCCGGACCGGGTTCAATGGCTAAATTAGGATTGATTATGATGGCAAATTGATTATTGATTAAGTCATTATTATCAGGAGGCTAAGTTAATATAAGTAGTATTTAATAATCAATATTTTCGGTATAATTTTTTTAGTTATCGGGCAATGAGTGAGACCAAGAAAGTTCGTAAAATAGTGAGGGGATTCTCTTTGTCCGAACCTTCAATTTTTCTAGTTTTCCTCTATGTTGTATTTCTCTTGAGATTGGCCAAAAATATGTTGTCGTTTTCAATTGAATATGGACAAATTAAAATTTCAGTACATTGGATTTAATTTAGTATACAGTACTTGGTGAAAGGATGAAATTATTGAGGCATTGTCTGCATCAAACCATTATGTAGGGGCACTTGGATTCTTTCAGTCGTCCTTTGGTAACAGAACGAGAGTATAAAAGTTTTATGTCCTTTGGTAACAGAAAGAGACTGTAAAAGTTTTAGCAAAAATTCAGCATTTTGTTACAAAATCACTAACATAATCATGCCTTTGTGCACTAGAAACTAGAAAGGCCTAAATTTTGTAGTCTTAATCTGCAAAGGGTATAGCTCATTGAGTAAAATTGTTGATATTATAGTATACCGATAAGACATCTCTACGATTACAAATATTCAAGAGTTACTAATTTCCGACATCTTATTGTACAATCTTCTCAAGTCCTGTTAACAAGAATTATCTTTTTAAGTGGATGAAGTGAACCAACCATGATAGTTGAAGTTGGTAAGGTACTTGTAGGCCAGGGCCCACATAGCAAGGGGCATGCCCTAAATGTTACGAATAAGTTATTACTCAAGAAATATTGACATTACTAAGAGGTCAGGCGTCCCGATAAAGCCTGGAACATTAGCAATATACAAAAAGGATTCTTCACTGACAAAAGTTTGGCCAATTGCGATCACCCTTATTGTTTGGGGTATTTTGCGAAGTGCCCCCTAATGTTTCAAAAGGAGCACTTTGCCCCCTAGTGTTTGTAAATCTACCCCCTGAGTCCTTATCTACCGTTTATTTTTGCCACATGGTTATCTTTTCATCCATTAGATTTAGCAACGAGGGGACTGATTGCACTTTTTTACAAACGTTAATGGGCAAAGTGCTCTTTTTAAAACGTTAGGGGGCACTTCGCAAAAGACCCCAAACGTTAAGGGGCAACACACAATTGACCCTATAATTTACATTACATTTGAGGTTTATATAGAGTCAACATTATGATCTTTGCAGTACTGTATTTACTAGGGCTTTCATTCCTTTTTTGCCATCAATCGACTTTGACTAAAACACATTTTTACTTGTTCAAATTAATAGAGGTGGTGCCATAGATATACATATACAATATATTATGGAAAATTATTTATTACAACTGCTGCATTATTGAAGTGTTGCAATCAACGACGAATATGTTGATACTTTCTTAATATATAGGCATCAAACACTTCACAATCTCATCTCAACCATGCATTTACACAAATAACAACTTGTTGTGTCACCTCACAGTTAAACGGATGAATGAAATAATCTATCGTATATTAGGGTGCCATTGGAATTTTTTTTTGTTTGCATTTTAACTACTCAACTTAGAATTGTATTTTAGCATAAATTTCTACAAAATGAACAAATTAGTTATAGTGCTTAACTGAATTCCGTTGGTATTGGTAAATCAAAATTTTGTACTTTAAACATGATAAATATATTCATAATTATATATCTTAAGATAAATATTCGACAAAGATAACATATCGTACTCATTTTTTTAAATAAATTATGAAAATCAACTAATTATTCAATTATTTCTTTAGTTTTCTTATTTTACTTCAATGATCTTTATTTGTTCATTTTACTTTCTTCAAGAGAACATCAATCAAAAATGAAAAACTAAATCCTCAACATTAACTCAAGTATTTCTTCTTTTTAATTTACTATATTCTAATATTTAATCCACTAATAAGGGCAAAATTGCAATTACCAACTTTACTTACAATTTGAACACCTTCTTTCCACCTCGCTATGTTTTCAAAATGTATCTTGCGGACAATAAAGGCAAGCTTTGCCAGACTAGAATTAGTCTAAAGAGAGTTTTTATGATATATGATTCGACTTGGAAAAGATTCAAGACGCCTACGTATCTCATGCTGTCATTTGAGAGATCGTGAAAGTAAGCCGCTTTTGAACTTTTGTTTCCTTATTTCTGGGGGAGTGATGGTAGAGGATGTGACACATGTGTGAATAGTGTTAGAGAATCGTTTAGTGGGCCTTCGTGCCCGTACGAGCCTAAGATCGTATGACATGTGTTATTAAAATGATAACACAAATTATTATACAACGGTACATCTGCAATTCAATAATTTTATAATTCAAACACCTTGTTTCTCACATAAAGTTCTAAATAGTAAAGCGTGTTTTACAAATAGCTGAGCTAGAGCATAGGACCCACAAAATGTTAAGGTGTTGTAGCATTTAAGTGGTGTTGCCTCCTCGATTGGATGGAGTGTGCTTTATCTAGCCCCTTGGCCGCGAGTGAGTCAATCCAAATGCACCAACTGCCTTCAAATCGGGGGTGTGGATACTTGTAAATCAATGGCACGTGTCTTCAGGGTAGGGGTCCGGGGTATGCGCACCTCACTACCCATTGAAGGACTTTGTTAAGCTGGGTATTTGTGCAATGGTCTTAAATACAAGTACTACGAGAAGAGTAAACCCATCTGGTCGCCAGGAAAATAGTTAAAACGTGCCTTAGTTATGCTGAAAGCAAGGTCGTATTCAAAGACACTTTTTGAACTGGGCTAACCTATGTATAATCTATATTTTTTCAAAATATAACTCACGTGTAAAATAAAGACGGTGTAAAACATACTTCTTGCTGAATAAAATGTAAGTTAAAATGCACAAAAACAATCTGAAAGTTATTTTTTTAATAAAACAAGTAATACATAAAATTTAATATAAAAGTGCTCTTGTGAAACAAAAATTAACTATATAACAAACACTATATGGTGAATCAAAATATAATCATTAAACGATATAAGGCAAGAACCAGAGACGTGTGTTAAATTACTATATATTGATTCTAGTTAGTACATAGATTTATTATTATTATTATTATTAGTATTATTGTTATTATCATGAATACAACAAGATTTGTTGTTATGTTTGATTATGCAATTAATGAATTATTTTTTTTAGTTTACTTTGTATAAATACGCCCCTGGTTGAAAGGGAGGTTATCAAGTGGGTCATTAGCAATACGACCCCTCCAAGTCCCAAGGTAAGTTTCAATTCCAGTTTCCAGGTAATGATAATGTCTAATGTCATTATTAATCTTCATTAATGCGGACGAAAGCAATTACTAAAACAAGTGAAAAAAGCAGTTTGTTGTGTGCACAGGGTGCTACCTCATGGGGTAGGCAAGAAGAGTTTCCTTTTCCGTTGCTTCAAGGAGATGAATTTTACGGAAGTAATATATAAATGCTTAAGCTATATTTATGTAGATCGAACTTATGTTAATAGTTATGTATTGCCTTCAAGTATCATACTTCTTAAACATATTATGGAATTGAAGCTGTAAAAGTACAAATATTGTAAAGACTCTAATTCATTAAAGTGGTCTCCACTCGTCCTCCAAACTCAAATAAAGTTCCGGTTTGTTGGTTATCAAGAAAATTAGACATAAAAGTAGTACTTAGTATTGTTCAAAAAAGTAATATTTAGTATAATCATAAGGTCCATGTAATGTGGAGCAGTTATTGTTGGATCCAGTTTTTAAGCCCAATGCCAAATCCGGGCAAAAAACAAACCCAACTCCTTTTGATTTGAAGTTGATGGTTCTGTTCTTATTATAGATGTGTGGGACAGGGTCACAGATATATGTTGTGCAATATTTATTGAAATCTGGAATAATAAGGACCATATTCTTGAAAGGTGGATGCCTAGTTGCTTACCCTTTTTCAAGAAAATGACGCCAGTACATTTATTGGTCCCGCGCACAATGGTTTCAGTTCCTCCAGCATTTTGTGAACAAGAAAATTTTGGGATTCTTTTATTGGGGTTGGGTCCACTTTTTTTCAAACTCAATGCTGAAGTCAAGTACGACAGTTGAAGGACAAGATCAATGGGGGTAAAAAATAATTCATCAAAAAAGAAAGAAGAATGGGATAAAAAGAAAATAAATCAAAACTAGTAGGTATTCATTGGGTGATGCATTATTGAATGTTATGAATATGATACCTATTCAAAAGGAATGTATGAAGAGCACTAGCTACGCTCAATATGAAACAATTTGAGAGAATGTATACTTGAAGACTTGCACAAATTATATAGGTTAGAACTCTAACACGTTTGACTTGTTTTGTGACTATTGAAATTATACCTAAGCGAATTCGGGGTTTATCTAAATAATAGATAGAGTGTAATTTTATGTTAGAAAAATCGAGCATAAAGTGTTTTATGTTGAAAGGGAATGAGTAAAGCAAGTAACAAATTGGTAAAAATGACTCACACACTTAATGACTTAAGATTTGAAATTAAATTGATATAGTGTCAGTCCAATATTGTGTGTTCTTAACTTTAATTTGTAGATTAAAATTACCTTAGTTATTCGCTCTCCTGGTCTTAACCTTAGTCTCTGAGCCGATGATTCGAGTAAGGACTAGTGCGAAGGCGATGAAGATGTTGCATATTTTTGATAAGAATGAAATGCGTGGTAACTAACGTGGCTCTAGGAGTGCAATTCCGAGATCATAGCTAGTGAAACATGGGAAGATATTTTACGTTTGAGGAAGCTTGATTGTTAGAAAAACCAAATGTAAAGCACTAGACTTTGAAAATAATTAATGGTATATATTGGTCGAATTTAATGACTCATATACTAATCTCTTAAAATTCAGAGGCGAGGTTGGGGTTCACATATAGGCCCCCTCTCCCCAACTCGAGCCAACCCCCGCTATATACTAGCAGCATTGCTCGGATAATCCTTCATAATCACTCAAGCTTGAATTAGTTGTAGGTATTAGGAATTTGCCTTATCTAGGATTATTTTCCCCTTTAAATTTATTCATTACTTGATTTAGCTAGTGATAAGATTTCCTTAAATATACATTAGTATTTTATATAATTAGAAGTTTTATATCCAACTTTCTATTTTCCTTTATCAATTAAATTGTTTAATTTTGTAATAATTTATTTAAAACTTATTATACTTCTTAATTCTATATTTAACTTAATTTTTTCTTACTCTTTTCAAATAGTAAGTCAAATAAAGAATAATAATTATTATTATTAACATTTGAGTATATATAAATTTTTTATTATTTCATCATGGAGCATGTGACGCATTACATATACATGTCTAAGTGAACATAAATAACATAAAACTCTTATGAGCTAGAGTATACAATATCTATATTTCTTATATATATATTGTAATTTTATTAAATAGTACTCTACAAGTTTTAGCTATAACTGTGTTATTGTCGAGTCACTTATAATTTATGTTAAATATTTGCTTTGGTGAATTATTATTTTTTTAAATGAACTAGAAATAATTAATAAAAATAGTATTAATATTTATTAAAGAAAAATCTTCACATAATTTCGCACTCGTAAACTATATTCCAAGCTCTGCCCCTACTTTAACTTTAAGTAGAAGTGTGGTGTTCAGTCTTATACATGTGTTCTCACTTTGACTCGTGAAATAATATCTCTAGTATCTCTCCCATCCTAACTATTAAAATTAGATGAATGCGTTGGGTGGTTCATCAACTCACTATTCAGATCTTCTCTTATATATACACGGATATTACACTTTGAATGTCATCATCGAGTGTGTGATAAAGAAAATCAACTTGTATGGAGATTCATTCGTTTTGATTATGAATGTCCACAGTGTTCGCACTACTTTCATGATGTAACAAGTATTTTACATTATCGACATGTGTTATAAATTCAAAAGTATTTTGAAAAATGAGATTGTGGACTATTATATTTTAAGAGTCCCATGGCAATTTGAAGCAATCAGTAAATGATTGACTAGCAGTAAATTCACAACTAAGATATTATGCTACCACAGGTTTGTGTGGTTGAGCTGAGTGCTCGTCATTGAAATGGTGATTCAGTGACCGTGAACTGAGTGAACTATACCACCGCCAACTTAAATTTGCGCATGGAACCCTTACTTATTTTATTTTTTCTCCTTCAAAATACAGTGAAAATGGTTTTGGAAATTAAAGTGTGCTTGAGAAATGGAGACAGCAAAAGCAAGAAAATCTTTCTTGGAAATGTACAATCATATTATAATTAAGAAAGATTGATAATTCAATTTTTTATTGATTATCTTTGAATTCTCAACAAAATGACTTGGCGTTAGATGATAGAATATCCAAACTAGGACTCCAATTTCTACCCCCAGTTAAGAATTTAATTTACATTTCCCTTTTTGCTATTCATTCCTTATCAAACCATTATCTTCACTAACAAAAATTCAAGCTAGCACAATAGACATAGCGATCATAAGAGTTTTTATTTATTATTATTTATTGCTATGTACACTTCAGCATTACTGTAATCTAGTTTATTTCAGGTTTTCTTGACATATTTGTATGAATATCTATTATTGTAGTTTCTAGGCAACCAGGAAAGAAATGTCATTGCGTCTTTGAATTTCACCAATTCATTATCGTGATATTTACCTGAACAAGTATTATTATGTCAACCCCTAGAAATTTATGACTTAGCCATAGTTAGTTAATAACCAAAATCCTAGTCTAACAACTATTAGCGATATAATAATCTCTCTCTTCCGTAGATAAGGTCTTTTAGGAGGAACATGAGGGATTCTAAATTCTACTTGGTTTCGATTATTTTATAAATAGGAGCTTATATAATTAAGGATTCAATTATTTACTTCAGTCATTGGCAAATCATCTTACTAACATTCGCTTTACTGTCAAAGGTTGGGAATAGTAAAGTGGTGTTTGCAAATGCTTATAAAAGGAGCTTATTGGCTTTTACAGCCGCAAAAACACATTTTTAGTGTTTGTAACACTGACTTTTGCTTCTGCTTGTCTAAAAAAAAGTCAGAAAAAGCACAAGCCGCAAAAGCAGGCTCAGGGGGTGCTTCTCCGACTGCTTTTGAAAATATGCTATTTTAAAAATATTTTTAAAAGGAAACATCATTTTTCATTAATTTTTACAAACACATAATTAATGCTTTAAGTAGTTTTTTTTTTTTAAATTGCAAACACTCCCTACTTTTTTCAAAAGTCACTTTAAGTGACTTTAAGCAAAAGTAGTGAACAAGCTCTTGCAAGCACCACCTAAGTAACACTTGGCTTGGCGACTTTTATCAAGAAAAGAAAATCACAAAAGAACAACTTTGGACACTATGTTTACATGAAAACAATTATTAGGCTTGGTAGACTTAATTAGGCCCAGATCTTTACTGGATATACTGTTTTTGTAGCAAACCAACCCATGAAAAATAAAAATTGCGGTTCTCTTTTCCAACTACGCGCTACTAATCTTTCATTTGGGCTTCTGTTAAATTAAAGAAAGATGGTATATCTATACAAATATTAACTGTAGACGGAATGATCAAGAGACAGAAATTTAAATTGCAAATAGTACAAATTGCTTGTTGAATTTATTAACTTAAAGAAGTGAAAACTGAAAAATTGACACCATCTCAATTAGTTATGCTCCGAAAATAATATATACCCCCTTTCTTGATAGTAAATTCAATCCTTTTCTCATGCATAATCTATTGCTAGCTAGTAGGACAATTCAAGGGGTACTTAATACTCCATAAGAGTTTTCAACATTGGATATTGATAATTGTAGAATTTATTTAGTTTAATTCAGCCTGCATATATCATTCGACTTTATTTGACCAGGTTTATGTAATGGTGCGTTCTGTTTACATGATATTAATAGGAGGAAATACAAAATTTGCCCAATAACTTTGGCGATTTGGCACTTTTGCCCAATATCTTTTCGGGCCAGACTTTTACCCTGTAGGTATCGACTTTCGCCGCAAAATATGCCCAATTGGGCTCTAAACGGGCTTTTTGCCTACGTGGATGCCAAATGGCTAAACCGTCAGTCCACGTGGAAAAAGGCATTGCCACCCGTATTTTTTCACATTCAAAAACGTTTTTACCAAAAGTTATAGGGCATTTTTGCAATTTTGCTAAAAAAACTTAAATAAATTCAAAAAATTATTTTCAAAATTAATTTTTTGAGAAAGGATTTTTAAGATAATTTCAAGAGTGTTTTTCCTAAAATTTCAACGACAATCATTTTATTCTTAATATTGTAGATTTTATTTTTATAATGGAAATGAATAACTCAAATGTATTCTTTACAAGGAATTAAATCTTAAATCTAATTTAATAAGCATGTTTTAATAATCTAGAATTAAGGTTGAATTAGTTGATTTAAAGTTAATTTGTTGATTTGAGAAACAAATCAAAATAAAAGAGAGATTAGGTCGTCTTCTTCACCCGCGTTGTCGAGACATACATATGCCGACAACGAATTCATTGAGAAGATGACTTCCCGATTTTCTTTTTGTTTTGGCTGTTAAGATTAATACAATAGTATGAAAAACCTTTTAAGATATTTTCAGGAAATTACAATAATCTTAAAATAATCTGAAATCGATAATTAAAAAAATTAATTTGTTAAGTTTTAGAGTTTCTTTTTGAATTTTAATTTGTTAAATATAATTTTGGAAACATAATTTTGAAAATAATTTTTTGAATTTATTTAAGTGTTTTTAGTAAAATTACAAAAATGCCCTATAACTTTTGGTAAAAACGTTTTTGAATGTGAAAAAATACGGGTGGCAATGTGTTTTTTCACGTGGACTGACGGTTTAGCCATTTGGTATCCACGTAGGCAAAAAGCCCGTTTAAAGCCCGATTGGGCATATTTTGCGGCGAAAGTCGATACCTACATGGTAAAAGTCCGGCCCGAAAAGATATTGGGCAAAAGTGCCAAATCGCCAAAGTTATTGGGCAAATTTTGCATTTCCTCCATATTAATATATAGGTAATAGTTTAATGTGTAGTAACGATCATTAATATTCATGATGTCTCCCCTTCTTTGAGATGCTCTTTTTTTTTTCTTCGGAAATAATAGTAATTTGTGGAATTTGAAACTTCCTAGAAGAATAGCTTGGCTCGAGTATGGTGAGAGACGTTTGTCATCAATGATCTCTAGCCTCAGTCCTTAGAGAAGATTTTGTTGAAATTTGGGAACCGGGAGCTTCTATTTATTAATGATTCGATGTTAGGACCGCAAGTCCAACACGATTCGAACTTGATTGAATAGTCAGGACTGCCAGGTCCAACTCGATTTATTTCCTTGTTTGCAAAATTATTTTAAAGGAAAATTACGGTTTTATTTTAGTTTGATTTATTTACTTCAATATTCGCTCTGAATTATATGGTATTTATCTTGTTTAAGCGAGTGAATATTTGGGTAAGTTTGTAAAGATGTAACTTGATCTTATAGAATCTTATCTTATGGAAAGTTAATATTTATCAAACTCTTTATTTATATCCTTAAGTAATCTATTCCTTGTGGAGTTCTTTTTCGTCTTTGGTGTGCAGATTCACGAAGATCTTATCAAACGATCACAAAGACTTATCTATGGAAAAGATGCCTTATCAATGGAAAGATTCGGATATACTTGGAAAGATTCTGTCTCGACTGGATATGGAGACTGGCCGAGAATCAAGAAGATCTTTCAAGGAGAGCTATCCTATAAATAGTAGAAATCCTAGGAATCAATGTAGAACACTCGTGTAACAAAATATACATCATTAGGTGTTCTCGTTTTATTTTGATTTCTTAGTTTTCATCTCTTGATTCAATTCAAAAACGTTACGAGCTGACGAGAGTTGAAGGGAGTTCAACGGGAAATGATTGCGCCAGTTAGAGGGATCTATACGTACGTGCAGCTCGCTTGGAAGCTTGTTCATAAGAAGATCACTACGGGAGTTTTGGTCTTACGGGTCAAACAGAGTAGACGCGAAAAAGGTTCCGGTGGTATCAACATTAGAGGAATTTGGTGTTAGAGTAAAACCATTAGGTGTAATAACTTTTGTCCGTTGAAAGAAATTTGTCTCAGGCGAAAGCCTCGTGAATGTAGGACATAGTCCGAACCACGTTAAAAATCTGTTGTCTTACTTTATTGTCTTACATACCTGTCTAGACTAGGTATCGCAACTACTGTTTAAAACATAAAGTATTAGAATTAAAGATCTATCATTCGAGATCTCTTTTTTAGGGAGAAATATGAGGAAGATCTAAACTTTACATGGTACCATTGCTAAATTTCAGTAGATTAATTATGACAGACATTTATCAAATGCTTTTTCTAATCTTTTAATCAGTTAAATTATTTATCTCTTGTTAGAGTAAACTAATAACCTCCGAAAGCGTCGTTAATGATTTATATACGAATTGCTTTTTACTTTGTATCTGAAAAACTGAACTGAACCTTATGAAAAACTGAAAAATTATTTCCTCTTATAATAACTTTGTTTCTGTTTATTGTCTTTTTTCCATTATAACTTGATAATAACTTATTATATGAATGTTAGATAACTTTTTTCAAATTCAATATTTGTCAGTCTTAATTAGACTAAAAGTCAGTAATTATTTCATGGAACATGAAAATGTGTTGCAATCAATTTAATTATCACTACAAAAAACTGAGCAATAAAAATGGATTTTACGACGACGATTTAGGTTTCACCGACGAAGTTTTTTATTTCTACTGATGAAAGTCTAAATTTCTAGAAAAACGGGCGTTGTTGTTGCTTAGTTTTTTTGTAGTGTCTTTTTGGTGGGATAATGATGAGAGCTCTATAATCTAATACAATTTGTATTTTTATTATTAATTACTATATCAAGTCATCATATAACATATGTATTAGTAACTTCTGCATGAAAAAGACACGGATCAATTTGATAATTTTTACATAAACCAAAGTATATATATAGACCACATAGGTATTATTGCGTCATATCATTGAAATGTTATAATATTTGATACATAAAATAATTGTGGCTAAAAATTTTAAGTGTGAATCACTTGTTGACATGGATCTAAATTTTTAATTCTTTTTCCTATAAGTACCAAAACTTTTTGACTTTTAACTATATAAAAATGAAATATACAAGTATTTTCTAAGTCCATCTATACAGTTACTTTTAATTTTTCCAAAACGCGTCAAATCAATCTTTGAATATTACGAATTTTTTCGATAGTGGACAAACATACTAAATAAATGAAAATTTGATCATGATTATGGATACAAGGTCTACCGCATACCTGGTTTGCCTAAGTATTGATTTTTGGATCAATTCTGGTGATTGTGGAGCATGAAACTTGGCAGCCCAACTTATATAAAAGATGCAAATTATCTATACTATTATATAAATGAAGCAATATTGAACACATTGATACACTAAAGTTTTGTTTTTCAATTTTAACCTTCAAATTTAAGTTACACCTCAATATCATATAGTTAATTTTCAAATTTGACCTTATAGTTTAAATTACAATGTACGTAATAACTACATTATTTACCCCACTTAAATTTATGTCCTCTCATAATCTCTCATGATAGTGTAATAATTAGACACTATACAAATATGCTATCTATATTTGTATGACAGATCTTTTTTGTACTTATATAAAATCAAAATTTTACAAAAAAATACATTTGACATATAGCCTCGGCACTTTTTCACTTCAAGATTTAATCAATTTAGAATATTATATTATAAAACATAAAGATTAAAAAGAAAATACATTTGGCATACATGAAGATACATGACATGAGTCGGGATAAAATATATAAAATCCTCTTTGTTTTAACCACACTTCTTGTGTGACACTTTTTTTTGCACGGAGTCCCCTTGTATTTTAGTATATCCATGTGTTTTTATTATATCCTGCACCAAATTCCTCGTGTTACTAGAAACTTGTATGAACCACCCTTTGTCATCAAAACTATGAGGAGGTTTGCAAATCATTGAGGGGTACTGTGCATAATTTTAGATAACATGACGAGATTTTGTGTATGCTTCTAATAAAATAAGGGGGTTCATAGTAAGCTAGTTTTAGAAAACATAGGGGGAATAACAAAACACAAGAGAATTCGGGTGTTTGCAAACACTAGAAAGATTTCGTGTGAAAAAAGAACACACTATACAAAGAGGACTGGTACAATTTATAAAACCATAAGATAAGGAAGTTCTATGTAGTCCACTCATCATCATAAACATTACATTTTATATAGAAAGGCACATAAAACGGCACAGTTCTAAGAACTTTGATCACCAACCGTTTTTGTTATAGATGGTTGAGCGAGTTTTCGTGAACAAGAAAAGATTGCCGGACAGAAAAAAAGAAGAAAAAAGAAAAGAAAAGATGCGGCACAAGTCGACACTGCTCGAGACTGATCACTGATTATAATAAGGAAGGCATAACTTTACTATATTTATACTTAATCCAATTTATACCCTCCTACTTTGCTCATGTGATTAATACACTAATTCGCATATTTTATGGCAAATAAAGTAGATTCAGAATTTGTATAAGCACGTTTCTTTTTCTTTTCTTTTTCATTTTGCAATCGACTAGCTACCCCTAGATTTCATAAACATTCTCAGGCACTATTAGCCTTTGAATTTCTATTGAATAATTCTAAAGAATGCGCATGACCAACGTTGGTTCATTGCTTTTGATGATTTTAGGATATTAGCATATAGAACCAACCCATGTACTGGTTACTAACTTTAGTCAAAGACGACCTAGAAAAGACTCAGATATTAACTTATAATTTCTAGAATCTCTTCGATCTTAATCTCAAATACTCCTTGATATTTTATTTTTATTTTCATTCTGAATAGTGCATTAAAAGGAATGACCATCCTTTTCATTAATTAAATACTACATTAATTATGCATTTTCGTAGTGAGGAGATTTTCTTTAAAAAGACTATATGCATCGTTATTTTCCTTTTATAGGCACAACTTTAACAAAATACCAAAGCAATGAAAGGATAAGATAACATTGAAAAATAGCTACACTTTAGGGATGACATGCATTCTTATTCTTCACTTTTTTTAATAACCGCGTGTGATTCTTAATTTATTTTGCATTAAGTGATTTCGTTATTCTCTTCTTCATCACATGATATACTTTCTTTCTAATTGTTAGGATCGCAAGTCCGACACCTTTCAAACTCGGTTGAATAGTCAGGACTGCCAGGTCCAACTAGATTTTATTTCCTTGTTTGCAAAATTATTTTAAAGGAAAATTCGGTTTTATTTACTTTGATTTATTTACTTAGTTATTCGCTCGGATTTATATGGTAATTATCTTGTTTTAGACGAGTGAATATTTAGGTGAGTTTGGAAAGATTTAACTTGATCTTATAGTATCTTATCTTATGGAAAGTTAATCTTTATCAAACTCTTTATTATATCCTTTAGTAATCTATTCCTTGTGGAGTTCTTCTTTGTCTTTGGTGTGCAGAATATACGAAGATCATGAAGATCTTATCAAACAGAAACAAAGACTTATCAAAAGGAAGAATCGCCTTATCATGGAAAGATTCGGATATATTTGGAAAGATCTTGTCTCGACTGGATATGGAGACTGGACGAGATTCAAGGAGATCTTTCACGAGAGCAATCCTATAAATAGTAGAAATCCTAGGAATCAATGTAGAACACTCGTGTAACAAAATATACATCTTTAGGTGTTCTCTTTTATTTTGATTTCTTAGTTTTCGCCCTCTTGAATTACATCAAGAACGTGAGAAGCCGACAAGAGTTGAAGGGAGTTCAACGGGAAAGGATTGCGCCAGTTAGAGGGATCTATACGTACGTGCAGTTCGCTTGGAAGCATTCTCATAAGAAGATCACTACGGGAGTTTTGGTCTTACGGGTCAAACGGAGTAGACGCGAAAAAGGTTCCGGTGGTATCAACATTAGAGGGATTCGGTGTTAGAGTAAAACCAGTTGGTGTAATAACTTTTGTCCGTTGAAAGAAGTTTGATTCAGGCGAAAGCCTCGCGGATGTAGGACATAGTCCGAACCACGTTAAAATCTGCTGTCTTACTTTACTGTCTTACATATCTGTCTTACTTATCTGTCTAGACTAGGTATCGCAACTACTGCTTAAAACGTAAAGTATTTGACCTCAAAATCTATCACTAACGAATCCACAAGCCATGCTTATCCCAATTATCTATATGTTATTTTATAGTTTGTTCACTTATTTAATCACGTAGCTCATATTCATAAAAAAAAAATAAAAAAATCTCGTTCCTCATAGTAGGTAGTATGTAGTTGTCTTGATTGGGATGTGGTAATAATTGACTATATTTGCAAGAAATAAACACGTGAGACTAAAATTGCAACAAAGAACGTAGGCCTAACTACTTGAGGGTAAAAATCTGTATTTACAAGTAATAACAATGCAAATAACAAAGCTTGGAAAC
Source organism: Misopates orontium (assembly GCA_946800315.1). Lineage (NCBI taxonomy): Eukaryota > Viridiplantae > Streptophyta > Magnoliopsida > Lamiales > Plantaginaceae > Misopates > Misopates orontium. The sequence goes on along the minus strand of OX326946.1, from coordinate 4,630,337 downwards.
AAACTAGATGAAATGAGTGTTTGAGAAGATGGACTCACAACATGTGGCCCTATTTTGAAATTATTGCTGTGCTATTTAGATGTCACAAATAACTAGGACATACTTAAGCATTTGAAATGTTGTTGCTTCCATGACCTTAGTAAACATATAAGTCGGTTGATTTTTGCCGCAACAGGATCTAATTATGATAATTGTCATACTTTCAACCAAGTCATGTATGATGAAATGATATTGAACGTAGTTTTTTGCAAAATTAATTGCACTTGTATTGTGGCATAAAATAGTTACTGCATTACTTATTGATTCTGTAATTGAGTAGCACTTGCCAGTTGCTTCATCCAGATTAGCTGAGCACAACAACATCGTCAATATTTTCAGCTTAAATTGTGGATAGCGAGACTGAAATTGCGCTTTTTGCTATACCAGGTGACCAAGTTTTCTCCGACATAGAAACTTTTGGAAATTGGATACTAAATAATAACACCCAAGCTTAAGAGTTTCTCAATAGATCATCAAAATTCGAATTCTCCAAAAAGTTGCGGAAGAGTGATTTTGTGAAATACTTCTTTGAGTAATTAGTGATCAAATCAATTTTACAAACTCATAGATGGGGAATTTGTGCTTGTGATCTTAACACGACCCTCATATAAATTTAATTAAATCCTTTTGATATTTATTAGAACATGCAAATTCTGATGAATGTAACTCTTATCGCCGAGCGCCTGAAACTTCGTTTGGGGAAGATGTGTGTTGGCTGATGAGTGTCCAAAATACTTATATTTCATGCATAAGTCTTACTTACTTGCTTGCTTACTAGTTCTTGACTATTTTGGTTGCATTTACATTGTTTTCTTGTTTTCTCTTTCTTTTTTTTTTTGGTAGACTTTGGCAGAAGGATCAGTATCTTTACAAAATCCGCCTAATAACCATGACTTAGGCTCAACTAGCGCCAATCTAAGTGAAATAAAGAAGTCGATGAGTTGCAGCGCGACTAGCGACGGTGATAAATAATTGACCTAGATGTTGCAGTCAGAGAGCGCAGCTGGCGCCATCCCTAGCTCGACTAGCGCCAACAAGAAGAGATCGATTCAAACATTACAAGTCAGGCGAGGGTTGTGCCACTCCAATATTGCTACTAGCGCCATATTTAGAGCTTTAAAGAGGAACTGGATCCATTCAAGTAATCTACTGCTTTCCTTTATCCATTAATAGCTCAAAGTGTCAATGTAGATTAATTGAGTCTCCAAAATATAGACTAATAACAGTGTTTGTTTGTGGATGATTGGGCTAGTGAAAGGTGAACAAGAAAAGATTTCAAAAATAAAAAAATAAAGATGCTGCAAAAGTTGACATTGCTCTAGACTGATCACTGATTATAAGGAGGAAGCATAACTTTTCCAGTCCATTTATATCAATCCAGTATATACCGTCCTACTTTTTTTTTTATTAATATGCTATTTCCATGATGGCAAATAACGTTGATTCAGAAATTAAGCACGTTTTTTTTCATTAATTAGACTAGCCAACCTAGATTTCATAAACATTTTCAACTACTATTAGCCGTTGAAAATGTACGTTTAGAATAATTCTAAATTAAGAATGCGCATGGCCAATTCACGTCGGTTTACTTTATTGAGTCTTTTAATGATACTAGCTTAGAATTTACCCATGTGAAGGTGATTAATAACTTTAGTCAAAGACCTATAAAAGATTCAGATATTAATTTGTAGTCCCTAGAATATTAATTAACTTTAATCTGTAGTACTCTTGCATGCTTTTTTTCATTCTGAATAGTGCAATAAAGGAACGACCAGCCTTTCCATTTAAATACTAATTGGAATAATAAGGAAAAGTTTTAATAATAAAAGTGTATGCATGATATCTTTTTTGATACTACTATGCCTTATTTAACTATAATACAAATTTTAAAGTTATGGGTATATGGTTTATAAGTCCTTTTGTATGGAGACAATTTGAACAGAATTAACCAAAGCAATGACAGGATAAGATAGCATAAAAAAAATTAGCTACACTTTAGAGATGACATGCATTCATACTCCTCGCTTTACTAACCGCATGTGATTCTCACTTTATTTTGCATTAACTGATTTTCTTAATTTTCTTTTCTCTTCTCCACAAGACATATTCCAACCATCTATATATCTTTTTGCGGTTTGTTCAATTATTAAATCTTGTAGCTCATAGTAGGAGGTAGTTGTGGTGATTGTGGATTTGAGTTTGTCGAGCAGTGGCTTTCATTGTAGGTGATGAAGTATTGAATGCCCGATTTTTGACGAGTGGTTAATATGTGAATAGTACTGGTTTTATTTGTAATGGTGGAGGATTTATATGAGTTTGTCAATAAAATGGTTGTCATAAATTATAAGGGGCGATACATGAGTTTGATGGGCAATGTAATTATGATAATTTGAATACGAAATTAAGGAATTTTGACAATAATTATTGGAGTGTGAATATAAAATTTCTTTAAGTTTTAATGTGAAAGTTTGAAACGTAAAACCTGTCATCTGTTTATCATGAATTTTGTCCCAACTTGTTGCTTGACCTGTGACATGTTCTGATAAACTGGTGATTGTGTATGGGATATTAATCAATGACATCGTCTTTGAATGGAGTCATGGATATTGATTGTTATTTCATCTAAAAGTTCAAACTCATAGAAATATTGATATTTGTTACTTTATATACTCTTAAATAAATACTTTATGGTCATTGAGGTGAGCCGCTGGTAATTCATTTTTAATATGATTGGTTATAGTTATAGAAGACTGTGGTGAGCCTAGTTCTAGATATTCCATGTAAAATATCATACATGGGAGTTTAGAGTGGTGAGATAAAGTTTGTTGGAACAAATTATAGGTACAGATTTTTTGTAGTGTTTTTTTTTGGCATGATAAAAAAATATTTGTACATCTTTTTCAAAAACATATTTTTCATTTTACAACTTCAAGTTCAAAAATATTTTAAAAAGTTACAATCCAAGTTAGTTTTTGCAAGACTAAGTAAATTTAGCATCACATTAGGAATATAAAAAAAAAACAAAACAAAGAAGGATGGAAACAATATGCTATACTTTAAGTAACATGGACATAATTAGATATTATAAGGGAATAGATTTGTATATTCTTCACTACATAAGAGAAGAGGTTATTTCTACTAGCTCTTGTTTGGTATTGTCCCTTGGAAGTGAACTCATCCCCTAACATCAATTTGCAATTGCTTTTAGAGTGTTACACACAAAAGTACTTATAACATAGGGCCTATAATTGCACGCCCTCCAATTTATGAGTTGTTTTGCACTTTCTCCCTTAGCCTCTGAAAATGTGCAATATGTCTTTCAACTTATTGATTTTGCCCCATGATGCTCATCCAATGAACAAAATGCATACACATGTCCCAAAATGAATGGTTGGTCAATAAGTCAGGAGGCAAAATTACATAAATCATTAGATTATGGAGCATATTGCATATTTTTATAGATTACGGGGTAAAGTGCAAAATATCCTATAGATTGGGGGGTTTTACTACAATTAATCCTATAACTTATATAAGGATGGATCAATTTTCTATTTACCATAATTTGTATACCAAAATGTATTTGTTGTATATATTGGTAAGGTATATACATGATCGCACGAAATTAGCTAGAGATGGATGGAATATTTAACTCACAATTTCGTGACATGACCTAGTATTAGGTAAACAAATATTGAGGGCAACTGCCTTACAAGTGAACTAAAGGCTTTTATTGAGAGTAAAAAACATCAAATTATTCACTCTATACTTAGTTTTGCTATGCATGTGTTGTTTAGCGTTTAAAAAGTTGCAGTCTGTCTCTTAAAATATTAAGGTGGTGTTTGAAAATTCTTATTAAAATGGTTTATTGACTCTTTTGTCTACATAAGCACTTCCTTAGTAGTTGCAATAGTGATTTTTGTTTCTGCTTGTCTAAAAAAAGTTTAAAAACACATAGGCTGCAGAAACAGTGGTTTTGGTGCTTCTCAAATTGCTTTTCAAAATATGGTATTTAAAATTAAAAAAACGTAGGAACACCAGTTCTCATTAATTATTGCAAAAATCTAATTAATGCTTTGGTATTTCTTTTAAAAAGGATTTGTGAATTGTCCTTTTTTTTTTGTCAAATGTCACTTTAAGTGACTTTTAAACAAAAGTACTGAAAAAATTCATTCTATAAGATAAGCTTTTGTAACACCCCCTAAACATGTGAAAAGTATTTAAATATAATATTATTATCAAAATATTAAACGTAAAATATATAATTCATCTCGAGTTAACTTCTATGCTATAAATAGTTTTACTTATATATTATCTGTCTTTTCAACAAATTAAACCACAAAGATTTGCGCAAAGGACAGGAGATCATGATATTCCAACTCTAATATTCTTTTAATTAATTTTGGCAATAATAGTTAGCAACTCCAACTCGCTTATGCCGTACACTCTCATTTGTCTATTTAATGCTAAGTGCAACTTCTCCCTCTCTCTCACTCTCACTCTCGCAAATTCAAGACACACATAAGGACATATAACTAGACCAGCATGGATACTCCCAGCGACGAACTTAACCAACCAATTCTACACTCAGTGCAACCATCACCACCTACGTCCTCGTCGCACGCGGTCACTCACGCTAGCTCCGAGCTCGAAAAACTGCTTTCGGACACCGATTTGCCATGCCTAAAGCGGTACCAGAAGGCCACGTGGATCGAGCTCAAGCTCCTATTCAAACTTGCTGCACCAGCCGTCATGGTGTACCTTATCAACAACGCCATCTCGCTCTCGACGCGCATCTACTCCGGTCACCTCGGAAATCTTGAGTTCGCCGCTGCCTGTCTTGGCAACCAAGGGATCCAATTATTTGCCTACGGGTTCCTGGTAACGTATTATCTATCCTATTTGCAAATTTCGTTACAATCGAAATATAACGATATTTACATATATATAAATGGATCAAAATTTCTAAACGTTTTTATGAAATAACAAGCATTTCAATTTTCTACTTGGTGAAAACAAAATCTAAAGATGATATTTGTTAGTAAATAACATAGTAAATAAGAAACCAAAGCCTTAACAAACAAAAATTGATCTTGTTTAGGAAATTAAAGCAGTTAAAGATACCATCCAACCTCTACTTGAATCATAAAAATACACAATTTTCTTAAAACAGATCCGCCTTCTTTGTGATACTTGAGATAACTTAAGCTATTTTCTCTCAAGATATAATCACAATAGACGCGCGGTTCTATTTGCACGAGCAAGAGTTGCTCCAGTGAGGAGTTTGTGTGATCTTTCCTGTGTCACGAAAACCACAACTTATGCTTTCGTACTTCTAAGTTTTTTGAGACATCTCTAAAAACCACCATAAATAAATTTGTGAAGATTTTATAATATTCAAGTGACTAGAACATCATTTGAAATCAAAACTTTGATCCATGTTTAAATATCTGATTAAATTTTTCGCGTCATGTGCAGCTAGGAATGGGAAGCGCGGTTGAAACTCTATGCGGCCAGGCCTATGGAGCACACAGGTACGATATGCTCGGCGTGTACCTCCAACGCGCAACTATCGTACTAATGATGTTCAGTATCCCGATCACGGTGGTGTACGTACTCTCAAAATCACTGCTGATCCTAATCGGCGAATCAACCGAAGTAGCGAGTCTCGCATCAATCTTCGTCTACGGCCTGATCCCGCAGATATTCGCGTACGCCGTGAACTTCCCTATACAAAAGTTCCTCCAAGCGCAGAGCATCGTGGCCCCGAGCGCCTTCATCTCATTGGCCACTTTGGGGGTGCACCTGTTGCTCAGCTGGGTGGCGGTGTACAGGATCGGATGGGGACTAATCGGGGCGTCGTTGGTGCTCAGCTTGTCGTGGTGGATCATGGTTGCGGCGCAGTTTGTGTACATCGTGAGGAGCCAACGATGTAAGGACACGTGGCGTGGTTTGAAGTGGGAGGCGTTCACCGGAATATGGGAGTTCGTTAAGTTGTCGTTTGCTTCGGCGGTTATGTTGTGCTTGGAGACGTGGTACGTTCAGGCACTAGTCTTGATTGCGGGACTCCTGGAGAACCCTGAGGTTGCCATTGATGCCCTTTCAGTATGGTAAATATTTACAAACTCAGATAATTAAATTTATACAAGTTAAGGAAAAAAAAAGAAGACATTTCTCTTTTATATATTGTTTTATTATTATTGAAGTAAAAAAGGAGTTTGATGGAGGATTTTTTGATAATACGAAAAGGTTCATTGCAGAATTTTTAATAGGACGAGGGGGTTTAATTTTACGAAAAAAAATATAATATAAAGGGTTTTAATGCAGGTTTGACAAAGCACAAGGGAGTTTTATAAATTTATTCCCAAATAATGAAAACCTTATATTCCCTGAGGAGGTTCTATCACGGGAAAACGCTCTTTAATGGAACTTTAGTTGTAGCTCGACAGAGTTGTTTGGCTTAGAAGTACATTTTGTGCTACAACTCTTCCTATTTGATAGAAAAGGACCTTCTATGTCGCGGGGTTAAAAATCAATTTTTTTTCCTAAGTTATGAATAATGAGATTTTACTCTAGTAGGTACTCTATTGGTTTATATTGTTTTACCTCATCAAGTGTCGGATCAGTTACGCCGTTACATGTTCTTACACACGGACATAGATACTTTCTTCCTAAATCTGTATTGTTTGTATATGCAAATGGTTTAGTTTGCCACATTTTCAAACATGATTTTATTTCAATGTATGCAGCATGTCAGTAAATGGGCTACTATTCATGGTGGCGGTCGGGTTTAACGCAGCTGCCAGGTCTGTTTTGGCTCAAATCTATTGCATTATTTTCTAATATATATGTACACATAAAAGAACGTAATACTTAATATCCCAAAAGATTTTTCTTTTTTGTGTCAAACAATTAATGTTTCACTCAGTTAACTGGCTTATCTTTATTTGACATGATCAGTGTGAGAGTTAGCAATGAGTTAGGAGCTGGGCACCCCAAGTCCGCGGCGTTCTCCGTTGTGATGGTGACTCTCGTCTCTTTCATAGTCGCGGTGGTGGAGGCCGTCGTTGTGATGTCTAATCGAAATGTCATTAGTTACATATTCACCGGCGGTGAGACCGTGGCCAATGCAGTGGCGGACTTATCTCCACTCCTAGCGATTACTCTTACTTTAAATGGAATCCAACCCGTTTTATCAGGTAATTACTTATACAACGAATAGTCTTTACCACTTTATATGTCACTTCTCTCGTTTAATCACACAGATTTTATATATTAAGATCCTAAATATGTTTTATCATCACAATTTAATGAAACATTAAACGTGACATAGAGTCGTGACACGAACAAATGTACTTTTTAAAAAAGTATTAGGTAAATATTTACACAACAAACATATGTTGTGTCGGTTACTTCTCTTATTAGAGATTCAAATGATTTCATAAACGATATATTGGGACCTTAATAATTTTTTAATGAAGCAGACATTCTCTGATCTAATCTTGATCTCAACAACCTTAATCATGCATGTATGAGAATATAAATAGACAAGAGTAGGAGGAGTAGGTAAATTCTGACATATGCAAGTGAATGACAATTTACTTTATCTAGGCAAAATAGTTACGGTACTACACTTGAATCTCGTTTACGAATTGGTCTCTTATATGGTGTAGGGAACTAAATTCCAAATACAAAATACAAGATCTATATCAACACTGACAATCAGTCACAATTTTTGATATTCTCGTTTGACTAAATGCTAAAAGCCTAAAACCAACCAAATCAATCAGATTACCATAAACAATAAAAAATAAATAAAAACCAAATCAATCAGATAGATCTATATTCGGCAAAATAATTATTTAAAACTTAAGTAGCTTTCAAGCTATCCTCAACCAGTAGTTTATATACTTATACATTTATGTGATATATTCTCTTTCTAAATTCTAATAGCTTTTCAGAGAATTTCATTTAATTAGCTCGTAGCAAGTATAATAAGTAACGGTCCCACTGGTTTATTAGTTACGTCTGATCATTCATCAATCATTTTCTTCCTAGTTTGTGATCACATGCGTGTTCCAGTAGGTCAATGATTTTAGACATCTATGTCGTGTTTCTTTCTGGTACATATTTAATTACATAGTTCTCGTATAATTTTTCCTTTTGCATGTCATCGGTATTTATCTCCTGGACCAACCATATATGGTCCAAGTTCCTTAGTACAAAATCAACATTAATAATATTGTTAGCTTCTTTATTAACATTAAAGTTGGAATAAAATTGTAGGGGTAGCTGTGGGTTGTGGATGGCAAGCCTTTGTGGCGTACGTAAATGTAGGTTGTTACTACATTGTGGGAATTCCAGTAGGATGTCTACTCGGATTTAAGTTCAACCTCGGTGTGAAGGTAAAAGTTCAACATGATTAGACGCTCTTTTTTTTTTATTATTATTAAATGTTCAACATAGTCTTTTATAGTTTGTTTTGATAATTGAGAAACTTTATGAAGGGAGTTTGGACTGGCATGATTGGAGGGACAGTGATGCAAACTCTTATCTTACTTTGGGTAACATTTCGTACCGACTGGAGGAAAGAGGTATATGATTAATTAATTGATTATTTTTGTTCCATAAAACTTTCTTCATTCCATTGTCTTTTTCATACACTTTAGGTAAATTTAAACAAGAAAAATTAAAACCACGTTGTCGAGTATTATTGAATGTATCACTTACGAAAAATACTAAGAGATAATAATCCAAAGGTCACTACCAACTCATTTCGCACACAAGTGATATTAACTTGATTTGTTACAACTAAGAATTTTTAGTTTTATTTTCAGGTGGAGAAATCACGGAAGCGTTTGGACAAGTGGGAAGAAATAAAAGAGCCTCTTCTCAAGTAATAAAGGAGTTTCAATAAATTCGTGAGGATATTACAACTAACATGCCTCTATATTATTCTTCCGATGCGATTAGAAAATGCAGGTCTAGGCCGGCTTCATTTATTTCTTCTCGCACTAAATAAAAATGTCTCTCGTCTTTACAAAATGAAATTATCCAATTACAAGAGCAACCAAACGGAAATGTGAACTTGTTTTGGTGTATGGCCCATGACGAAACTTTACCTCTTGTGGCCCATTTTCTTGCGCCCAAAAGCGTGCATTTTGGACCAGCCAAGTCCTGCGTGGGCCTAGCCCATGTTTTAAAAGATGACCCAGTACAAGTCACAGTCGACAAATACCGGTCCATTTCAATTCTGAAACTCAAAATTGTGATTCAAATATTCCGGTTATTTAACACACGTTCGAGGTTAATTTTGGTAGAGGAGTGGGTATATATATTCCATTATACACCAAAATTATAAGAGAAAGCAGAGGATGAAGCTCCGCTCTAAGAAGTCCAATCCTCGAACCATCTTCTCATACCAGGGGACCGAAAAAATTTATCATTTGAGGTATGGAAACGGTTTACTCAGAAGTCGAAAACCTAAAGGGCTTCGTGCAAGTTTGGAAAAAGGCCTATAAATTCCAACTTAACATTAGAACAGGAACATTGAGTTGGATTTAAAAAACAAAAAACATGTGTACTGCATGAAGAAGGACTCAATCCATCATAAAGTAGAAATCAAATAATCGAACATCAACTTTCAAGTATGATAAAAAGCTATACATACATCTCAATTTATTGTTCAAAATACCATGTCATTTACTTTTTGTCGAAAATCCACTAGTTCAAAAATGGATGAACAATGTTTTTTATCCAGAATTTAAGACACCAAGACCTTTCAAAATTTAGATGATAGAATCTCTTTAACTAATTAAGAACTTCGGGTAAGGTGATGGTTTTTGAAATTTATGTGTGCTATACCACATCTGATGAGTTTAAGATTTGTTGTCTAGAAAAGAATAATTGATCATTGACATAGATTGTTCTCACACAGGAGAATTAATATGTGAAGTTGTGATAACTACACTAAAAGAATGGGAAACTAAATATAAAATTACGAGTTTCTCTTTCGATAATGCAATTACCAATTTGAAGGTTGTGTAATGCAACCAATACTTGAGGCCAAATTATTTCATTTTAAACGCATTTTCATATCTAACAATTATCTTGCATTTTTCGTATTAGAGACTACTAAAATCATATCACTTAATATTCATCTAGGCTGCGGGAATATTGAAAAATTGTGAGTCAGGAAATCTCCATATAAATTTTTCTATCTCGATACACAACATAGGTGAAACTCTACTTATAGAATGTTCACAGAAGTCGGTCCAAGTGTTGAACCTGTTACAAAATTTGCCAAAGCCATGAAGCTTCATTGAAATTCCATTCTCTTGTTAAATGATTGATTCTCAAGTATATGAACCATTTTAAGTTAGAAGAGAAACAACTGGCCATCTCTCATGCAGGCATACGTGAGATCTAGTCCTCTCCCAACACTCTTACATATGGCTAGCAAGAGGAGTCTCATGCCCAATGTGGCCAATGGGAATGGCCCAATATATAGGGACAACACACTTCAAACGCACCTTTGTTTAAGTGAATCACTCTAAGGGCCGACTCAGCCCTTTCCATTTGCTGGAACTCAGTGGACCATATGATATTATAGTTTAAGGTAGGCTTTCGTTTAGTCGGATGTTTGTCCCACTCCCACGTATTCTTTTGGCGCATTCGTGTAACCTTTATACATTTCTAGTGAATGGATGAAAGTCATTTTAGTGTTAGAAGAAAAAAAAAAATGTCTTTTCACATATAGTAAGTTCAGTGCCACCTCTATAATTAATGAATTAATTATTGAATATATGAAAACGAAAGGCGATAATATTGATATCAATTGAAGAGAATCTCTATTTTAAGCTATTTAAAAGAGTCATCTTGCATAAGGATTTTAAACTTTGAACCGATCACATGTTCTCGTATCCCAACATACATTTCCTAAAGAAACGAAGCTATACTAAGACAAGAAAATAAAAAAGATAAAGAGAATGCCAAACAAAGCACACTCTTGCAATGTGAAATATCAAAATCAAAGAGCACCAATCAATTTGTAATTTGATGCAAACTTGTTCAAGAGTGAAAGAACACCAATCAGAATTAGTGATAAAGCTCCGATCCAATATGTGTTCTAAATCTGTTCCTATGTTTTTAAAGTCTTGCATCCGAAATTTAACATGCCAAAGGTGTAAAAGCCAGTCCACATTTTCCTGGACACTGAATTATATTGTTTAGAAAAAAATTAAGAACACGTGGAAGTGACTCCTTATTTCTCTAATTATGGTGAGGATACACATGGCCTAGTCCAACTACTCCAAGATTTTATATCACTCTTAACTTTTTCTTTGATTCTTTCAAATTTTGTCGGTGCAAGAATTTATAATTCTCAATACAGTATATATCTGTGTTTTATCCCCCAATACCGAACAATATTATCTGGTGAAAGAAAAGAATACCCTACACAATCATATAATAGCTAATGATGCTAAAGAAATATTTGGCGATATTGATGATATATACTTGAATCGTATGTGAACTATTCAGTTACTAGTCCAAGTAATGAAGTAGAAAAGTAGTACTAGCATGCATCAACTCTTGTATGAGAATGGCGAGATTCGAAATATCTCTACAGACATTTTATTTACTAGCTAGTTAATATTAACTCAAGACAAAAGTCTTTTGGCAGTTTTTACGGCTAAATGAATAAAGTTTATTGATGGTTTTTTATGGGAATTTTTTTTAACACAAACACGATTCATTATCAAGCAAGAATCTAATTTAGGTCAGGTTAGATATTAAACAAGAACAATGACACCTGAAATGGATTTATGCACCCACTTTAATTGAGAAACATTTTTCATATGATTTATTGGCAATAATATTGTCTTTGTATATTTATCCAAAAAATACAAAAGTCGTCTTTTTATCACGTAATTTCCAGTTTTTCTTTTGTTCTTTTCTTTTTCTTTTTTCGTTTTATCATTGAAAAGGTTCTATATCATTAAATCTTATGTTTCTGTTTAAAGCGATCCAGTAAGTCATATGGGTACGTCTGCTAGCTATGTCGTGACTCGGGAATCGGGATCTATCTCAATTTAACCACGTAAGGCACCACACAACCCAACCACATGCACAAATCTGACGCCCAATTATCAATATTGGCTGTTAGTGAGTAACACCTTCATTAAGTCCTTAAATATGTGGTGCGTAAAACGCTCGTGTGTTATTTTTAATTGCCTTATGATTCCATGTGTGAGTATTAACCCCTAAAATAATAGAGTCATACAATTCTACTCCTACTACTCCTAACTTTTCATATAGATGGTGAATCTGATAGCAAAATTCAGTTTTGTATTATATTTTAGGGATAATAGCATCAAACCCCCTATACTATAGGGCTGTAGCGATTTGCCCCCTGAACTATTTTTTTTGGCAACAAGCCCCCTGTACTATAGATAAACAAGACTTTTTGCCCCCTGATCAAATTTTCGGCCAATTTTTTGCCGGAATTTGAAACGTGAACATGCGGGTTCATTACTATTTGACTTCTGATTCAATAAAATGCCCTTTTTTCACTTCGATTTTTGTTATATTTTCTTAATTTTCAAACCTTAGTTTAAATTATCCAAATTTAAGGTTTGAAAATTCAGAAAATATAACAAAAATCGAAGTGAAAAAGGGGCATTTTATTGAATCAGAGGTTAAATAGTGATGACCCATCATGTTCACGTTTCAAATTCCGTCAAAAATTGGCCGGAAATTCGATCAGGGGCAAATTATTTTTTCAAGTCAATAGTTGAGGGGGCAAAGTGCTTATTTATCCATAGTACAAGGGGCTTGTTGCCAAAAATAATAGTTCTGGGGGCAAATCGCTACACCCTATAGTATAGGGGGTTTAACGCTTATCCCTATATTTTACTTAGTATGGATATTATATTATAACTAAACTCCTCATATTGTTGTGTAATTGTATAAGTTTCTCATGTTTCCGAAAAATTACAGTAAGACCCTCCTCAAGTTACTGCAACTTTCTCTAATATTCTCATGTCCTTTAAAAATCTTAAGTGATATAATTTTAACCACAATTTTTAAAAGAAAAAAAAATAGTTGCCATCACAAATATCTACTCGTGGACAACTTTCTTAATTGGAAATTCTATTCTCAACCCACAAAAATCCTCTCATTCCGTATATTTTTTGCACTATACATATGTCTTAAGTTTTATTCTCAATCCACAAATTAAATAGTAGACAAGCATGGAGAAGGACGAGCTCATGAATGAACCAATTCTTAACTCAACGCGAAAGCCGTCGCATCACTCTAGTTCGGAGCTAGAAAAGGTGCTTTCAGACACCGATTTGCCGTACATAAAGAGGTACGGGAAGGCCACGTGGATTGAGCTCAAGTTCCTATTCAAGCTTGCTGCCCCCGCCGTCATGATGTACCTTATCAACAACGCCATGTCCCTCTCGACTCGCATCTTTGTTGGCCACCTCGGCAATCTTGAGTTCGCCGCCGCCTCTCTCGGCAACCAAGGCATCCAGTTATTCGCATACGGACTCCTGGTACGATTCCACGAAAAGTATTGAAACGTTTCTGAGTTCTGCTTGATTGAAAACGAAACATAGAGATATTGTTCACGCGAACTGTTTCTTTTTATTTTTTGGATACATTTCAAAAAGCACTGTGAAAATTTTGAAAATGCTTGTAATGTTTAGTTAAGATGTGACATATTTTCTCTGGTAAGAACATACACAAATAAAGTGGTTATGATGTAAAACGGACTACACAAAAACAACCATAACTTTTAGGTTCGTTCCACTACAACATTTTTGATCATATATGTATTGATATTGATCATTTTTTTCGAGCCTTAAAATCATCATCTAGGCAATTCTATATGAACATCTTTATCTCGTATCTCATTAGATTTTAATTTAAGAATTTTCTTTTCTATTTATGACTGTATTTCCTCATTTGGAGAGTTAAGTTATTGACATACGTACATAGCTCATTTTCATTATTATTTAGGGGTTTCTTTTATTATTAAAAATAAAATTAGAAGTTACTTTCAATTATGATGGATTCCAGTGTTTTTCCGCAGTGTTTCAGATTTTACGTTTTTGTTATGCATCATATCAACGCTTGAATGCATAGTTTATAATTTAATTTTGCGCGCAGCTTGGAATGGGAAGCGCGGTTGAAACTCTCTGCGGCCAGGCATACGGCGCCCAAAGGTACGAAATGCTCGGCGTGTACCTCCAACGCGCAACCATCGTGCTAATGATATTCAGCGTCCCAATCGCGGTAGTGTACATTCTCTCAAAGTCGTTGCTCATCCTAATCGGCGAAGCAAAGGACGTGTCATATCTCGCTTCAATCTTCGTATACGGCCTAATCCCGCAAATATTCGCATACGCCGTAAATTTTCCAATACAAAAGTTCCTCCAATCGCAGACCATCGTGGCGCCTAGCGCCGTGATCTCATTGGTGACGCTGGTGGTGCACGTGATGCTCAGCTGGGTCGCGGTGTACAGGATTGGGTTCGGATTGATAGGAGCATCATTGGTGCTGAGCTTGTCGTGGTGGATAATTGTCTCTGCTCAGTTTGTTTATATCGTTAAGAGCCAAAAATGTAAGGACACGTGGCGTGGTTTTAAGTGGGAGGCTTTTAACGGTATTTGGGAGTTTGTTAAGTTGTCGTTTGCTTCTGCGGTTATGCTGTGCTTAGAGACGTGGTACTTTCAGGTACTAGTCCTTATTGCGGGTCTGCTCGAAAATCCTGAGCTCGCATTGGATGCACTTTCAGTATGGTATGATTAATCAAACTCTTAATGTATAACTATAAATTTGGCGTAGATGAAAAAAATATTAATTAATGCCATGATAAAAAAAATATTGCCTTGCTAGATTTGAATTGGTCATGAAATTTCCATTTAGAGATACTTTTGCCTAAGTTCATTAATGTCAATGTGCATATGTACCTCGACAACAAGTCAATTCATTTGGCACTTGACTTCAATATGATGCTAATTGATCACATGTTCAAACATAATTTATTTCGATGTCTGCAGCATGTCAATTAATGGGCTACTATTTATGGTGTCAGTCGGATTCAATGCCGCTGCCAGGTTAGTTTAATTTGGTTTAAAGAAGTGTATCCTAAAGAAATTATGGTTAAATTTATGATAATTAAACTGTTTGAGTCTCTTATCTTAATTTGTAAAACAGCGTGAGAGTGAGCAATGAGATAGGAGCTGCCCACCCCAAGTCGGCGGCGTTCTCGGTGGTGATAGTGAATCTTGTCTCTTTCGTGGTGGCGGTGTTGGAGGCCATTGTAGTAATGTGGTACCGGGATGTTATTAGTTACGTATTCACCGGCGGCGAGACGGTGGCCAATGCGGTGTCGGATCTATGTCCACTCTTGGCAGTCACTCTCATACTAAATGGCATCCAGCCAGTCTTGTCGGGTAATAAAATTCATGTTTTACAAGTTTAACTTTGATTATGGTAAAACAAAATTGCATGACTGAAGTCGATACTTTACATATACACGTCGTAAATCTAATAGTTGCATAGATGTGAAACCACGTTTGACACATAAAACATAGGAGTATAATTTATCCTCACTCGTGCAATTCAAATTCTGGCATCAGCAACTCGGTGACTTCGATTTACTTTATCTAAGCAAACAAACATCGTTAAAACAAACAGAGATATCCTTTAAAAACTGATTTTACATTCATTTTCATGAACCGTTGAGAACTAAAATCCAATACCAAAATACAAGATCATATCAACATCGTCAACTACTTACTAAAAGGATTTCAATTACTTATTCGCTGCAATACTACAATAACTGTGGTCCTACTGGTTTAAAAGAAATGTCTGATCATTCATCAATCATTCATTTCGTAGTTTGTAAGCACATATGTGGTCCAGTTGTTCGATGATGTGAGGTTTATATAGACGCACGTGTTTTGTATGATATTTAACTGAATAATTCAATGTTTTTATACTCCTTTTCTTTTAATTTCCTTGAGAAAATCCAAGACCTATCATTGTCCAAATTCGTTACTGCAAAGTTTAATATTGTTTTCTTGTTATTAACACGAAATAATTGTAATAAATTGTAGGGGTAGCTGTGGGTTGTGGATGGCAAGCCTTTGTGGCGTACGTAAATGTAGGTTGTTACTACATTGTGGGAATTCCAGTAGGATGTCTACTCGGATTTAAGTTCAACCTCGGTGTGAAGGTAAAAACTCAACATGATTAGACACTTATTTGGTAAATGTTCAACATGGTTTTATTCTTTTATACCTCAGGCTCGATTAGATTTAAATAATAAATTTGAATATTGACCATCACTTTTACAGGGAATTTGGACTGGTATGGTTGGAGGAACAATGATGCAAACTCTTATCTTACTCTGGGTAACATTTCGTACCGACTGGAATACGGAGGTATGGTTAATTAGTCGAATTAGTTCTTGCTTGTATTGTAACTATAATTATTTCATGTATTAAGTATTACAACTTTATGATGACAATTTCGTGTATCTAATTAAATAGGTTGTACTATGCTAAGTCACATCAAAAGGTCTAAAAAACAGAACCACATGTATATGAATAGCAATAACACTTGGTTTTATTTTTCAGGTGGAGAAAGCACGGATGCGTTTGGACAAGTGGGACCAGATAAAAGAGCCTCTTCTCGAGCAATAAAAGACTTTTCAAAAACTAATGATGAAAATGTAAAACAAACATACCTAGTATTCACAAGGCAATTCGGGTATGCTGGTCCATGCATCTTTGTAGTTTATGTTACATTTATTAAAATTTCACGTCTTTACCAAAGATATTTGTCTAATTACTAGGCAAAAATTTCAGACACGATACTAAATAATCAATCAAAAACTATATTGATTATGACATTCGACTCGATATCGCTATAAAACAGCACGCAATCATGTATTTGGAGTAAGACAAAAATCAATTATAAAACAAAAAAGATAAAAATTCAGAACAATCGGAAACGTGAAATTATTCTGGTATAGGGCCCGGATTGTACATATTGACGAGTACCCAAAAGAATGTAACATGTCGAATAATGACATACTTAGTATGATAAATCAGACAATAAATCGCAATCAAAATGAAGCTATAGGAACAAATAAGTCCTTTTCTCAATGAATGTGGAGCCTTCCTATATTGTACACCTTTGGCAATACATCCCTGAAGTGCATTCCACTGTCTATGAAAGAATTTTTACCCTTTTTTTGCTGATACAGATGTTACATGTGAGTTTGAGTATCACCTATATAGTTACTAAGAATTTGAAGGACTTGAAAGCGAAAGGCGAGGAAATTCGGTATCGCTTGAGCTGGATATTTTTTGTTGATTTTCTGGCTGTTTTGTGGAGGTTCACAAGAAAAAGAAACAATACAAGAAAGGAGAGAGACGTGTATAGTCTACGCTCGGGTCGATTATATTTGACTCGCACTTATAGCCCACAAGATGAGAGAGCTAGCTTACATGTTTTCTATAAAAGAGTGCTGCCCATCCCAGAAGTGATGAAACCATCTATCCATAACAATCGAGTGGTGAATTTCACCTTGTTTCTTGAACTTTGCTGTTGGTACCAAATCCTGATTAATCAAGTTCCATATCATCCCGTTTCGCACTTGCACCAGATTTAACGGCATCCTCTGGTTTTAGGGGCGATGACTTTGAACCCATCACATGTTTGCATATCCTGAAATACATTTCTTAAAAATGAATCAAAACTGAAGAAACGGAAAAAAAAAAAAATCATACTCCGCAATACAGCATGAACAGATGTGGAAAATTATCAATGAGAGACTGTAAATGGATTCCATAGAAGCAGGTCATTGTAAAAAGGCTATGTTTATGTAAGGGATCATATGCTAGCATAATCTTAACCAACTTACACACACACACACACACACACACACATATATATATATATATATATATATATATATATATATATATATATATATATATATATATATATATATATATATAATTATGTGTCTTGGTATGGATAGCACCAGATAATAACAAAATTTCTTGAGCAGAAGTCTCTTTGGCTAAAGAAATTGGGACATAAGCTTATTATGGCACAATCCCACAATGCAACCCTCAAGGAATCAATCGAACCGCAGACTACTCTTAACCATGATGCTCAGAATAATTCTATGCTTTGTGGTGTCAATATAGTCAATATTTACCTCTATCCATGAAAAAGAAGAAACAAAAGAGGAATCAAGAGTATGTTGATGTTATGCATGGAAAAAAGGTAGAAGAATGGAAGTGTTAAACCAAGGAATCAATGGTCTAAAGGGGTTGCCAGACATACTCGTCAAGAGCATCAGCTTCTCTCTTAATTTCACTAGACCAAAGCACTGGATCTGCATTCTTGGGCAATGAATCCTGCTCTTCACTTTTTACATGGAGCCACTGCTCCACCCTATTGCATTCTCCAATGACCTTCAAGGACAAAAAAGTTGAAGATACTCAATCACAATCTGAAGAACCATTCAAACAGAATACTTAAAGAAAAGCTCCTAGTGTAACCATGTAAAAGGGAACATACTGCATCTCTTTCACTGGGTGGAAGGGATCCTACAGCCCTCCGATACTCATTTATGCAATTTAACAGGCTTTTGGCTGCCAGTGCTCTCGCCTCTTGATCTTTATATCGATGTTCAATTGGATCCACCATCTGACAGACATTAGAAGAATAAATCAACTCATGGATCATGAAAATTTAGAATTCATAAAAAGAAATTATATGCTAATTTTACCTTCTTCAAACTCTCTAGTTTTGAAGTGTAAACATATTCAGACTCATCGTCCCCATCTTCATAGAGCCACTCCTCGGTATGTAGCAAGTTACTGGAAATTCCTTCCTTTTCAGAATCAGTGGCAAAGCTTCGATATGTATCCAAAATCTGTTCAAATGTTTTAAGTTTCACATGAGAAACTTAAATTGCCAGCTACATATGAAATGCAATGTTATACTGAAAAACCATTGGACCAATCAACTGGTAGTAATATTTGTTCAAAAAAGTAGGATTCAGCAGAAAGCTGAGGCACGCAGATTATTAAACTCAAATGTTGTATGTCAGAGAAGTAAAAGAACGACTGACATTGTAACAATTATGCTTCAGGTTACATAGACATTGAGGACTCACTTGAACCTCGTCCAGAGGGATTACTGAAATTATGCATCTAACACCAGAAAAGGTATAAGCTGACCAAAGAGGTACATAACAGTTTGGTGTAAGGGATGAAAATGTCCCAATTTATGATGCCTAGGTACTGTCTTACATAATGTTTCACCACAACCAGAGAGTTACACTTATCAGACAAGTTAAATCATTTCTCAATCAAGCCTCACATTTAGATTTTTAAACCATCTATTCCAAGTGATTAGTACATTCTGGAGTTCATTAATGTAGTTTTGCGTATTAAAGCCAAATACGGAAGCTTTTCGTGTAGCTTCCTTGGCAAACTAATATGATAAGGCACTTTCAGCAACTAAATATATCAAGCAAACCTCAAATACAAATCAGAGTAGGATGCTAAACAGAAATGATGAACAGTAGTGTACTTTGTTTCGCGTCTCATATACATAAGACTCCAGGGCGTTTTTCTTCTCTTTGGTCCTCTCCACCTGTATGTCTTGCTGAGCCAACTGAAGTTCTTGTTCCCGAGCTTCGGAGAGCTCATCTGGTGTCATTCCACCATATTCATTCTCATCAATGAATACATCCTGTCTCCTGATAGCCTTAAGCCTTCTTATTTCATGATTCTGCAGAAGATCATAAGTCTCAATACCAAAAATTTGACACACTGAGTTTACTTGCTCAGTCATTTGTAATATTTATCAATTTTAACAATATAAATAGGTATAAGTCAGTGGAGGGCGTTGTCGAAGTGATGCTGCTGCAGAGGAGAAGTATATAGTTCTATGCTACCAAATAATCAGTTTGCCAGTTTATACAACTGTAAGGCATCTAACCAATATCTAAAAGGTTATCGAATGAAACAGGAACAATGCTTTCAAGCAGTAAAGGAAGTCCAATATTGCATAAGTTGTCTAAAAAAAATAATCCAGTCACAAGGTTGATATAGCATCCTGCAAGAATTCCATGCTCATGTTGCTCATAAGCAAACAAAACAGTAATGCTAGTGATGATAACGGGTCAGACTGAACTACATCTATTTCACATCCAGATCTCTCGAGATAGCGTATTATGAATTACCAAATAGACCCACCCACATTGAAGTGGACCAAAGGTAGCAGTATATCACGAATTCATATTACATTTTTGTTCCAGTTTTCTTTTCTTTTTTTTTCTTGATCATAGTTTTGTTCCAGATAATGCTTTATAATCATAAACATAATCAAATGGTCAATGTTTAGTGCTGCAGAGAATATCTGCAGTGGAGCAAAAGATTCAAAGAAAGGTGTTTAACTAGACTTACAAAGAATCCATTTTCTTTACCAGACGACTCGGAACCACTTGGCTCCACATTGTCTGAATGGGTATCGCTGCTGTTGTTACTGGTAGAATTATCCTGACCATCTATCAGCTGCAGAGAGATAATACAGTTCCAATAACAATTAAGGCTTGCATCAGTCGGAAGCTGGTAACTTAAAACAGTAAACAGAATCAAGCAGAGATCTGAACTTACCGAAGCAGATTCTATGGTAACAATCCCATGGAGGTTCAGGTGAACTTTAACTTTAATCTTGGTGTTCTCCACGTCAGATACTCTGAATGGTCCAATCTGGAAGGAAAGAATAATATTTATAAAGTGATTAAACCAAAACTTCTCTGAGATAATTTCTTCAACAGAACGTTTTCGTGAGAGTAAAACGAAAAGCAGAGTTATATATGAAATGATAGAAGCAATCACCCACCTTGGCACCAAAGCATCTCTAAAATCCTTATATGTAAATAGTTAAGGGCATCTAAACAGAGAAGTTAGAAGGCTTCCCTACTTACGAATTAATTGAACATTTCCATAGGGCTTCCCTTTTTTGGAAGTTTTCTAACTACTTTGGTCGATAGGTAACCATGAAATGCAGAACTACATGGCCTATGTGATAAAATTGGAAGTATATCTCAACTTTATTGCTCAAATTTCTTGTTCCTGCGGCAGCGTAGAAGCCACTACTGAAAGTTCAAACTTTATGTTTATGCATAAATTTCTGTCAAAATTTATGCACAATTCCGATGTTGTACGGTCAAACAATCTGTTCTATTTGGAATTATTTACATACTCATCTAAGTATAACAATCAGACAAAAAGTTATCTATATACTCATGCACGTATAACAATCAAACTGAAAAATATACCTTGTGTTAACATAGGAGACATACTTTGGACAAATTATTTTATTTAAAGGAATGCCACAGCAGCCAGGTAATTACCTAAGATTTTGATTACATTCAACTTGCAAAGGAAGCAGTATTCTAGAAAGGACGGAAGATTTAGCAAGCAAACAATAACACGATTGTGGAAGGACTTGATTTTGAGCTTGAATGACTGATCAATGAGAATCTCCATCAAAAATTACATTTGTTTGGCTAGCATGAACTTTGCAAGTACCTGCAAGAAACTATTTTCTCTTTTTCTTGAAGCATTTGAATTGCAAGACAGCTGTTCAATCCATTTGCTTGCGGAATCGACTTCCCCACAAATTTCATTTTGCAAGATTGGCACAAAAATGAGGAAAGTGACTTGTGTCAAATAGTAACTACTTATTAAGCTTGTTATTTATCTTTCTATATTTTTTACATTAGCTTGAGATTATATTTACAACTCTATTTTATATTAATCATCACGAGGTCAATATTTCTATACCCAAAACAGGGTTAGAATGCTATAAGAACCTAAATTTAATTTCGTAGATCAATTATAAAGTCTTAATTCACTGGTTCACAACTTAATCTGCTCAAGTTCATTGAGGCAACGGAATGGTCCAAACTTATTGTTCCTCATAAAATGAATGGTTAAAGCAGCCGCATCATGCAACTGAACCAAATATAGATAAAATTACTGTAGGTTTGGTAGATTCAAGATGAATTGCTTGCTACGAATGCAGTAAACTAATGCTTGGTGCACACATAACGTTGCAAATGACATCACTTATATTGCAGCATAAGTTGACAACCACAGCCAAAGCAACCTGTGCAATCTTCCCTACCATGCTTAATTTGAACTGTTTAATCGGATCTATACCTTAAAGGAGCTTATATTTGTAGAGACACCAGAAGGCAACTCATTCTGATTCGAGTAGAAGGCTTCCATGTGAAATATATCGTTTCGGTGAAAAGTAAGCATCTTCGTACTGGGAAAAGGATTTCCTTTTGGAAACAGAACCCCATCTGCCAATGTACTGATTGATCCTTCATCTGATGCAAACCCAATTGAGAATGGGAAGCAGTCTTGTACCTGCAAAACACAGGTCAATATGTTTAAAAATTCAATTTAAAAACCTCAGGGAAAAAAAATATGCGCCTCTAATTCAGGGACTGAAAGTACTAGACAATAATTATTCAAGTGACAGAGATGGTGACATCCCGAATCCTTGTCGAATAATTCAACAGTTTCTTTTTGGGAAGATGTATAGCTTATAGAAACAAAATATAGCTACAAAAATGGTTAACCAAACAAGGCAGCAAAAGACACTTTTTCTGTTTTCATTTGTTGTCCTTTTTTCCCTTATGGGAATGGCAGATGTGTGTACACAGGATTGTGGAACACCAGAAAATGCTCCAAGGTTAAACGGAAGAACAGAAGTCCAAACATTTATTGCAGCCCTAGCACAATAATAATTTCATGAACCGATGGGAAAGAACGAGGGAACTTTAGAAGTCACAAGTCGAATAACAACATTTTACATGGACATTTCTAAGACCTAATAAAGAAGTGTTTCCCCAAGAACCACAATTTCTCTACTATATGTTGCCTGCAGACAATTTTAACTGGACATTCGAAGACCTAATAGAGATAATTGTTTTATTTTCTCATAAATTTTCACATGTATAATGATTCTGACATATACCTCAGAAAACTAAGATAAATGGAGGATTTAGTCCTATTAAAGTCAAAGAAAAAGGTTACAGACAAATGAACCTTTGGAAACAATAGCAACCATGAAATGCATAGTCAAACGAAGAACTACAGTAGAACTAGATTGATGAAAATAACTTAGTTTGAAGAAATGCTAAAAAAGACAAACCTCATAGTCTCTCACTCGGAAAGTAGGGCTGAGCATCGCACATTGAAGAGCACAGCCACGAGCCACACATTCACTTGCATTGAGTGTACGCCTGGGCTCTTTCCTGAAAAGTGAACTCAATATCTTTGTTATGGCAGGTACCCTTGAACCTGAACCAACAAGCTCAACCGTGTGAATCTTCTCCACACTGAGACCAGATTCAAGCAAAGCCTTACGACAAGGGATGCTAATCCTTTCCAATAAACCGGATGACAGCCTCTCAAAATCCTCCCTTTTAATATGTCCTTTTACATCTTTCTCATCCATCAAGCACTCAATACTAAGAGGTGCCTCTGCATTAGCACTCAAAACCTTCTTCATTTTCTCGCATGACGCTCTAAGCCTTACAGAAGCACGGGGACTAGAATAAACATCAATATTGTATTGCTCTCTAAATTGAGCAGCAAAGTATTTAAATAGAACATTATCAAAGTCTCTTCCTCCTAAGTTGCTATCAAAAGCATGCGATAATACCTTCATACTCCCAGGCCCAAATGATACGACAGCAACTTGAGTGTCACAATGACCAATATCTACAAACACAACATTAGAAGGACCTCGGCTCTGGAAGTCCGTCTTATATATACCATAACCAAGAGCAATAGCAGTACAGTCGTGTATCAGCCTTAATGGTGTCAATCCTGCAATCTTCGTGGCATGCAAATACGCACGTCTCTGCAAAGCCGTGAAATAAGACGGTACTCCAATCACACAACTCTCGACGGGCATCTCAAGATTCTTTTCCGCAATCTGTTTTAAATGTCCAAGCAACATTGCCAAAATCTGAACCGGGGTAAAAGTTTGTTTCTTGCCCAAGTATTGCAAGTGAATCAAGATTCCACCATCGGGTCCCTCAGACGTCTCAAATGGGAGCAAACTTAAGTCATCCTGAATCGAAGGTTCGTTAAAATTCCGACCAATCAACCTCTTGATCTGAGATACGGTTGACTTCGGATGCATAGTCGCCGATGCAGCTCCCGCAGAGCCTATAAACCTCTGCTTTTCACCGAACGACACAATGGTCGGGTTCTCCCGATTCGACTCATCGTTCAATAACACATCGAGCCCACGTTGCTTAGCAACTGCTATCACACAGTTGTCATTTCCAATGTCAAAGCCCACAGCACTCATCTTCAAGTCCCAATCAAAAGAACATCAAATCATCAACTGAAAACACAAAATCAATACCAAAAAACAGGATCAAAGCCTATACAACCAAATAATCATTGATACAAAATCCCACAAACAGCTAAGCCGAATTCAATCCAATCATTTAACATGACCAGCTGAGAACTTCAAAACTACACAAAGATTGGAATTTGCAGCACTGTCATAATATCTTTGACAATCTATCGACATCATAGAAGAAAATGCATAAAACTCAACAAGAAAAATGGCGCTTAATAAAAAAAAGGTATATACTTTAAAAATATTCCAAGTCTAAAACATACCTCCGGTTTAGAGAGAGAAAAACCCTTAAATGTGGTGAGAGGACAGAACAGATCATGGGACGAATGAGAGACAAAGTCTCAATATTTTTGAAGATCTTTGTTATATCCTTACATATATATGAATTAAGGTCAAATGTTTTAATGTCTCTAATTTACTTTTATTTAAATTATTATGGAATACTTATATCACTTTCCTTAAATCTTATGATGTCTGCTTTATTAATTAGTATTTCTAAATATAGCAAAAAAAATCTATTTCTCTCTCTCTAATAAGTTTTTAACAAACGAAACAGATCATTCACTTATTGATTGTTTGGTGTTATCTCGACATAAATTACATAGAAAAGTTTGTTATACGACCATCTTAATTTAAATTAAATTGTCAGTCTAAAATTGGGGAGTGTAATTATTTTTTATAAACTATACTAATACATTTGAACTATTTTAAAGTGCAATATATATGTAATGAATTCTAATAAGCGAATGAACTTGAATGAATGAGGCGAAAGATTCACAAAGTACATTGCTTTTGGAAGCTCGAATGAAGAATCGAAGTAATCTCTTGACTTCCTAATGATCGATAAATAACTAACTAAACCAACATTTGAAAGGTGAAAGTTGCATCTCGAGAAATGCAATTCAAACGGTTTTACGCCTAGTTTAATTCACCTTTAAGACTGGTGTGGATGTTAATAATGTCAAACTTAACAACATAGCTTTGAATGGCTGAAACGTCAAAGGCTTGAAGAGGATGTTAGCTACTTGATGTTCAATTGAGATATGTACAATTTTGCGTAGTTTATGTTGACCTATTTCACGAATAAAGTGATAATTTATGTTGTTTTCGCTCATGATGTACATGGTTGTTGGCATTCAGAATGCACATTTTTTTGTTAGTAAACAAGAGCGGTATCGATTTGTTTGTTGCGTAAATCAAACAAGTGCGACTTTGTCGTATGATCTCACAAGTAGTTGTTGCAATAGTTCGGTATTCAACCTTAGTAGAAGACTTGGTAACTGTTGTTTGTATTCGACAAAGCAACGACTAGAACAACAGTTACTTTGGCCTCAAGGCCAAATTAAGCTCGACACTTTTGCCCATTTAGTAGCCCAAGCGATAAGCTACGCCGCTCTAAGTCTATTTATTTTTTAAAAAGAATGGGTCGGACCCATGTGGGCCTGGGTCGGGCCTAATGTGGGTCATGTAGGGGCTCAAAAAAGTGGGTCTGGGTTGAACTTTTTGTGGGCTGGCCCGCCCTAGTGAACAACTCTAGGCTCGTCTAGCAAAATCCGGTAAGCTTTAGAGAAGGTAGCCCAATTTGGAGTTGTTGGCAGTTGGCCCAGCAATGAGATTTTATTCCCTTGACTGACCTTTAGTTTTGCATTCTCTCCCATCTTCATCAAACTCTCCCTGAGTCGCATTCTGCCAACTTTTCTTATTTGTATGTAACTTCTAAATTCATTCTTCCATCAACTCATTCTTTCTTCTTTTCAGTTTCTTTTTCTATTTTTCGGTTGATAGTAACTATAAGATAAATGGAGCGGAAGATTAGAATACACCAATTAAACGTCGAAATAGTTAACACAAAATTCCGTAGCATGTTATTCCGCGGTACTATTCCTGAGTTATTTTAAATGTCAAGAAGTTCATGTATTATTCGGTCAATGGCAAAAAATCCATGACCTTCAATTTTGAACTTCAGGCGCTTAATGTGTGAATTTGCTCCGGATTTGCGTCCATTTTAAATTATTTAGTCCCAACGTGTTATACTAAAATGGAAAAAAAGAAACCCTATTTTATAAAATTGACAATAATCCCCCCGTGTTTTGTAAATTTCAAAATAACCCTCCACCACCCCCACACTACCTATTTTATAAAATTGAAACCCCCTTTTATTTATTTTTTCCTTCACTATATTGTTTTAATTTCGTGAGTTTCGGTACAATAATTTTGAAGGGACATAATGATCTACTTACCCCCAGTTAACACCTAAAACTAAAATGGGAGCAGTATCATAATTATTGAATATCACAGGGATTTTTGTCAATTAAAATAATATAGGTTTTTTTTTAACCAATTAGAGCTAACATGTAGGTAGTTTTTGCTAGCAGCTCATGTTATGCCATGTGGCACGTAATCTTTTATATATTTGTTATCATGTTTCAGTTTAAGCACATGACTCGTTCTGACAATAAATGTAGTAACGTGCCAAAATTTGATGAAATTTTACCGAGAATAAATGGAGCTCCAGATACTAGCTGGTCAAATGTGTCTCGAGGAATCGAGCAATGAATCCATACATTTCCCCAAAATGAAAAAGGAAAAAGGATATAGTAACAAATTGATGGTAGAGTGTGAAGGAAAAAATACATACTTTAAAGGTAAAAAGGATAGAAACTAGATTAATATTGTTTACTTAATTTTAAATTAAACAAATTCAATTTGACAACATAAAGTTGTAGAATTTCTAGCCAAACAATATTCTAATACTTATAAGTTATAAGTTTATAACCGACGTGTACTTGTCCCCGATTATTTATTTTTTTTGTTAATCCCAAAAGTTAAGAAAATAATTTATAGCTTAAACTCGAACTCTCGTCGTATTTGTTTTATTATTATCGTGATGACACGAAAATAATTATGAAGTATATGTTTAGGCATAATTATACGTTTGGGCATCTACATGTGCCGCAGTTTTCATTATATTGGAATAAGTTCACATTGACATAAGGTATTGTAAGAATATATCTTTTTTGTTTTAGGCATGAATCAAGATTTCTAAATATTAACTATAAAATTGTTGTAACGTTGTATTTTCGAAATATTTTCAAAATATATGATAAGTATTATTACAAGGTTTTCGAAACAAGTCAAAAAAATTCCAAAAAGTTGTACCAGAATTTCTAATAATTAGCTGATCAAAATATATTGTACAATTGAAAGATTATGATTCTAAGAAAAAAGTAATGGCCAAAGAAGGCTTCACTGAAAACCGTCAGCCTCTCCATTAGCTAGATAATCAGACTTGAAACATCTCATTCAAGCTGGGAAGAATGCATAAAATCCTCATGTGTTATTAAAACTCTGCATCAAATCTCTTATTTTCTATGCTTTCAAAAATCCTGCACCAAATTAACCCTCTTAAGTTAAACTCTTTACACTAAATCCCATCATGTTATTAGAAAATCTGCACGAAACCTCTTCTAATTATCAAGCTATATATATTTTCTTCTTTTCCATTAAGGAAAAAAAAACTGAATTTTCCTTCTCGTAAGTCGTAATACGAAAATCATCAGAAAGAACATTCGTTAATAACTTGGGGTTCTATGTACCATTTTTTACGTTATACTATCTGATGTGATGCATCGATCTCATGCGTGGTAATATTTTTTTCTTTTTGGATTTAAATCAATAAGAATATCCAGAATACTATCTCATTTGTTTATCATGAAATTTCTTCAACAACAAAAGGTGTGTGTGTGTAACATTGACCAAGTTGTCGGAAATGTGAAGCCGGCCAAAGGTATAAGGCAGGGTTTGTTGACTGTGGGAGTGTCTTTTAGACTCATTGCAAGGCCACATTAATTTAATTATAAAATTTAAAGAAAGCAATCGTGGCATATTCGAACCCTTGTGACATGAAAACCATGCCTTTTTTATTTGTATAGGAAGTGTCGCTTTTTGGATACAAGATTTTCTGAAATTAAGACTACTAGGACAAATTGACAATATTGTACATTTCTTAACGATCATGTAGGTCACGCTCTCATATAGTTCTTGAAAATTGATCATCCGGATTCGCCAAGCAATTCTCTCGTTTGCTTTTTTTGTATCTTAAATGGGCTCAATGGCCTAGACGTGACTAAAGGAACAAGTTATATCTATTATAGGCGTTGTGGGAACAATCGATTTATGTATTAAAATTACGATTGATTTATTTATGTATTGTAATTTATGACTACACAATCACAACAATAGATCTCGTATGAGCGAGTATTTTTTCAAAATTAGCCATGACATTGCTTATAGTGAAGTTGAGAGAACCTGAACGAATTTTGAACATTGGTGAAAGCTAATTTCAGTCTTATCAATCAACATTATGGCGGGTACTAATCAAGAACTCTTTACAATATCGATTTTTCCATGGTGTAGTCTTAAGTTCTCAGGCCTAAACTCTCATGAATTAGCATTAAAGTATGAAATCAAAAAAAAGTAAGATATCACAAGCATTTCATCTTAAGCTACCACTAAAAAATATTCATCTTAATTATCAACAACAAAATAGAAAAACTCGTCTCCAAAAGATCAAGCATCGAAACCAGAACAACCCTTCAAGTACATCAAAGATATAAGATTTTGATCAATCAACCACATAACTGAATCAAATATTGCCTTCTCCTGTATAATTTTGTCACAAGTCCAACTTTTAGTAGTGACCAAAAAAAAGAAAAAACAAGAGACAAAATAGAAATATTTCACAATTCACATGATCGAGTTGAACGAACTTCAACATATTGCCGAAGGGAGAGTCCTGGCAATTTGTCCCTGTTTGCCATTTACCAAGTACTTGCAAGACTTCATTACAACTGAAATTTGCTTGAAGAAATCAACTTTAGCCGAAAACGCAGTCGATGAAAATCCTTTCTTCAGCTTCTTCAACTTGTTACCAATCTTGATCTTCAACTTATACATTTTGAACCTCAACCATGATGGTTTTGATCCCAATGTATCTGCTTTTTGCATAGACTTGTAAATCAAGAACTGCGCCATCCTGCTCTTTGTGTCTTCAGGATCTTCATTTAATAGTTTTGAGTAACCATATGATCTATTTAACATTGCCATTTTCTTTTTTAAAAAAATGAGCAAGAAATGAAAAGAGGAAGTGACTTGTGAATTAATATTGTGATGTTTTGTGCAGTATTTATAGTGAATTAGTGGAATAGGGTCACTAAAGAGAGTCATGTGGGGATCAAACAGGACATTTTTCTATAATTTTTCATTGACAATAATGGGACTGAATGAAGCTAAATTAGAAACCTGGCAGAGTTGACTTTGCTAGCTAGGATGGGGTCACATATGTTTTTTGTCAAATGAAAATATATTATGTTTCTTTGGTGGGGAGGATACTTGAGCATCTGCTTGAATCAAATGTATGGTCTATAGAGTTTGTTTTATTGCTTCTTAAATTTGTTTTTCTAGTTAGGCATCAATATGATAATGAATACATAATAAAGCAAAAAAAGAAATAGCGATTGTTTATATAGTTTGTCTATAAGACAACGTTAAGGGATGTTGTTAGGCCAAGAAAATTCACTTTTTATGACGAGTCTCATTACTATTACACATTAGTAGATATTTATATTTGCGATGTAATCTTGATTAAATTTTACGTAAGTTGCCTATACCTTCCAACATAAAACATTAATTGATTCCAGGGTTCTCCCACGAACCTCCAAACATGAAGCACGCTCCCTTGCCCAGCCAACTCAATCCGCAAGTTGAGTCGCAGTTAAAGCTCCACGACTCGAACATCTTATAGTATTGAGATGTTATGATAGGGGTAGCTAGAATTGTATTAGTTCAACTGTCTAAGGAGTATTTCTGACAATCTATAAACACGGTAACAACAATGCTGATAAATTAAGAATTGTCCAATGATTAGCGACCTGTTAAATTTAAAATAAAATAAAAAGGAAATCTACCTTGGGCTTTAGTTCTCCTCTTTGCTGAATTATTTTATCAGTTATTAACCAGCATTTTGAAAATTAACAATTTCATCCGCTGCAAATTTACTTGAGCAACATGATCGTGTAATTTATCAAGTACAACTTGCATCTGATTCGCTTGTAACGGACAACTGATGGTGTTAATCTTTCAACACAGCTAAATGAGGCTTGTAATTGTTTATTGGTCGGCGAAGTTCTTTTTTTTTTTTTTATTATTATTTTAATGAATAGTCTGCAACGATTTTTAAGTGATGAATAATATTAGGTAGTCAAATGCTTCCTTAATTGTTTTTTTATTGGTCGAGAATGCTTCTTTGCTTTAAGTCAAAAGGTGCCTGGAAAAAAAGAAAACTTGGCCCCAATGCGTATAAATTAAGGACAAACAGAATGAAGAAACTAGCTAGACGGCCAAATGTTAGCATCTTTTTCAATCTTTGAGGAGACAAAGGACAAACATCTAATGAACATTGATGCTACTGAAATAAGATACTGAAATCCAATATTAGTTAAGACTTAATCAGAAAATGAATAGTGCCTATTTTTGACAAATGTTACTACCTAAAGACTCATATTATAGAAAAACTCCAACATTTTGGAGGTTACACCGGCAGTTTCTTATTTTGCTAGGATATATCAATTTTTCTTTTTATTTCAGGATCTTTTTGATTTTAAATACGTTTTCAGCTAAGGTTTATTGAATGATTCATCGCAAATTAAGATGAATGTTGAATGATTACAGAGTGTTCGTAGAAGAAGGAATTGAAAAAGTGATTAAGAAATCCTATCTAACACCTATTTACACTAATTGGAGTGGAGAGCCTTCCAATGGTAACAAAAACTAACCTAATTAATCAAATTTTCCATAAATGGAAAGCTGTTAATGATCAATGACAGAATTAACAACTAAAACTTACCAAAATTAGAAAAATTATATTTGTATATTTCAAGACCATCAGGCATATATCCTAGCTCATGCTAAAGTCAACTCTTTTCGGTTCCTAATTTAGATTCATTAAGTCCCATTATTTTCCAATTAATATTATAAAAATATGCACTTTTTCATCCCCACATGACTCTGTAGTACTTAAGTGACTCCACCTTCCCTCTATTTAGTATAAATACTGCACAAAACCACTAAATCTTAATTCACCACTCAACTTCTTCATTTCTTGCTCATTCTTTTAAGAAAAATGGCTATGTCAAATAGAAAATATGGTTACACAATAATATTTTGCTGAAATCTCTAGATGATAACCGGTGTTCGGTTGGGGGAAAAATTATTTCATACAGCGGTTGCATGATGACGTTGTGCAGCAAATGATTAACATTAAAAGTATTTTTTAAATTATATATAGAGCATTAACTCCCCATCACTCTTTCACAACCATGCATTTACACCAACGAATTGGTTGCACCACCTCATCGTGCAACCACTACACCTAATAATCTCTTCCATTGGAGTTTGAAGTCTATTGATGTTTTTCTTTTCTTTTTGTCCTTTTAGTATTTAGATGATAAGAGCAACCAAAATTTTACTAGTCCAACAGCTAATGAAGGAGTACTTCTGAGAATCTCTAAAGACGTAATCAATAATGCTAATAAATTAAGAGGTACTGAATGATAGATTATGGCTGTATTAAAAAAAAAAAAAAAAATAGAAGAGTATTTCTTTTGCTATTACGTCCACTCAATAACCTAGAATTGCTGATATTTTTATCAATTATTAACCAACTTTTGAAAACCAACAATTTCAACTGCAAATTTACGTAGATCAACGTCATCCATTTTCTGCATAATTGTTCTACTTTATTGAGTACAACTTGCGTCTGTTTCGCTTGTAACGACAACTGAGGGTGTCAAACTTTCAACAAAGCAATATAAGGCTTATAATTTTTTATTGGTCGGCAAAGATTTATTTTTCTTTTGTTGATGAATAAATTGCAAAGATGAGTGATCGACAATTTTGAGTAGTTAAATGCTCCCATGCCTCAAGTCAAAAGGTCCCTGGAAAAAAATGAAACTTGCCCCAAATACAAACAGAATAAGAAACTAGAATCGGACAAAGGTCTTTTTTCTTTTTTCTTTTTTCTTTTTTTCATTAAGTAGGCTTGTGCAAAGAAATTCGTACTGATCGAATCCAGGTTACCAAAAATCGATAGGTACCGATCTTTACCAAATCATAAGGATGATTCGGGTAATTAGTTCATACCAAATTATGATTTTATTTTTACATATTGGGCTATTAATTTCCACATATAGACACATGAAACTGAAATGCCTCTAAAATTAAAGATCCATTAACTATAAATTAAGAAATAACCAGAATTTTGATTACATTTGACATTACCACAAAATCGAACGTATCTCTGTGTGTGCACTATACGATAAACGAATAACATATTACTTAGCGACGCCGGGAATCGGTGAGTATATTTCGCAACGCACATAGCTTAGCTCGCGGATGCTTTGTTGTTCGGCTGGAATCGGTTTTTGCTTTTGAAGCGAAGCTCTCGGCTGTTATTTTGGCAATTTTCAAGGCACGGGAACTTCACGGGCAGTATCTTTGGCTTGAGAGTGATTCAACATACTTTGTTAATTTGTTGGATTCAAGGTCAGATAGAGTCCTGTGGAAATTCCATCCAAGATGGTTATCATGCTTGAATTATATAAAGGTTATTCACTTTCGTGTTTCGCATATCTTTCGGGAGTGCAATAAGGTGGTGGATGCTTTGGCAAATTATGGAGCAACTCATGTTGGAGATCATTGGTGAAACGCTAGTCCATCATTTACTTTAGATTTTGTCAACAATGATTCTTGTAATAGGGAGAATTTTCGTTTTTGTTGACCAGGTGCATTACTTCTTACTTCTTAGTACTTTATTTTTTCATTTTTAATAATATAAGGATGTGTGGTTCGGCTGGTTTTTTGGGGGTGCCAACCTAGTTGGGAAGTTCGGAAGCTAGTAGTCGGCACTTACCCATCCTTTACTCAAAAATAGTTTGTTCACCCAAGAGACAAGAATTCAATGTGCATTCACTATTGATTGTGAATGCATGTAGCGGCCAAGTGTGTGGCTCTTTATACCGTAGGATACAAATTCATCTATCAATTAGTTAATTTAAAAGTTGGGATAAAAACGTCACTCCCCTGTACTTTACCCCCTCTTGCACTTTGCTTCCTAATCTGTTTTTTTTTTTTTTTTTTTTTTTTTTTGCAACTTCCCTCTGTACTATGGACAAATAAGCACTATACCCCTTGAGTCATTTTTCCATCTTTGCGATTCGGAATAGCTACCACCTGCAATACCAAAATAACACAACACTATACCCACCAACCTGAGAAGCAGAAAACTCGCAATATGATCACATGCTATACTGGACCCCACCACCAGTGAGATACGTTCAATTAAACATTGATGGATCTGCACTAGGGAACTCGAGCCTGTCGGGGATCAAGGAGATATTCGAGACGATGAGAGGATCTTTTTGGCAGCTTACTCGTGTTGCATGGGACACCTCGCAAACAATCATGCAGAGTTTAGGGCACTTAGGAATGGGCTACGATCGGCAATACATTTTCATATAACACATCTCATGACTAAATTCGATTCTTTACTTTTCTTACGTACATTGTTTAAGCATGACACATGACCCTCCCCACCTAGCAGGACTCGTCTTGGAAAACTGAACCCTGCTTACTAGCTTCACTGCATTGATGTGGATGTTTTTGGTAAAGGAAGTTGAATATGGAGACAGTCAGATTACACATATTTTCCATTTTTGGGATACATGATTGATCTCTCTTTTGTATTATGAAATGTATGTAGTTGCTACACATACTATCGGATCATGTTTCCCTGTACGTAAACGATTTGCTTATGCTAATAAATAATATATTTGTTTTAATCCCAAAAAGGAAAAAAATATAGAATCTTTTCTAGGAACCACAAGGTAGTATCTAGCAAGGGAAAAACCAGCGTCCCGAAATAATTAGTTGTTAAAGTAAACCAGCTTATAGTTAAGTTGAGAGGCACTGCTGAAATTTTGAAGAATTGTGACAAAGCTAACTGCAGCAGTTCTATCAATCGACATTGGCGCAGGTTGTACTAATCAAGAATATTGAGAGTATCGGTATGTGATATAGCTTTCATCCATTTCCATATAAGCCAGAAATCTCATATATTACATCTTAAGCTCTTATCTTATGACCACTAACGAAAAAAGGAAAAAAAAAAAAAATCAATCAGCAAAACAGAACAATCCCTCAATTACATCAAGAAAACTAATTTTTGATCGATCAATTACATAACTGAATATCAAAATGCTGCCCTCATCAAATTTTGGCACAGCTCAAATTTAATAATGTCAAAGATGAACCAAGAGACAAAAAGAATTTAATTTGAGGCGAACTTCAACAGATTACTACTCGTGGTATATTTTTGATAAATTGGCTCTGCTTCCCATTTACCAAGTACTTGCAAGACTTCATTGCAGCTGAAATTTGCTTGAACATATCAACTTTAGCCGAAAACGCAGTCGATGAAAATCCTTTCTTCAGCTTCTTCAATTTGTTACCAATCTTGATCTTCAACCTATACATTTTGAACCTCAACCATGATGGCTTTGATCTCAATGTATCTGCTTTTTGCATAGACTTGTAAATCAAGAACTGCGCCCTCCGGCTCTTTGTGTCTTCTGGATCTTCATTTAATAGTTTTGAGTAACCATATGTTCTATTTAACATTGCCATTTTTATCGTAAAGTTGTGAGAAAATGAAAGAGAATTGGAGTTGTAGGTTATGGTTGTGATGTTTATGCAGTATTTATATACCAAGTGAGAGAACATAGAGTCACTGAACAGAGTCATGTAGGGATGGAACAGTGCATTTTTCTATATATTTTTCTTTTGAAAATAATGGGACTGCATGAATCTAAAACTGGAAAGTAACAGAGTTGACTTGTCCTTTTATAATATCGTTCACTATTCTTAAGAAATTCTTACAAACTAGACGCAATAGTCTGCAAACAACGTCAATCAAACTAGACAAACCTCGCGATAGACAATAATAAGAAACACATAATCAAATTGCTTTTCGTGAAAATGAGACCAAATTAAAATTCTATGGCCAACCAGACTACCATGCTGGCCTAACAAAGTTGACTTGCCTAGCTAGGATGCCTGATGGGGTCAAACGAAATCTCCATTTTTTTCAAATGGAAAAATTATTATATTCCTTTGGTGGAGAGGATGATACTTGATCATTTGCTTGAGTTAAATGTACTGACTATCGAGTTTGCAGTTTATTGGTTTCTTTTTCTTTATCTTTTTTGTCCTTTTCAGCATTAAGATGTGATGGGAGCAATCAAAATTGTATTAGTCCAACTGTCCTAAGAAGTATTTTCGAGAATCTCTAAACACGTTATTCAATAATGCTAATAAATTAAGAGTTGCTAACTGACAGATTATGGCTGTCCTTTTTAGAAAAACAAGAGGGAATTTTTTTTTAGCCATTATGTTCATTAATGCTGAATAATTTTATCAATTATTCATCAACATTTACAAAGTAACAATTTCAAAATTGCACTTTTGCTTGATTAACGTCACCTATCTTCCGCATTATTGTTCTACTTTATTCAGTTCAACTTGAGGGTGTCAAACTTTCAAACACAGCAAAATGAGGCTATAACTGTTTATTGGTCGGCAGAGAATAATTTATTTTTTGTTTGGTGAAAACTATGCAACGATTTTTGAGTGATGAATAGCTTTGATTAGTTAAATGCTCCCTTGATTTAAGTCAAAAGGTGCCTAGAAAAAAAATGAAAATTTGGCCAAAAACAGAATTAAAGAAACTAGAAAGTCGGCCAAAGGATAGGATCTTTCTATCTTGCAGGGGACAAAGGACAAATAGTTGGGGACAATGCTTTTATCTTGAGCCAATGGCTTTTACAAATACAATCGTATCTGGTGTTATATAGTCTATAGATGCCTTTTGTGAATCATAAAAAGTTTTTGAAGGACTATGAATTATATATTTGTAACTTTTGTAATTTCCTTTGCAGTAAAGAGGTAAAATCTGAATAATTACAAGTCCCGTTATAAAACACGTAACAACAACTCATTGCCGTAGGAGATTCAAAGGTCAAAAGTGATCCGAAGTCGAAAAACCAGGATCAAGATCCCTCTCAAGAAGAGTACACTAGTGTGCTAGTACAAAAGGCATTGCGCGGGAAGACTTCTTGCTACAACCTATGTATTTACTCAAGAAAGAGCGTTTCTAATAAGTGCGCTCGTGTGTCTATTATAGTTAGAGTGGCTACTCTTGGTCATGTGGCTACGCTCATGTCTATTATAGTTAGAGTGGCTACTCTTGGTCATGTGGCTATGCTCATCCATGAACGTGAACTTTTTTGTATCTCCACTACTCTAATTTTGTTTAAGACATTACAGATTTACACATCTACAAACGCCACACACACACGCACACACACACACACACACACACACACACACACACATATATATATATATATATCCACACACACATACTGATATGGTTCTACTTCTATCACACTGCTTTTAGGTACTAACTGCTAACAGGTATAAAATAATGCCCAAGTTGATTGCATGATTTTGTTATATGATGCAACTCAATTGTTATTAGAATGCCCAGAGTAGCAATGAGACCTTCTAGTTATTTGGTTCAGAAAACTAGACAGACAGAAAAATCAAATAAAGTAAACAATCTTTTATGCATTCAGTGACAGTGACTTCTACATTTTGAGATGCAAGAAGTTGGAATGCCTCGACATAAAAAATCAATTGGCTACAATAACCACAACTTTGATACATTTGACATCACAAAAGTAAATTTGTTACTCTTTGCGAGTGATTTGTACCTTGACCAGTTCTAGTTGTGACCACAATTCTACCAAATCAACCAAAAAATTTATAATGTTAAATACGGTAATTACAAACTTAAATACATAAATTGGTCAAAATAAGCATTTCTGACCCTCTTCTCTTATAATGACAATGAAAAGAACTCGCTGCTCAACCACCACCAGCGCCACCAAAGCACAGGCAGTGGAGGCAACACAAGTGATAAGCTTTCCATTTCATGGGATTCATAAGAAGCAGAAACTTCAGAAATTTGACTTCTAAAGTCCAGTAACAGTGATCAATAACATACATATACTCGTTTTATAGACCACATTAGGTAGCTGCGGACCATAGACGACACAAAACAGAACATGACAAAACTTTACAATCACATAAAAAGCCCATGTAGGGATGTGCAATGTTACAATCTTAAAAGATCTTATATTCTACATATTGAAACAGATAACTTACAAAGTTAACTAATTTTCACGCAGCTGTTGTGCCTTATTGTTTTCATCACTATGCAGTCTAACCAACAGATCCTTCAAGCTTTATGCTCATAAGCTGATTTACCTCAGCTCCAAACTCATCAGGGAGTTCATTGAAGACATCCCGACAAAACCCAGAGATCATGGCAGCCATAGCTTTCTCGTAATCAATACCTCTCTGTTGGAAGTAGAATAATTGATCTTCACCGATTTTGGAGGTTGTGGCTTCATGTTCAATGCGCCCTGTGGGGTTCTTTGACTGTTGAACATAACAAGATGAATTACATTAGGCATCTGACATGTTCTCAACATCTTTTAACTGCTCATAACAATGAAGCCTTGTGAATTTGTTCTCATTGGGTCCAAGCTTCTACAGTGGACAAGCTACTATTTTAGAATATTGGAGAACGGCTGGGTTTACTTAGCTTCAAAAGTCTGGACACATAATACATAGCTAAAAAATGAATCCAATATCTTGCAAGAAACAGACATATCTGAAGGCAAAAGTTTCAGTTTTTGCTCGTCGACTTTACCAAGACTGCAGTTTATGATCAAAAGAATGGGTTTCCCAACCTTTACCTATATATGTGACTAATATGACTGGACGCAGAAGATTAGCCTAGCCTGAGCACGAACTACTCATGCTCAAGTCTATCAAAAAAAGAATCTATTTACATAATAAATAAAAATTTGTTGTGTAAATGTAAAACAATTAAGAAGGTCCAGCAAATACAGCAGGGCGTGAAACATAAAGAATAGCATTTCTCTAAGAAAAATGAATTAAAGATTTAGTGATGCATGGACCAAGTATACTTCCAAAAGCTTAAAGATAAAACTACCTAAGACCGTGCGAGGACTCAAATCATTCAAACTAAAGTCAGTCATACCGAAATAACACCTCAAATTATTCAATAAGATCTATAAAGACAGAACGGTAATCATCAATCTGCCAATCCTATTACTATACCATCAAGATTACCCTGTTTTTGCTTACGACCCACTACTCATCACAATTAAGAAAAATGAAAATATGCATTTTACCCTACGCAGCATGATAAATTGCAGAAGAAAGAAAGTACCTGAATATAAGGATAAGTATTGGCAGCAGCATTATCTCCAATGAGCATCGAGTCACACTGAGAGGAATTCTTAGCGTTATCTGCACCAGACATAACTTGTACAAGACCTCTGTAACAATTTCTCGAATGTCCTGCTGAAATTCCTTTAGAAATAATCCTACTTCTAGTATTCTTCCCCTTGTGTATCATCTTCGTACCCGTATCAGCCTGCTGGTAATTATTGGTCAATGCCACAGAATAAAATTCTCCAACCGATTCATCACCCTCTAAAATAACACTTGGGTACTTCCACGTGATAGCTGAACCCGTCTCCACTTGTGTCCATGAGATCTTTGATCGAGGGCCAGCACAAAGTCCTCTCTTTGTA
Source organism: Misopates orontium (assembly GCA_946800315.1). Lineage (NCBI taxonomy): Eukaryota > Viridiplantae > Streptophyta > Magnoliopsida > Lamiales > Plantaginaceae > Misopates > Misopates orontium. The sequence continues at coordinate 4,590,990 of OX326946.1, read as the reverse complement.
ACAAAATTATAGATTCCTCCCTTCCCCTCCTCATCACCCGCATACCAATTTTGGACCGTGGAATACTTTATCTCAGCGCCCGCATGGCAGTACAACTCCACCACTGCTGCGTGCAACTGATTAGTATCATAAGAAGGAGCAGTACACCCTTCCAAGTACTCAACAAAACTGCCTTCCTCGGCAACTATCAAAGTCCTCTCAAACTGCCCCGTCTCCATGGCGTTTATCCTAAAGTACGTAGATATTTGCATAGGACACCTCGTATTCTTCGGTATATACACAAACGACCCATCACTAAACACAGCCGAGTTCAAAGCCGCGTAAAAGTTATCATCTGCAGGAACAACTCTCCCCAAATACTTCCGAACTAAATCTGGATACTCCCTGACAGCCTCCGAGATGGAGCAGAAAATCACACCCGATTTCTCTAGCGTCTTCCTATGAGTCGTGGCAATCGAAACACTATCTAGAACTGCATCTACAGCCACATTAGCCAGCCTATTCCTCTCATTCAAAGGCACACCAAGCTTGTCAAAGTACATAACCAGCTCAGGATCAGCCTCATCAAGACTATTCAAAGTCGGCTTCTTTTTGGGCTCCGAATAGTAACACAAGTCCTGAAAATCGATACTCGGGTACCGATTATCAGACCACGCAGGCTCCTTCATATTAACAAACTTCTCATAACACTTCAACCTATACTCCAACATCCAATCGGGCTCTTTCTTCCTAGACGAAATTAACCTAACAGTTTCTTCAGATAATCCCTTTGGAATAGTAAACGAATCGATTTCTTGATTAAAACCCCACTTATAGTCTCTTTTCAAGAATTTATGAAGTGGGTCGTCGTCATCGGGTGAGGAATTTTTACCTGGAGCATCGATTGTGGTCTTTGAGTCGTAGCTGACGTCAGCCCTAATTTTGGAGAAGCTTCTTGAATTAGGGCTTCTTTGAACGGGGAATTTGGGGGTGAGGTGAAACGAAGACCCTTTGTTGATTTCAGAAATGGGTTGTGGAGAGAATCGCGAGATTCCGTTGGTGAGAAAAGATGCCATTTGATCGAAGAAGCTTTGTTGAAGATGAAGATGAAGATGGAAGTGAATTTGAGACAAAACTACATATATATGTATTATGTGGTCGTTAAGATTCTCTTTGGGTAATGTAGCATGCTGACCACGCGCGCCTTTTACTGTGATGATCATCACAGATTAATTAATTGACTTTTTTTTCTTTTTTCTTTTTTTTGGAAAAAGAAAAACACATAAATTTGGATGTTAGACATCCTAATTATATCTGTTATAAGATTTTACAAGATTTTATATCAGTGCTCATCACACACTACTGGAGTATGTCTGATACGCCGAGTGGCGTATTCGATAACTAAAAAAAGATAATGATATGTTCTCAATAACTTGTCGAATACTTTAACGAGAATGTGTCGAATGTATGCAACAAATCCTGAATCAATATTATATTTTAGGATTTAAGGATGAAAAAATAGAAACACGAAACTTATAAGAAAAGGGGACGTGCATGACAATATACTTCTATACTTAGATCGATGTAACTTTCTTATTCTAAGTTGAGATACTTCTTTCACTTTTACGGCAAGTGAATTTCTTCTTTTTTGAATATTCTGTTGCATTAATTATATGCAATATGTAAGATTTATTTTCTGTTTATATTTTTAATATAATGTTTAAAGTAATATTTTTAGCTATTCTAGTTATATGGTACACTTATTTTTTCTTTCTTTTATAAGACATGAATAATATAACTATGTATTTTTATATATACATATAAGCGTCCAAGTCGTATTCCATCATGAGATTTCTAAAAATCTGTGTCCCAGATCATACTATTAATCTATTTCATTTTTCTTCTATAAAATATATTGAGCGTCTTGGAGAAACTAATATTTAGTACATGTTAGTTGGAAACAAATATAATTACATGAACCCTAAAATCTTTGAACAACTTAATCATCACGTAAATAAGTTTATAAATAAAGGAGATTAGGAGTACCTCTGTATCGTTGCGGGAATACGTTATGACCTTCTTGCAGATAATCGAATAACGAACTGTGAACAACGAACAGCTTTAATGGAGTTTTTTGGTTTCTCCCTTCCAGCCTACAACCTCTAATTTATATCTTTTTCTTGAGTATGTTGTATGATGGACTAAAGTGTATATTTGTAGGAGGGGATGACCAAGTTTCAATATAGGTTAAAATGTAGGACTTAATTCGTCCATCAAAGACGAGTTTTTAGCTAACTCTTAATTGTTTTAAATAATAAATAACAATTATAAAGACTAAAATATATTTCGGAAAACAAGGATTCCTATTAGACCACAATTAAGAAAAGTAAGATGAAATAAAAGACCTAAAATAATTATCTTACATTAATTGCTCGAAGTTAGAACTTGTCCAAGAGTTTAATGAAAAGTGAAATTGAGAATCAATTCCTTTTTGCGACAAAATAAAACACCAAAAAAAAAAGATTAAATAGCACAATATAAACCAAGATTTATTTTAGAATGTGAAGGAAAAAAGACGTGGCATAACATAGTCATATTAGTATTGACTAAACTCCTGATAAATTATTAGTTTTGAACTTTCTAAAGAAAAAACCATCTATCATGGGTTGAGAGAAAACTACTCCACAACTTTCTTCACAACAACATTGACCTAAATAAGATCACACACGTTTTAAGTCAGCCCAAAATAAATGGTCGGGAGCTAAATAAGGGAAGCCAAAAATCCTCTTACATGCTTAAAACATGCAAATGAGAAGAGTGATTTGCGGTAAAACATAATTCTGAAGTTCTAGTTTCAATAGAATGCACTTATAATTATTATTCATTCACATTTTGTATTTGATCTTTTCACTTATTTGTGCAAGTTTAGAGATTTTATGTTATAGAAAAATATATCTAAAAGTCTCAGTTTCAGCTAGTTCATGACCAATTTTAGAATCGAAAGTAAAGAGAAAACACACAAAATTGTCCGAAGCACACAACCCGAAAACGAAAATAAGGAAATTTTCTTCCAAGAACTAAATTATCACACAACAATTGGACCTCAGACAAATATTATGAATCCCAAAAGCTAAAACGGAGCCACACAGGTGAGTTTCTGTCTGAGAATATACGTATATATCAATCATCTCTATAAACTTGAGCTTTCATAAATTCGACGACAACTTAAGACAGGAAGGCTAATCATGTTTTTTCTATAGGCAAGAAAAAGGGCACCTTCGTTTTTTCGTGACGCGTCAATCAATGAGTTCTTGATGTAGTCTTGCTTGTATGGTAATTGAGGTGAGAATTTATGTATTAATCATCACTACATGATTGTTTGTCTTTATCTTATACCTCCCATTTTCTAGGAGATTATCTTATATCCCTGAGTTTGTTAAATTGCATCTATTTTGCAGGGAAACTGCTGATGCTGACAAGTTCAGCCCTTTCATCAGCAGTTGTCCCTAGAAATGGCAAGAGTATCTGAGGTTTCATAGTTGAATACAACAAATATATCAAATACCCTTTCTTGAGAAACTTTAAGGGTAATATCACATTCTATGGCATCTTAGTACAGAAAATTGTTTTCATAAATGTTTATTAATTAATCACATGAACTCTATTTTTTCATCTTTTGTTGCAGTAGTTGGATTCAGTTCAGATGAATCAGACATAGTGCAGTAGAGTTGTGTTTAAGGTTGTTCGTTTGCACCAGAGCATTTTTCAGATGACAGATGTTCCCGTATACCGTCCAGGAAAGCGCAAACGTGGTCGTCCCCGTAAGGACAGCAATCTTTTAAGAGAACACGGCTTATTTTCACCAGTAAATACTAGTAACATCACAAAAACTCAAACTCCCGAGGTAAGAAGTCCTCGCTCCCCTCATGACCCGAGAACGATTGGAAATGTCGACGTCTACCATAGAGATGGCACAAGCGATGGCATGGTGGGGAGGATGATTTACGGCGTTATTGAAGGATCATTCGATGCTGGATATTTCATATCTGTAAGAATGTCTAATAGTAACACACCTTTTCGGGGCGTGATCTTTCATTCCCAGAAGGTTGTTCCCATAACAGCGACAAATGATATTGCTCCTAACGCGAAAATGTATCAAAGAAGAGAAATCCCAGTTCCAGCTTACAATCTTCAAAGCTGCGTTAGTCCTCCAGCAAGAAAAGTGATCATGCAACCTTCTCATGTAACAAAACATGAAATTTTGCACAATTTTCGACCTTCTACGTCTCAGTCGTTCTCCCTGAATGATAAATTTACCAGTCATTCAGCGTTTATGTTAGCTGAAGATATGATGCCAAGGAACAACTCGTGCTCTAATTTTGGCGAAAAAATGGCAAATCGGAGTGAGGCAATGCAAATGTTTGGGTATTCTGCACCATCAAAAGACTCGAGGAACATAGCAGAATCATCGTTTAATGCAACAATCAATAGTTTGCTTGGAGATGAAAGCATCAATCAAAATCATAAGCCTCCTACTATGGTTAATCAACATAAACAGAACCACTCAGTTATTGAAACTCACCAGAATTTCATGGCAAATACACCTCAATCCACATATGAGACTCAACATCATGACAATGAGATGATTCGTAGCGAAATGGAAGGCAAGAATGATTTTGTTCACAATGGATGGCAAAGCCCCACGTCTCAGCTGCAGCAAGAAGTCGCTCAACAACAACATTCGGTACCTAAAGAGTCACAAGCCGTTAACACAGAGCATGGGCAAAGTAATATGTCTTATCATCAAAGCGAAAGGAACACCACAGATAATTATTACCAAAATCAGTTTACTTTTCAATCTCATTCTGAATCTCAGGACCATCGGTTTTCTGGGTCCAGTATGCATTTTGTAGATCACGTTACAAACAGTCCGAACCTGGAGTTAGACCTTGCTTCCGCAATGCAGGAAAGTTCTTCAGCTAATGATCAAGCCTTATACGAACTCAGAAATCGTAATCTCGGGTACCACCAAGCATTAGTATCCGGAAATCCCCTTTTGCTACCTCCAGATCTTAGCGGAGAGAATCTAGAGTTCAAATCAAGTAACAATACCCCACAACAAACAAATTTGAAGGTGAAATCAGGAATTGTAGAAACTGAGGAAAGGTTTCAGGGTGAAAGTTACGTTGAAGCTGGTGCACGATCTGCACAAGAACACAGAGAAGATGCAACATTCAAGTTGGAGCTTGGTACTACACAATTAGATGGGGAGAGAAGATCTGGAGCGCAAATGCCTTCATCGACTGGTTGCATTACTGACATGGATTTTGTTCTCAGCGAAGTTATGCCATCTTCAGACTCTCAAGGCCATCAACGCAACGTCCATGGAACTAACGAAGCATATATGAGAAGTCCCAAGAACTGATCCATTTTTGCTATCAAAATATTCTATCATATTTACTATAGTTGAGGAGTAAAATGTCGCTCATGCAGTTATTTCTAATGTTGTGGAGAAATAGCTCAAGTTGTACATTATCTCATATTGCTCTTTTTCCTACTTTCTAGAGATTATATTCAAGCTTTTTAATAAGTTATTACATCACATTTTTGTTGAACAGGTTATCTTGTCTCTTTTGGCCATTGTATTGTGTTTAGTCCTTTTGAACTATCTTAGAAGATGTTACCAAACTAAACTAATCTAATTTTTTAATGATTTATGAATCTTCATTGTAATTTTCTTGATCAGATTCAAACTTTGCTCCACAATTGTACACTGTTATTAATCCTGATTTGAAATTGGCGGCATCCCTCGTATAAGTTTCTTAACTTCTACAGAAGTTTTCCAATCTAAATTGAAGAACTGAACCTTTTGTTTAAATGTCAAAAGACATCCAAAAGAAACAACTATTACTTTAGACAAGATACAACACATATAGACGGGGAAAGAGTTGAACCAAAACACTTTAACTAAGATATATGACATGGGAATGCCACTATGCAACGACATACTACGTAAGAAAATACAACAATAAATTTGCACGAACATGTAACTCACAAAGTCTATGTGCTACATGAAGAATATGGTCATCCCGCAAGATGAATCTTCATGCAACACTACAAAATTCTTCTATATAGAAATAAAACATCATCTGAGATCGAAACATCAAAGTAACAATAGTATTAAGAGATAAGGTCACAAGAGAGCAAATCACTTCAGCAACCTCACAAAATACATAAAATGTGCCTATATCGTTTGTACGTAAGTGAAAATCAAGTGTGGATACGCAATGGCCATGAAACTAGCGACGTTAAAATATATTTATCTTTTATCAGGATAATGTATCTCACAGACTAACAATGCCGCTCAACACTCATCTCAAAATTCTAGCTCATTACATTATGTTACTTGGTTAAGTTTTGTAACTAACTACATATATAACTAAATATAGTTGGGGTTGGGTCGACCGTCTCTGCGCCCTCCCCCTCCAACTTGTCCAAGTATTTAATATTGTGCAGATACAATACTACGACATGAATATAACTATTTATTGATATTATGTATTAGGGATAAAAGCGTTAAACCTCCTATACTTTACCCCATGTTGCATTTTGCTCCCTATCTTTTTAATTTTTGCAACTTGCCTCATGTACTATGGATAAATAAGCACTTTGCCCCCTAAGTCATTTTTTTTACCGTTGGATGTTGACACATGTCACCATTTTTTGCAGTTTAATTTGGATTCAGGGGGCAAAGTGCTTATTTATCCATAGTACAAGGGACAAGTCTCCAAAAATAAAAAAATAAGGACAAAACGCAATCGGGGCATAGTATAAAGGGTTTAATGCTTTTATCCTTATGTATTAATATAAATTACTTAATCTATACAATAAACCTATACCGCATAAAAAGAAATAGGGATAATATCACTCACACCCCCTGAGGTTTGGTGTAATATCAGTAACACCCCCTGAGGTTTCAATAATATCAGTGACACCCCCTGAGGTTTGATTTTCAGGGGGTGTCACTTATAAAATGACACTTGTACCCTTTAGTTTAATATTACCTAAAACTTCTAAAAATAAAAGACACAAGTACCCTTTATTGTTCAAATAATAATATCAACTAAGAATATCGTTGATCATCTTGCATAAATAAAACAATTCCTATATTTAATACTAAGAAGACAAAAGAAAGTCATTTGTAACCCTAGTCATTTTAAGATTAGGTGGCTCTTTCCTTAGTATGAATTATATTGCCAAAACTCCAGGAATGACTCTATATAATACGTCAAGAATATAAAGTTAACATCACTATAAACAATTATTTTATCTACAAAAATTGTTTCGTAGTTATGAATTAAAACAAATTAATTTTGACTGGGATACGTTAGTATTCAGATCAGAATATTTCTTTTACTAACAACAGAACTAAGATTTTTGATTTAACAAGAAAACAAACGATTTAACAAAATGTAAAGGACAACAAAAAAAAAAACAAAAAAAGTACTTGTGTCTTTTAATTATATTATTGTTTGGTTTTATTACTTGAACAATAAAGGGTACTTGTGTATTTTAATTATTGAAGGGTATTTTGTAATATTAAATTAAAGGGTACAAGTGTCCTTTTAAAAGTGACACCCCCTGAAAATCAAACCTCAGGGGGTGTCACTGATATTATTCAAACCTCAGGGGATGTGAGTGATATTATCCCAAAGAAATAATATATAATACGGCAGTAACGTCTTAACACAAGAATCCATCTATTTTAAAATTAAGTTATATAATAATCCGAGCAAAATATGCCAAGAACATAGCGTAAGAAAGTGCCAACATCTTGCAGGCATTGATTTTCACTATACTAAAATATATATCCTCAATTTCCCATAAATAGGTTTACTTTAAGCAGCTAATTTTGACGAGCCAATAGCATTTCTTTTCCCAATTCATCAACTACCCTTCTTAACCACCATCACTATTATTTAGAAGTTACTAAGTTAGAACAAGCAACAAAATTAAACAGAGCAATATATCCATCTCCAACTCTGAAAACCACAAGTAGTGGCCACAAACAATATTTCACAATCATCATCTTCTTCTTCTCTAATCAATGGCGTTCTACCCCTATTCCACCAACTATTTTTTCCCCTCTTCTCGTCTTTTGCCTTATCATTTCGTCCCCGAAAACTACGTCCACTGGACACAAACCCCTGAATCCCACGTCTACTCTGCCGACATCCCAGGTTAGTTTCGCGAAAACCTTTTAAGTTTTAACGGGTTTTTATCCGTGATGTCGTTTGTTTATTTAAACTCAAGTTTGTAGAGAGAATTGACATTAATTAATTTAAATATAGATATATCTATATTCTCCGACACGCTCACTCGCGTGCAGATGTAAATCATTTTGCCGCGCTAATTTTTGATAAGTGTGTTGCATTGGTATTTCAACATAGAACCCTTTCTCTGGCCTGGCTCTGATATCATATTGAACTGTTTAAGCTCTAACACCATATTAAAATCTGTTGCCTCTTTAAAAGTTTAAGCTCGCGGCAGAAGATTGACATTTATTAATTTATATATGTATATACTCCAACAGATTTAGTTCAAAATTTGACATTTTTGAAATTGTGTGGCAGGTGTGAGGAAAGAGGAGATAAAAGTGGAGTTGGAGGATTCGAGGTACCTTATTATAAGAACTGAGGCGGCTAGTGTTTTAACAGGAGAGCCTTGTCGGAGTTTTAACCGGAAATTCCGGTTGCCGGGAGAGGTGGATGTCGATGGAATCTCCGCGGAGTATGTTGCCGGAGTTTTGACGGTGACGGTGCCGAGGACGTTTGTTAGGAGGGGATTTTATATTGATCCGGCTGATAGGCCTCAAAGTGTGCATCTTCTTGCAAGGGCTGCTTGAATGTTCTTGTCCTAAAATTGCTTAACTACTTTGATTAGTGTTTTAAGGTATGGATTCATGTGTTTTAATTGATTTTCAAGCATAGATTCTTGGATCGAAATGTATAAAAGTTTGTAGAATTTAGTTAAGAATGACTTAAGTTTATGTTATGGTGAATTTGTTATTTTTTGTTTTGTTAAACTTTCTAGATTTACTTTGCAGAATAATGCTCAGCTCGCTAACTTTCTTACAATGTACAAATTAATTAAATGAAAATGCATAAAATCCTCTCCAGTAAAACCCTCAGTGTTATGTTATTTTTTTATAAAATCTCCTGAATATCAAATATCAAATATCAAAAATCTTGTACAAGAATCCAATCCCCTTTGTGTTTATTTTAATAGAGAGTTCACTGCACTCGCTCCATCTATAGTTTTAGCACTTTAAAGGGATTTGATGCAAAGCCTTTAGTAACATCGAGAGGCATTTAAAAAAAGACACTAGAATATTTGGTGCATTTTGAGTTTGATGCATTCTTTCTCTATTGATTAAGTTGATGTAGGCGAAATTTGGTGGATGGCTGGGACATTTAGGTCACAAAGCACCTAATAATTTGGAAACATTGACTTATCCAAACAGAAGGTAGCACATGTCGACTGTTTGCACTTTGCATGGTCCTGATTTCTGAGCCTCGATTCCCAAAAAATGAGGGATCAGAATTCCAAGAAATCTTGCCGCAAAGTGTATATATTTAAATTATAAAAAAAAAGTGTATTATATTTTTACATGCACATAAAAATACTTTCATTATTTGTGAATATCATGGCACAACAATTCACTTAAGGGTTTGTTTGGAGGCACCATTAAACCAACAAATTCTCGAAGTAAGGAGAGGGAAAAAGAGCTTCAACGGCAGTCAATTTCTCTTTTACTAGTTTTTGTTAAAATAATACGTTACGAACAAAGTTAAGAACCATTATAAGTTTTTTGACTTGTTGAATGATGGGTGTTGTAAGAGTTAGTAGAAATGTAGAATTGTTCATTCATTATTTGAATTAAGCTGTCAAAGTTGCTTTTAACTAAAAGGTGAGAGAATTTGTATGTCTTTTTGAAAAGATACTTAAAATATGAATTAGGTTCTGTTAAATTTAAAGTGATTATTTCCTTTCCAAAGCATTTAATAGTAGTATAGACTAATCTCTTATATGCTTTTTTAAAACAAATCAAACAAACTTCAGTAATGTAAATACTTAAAAACTGTTTGTACAAACTCAATAATTAATAAATACTTTTTACTAAATCCTAGCCGAACGCTGGATATTTTTGGGATTCCGATTCTGTTGGGCTTCTGAAAAGATATTTGACGGTTGTGCAGCAGCCCAATGGGACCCACCGCCACATTATCTTACGTGAGTGATTATTAAAGTGGCTACTGATATTGAAAGCTGCAACTTGCCAAATTTATTAATCACAATTCCCAATATAAAGTTTTAACTACCACTATTCTATTCTAAAGTTCTGAAAGAAACTTACAACTTGCATTATTAACAGCACAGCTAAGATATTTTCCACCCTTAAACTATTAATTATTTCATGGTTCAGACGACAACCTTACAATTGTAATTTGTTAGTTTAGTCGGTGGGATTAGACAGATATTAACACGCAAACTCACTTACGGGTGAAAGTTTCATTTGATTCGATATGTACTTGACCGGTTTGCACAAAAAAATATAAATCAGAAATATTTTTTTAAACATTGGGATAAGAATAGATTAGGTAATAAGTCACATATTATAACTTTAAATACACGAAACAAAATAGTTATACTCGAAGTTTTCATACACAAATTGCGAACGTCTATATGATAAGAGTATTTCCAGTAACTCTTGAAATGCTTCAAGAATAAATGAGATGCCACTAGAAAACTTGCAAAATACATATGTATGTATATACGAACGGTCTACATAATACATGATTAAGATTGTGTCATATCGTCATAATATTCCATCTATGTTAGATTTGGTCTACCTAAATACTTTTTTGAGGTATCAAAAACTACTTGTTACACTAAAAACATGAGATGATAAGTTGAGTTAACATGATTCTAGTTGAAATTTCAATTCCCTATGGCATAGCGGCATGCCAAATACAAACAATTAAAAGTCTCGCAGAATGATGTAGAAAAGAAAAGGTGGAAATGAGAAAGAAACAAAGACCACGTATAATTGTGATATTCCCCTTCATGCATTTGTGATCATTTTAAGGAGCTCAGCAGCCTCCTTTAATCTTCTTTGGGCATGTTCTTTTGCTACCAAGTTTCTTGCATTCCTGTACTCATTAAAACAGAAATAATTTCAGCATATAGTCTATATTAGAAAGAAAATATTATGGCTCAAATTACTGCTAAGTACATATGTACCTCGTATCATTTGCTGCCTTTCTTGCAAGTTCCTCAACAAGATTGTTTAACCTCTTCAATAGGGCCGGTGACTTGCGGATAGTCATCGCACCTTTTACATTCTGGCAAATTCTCTTCAACAATTCAGAGGCAATGAAGTATCCCTCTTCTTTGTTTCTGGTAAAAAGAAAACGCAAGAAAATGAATCGTTATGCCTACGAAGAAATTATTTGTTAGTCATAGTTCATGGCATTATATTGAACGCACTTTAGGAACTCGAAAAGAACTATTTCCACACATCCAGGGCTTTCAACCAGAACTTCCGTGAGGTGGGGATAGCGGGCAAGATTCCTGAGAGTAGAGAGAGCATGTTTAAGAACTTGCTGATCTGGTATGCTCCGGCTCACAGATCGTATTAACTTCAGTAGAGTACCAATGGCACCAGCAGCAACAAGCTCGTCACAACATCTTTGAGAAAGTTCAGTTGCCACAGCTGTAAAAACATAAAACAGATTATGACATTGATTTATCATTACCAACTCTTTGCAGGGACTGTGTGACTATATTGAAGTTCGTAATGCTACGAAAAAGATGTTTTTAAAAACTGGAACAACTCAAGGGACAGACAGGAGTTAAAAAAGCTTACATATAGTTGCACAGATATGCAAAATGTTACTGATACTTCTCATGCTCAAAAGTTCTGATAATGCTGCGACAAGTCTGTTTATCAAGCGCCTGCTATCATCCACATTTGCAGCAGATTTTTGCATTCTCAAGCGTAAGTCCAGTAGCTGACCTCTTGCTTGTTTCCGAGCAAGATAACCTTTCCAGGTCGACTGTCATTAATAATTTTTAGAAAGATGGCACATTAGTTTAAGAAGGCGAGAGCGATAACCAGCACTAAGATGCAATTCCAGTTATGCTGCTGAATGAATAACATTAAAAAAGAAAGTGGCTGTATCTAAATATGATTTTCTGATCAAGCAGAAAACAACTAAGCTGCACTTCATAGCATGGCACTAACGTGAAGAGTGGTATGGAAGTAGAGAGTAAGACAAAGTCTGGTTTCACTTCTGGAAAGATAAGAGAACAAGATTGTTTCACTCAATAAAAGGAAAGAAAGTTCTGTTTGTTTTAGCCCAAAGTCATTTTCTATTCTGTATGGCTCAAACTGGACAGGAAAGAGCTCGAGAATGGAAAGCTGACAAACTGTCTACGGCTAAGGCTACATGTGGTTGGAAAGTGTGTCTCCGTCCTAGGCAACTTTTACGTTTCTCAAATCCAACAAAGAAGGGTGCATGCAGCAAAGGCCAAGAAGCGGCCTCTGAAAGTGTTTGCAAACATGATTATCATCATACATGATATACAGACATTAAAACGTAATGAAGCATGCAAAAGTCAAATGTGAAAATGACTCACTTGAATCACAATAGCACGCTTCTCCTTTCTTTTAGCCATCTGCCTAGTCATCCATCCTCTATAATGTGATTGAATAACAATGGCCGCCTTTGTTTTCTTTTTAACTTGAAGAACATCCCTCCACCATCTTTGCAACTTCACAACAGAAACATGATTTTGATCATATATTCATCCATTACAAAGCAGAATGAAGCGTGAAAGGTTATGAGTAAAAATATCTCACTTGAATTGCAACTGCATGCTTTTTTTCTTTCTTAGCCATTTGCCTCGCTGTCCATCCTCGAAAATGTGATTGGATAACGATTGCTGACCTTGTTTTCACCTTAAGTAGTAGAACATCCCTCCACCATTTTTGCAACTTTACAACAGATTTTAGGATTATCTGCGATTCAAGACCCTGGAAGCTATGGCAGCTATGGCTTAAGGCCTTTCCACAGCAGGAAGCTCCTCCTATAGCACATCGACAAAGTAGCTGGAGTTGAAATCTATAAAATTGAGATAAGAAAGAATTCGGCAGCTGAAATAATTATAAGGAATTACCCAAAAGCCTTTTCCTAGTATTTTCTCCCCTTATGAAACTTTGTATATCAGTAGAAGCACACTTCTCAGAAAGGAATGCTTTGCGAAGCTTCATGCAATGAAAAGCACTTTGTATCCTCTTGGCAGAATCTTTCTGTAACAAGAACTTTTTCCTTTGCAACCACGCTCGGCAGTAACTCTGATGCACATCAACAAAATAATAACATTTAAAGATACAATAAACTGGAACTGGAAACCATATGACCTTGAACAAAACAATATATGCTAAAACCTTACCTGCATCGTAGTAAAAATGTGCTTTTCCCTGTAAGATTTTCTACGAGCTATCCATCCACGAACATGAGATTGTATAATGATTGCTGATGAATTCTCCACTTTGTGGATCTGGAAATCCCTCATACTCTTCAAACGCCGAAAACTCTTTTGAATAGTTCTTATTGCTTGCATCCTGTCCGCAAAACTCTTCCTCATTAACCATCCACGATAATGACTCTGGATTTTAGTTGCAGCAGAGTTCTTAGTTTGGACAGATTTGCGAAAGATGAAATCTTTCCAGGAATGCTGAATTGTAATTGCTGCTGCTGCCTGGGTATCACCAAGATTACCCTCTTCAGACATTTTAACGTTCTGTGGGACCTTTTGACTAAAGACAGACGTAGCTTTCCATCCATGAATGTAGCTTTGGACGGCAGTGGCAGCGTTGACATCATCAGTAGTATCCGTTTGATTACACGAGTTACTTCCATAATGATGCTTGTGAAAGATCCAGGCCCTTGCGGCCTGCTGAATAATGATCACAGACTTTTTCAAATTAACAAAGTAATGCCTGTCAACCATAAAGGTAACATATTTTCCAAACTTGTCCGAGTGCTTCCCCCTATCTGCATGGTTAGCCCTAAATCAGAAAGCTTCCAGGAAGAACAAAACCTAAAAGTTTACATGTGATATACATTATGTGACAAAACGTACTTGATAATGATCTTTGCTCACCCCTTGCTCCGTACCTATTCCCTGATACTTTGTTCCTCACTGATAACCAAGCCAAAGTGGCACTTTGCAGGACTAAAGATGCATCTAGTATTCTCAAATAAGTTCGGCGTTCCACCATTCGCCTAAACTGAGACTGTATTATAGTCGCAGCATTCTCTGAAACAGCAAATTAGATTCAGCTCAAATAGTATATTGATTAACAAGTCTTAAGCATACAAAATTTAAGAAAAGGAAGCACAGTTAACATTTTACTTCAAGGTCTGATCAATAAAAGATAATGTTACATAAGTTTCATGTTACAACACGTGAATGAGTTAATTAAGCAATATCTGATTTAAGGAGTTATTATAAGTGCCATCCAGTTACCTGGCACTTTAGTAGACATGCAATTAGACGTTACGAACAATTAGATGTTTAATACAAGATAATCTACCGCGATACTGTCTGTCCAATTTGCAACAAGAGTACATATCGACAAAACTCTCTTTCTTGAAGAAACAAACAAATGTCTACTAGACTATTCTTCTGATGATCTTTACCTCGTTGAATAATGCTGCTATTTTGGCCAGCTGGAAATCGACTGCACTTGCCATTCTGCTGAGCCATATCTTGCCACCAAGCCATAATTGCCTTAAAATCTCTCGTCCCGTCTGCATTAATTGGTTATACTGCATAAGTGTCTAAAAGACTTATCATTAGAAAGCTAATATAGCTAGAAGGCTGTATGACGTGTTTCCCGAGAAGACTTTTTTACTCCAGAAGGGCATATTCCTCAACAAAGATCCTATGATGTATTTAAAACCCTTTTGGAACCACCCAGAGCCCAGAGGTATTTTTTCGATTGAAATTGCAAAAAGATTGCCCTCGACCATCCAATTTTTTCTGCCTGATTACTTAGAATGTCTAAGAAAGTATATGTAACTTCTATTCATGCTATTGGCCGAAATGTTTCAAAAAAGTTCTGAGATTGAGATTCTATAACTGTATTCCTGTATGAATTTGCAAGAGCAGTGATAAGCCAAAGCAGGCTATAACTTGACAAAAGAATAGAAAATCAGGACAGACCTTGCCCATTATTGCACTTTGTACTTAAACGTCTGGTGCTTGGAGTTTGACAACTGAAGCCGAGCAGTTTATGAAAATTTAGTTTGTCCTGAAAAGAATACCAAAGAGCCAAAATGAATTCGCAGACGCCAACTTGTGAAATTACGTGAAACAAACTGTTCTGAACCTCACCATGTTTCTTTTTACAAGTAGCTGAACTGATAGAAACGCCAAGAGGACTACTACTGTCTGACCATTACATGCACCATTATGTTCAAGTATGTCACTGACTTGTAAAACCTGCAGGCAACAGAAACAATATCAGCTTAAATAAATGTTTTGCGGAACACCACTGTCTCATGCTACATGATGGTAGAATCCATCTTTGCATTACAAACTTTAAGCATCTAGCCAAGCTATCTCATGGATTGTGGTTGCCTGGGCAATCTACAGATTTATGACAAATAACCATGATGACAGGCGAGAACAGCCAACCCAAGGTACCGACTAATGGAAACATATTAGGTCCGTGTAACCAGATTACAGACTTGAGCACCTCTGCTATCATGATAAACTGCCTGGCTACAAACCAAAGCTGATAGACCCACTCTAACCTACGCTATACATAGAAGTGAATTTTAGTCACAGATACCTTTAGTCAGATCAAATGAGCTAGGCTCAAGCTTTTCCAGCCAAGATCAATCAATTATACACATCCTATTCTGACGTAGCAATAGCATCATATGCATGACGTTATTGTTTTGTTCAAAAAATAAGTGATAAAGATAGCAACAAACACTTCAACTTGAGTTCTGAAAACGAAAGAACACACCAAGAGCTGATCCGAACTAAGAAGTTTTTTGCTTACGTTACACGTAAATGCTCAACTAGTACTAAGTTAGTATATATTATCAATCTATTCCTTGCTGCTTAGCAAGATAAAACTGAGATATATGTGTTCCTTTTAAACCCATAACTGCTAGTGCATATTAATATGAAATTTATCATTACCTCTGGAAAGTTCCCTAACAGCGATGTTAGTTTCTGAGTAAGTAAAAAGTTGTGCACTGCATCAGTATACTCAATTGCAGACATGATTGAAACTTCTCTTTCTGTTCCATCTGGGTCCTGTGAGATCATAGTAAAATGAGGTCCAAAAATCCAATAAAACTGTGATAAAAGGAACTACTAATAAACAAATATATCCTGCCACCTTGAAAGAACATGAACAGTCATGTTCCTTGCGGAAATAATAATCAAGCAAGCACCACATGGCCTTTCCATCCAATAAGGAAGATTGACTTTCAACCTTTAATTCGTAAGTTTCGCAGACAGCCTGAAACAAAGATTGATTTTTGTTTTTAGCGCAAAAATATAGCAAGTTCACCAAAAATGAAAGGGGAATAAGAGGGGAAAATGCAAGTACTCAAATACACGAGTGAATTTATCTGTTAAGAAGTTCACTCTCCATTCTTTCCTCCACTCACTTTCTCCTCTATTTACAATGTACAGTTTAGCAACTCATCACTTGTGTTTATGGTTCCTAGCATGGATACCTTTTAAGGTCTACTAGGTTACCTCTTCAAACCTATTCGAAGACTGGAGAGGGAGGCTAATCATGTAACTTAACAAATTATCAATATCATATCAATAAAGTTCTACAGTCAGTTGCTTCACCTCATTTTCCCCACACCTGCAGTCTGTGCCAACAATTTCCATAAGCATCACAAGATGCATCAGAGATGTACAATTAAGAGTTAAATAAATACCTTAATCCAACTTAGAAGCAAATCGTAGAGCGTCTGGGTACTCGAATTTTCCTGGAAAACAGTGAAGACTTTAAAACAAGAATACTAATATAACACTTATCTTTGTATTGGCTGAATTATTTGAAAGCATAGAAGCATAAATAAATCGATAATTATACGGAAATTGTTTATCATGAAGCGGCAATAACAAGAATAGTGACTTTGAACCATACCTCAACCGCTCCGCGAATGAGTGAAATTTCTTCTGCTAAAATTGTTCTATTGATTAACAAGGGGAGCTGCAAAAACAAAAGTGCTAAATGAGAAACTTCTTTCCTGGAGTTGGAGTCTTTAGTGACACTTAGTTCCTTTACACACAAAAAGAGAGACTGGACAAAATATATCTTACTGAGAATATAATAAAGAATATCATTTGATACCCAGTGCTACAACTATGAGTTCAATACACAAGAAAAATATGAAAACACAGTGTGGAAGAAATATCACTACTCACCTGTAGGTGAACAAACATGTTCCAAAGCAAAGCAAGCGTAAGCTCCTTGTCCCCATTAACTATATCTTCTGCAATAACTTCTGTTTCATCTTCATCAGTTACTGGTATACCAGCCTTCTTCAGATATTGCAGTGCAATACCACAATTAACGAGATTTTTCTTCTGAGTATCAGAGGGAACTACCACTTTCTGTCAAACCAATTAAAGAAATCAGCAATCATATCATTGTCAGCAGAAAAAACTTGAAAAGTAAGACAACCTTATAATCTGTTTAAAGTAACCAGACCATGAGAATGGAGGAATCGTGTTTTAAGAGTTCAATTGCTCTGCAGAGTCGGACACCATCTTGGATGTCTTCAAATAGATCAGTGACTTTGAAGTCATACTCAATCAAGGGAATCTGTAAAAGAAAAAAACAGTATATATTAATGTTATGCAAGTAAAAATTAGCTTTGACACAGGGTAAACATGAGACAAGTTGCTTACTTGCTGGTATGTTACTTTATATCCAATAATCACTAGATGTGTGAGAAGATTACCCTCCCCATGCATAACATCAGAAGATAGAAAATCTAACTTCGTGAAAAAAGACAGAAAGAAGTTGAGCCAAATATTAGTAATTAGGATAAAAACCAAACAGCATAAGCACAATCGTATCGATATTGAAGAAAAGGTTTCGGTTACCAATAATCAGCTGTCGGCTTGATTTAATGTTGGAGTTTGAAGAGAATAACAAAGGCGATCCACCATCCTTTCCATCAATGCCATACTTAAGGGGAAGACTTGTATGAGATTTGGCTCTATCAAGTATGATCACAAGTAACAAAAATCTCTTCAAGATGACATTTCCCAGCTTTTCATAGTAACCTGGTCTATATAAACCCTCGACCTGCTTGTTGTACGCATAATCTTTAGCCAGACCAGTGTGAGAGAGAAACTGCTTTTCGATGACCATCCTCAAGAATGCAGTTTCTTGTTCACAATTAACATCACTTTCAGGCAACAAGGATTCTCCACCCAACAGTATGTATAAACCAATCCGAAGCCAAATTTGGTTATAACACAAGAGAACTCTCATGGCTTTCTCCTTCATCCCTACATCACTTACTATAGGACAACTTGCCCTCATCTTCAACCGTCCTTCATCAATGTTCTAATAAAGAGAGTAGACACGAAGCAAAAACGGGTTAAGCACACTGCAATAGAAACTTTTTGTAGCACAAGTATTTCAAGGTAAACAGTGAAACTGGAAGAAAGAAACACAGAACCAATAAAAAAATCACAACTTGCAGGTGTTGTTAATGCACCAAACTCGTGAATATGCCAAAAATACAAACAGAAGTGAGATGACGAAAAGGCAGTTAGGTCTACTTAAACACAACTTAAGTAATGCCATTTTTTTTATTCGATTTCTCAACATACGCCATTCTCTCTACCTACTAAAGGACTGTAATTCTGTAGAGTGTCAAACCTTTGTCACTTGAGCCATTCCATCCAAAATATCCTTGCAAGCTGCCGAGCTCAAATACATCCTCATTCTCTCCTTCAAATCCTCAAAACTACATATCTCGTGCAACGAAGCCCTCAGTCCTGAAAATCTAGAACCCGACAACTCATTCTTTTTCCCTCCCTCGTCACTCCACGACAAGTCCCTCTGCCTCTTCGGACCTCTCCAAACCCCATCAACCCCCACCTGACGGCCCGACCCGCTCTCCCTCTTCCCATTCACCGCCAATTCATTCGCCCTACCACCACCGACAAAATTCAAATCAGAACTACCAATCTCTCCAGTGAAGTTAGCCTGATCACAGCCACACGAGCTCGGGTTCTCGAACAAGAAATTCAGCCACACGGTGAGCGACCTCGCGAGCGATTTTACCGATTTCTCTTTCTCGGTTTGCGCCTTACGTGCGGACTTCGACTGCTCAAGCTCGAACGCCTTCAATTTACGCGACGCCTTCGATTTCAGAGCCGATGTTTTGACACCGACGACGCCACGGCGCGCAGACGAAGCGGGGGTGTTCTTCGAGGCGGTGAAATATTGCGGTGAGTTATTGAAATTAGGAGGAGCTATTATTGAGGGGTGGTGTTGTTGTTTGGGGGTTTTCAAATTTGAAATGTCTCTAAAAATTGAAGATGATGATGATGATGATGATTGAGGATTTGGCAATGGCGAGTTGAAGTACGGATTCAGATTCGTTTTCCGTTTTCTTGATTCCATTTTCTTCTTCTTTGTGTTGGAGTGATTTTCTGAGGGTTTGTCTGAAGAGAAGTAAAATCTGATTTGAGGACCGTTTGAGAATTTAAATTTTGAATGTGTAAACGGCGGTTTTGTTGACAGGGAGGATGATAAATTGACGATTTTGCCCTCCGTGTATGCTTCTTTTGACGCTTTTGTTTTAACTTTTAACACGAAAAATATTAAAGAAAAATTATTTTATGCAACACTGACGTGGTGCAACCAACGTTCAAGTAACAATAATTTCTTAAAATATAGGAACCAGCCACCCTACAGTCTCATCTCAACCGTGTATTTACACTAATAACCGACTTGTTGTGCCACCTCATCGTACAACGGTTCCACGAAATAATCTCTCCTTATTTAATAGGGATTATTAGGTATAATGGTTGTACTGTGAGGTGGTACAACAAATCGGTTATTAATGTAAATGTATGATTGGGATGAGGTGTGAAGAAGTTACTTCCCTACAATTTAGGAACTATGTTTAATCTCAACATTTGACTGTACCACGTCATCAAACAACGGTGTTACGCGTCTACACCTAATAATTTTTCCTTATTTTCAAACCACTATAATCCTAATCGAGTATTTCAAGTGTAAATTCTTTAAACTAAGTATTTGTAGTGATAGCACTATAATACTGGACACACAAGAAGGAATAAGAGATTCTCAGAATTGTCCAATTTTGGTACAGGCTCTATACTTTACAAGGACGAATTAGATGTTGATTTCGACTATCGCAGCGGGATGAAATGAAATTGAAGAGCGCAACAAGAATTGTGCGATCGTCACTTTCCTTTAAAACTAAAGATGAAGTTTTATTAGACTCTTGTTAGGCATGCCTTGCAATATGACTTTAAATATTGGGGTTGGGCTATTAAGCAACATAGGGCATAGTAATTAAAATATGCATGTTATGTTTGATGTGTAATAACGTTAACAGGAGAATAGATAATATAAGCAATGAAAACATTCACGACAAATTAAGCGTGACACCTCTCAACAAAAAGATGCGAGAAAATCGCTTATTATGGTTTGATCATGTGAAAAAAAGATCCATAGATGCACTGATACTCTATGTTGAAACTCCCAACCTAGGATAAACAGCTAGAGCGTGAAAATAATTGAAAAAAACATGGATTGAGGTCATATGAAGCCACATGAACACTAAAAACCTAAATGAAAACATTCCGCTTAACCGCAACAAGTGGAAAAATAAAATTTAGGGATAAAAGCGTCAAAACCCCTATACTATAGGGGGTGTAGCGATTTGCACCCTGAACTTTTTTTTCTTTTTTTTTTTTTGCAACAAGCCCCATGTACTGTGGATAAACAAGACTTTTGCCCCCTTATCGAATTTCCGACCAATTTTCGCCGGAATTTGAAACGTAAACATGAGGGTTCATTACTATTTAACCTCAAATTCAATAAAATGCCCCTTTTTCACTTCATTTTTTGTTATATTTTCTTAATTTCAAACCCAAGTTTAAATTATCAAAATTTAGGGTTTGGAATTCAGAAAATATAACAAAAATCAAAGTGAAAAAGGGCATTTTATTGAATATGAGGTTAAATAGTGGTTAACCATCATGTTCACGTTTCAAATTCCTGCGAAAATTGGTCGGAAATTCGATCTGGGGGCAAATTATTTTTTCCGGTCAATAGTTGAGGGGGCAAAGTGCTTATTCATCCATAGTACATGGGCTTGTTGCCAAAAAAAAAAAAAAGTTCATGGGGCAAATCGCTACACCCCCTATAGTATAGGGGGTTTGACGCTTTTATCCCTAAAATTTATGTGTTTTACTTGACGTGATTCTGTTTGGTTCATACAACTGTCTACTTCGTTTAATTGAGATAATAAATCTGTTAATTTTTAATTCAAGATAGTCATTATTATCTGAATTGTCTAGGAGTATTAATTCATTCCATTTGATGTCCTCCATGAACTAGCTACTTTCTTTTCTTAAGACTTGGTATTTTAATTATTTTATCAAATTCTCTTTCGATTTCTACCATCTATGAATGGTGGAAATTATAGTGTAGCGGAATTGAACATAGGAAAAGAAAATAGATGAGAGAATAGAGAGATTTTGAAAAAGAGAAAATGGATATTTAAAATATTTCATTCATAAACTCGGATTATTTCCAGTAGTGCTATTTATAGCAATAGGCAAGACGCGATAACAACTTAAGTAAAATAGAGCTTCACTCAACGATTTAAGTGAATAAGAAATAAACGCGGCATTTTAAGCAAAAGTATAAATACACACATTTTCTCTCCTTATAAGACTGGGGGTAACCCTAAATTTTTTGTGATTTTCTCTCTCCCCGTCACAGCCGCTAACTATTCATCTCTTGCAGGTACAACTGGGTCGTCCTTGCTTACCGTGATGCGAGCCATTCTCATCATCTGGGCCTTCGTTCCCCCTTGAATCCCTTCAATCCAATGGCTCACAACAGTCTAAATCCCGCTTCAGGTATTAGATCCTTCAATTGATTCGCTTTAGATTTATCCTTTTATTTTCAGTCTTTTATATTTGTGTATAGTAGATTTGATTTTAGAATTAGGATAGTAATTTTCAATTTTGCCCCTAATTTGCAACTCAAGGTTTCTAACTTCTTCGACTAGGGAATTAGGGTTTTGATACACTAAATTACCTAATTATCCTCCTCTACCGTCATAATTTTGATAGATTCAATCAAAATCCGTAAGACCGGTTCTTTTTTCTCTCGAACCAAACAATTAGAGAAGTGAAACAATAAAAATCAACTTAACGAATTAATATTTTGTAAGTTATTTTTCTAAATTTATTCCACACCAATATCACTATCAAGGAAAGACTCTAGTTTATCGATTGGAAAAGTAATTCATTTTTTTGTCAATGTCAGGAGTGCAATTCATCTAACGATAAACCTAATATCGAATTATAGAGTTATGACACAGTCATATCCAGACGAACAAAATGTTGAATTGAATCGTACCGGTCTTTACTGGAGGTTCTTACCCATTTTTGTACTTGTTGTTCTTTTTCCTAATTAGTTTTTCAATTAGGAAAACGAAAGAAATAACTTCCTAACAAACTTTTTCTCGAGTCATTTTGTAAAATAGAAAAAAACTATATTACAAAAAAATTACTTTAATAAAAAGCTTTTTCAACAAATAAGTGCACTTAATAGCAAATAATTTAACGGGTATTATTATTATTATTATTATTATTATTATTATTATTATTTATTATTATTATTATTATTATTATTATTTATTATTATCATTATTATCATTATTATTATTATTATTATTATTATGATTATCATCACCAATAAGCCCCACAATTAAATTCTTTTATCACATTCACACGCGCTAATGACATCTCAACACGCACTCTGTCTCATCTGATTGGCCAAAATATCCTCGTACAAACACCTTATTGGTCCGTGTCATCCACGTGCGCGTTGGTATTCCCCTGAAACACCCTGACGGTGTACAATAGATGAACAAATTCAGATTCTTATATTACTCATTTTACACATATAAGATTTTTGTTTAAAGGCTACTTTGAGATTTTCAATCAGAAGAAGCTGGTTGAAAAAAATAAATAAAAGCCCCTTGTTAATTGTCATCTTCTCACATTTTGTTCTATTCGCGGCAAAATTAGGGTTAGGGTTTTTGATTGATTATTGAGGAGAATTTGGGGAGATGGCTCAAGCAGTGGAAGAATGGTACAAGCAGATGCCGATCATCACTCGTTCGTATCTCACAGCCGCCATTGTCACCACCATCGGTTGCTCGCTCGATGTAATAATATGCTTTTTTTTGTGTTGTTTTTGCATCTCTCTGTTTATATTTATATGTTTATAAGTTCATTTTATTTTATTTTTAAGGGTGTGATTTAAGGAATTTTAATTGCTCTAGGTTTTCTGATTTGGGAATTTTGTGTTTCTTTTAATTGAATTTTGGAGGAGAAAAGATGAGCTCTTTGTTGTCTTGTGTTGTTTTTGGTGCGGTCTAATTTTATTGATTCAGGGTAGTTGACTGATTACAATTTTGTTTTTTTTTTTTTTTTTTTTTGTTGAATTGCAGATAATATCTCCATATGACTTGTATCTGAACCCAAAGCTTGTGGTGAAGCATTACCAACTGTGGCGTGTTGTTACCAATTTTCTGTATTTCCGCAAGATGGGTAACTATTTAGTGCATGTTTGTATGGATTTGTGTTTAATGTTTTTTTCGGTGATTATGAGTGAAAGTGATTTGGTAAAGGGTGGCCGAATTTAATTCGGTTGGATGTGTAAAGCCGGTACACCTATTATTGTCAAGACGTGGAAGTGACTGGAAGTTTCTCTGCTCAACTTCCAACCCTCAGATTCTTTTGCTATTCTGCATTTCTTTTGAATCAATAAATGAATGTCGAGAAAGCTGATCGGTGTCGCTTTTAAGAGAAAACATAAAAGAAGTTTCTAGATATCCATTGCATTGGTTGGTTTAATGGTTGCGTAATATTGTTTTGCGTCATGCATATGTTGTCCGTATATGTGGGGACTGATTTCGGCTTCTAAGAAGCTCACACGTGTATGTTATGTATATCACTTCTTTTTCCCCTGTAACACAGCTATGCAGAATGGACACGTGTGCCACCGATATGGTTACTTCCACTTATAGGTTCTAAAATGTGCATTTAATTGGAATCGCGTCATTCTAACAATTTAGGACTCCGATTGACTCAATACCTTGTTGACTGATGATAACCCGAACTTCAGATTAATGACATGAGAACTTGATTAATTATGTCTGCTTCATACGGTAGCTTAATAATTATTTACAAGAACAGTCCATCTTTTTAACGTTCCTAAATCTGTTTTTTTTCAGATTTGGACTTTTTGTTTCACATGTTCTTTCTTGCTCGATACTGCAAGCTTCTTGAGGAGAACTCATTTCGCGGGAGGACTGCTGATTTTTTCTACATGTTGTTGTTTGGTGCCACTGTTCTGACTGGCATCGTTCTTGGCGGGGGAATGATTCCGTATGTATCAGAGTCATTCGCAAAGATTATATTCCTCAGCAATTCTCTAACATTCATGATGGTCAGTTCTCCTGTAATGAGTAGCGATTATTAGTGAAAATATTTAATATAGAGCTAACCTTTCTTTTCCTCTAATCTCGCTTTCTCCTGCCATATAGGTATATGTGTGGAGCAAGCAGAACCCGTTCATCCACATGAGCTTCTTGGGTCTTTTTACTTTCACTGCTGCCTATTTACCTTGGGTAAGTGGCTTGAAGTTCATCAGCTAGCTGTTATGATGCTCTGCTGTATTCTGGTCCCTTTATTAGTTGCTTGAACACAGTTATGGAAGCAAGCTTCTATTCAATCAATTTCGTCATAAATATAAACCTTCTGTCACTGTTGCTGGATTATCCAGTTGCTCCATTGGTTTATGATTACTTATATGCCGAGAACATTTGCATTATCATACTGAACTTAAAAGTTCTATTCTTAGGCTGATATTCTTTGCTCATCGTCATCATAAGATTACTCTTATATGACTTTATCTTAAGATGGTTTTCATTGCATGGTTACGTACGAATTATTGGAAAAAAACATTTAATTGACAACATGCGCTCTAAATTTGTGCTTTCCTGACTCTGATGGTCATGCCAACAATGAGATATTTTCCTTCACATGACAGGTTCTTCTTGGGTTTTCTGTCCTTGTTGGAGCTAGCCCATGGGTGGATCTACTGGTATGTTCTGACTGATGCTTCTAGCCTTCTCTTGAACTCTGCAAGTGTTTTGGGTTTCTGGAAGTTTTAAAAAGTGTTTTTTTCTAATTTCTTTTTTAAGTTTTATAATTGTACCATTGCCAAATCTTGTGAAAATTAGCATTATGAGATATTAGTTTTAGTTGAGTTCTGCATAGTTTATCCCTGGTTCCTTAATCATAGAATCCTCTTCCACTTTCTATTTTAATATGACGATAAAGAGTACTGTGTTGGCTTGAAGGATATTTGAATGGATCACTGTGTTTTTTGGTTGACCCTTAACTACTGTTAGTGCCTGCATCATTGTTTTGATACATATGTTTGTCCATGAGTCTGCATATGATTCTTGCTACATCGTTCCATTTTATTTCCTGCATGAAACCAAGTTATGCCTTAACTTACCATGTAAAGGTTTCATTTCAATCCAGGGAATGATAGCCGGGCATGCCTACTATTTTCTTGAAGATGTCTACCCGCGTATGACAGGTCGACGGCCCCTGAGAACTCCTGCCCTTATTAAGTCGTTATTTGCAGATGAGCCTGTAGTGGCGGCTAGGCCTGGAAATGTCCGATTTGCTGCCCCCCAAGTAGACGATGTTCAACAAAACAGATGAGACTACTAGATATTTAGGCTACTGAATATTTGCCCTAGTTTCAACTTGCGCAAGAAACTGTTAAGAACCCTTGTCTATAGTAGTCGAGACAGTTGACATTTTCTGGTTTGCCCAGGTTTTGGGCTTTTAGCTTCGGTCGTATCAAGATACACCCGAATTGTGAAGTTTGCAAGGTTCTCTGCTTTTGCTACAGAAGTTTTTGTATATCCATAGTGCTTCAAGTTCTTGTGGAATATGACATCACATTTATCTCAACCAGCTTACTTATGAGTTATGACAATGACGTTGCCTGTCAAATTCACTTTTCGATGACTTCATATTTTATGCAGAGTTTTTGGGAGCTAAAGAACTCAATTATAATTGGGTCACTTTTATAACATTTACAAAGAAGTTTATAAACATCATACTATACTACATATCCTCAATTTTCGCTGGACCTGGTATTCTATACCGTGTGGTCATTTGTGGTTCTCCACTCCTCAGGACACAATATTTACTGCACCTGGTAATCTATTCTGTGTGGTTAATTGTGGGTTTTTGGGAACACATATATTAACGTAATTTTTTCTTTCAAAATCCTGAGATCTTTTGTGATATAGAATCAAACTTCCGTACGGCTTGCAATCCCATAATAAATTTGTACTCGTACACTTCATACTCCCTACTGACATGCCCACACGATGAGGCTGTTGGGTAATTTTTATTCACCTCCCCTATGGTTTCAGACTATGGTATACCCCTTAGGTTTGAAATTTTGACATATAGTCCTCTCCATTCATTGACCGTTAGTCAATGGTGTTAGTCAATAGATAAATATGATGGCATTTGTTTAATTTTTTTAAAAAATATGATTAAATTTTTACTTTTTCATTCATTCAAAAGAAATATATTACTAGTTCATCTATATTCACCATCCAATACTCTCAACTTACGCATGTCTTTCTTATATTGTGAATTATTGGTTTATTTTAACAATGTTAAAGTTATTTAACTTTTCAGAAAAATATGTTTGTACAACTAACTCAATTAGTAGCGTAATTATATGGATGAGATCCAATTAGTAGCATAAATATAGGTTGCGATGGAGTATTGAAAAGTTAATGTGCTATTATTCTAGACTATTCTTCATAAACTACGTATCTAATAAGAATAAACAGATGTTTTTAAGCCGGCAACACAACATAACAACAATAGCCTAGGAAAAGAATGTATAAATAGGCTTCTTCCACCATTCCATAAGGTAGTTTTAAGTTTTAACAGGACAAAAAGAAAAGCATCAAAAGAAGCATCCAAAAAACGCAGAGAATTCTTCTGCACGCAAGATAAATTAATGACAACTACCCAAAAGAAAGAAAGTAAACTTATGCGCGACACACTGGCAAAAGAAAAAGCTTCCAACAACAAGAGCCAATCCCAGAATGGTAATAGATCTGGATTTCTTTCCAGGCTCCGATCAATTGCATAATATTTCAAGCTGAAACCACTGGAACAACTAACTGTGTAGTAGCCAATATTCTGATTAGCGGATGGGGTGGTACTGCGCTGATATTCTCTTGGGAGGGAGCTTGCGTAAAATGTACAAGACGAGAGCTGAAGGAAGAATCTCAACTAGCTGTTTTGAAATGAAAAGCACATCAGAAAAGGAGAAAGCGTCTAATTATCACAAGAAGGTAAGGCCAGAGGGAAGGAGTTCATACCGAGTAATAGACTATATTCAAAACTGGATGGTTCAGCACATCGAGTGATGCATCCAAATCGAAAGCTGATAGCACAACCTAAAGTAACAGGGAGAACATATGAACAAAATACAAGAGTGATAAAAAAAAGTAAAGCCAGCAATTCTTAAGAAAAACGGTATCCATAGAGCAAGTTAAGAAACTATAAGCACGTAAATCCGGATTAATTAAGCTGATTCCAGGCTGCATATATATTGATGATTAAAGATTCCAATGTATAGGCTTCTTTTTTTTCTCACTTTCCTGTATCTATCTCAGTGAAATTTATTTACGCATGACCAACCCCTGGGTAGATTCTGGAGCTAGAAAATCAAATGGCTACTACAGCATTAATAACATTCGGAGGTCAGTTAACTGAGACAAATTAATTAAGGAATCAGTTGCAGGAAGAAGAAAAAAAGTTTTCTTGCCCCAATAGTAACTTGTGATTGTGCACGACTGCATACTTCCAAACTACGAATAAATGCAGACAGAAATTCTTCAAGCCACTGAATAATTAATTACTGGAGGCTAGGTTATTTAAGTAAGAGTATGTGATCGAAACATGGCCAGAGCCAAGAGAGAACCAAACTACTTGGTCAGTACTTCAGCTGAAAAAGTATTTGAGTTTATTATATACTACCATTGACATAAGCCCAAGTAGCAAGATCCAATCTGTCGTTTGTACCAAACAAAAAAGTGAAGGGCAGTTTAGTGCTTACCACAAAACACCTTATAAGAAAACAAACGAAGCATATTGCTGTCACGGATCCAACCTGCAAATGAAATCACATCAGTTCACAATAATCTAAAGGAACAAAATGAATAACCATTAGAAGCATGATGTAATTTAACATTTGGGCTTCAATCTAACCCAAATCTAAGTACAGCGTACACTAAAAACATAATTGCCGCCAATTAGTATGCATGTCGTACATATTAATAGATCAGAAAGGCAGACTAACAAAAGCAGCGGTTGAAATATAGATTTGTAGCATCTTAGCACATACCTTCCTTTTGACAGGAACAGTACGTGGATATTGGAATGTAAATGACTCTATTATGACTTGGGACATAAAACAATTTCAAAATTAAGTCGGTATTCTTATATGAATGATTAGAAATCAATAGCATGTCTCATACTGAAATTTATTTAAGATCTAATGAATTGCTCAGGCAAAGAAAACTTATAGGCTGATAACCCAGGAAGTCAACTGAAATAACATGCTTAAGAAATCAGGGGCATAGCACAAAGGCACAAGGCAATTCTAAATCCTCTCTAATGCGAATCATGATATCCTGCAAAAAAAAAAAAAAAAAAAAACTATATGGAATATGCACATTAGTGTTATTTAACAAACCTCGTGAAGTTTCTTTCTCCTCCCTTTAGATTCAATGGGGAAGCGTCTCAGCATGAAAAATAACCTGGATGGAAGAGACAATTCGATATGCAAAGAATAGAAGAGATGTACTTTAAACTTGAAAAATCATTAAGAAGGAAATAATATTGCTTTGAATGAAAGCAACCGACGGGCAACTTTCTACTCACCTTCCTCCATATAGCAAAAACCCTAATGCGGCTATAAATGATACCACTGCAGAGAACAAAAGAGGTGAGTAAGATCAGATAATTAAGATAGCACAACCAATGAAATCTAAGAAGCCAAAGGCATCAACTTTTGTGAGAAGTTATTAGAAAAGAAACAAAGACATATAAGATGAGGTTAACCTGCAATAAATATCTTTCCAATGAATTCCACGACGCTGTTATCGTTTATCCAGAGGTATACCCAGATGCAGACCTGATGTCAACACCTCTTGTCAGTTTTAACCAATCAAATTGAAGATTTACTCCATGTGTCTAAGGGGCTGAAATATTCTATCTGTAACATCCCATAAAGGATCGCAAACCCGGAAAGTTATACCAATTTTACCTTTAGTCTGCCAATTACAACTTGGTAGAACAACAGACATATGACAAAGTTACAGTACCATTCAACAGTCAGAGAAGTGAAACATTAAATGAGGAAGAAAACTATCAGAAATTTAAAGGTCGTATGACGTCATTGTTGATTGAAATACTGTCTAGAAATGGTTCATAATAATGGGTGGATAGACTAATTGAAACCAAAAAAACTGAGATGACTCACATGGTCCATAATGGTAACAACAAGATAAGTTAAAGCGTAGAAGTAGTTTGAAGATAATGTCTGGCTTGGCTATACGCGAGTTAGCTTTCACATTTTCCACAGAAGCAAAACCATTATCCACCTCCATAATTATTGAAATATGAACAGATATGATAAATTTGACTAACTTAACACCTAGGGTATTTACAAGCTCTCTAGACTTGAGACACAATATTATCACCAAAGTGCTTTCACTTTTATTGCCTAGATCCCACAGCATAATCTTAAATTATATAGCTCCCAATCTTCTGATGCATTCTTTACTATAACTATTCTCGGTTCCGTGAAATCAACAGCTACTCAGGATATGCCTATCAGGAATCAGGTCTAACTCAGTTAGGTGAATATATTACCTAGCATCACAGTTATGTTCAACAGAAGCAAGAAGAGCTATATCAACGATTTTGCGTATTAGAGGATATTTTCTGGAAGTTACTATTGTTCCACCTCTTTTAATGCAGAGTTGAGAGGACCAGAATATTACTTAACTGATGCCCATGATGATGAGGTAAAGTAGAGAAGAAAGAAGACTAGAGATGTATAACTGAAAGCACAACGCACCTGTATGAAGTAAATTACACCATTGATAGAACTATAGAAAATTCTCAGTTTATCTGTCGGCAGACTTCTGGCCTGACCAATGACAAGAATGAAACTGTCAGTGATCCTCATGTGAAATTACTGCATCGACAACTCACAAGCATCTAGTATTATCACCCATATTAGATTCATTAATCATCCCATCAAAAAATGCATGGAAAGATATTAACTTTTTGGTTACCTAGTACCTTAGCTAGAAAATCCACTATTTATACCTGATGATATATCTCTGCCCAGAAAAGGACAAGTAGTGTATACGTTGAAAAGAACAGCAGGCCAGGAAGATCCAATACCACCAATGTCAAAGCCTGATACCAACAAAAAAAGTAAAAAATATACCAGTGAATAAGAGCTGAGCACGGAAGGACCACAAAAGGATAATATCTTTATGCATTTTCATTTATATAAGTTCATCTTGTAAGCTCAAAGTAACTTCATTGCCAAAGGACTATGCAGCAGACCAAAATCATTTAGGTGCTAGAAATGTTGTGCCATAACCACAAGAGTCAGGCTGCAGGAATATCCTTGCCCTAAAAACAATATGAAGTTCGAATAGCTTTACGCCTTTCATCTGAACCAAACAATTCATGCGGACACTGCTAGTGCAACTTGTTCTTGATGAGTCTATCCCTCTCACTCCCCTTCCCCACCCCCTGATGTGATTGAAAAGCTCAACATTGTATAATTACTATGTATCAATCAGAGCACTTTAGATTCTATTGTTTGAGATGGTAATGACAGTTCTTACAAACAAAATCCACTAGATGAGAGAGAACATGAGTACATTTCATAAGTGAAGAAAATCTGGAATATCTATATGGGGTGAAGTTCGGCAAAAAGTAGGAGGAAGTGCAATCAGATTTCTATCTTCTGCTTAACTACTTTCTGACATAACCTCGATTCAAAAACAAGACTTCAAGCGGAAAGAGAGAACATAGGGCAAGTTTCAACCAGCAAACAGTATATACAGTGGAAACGGTGAATCTTACCTTTGGATGCAGAATAAACACTTGCTTATGAAATCCAAAAACAATGGCACGCACTGCAATGAATAGGTTGCCTTGTTAAACATTGAATGGAGCATTAATTTGAAAAGTTTGAGTGGTTCCTCGGCATACCTCCATTCACAATAAAGTTCATAAGGTGGAAAACCTTCTGTGTGGTCCAACCATACTCCGGCACCCTTAGTTCGATTCTGATTAATTGAATCTGCTCAAAATATGCACAATTTATTAAGATATTGTTTTTTGATATGGTGAAAGTTCTAAGAACCCACCGATCCCATCAAGCCAACACAACATAATCAACAAAAGATAAGTGCGAAGAAAAGAAAAGAAAACAACTATAATGAAGGTGCTAGGCTTTTTGCTAATACATTCTTCTGGTCATTTAGAATATTGTTAACTAATCCCTTGATGGTTCCAACAAGAAGCAAGTAACAGAAATAACAAGCTTTCACATTGGTTAGCATTATATACAAGATAGAAACCAGACACAACAACTATGTGGGGTTGGAAGATGTATGTCTGACTCCCCAAGCTTTGACCAGATCAGGGTTTTCCCCATTCTGCTCTATCTTGCTGAAAACCTAATGACTCTAGAGAAATGTCCAACAACAATCAACTAGATACCAGTCAGCATGAATAACATGTTGGGAAACATGGTGACAAAAAGAATGCAAAAATCCACTTTGGTACAATGTTTTACGTTAATTTAATAGAGTCGTAAGAAATGTCTTTTGCCAATCTCCCATTAGAGAATATTCAACCTACAAAGATTTCAACTTTTCACTAAATCTGCCTAGAACTCAAACAAATAACCAATTGGATAAAAAAACATACTTGCACAGACTACCGATGTGCTCAGCTTTCTGTCAGGTTTTATGACATTTGTTTGCTTTTAAATCGCGTCAAATAAACAGTGGTATACTAATCTTTGAGAAATGATCAAGTCACAACGTCTGGAAACAACGGTATGCAATAGTTAAAATCTTTTACTACAACTTTGTTCGTGTAATTTCCTTTAAAATTGCTAAAATCGCGACACGTGGACAACAAGTTAAACCCTATCATTAATAGAGTTTATGACTTCGGAATCAAATTATCCGATATTCTCAGTTAAGTAACAAATCATCCCAAATGGTAAGCTTCAAACAAAATGACAAATTTAGCCCAAATCCAGTCATTACATCAAGTACCTTTATCAAAAGACGCTACATGAAATGGTGACATAGAATCTAAATCCATATACCAAAACACGATAGTCGAGAAACCCCACTTACCAATTGAATCCAATAAAATCACAGAATCACCAACCAAAATCTAACACCCTAAAGACTAGAACTAACACATTCTCAAACTACTCAAGCTCATAACAGCCAACCTCAGTTTCCACTCCATTCAAAAAGTACTGTTTGACAACTAATTCCTTAACTTTTAATTCGTTTGACTACCAATATTTACAAAACAAGCTCCAATCTTTCAGCTATTGAGCTCCAGAAGCTGCCAAAACCAAATCACAGATTGATTTCAAACAATGACAACGCACAAACGGATAGCATTAGCGAGTGGCGTAAACTTCCTTTGAAATTGCTAAAGTCACGACACGTGTACAACAAGTTAAACCCCATCATTAATAGAGTTTCCGACTTTGGAACCGAGTAACCGTATTTCCTCAGTTAAGTAACAAATCATCATAAATGGTAAAAGTTTCAATCCGCTAACAACCACGACAAATTCAGCCCGAATCCAGCCATCACATCAAGTAACTTCATCAAAAAGATTCTACATAAAACTAATGGCATAGAATCTAAATCAACATCCACCAAAACACGAAAACCGAATAACCCAACTTTCCAATCGAATCCAATAACCACACAATCACCAACCACAATCTAACACCCAAAAAGACTACAACTTGCAAAGAATCTCAGCTTCCACTCCATTCAAAAAGCACTTTTTAACAACTAATTGATGAGCTTTAAGCCTTTAATTAATTTTACTACCAATATTTAACAAAAAAGCTCCAATCTTTGAGCTTATTAAGCTCACCAAAACCAAATCACAAATTTATTTCAAACAACGAGTGGCATAAACAGTAATTAAATCGAACTCACGAGGGCAACAACGGAAACGAGGGCATAAGCGGCGCAGAGGGTGAAGAATATTCCGTCCTGCCATTGAACGGAATCGTTGATCTCGTGCCACCAGTTATCCGCCGGAGCTCCGACGTCAATAGCCGGCAAACTCAGTAGCAATCTCGCCATATTAGCAACAACAATTAAAAAAAAGACCCCAAATTGTTTTTTTTTTTTTTGGTCTCCAAAAGAGAAAGGTCAAAAATCGATTAGCTGTTATTGTTGTTGTTGTTGTTGTTATGATAATAATAATTATTATTATTATTTTGTTTAATAATAATAATTTTTCAATCAGAGGAGGAGATCAAATCGAAGTGACAAAAGGACAACACAGAGAAACGTGTGGATTTCAAATCCAAATTATATTTTAATAAAATAAAATGTCACGGGGAGCGTTGTAATAAAAAGAAAAGTACAAGGACCGTTTGGTAAAAATATAATTATAGGGAAAATTAATTTTTAATAGATGTATACGTATTTATAAAAAAAGAATCATTAATTGATACAGCAAAAGCAATTATGGAGTAAAGAGATTTTTAAATTATTTAGGTTTTAGATTCACAAAGTTAAAGATTATAATGTAGGAAGAGATAATTTGGATTTAAGGGGTTAAAATTGTAAAAGTGCCTTTTTGGTGAGGGTTTATTCCCTTATTATCCTTTTTGCATTGTACTATTTTATTATTACTATATATATGGATAATTCCATGAGAAATAGACAATCAAGTTTGGACAATTTGAAGCCGTCTGATGTTTAATTTTCTATGTCGGTATTTTTGGCATGGAATAGTAATAATTGCGAGTTGGTGGCATTATTACATGATTATTCCAGTATCATCTGTCAAAATTAGTGAGACACGGAAATTAAAAACTGTAAGCGTTAGATTTGCACCTGATTATTAATAAAATAAAGTATAAATTGGAAAATAAATGGACGATTCAATCGTATTACGAAATGCAAATTATAATTCTAAGATTGAATCTTATTTTTTACCTTAAGATACTAAAGACAAAATCTTGTTATGCAATGTAGGGAAATAAGAATCTCATCGAATTTATTTTCCATCCAAGAGCTTTAGTCAAAGAATTATTAGAGATTATTACTGAGACGCTTTTCTAATTATTATAAATTTTTGTTTATGTTAACTCCTTTGCTTCTTGATTTTAAGGGCACGGAGCTTGGTGTTACATTAGAAATATGAAGATTGACATATTTTTAGCACATGGAATTACTAAACGACAATTACCACGAGTTCAATTTTCAAATAAAATTTTAATCTTCTTGTGTATTACAACTTTATCTGATTAATAAAATCAAGTGGAAGAACTACAAAATAAATCAATCGACATATATCACTCGTATGTAAATTTAGTATCTATAGTCGTGATAATTTAGATAGTCTTTTGCACATGCTACTCGAATCATGAGTTGGACTATATAAAAACTTAGAACATATAGGGTCAACTTGGGCCATGATATTGGCTCACTCTCAACTCAATCTCGTCGCGTGCTTATAAACAACTTTCCTTACAAGACACGGTTCGTATG
The DNA here is from genome assembly GCA_946800315.1 of Misopates orontium. Classification (NCBI taxonomy): domain Eukaryota; kingdom Viridiplantae; phylum Streptophyta; class Magnoliopsida; order Lamiales; family Plantaginaceae; genus Misopates; species Misopates orontium. Next base: position 4,555,672 of record OX326946.1, on the reverse strand, counting down.
TTCACAAACTCACATTCTTTAATCTGGTGGAAAGTGTTCAAGTCGCCTACAAAATACCCACGTTATCACAACACATACAAGATCTATCTATTAAGTTATATTTCAAGAAGTGAAATTACATTTTTATATTTATAGCCACCACAAATTTGATTTGAGTTATACAAAAAGAGTAAATAATATTTTACTTCGTCTTGCATCCATTAAGAAGTCAAAGAAATGAAGCTCAAATATACCTTTTCAAAAGGATGCGAAGACTACAAAAGAATAAGTCCTCACTTACTTTAGTAAAGATTTCCTTTAGAAAAGATATGAAGATTGCAAGGGAATAGGTCTTTACTTGTATTGGTATAAAATGTACTTTGTTTGGTCATAATGCAAGTCATTACTGCAAAAATTCAAAGGAGAAGGTCAACAGATTTTGTATAAGTTAAATTGACTTTTCGTACACTACTAAATAATCATGTCACTCGTTAAAAAAGAAGTTTCACACGTTGCAAATTGCAATTTTCCTTTTTTTGGTCGAGTGCTACTTAATTGATGATGGCTAGCTAAGGCAAGGTACTTTGTTACGGACCAACGCCCCAACATATCAATAAACCAAGGCCCCGTTGTATTATGAGGTATTTAGTTTGGTCTATAAATTATGAATACTTAAATTACATAGTCATTTGTAATTTTGAGATTACATGGATATTACGCTGTAAGTATGTTGTCTTATATGTATTACGATTATGAAGAATTATTCGGAGAAGTACTATAAGTAAATTATAAGTGATGTATATTTGCAGAATAAAAAGAAAAAAAAAAAGACTTTTCGTCATATTTCAATTTTGTTACAATTGGGTGTTTATCTTCACAGGATAAAATATCATACTTTCTCAAAGAAGAACCACATATAAAACCATATAGTTTTTACTTTGAGTAATGTATTCAATCACCCAAACCTCTCCCAGAGTCATGCAAAGACATATTTGGCTTTTGACCTAACGTTTTGTTCCTTCCCATCTTCTTTGTTGAGGATAATGGAGTGGTAAAATTTGATTTTAGTAGTCAATGATAAGAAGGGTTAAACAGAATGTTGATTGTAATCCTTTTTAGAATCCAAATATGTTTTACACATTGAAATGTTGCATGTCAACTATAAACAAAAATTTAAAAATGGTTGTGTGATAAAAAAAGATTGAAAAAATAGAATACTTACGAATATATAAATAATGTGTGAATGGAACATCACCAAGGGATCCGTGGCGCAATGGTAGCGCGTCTGACTCCAGATCAGAAGGTTGCGTGTTCGATTCACGTCGGGTTCAAACCCCCGATCCCAAACGGATCTATCCCTTCATATTTTTTCGTCCCTCCCTTTTTATTTATTTAATAATATTTGGAGAATAAATTCTAACTCTATCATATATGGATGAAACAAAATAATATGGTGGAGCCATTGATGGATCATGGGATTTTGTCTTTGTGCGAAGACGGACTTTTTGACACGTATGACTACTTCCAAATTCAAACTTCAAACCCTTTAATGAAATGGGTCCAAACTCAACCCTGTTATCGAGCAATTAAGATTTTCCCATAATATTCAACTGTGAATGAACAATGCAAGTACTTTAACACGATATTAGCTGTCTAAGTTTAAGACGATGAGTACATTAAATTTTGAATATGTGGGGCGTGACAAGAAATATACCATCTTTACAACCACAAAAAATCATTTATAACATAATTTTTTTTTTTTTTTGTATACATCGGAAGGGGGAGACCCCAAGTGTTTAGTTAGACCATGATGGAACGGTAACTAAAACCACCAACAACATCAAATAAAAGAGATGAAGAAACAAAGCTAGGAGGACTACTAAAGGAGTGCACACCAAAGGTGAGGTCGTGGCCGTAGTTCGCAAGCTTATCCGCGACGAAATTTGTTTCCCGGTACTCATGGTTGATCGAACAGGAATTGAACTGCGCCATAAAGTTATGACACGAAGCAACAAGACTGGAATGCGGGTGAGTGACTTGCAACGGAGCATTAAGAAGACTAACCACCACCTTAGAGTCGCAAGCGAGAAAAATGTCCCGAAATCCATGAGAAAGGGCAAACGACAGTCCATAAAAGGCGCCCCAAAGCTCCGCTAAGGTGATACTACCGAAGCCAAGATTGGCCGAAAACCCAAAGGTCCAGTTACCGTCGCTATTGCGAGCCACCCCACCGCAAGCAATGAGACCAGGATTACCGTGAGCACTTCCATCGACATTAATTTTAATAACTCCCGGAGGAGGGCTTGCCCAACTTAATAAGCGAGTAAGACGATTTGCTCTTGCTCAGTCATTAGCAATTACTCATTTGATTGTAGCCACGGATTCTCTGTTTATGTTAAATTGTATCTCCACGAGACAGGATCATTCAGCTCATCTAGCGGGTCTTCTCAAAAAGATTCGGACAATGTTGACTAGCTTCAAAACAGTCATAGGTACTTTCTGCTACAAAGAAATCAATCAAACAGCCAATTTTCTAGCGAAGTTGGGAGCAGCTTCGCAATACAATCTAGAAGAGTCCATACAAGACCAGACAATTGCTAGACTTCCAACTTATCGGGATACGTGTCCTCATTGGTTGCAACCTATATTATTATTTAATATTTCTAGTGCTGTTACTCGTTTTCTAATTCAATTGTTCCTTGTACTAAAAATGTTGTTCTCATTCCTCCAATTATTTACTATTACATGCACTGAAAAGTTGGTACGAGGATTGTACATGTATTACAAATCTAACCGTAACACAAAAAGTAACACTCTATAAAAAAGAATTAGATTGCCTATGACTACTATTAGGACAAAAAACTTAAGAAATTGATTGTCCACATCGGATTGTCAATTGAACCTCTCATATAAGTGTCCGAAAAGTGCGACAGTTGAATCCTACGTGGTATGTTGTCATTAAACTGCCTCAAAAGTAGTTCTTCTAATCTCAACAACAAGACCGTTCATGTATAATTCATCTCCTTAAACTCCTCCTTCAATTCAATTCAATTCAATCTAACTTTCTTTAATTTTTGTAAAGCAAAATGTAACATTTTTTTTCTTATTCAAAATCCTTTGATGATCAACAAGTTTTCTCTCTTGTCCATTTTCCTAGATCATATGTAATAAGTGAACAAAAGGGAATGTGCAGAGAAGAAAAGTTTATTTTTGTTGTGATGATTATTTGACAGCAAGAGGGTTACATTTGCATTGTATATATATAATCAAGGGGATATTTTGGGAGATGAGAGTTTTTTCTTGTTGCAGCAGGATACAAAAAACTGGCAAGATGAAGAAATCAGCGTTAAAAGTATCGAAAAGTTCTGTAAAAGAAATTAATTTGTCCAAGAAACATGGTGATGCAGAGCAATCGGCCACGATTGCCAGAAGTATATCGATGAATACCGGTAATTAGAATCCAAAATCGTATCCGTATTCTTGCTTTTATTGTTGCTTTGATCTTTATAAGTTCTTTATGGATTCTTTATCAATCATTGTCCTGTCTTAATATTAACATTGTTATGGAACCATAAACATTTATCAATGTTCATATGTCTTGTGCTTTTAACAGTGTATGTATCAAAGATAGTTGATGATAAAAAATTGATTGAATCATTTGGTCGTATGATTCAGGTAGCAGCAAACAAAGAATACTAGCAGAAGATGTACTCAGGCATGGAAATGTGAGAGTTCCAGCTGAGGTATTCACCTTTAGGGAACTTGCACTCGCCACCGAAAACTTCAATCCCGAACTATTAGTGGGCGAAGGAGGATTCGGGAGGGTCTACAAAGGGTACCTCAAGAAAACAAATCAGGTATAAGTCCCTTTTTTTATTGTCGTAAGATGTCGCATTCAGGAAAAACTTACAATCTCGATTTACAATGTTATAATTCACAGATTGTGGCAGTGAAGCAGCTTGACCGAAACGGGGTTCAAGGGAATCGAGAATTCCTAGCAGAGGTGTTGACGTTAAGCCTGGTTAGTCATCCAAGCCTTGTGAATTTGATAGGATATTGTGCTGATGGCCATCAACGCATATTAGTGTACGAGTACATGCGATATGGTTCTTTAGAAGACCACCTTCTTGGTAAGTTTGTTTGTTTGCTTTTATCGATGTTTCTGCCTCATTGAAGTGATGACGATTTCTTTCACATTGTTACCAAAATATCGACATGACATGGTTCCTTGTTCAACTACTTACATAGATTTACCTCCAAATAAGAAGCCTCTGGACTGGTTTACAAGGATGCAGATAGCTAGGGGGGCAGCACAGGGACTTGAGTACTTGCACGACATAGCAAATCCTCCGATTATATACCGGGATTTCAAGTCATCCAACATATTATTGGACGAAAAGTTTAATCCTAAGCTCTCTGATTTTGGACTGGCTAAGTTAGGTCCAACAGGGGGTAAGGATCACGTTTCCACGAGGGTGATGGGAACATACGGCTACTGTGCACCAGAGTATGCACAAACAGGGCAGTTGACAACTAAATCTGATGTGTATAGTTTTGGTGTGGTGTTTCTTGAGATTATATCAGGAAGAAGGGTTATTGATGCAACGAAGCCGCATGAAGAGGAGAATCTAGTTTCTTGGGTTAGTTCAATGAACAATTTACATTTCAGTAGTATATGGTAACTAAAACTTTTTGTATAATGTCTGGTTTTGTACGTGGGAATTTGCAGGCGAAACCACTATTCAAGGACAGAAGAAAGTTTACGTTAATGGCTGACCCGTTGCTTGAAGGGAAGTACCCCGTAAAGGGTCTATATCAAGCTCTTGCCGTCGCAGCCATGTGTCTGCAAGATGAGGCCAGCACACGACCTTTAATTGGCGACGTTGTCTCTGCGCTTGAGTATTTGGCCGTCCAGGTAGACGAAGTTACTGATGCAACAGAGGTTCAAGATGAATAGAACAGGATAAATTGATTTTGGTGCATATAATTTAGGACTTAAGTTACAAGAAGATTGATATAGTGGGAGTTTGCATTAACACTTTGAGTTGCAATAATCATGCAATATTTATTCTGTCATATAATGGAACCTTGTTTCGGTTCCAAGATTGTTGCTTATTCGTTCAAAACATGTAAAAATCGTTACCAAAGTGACAAACAATGACACTTGATCTTCAACAAATTTGAGTTGATTGAGCTATAGAACTTAATTATGATACAAGTTTTCACTGCATAGGCCTAGTGATTCATTTTCCAGATTCTGTCGGCTCTCTGAATCGTCTGAATGCTTCCAAAACTTCACTGAAAAACCTATGTTCTAACAAATATAGAACTTACAGGACAGATTCCCAGAAAATTGAAGTACATTGCATAGACTATACTGGCATTGCTTTCGAAATAGCACATCTTCTGTTTACAACCGCAATATCGCCTAAAAATCACATGTAAATTCTCTTATTTGTTCACAATAATGTCACACATTTGTACAGAGAGTAGAAGCCATCATAATATGTTGCAAATTAACCAGAACTAATGTAAGGCTCCATGAAAAGTGAGGACATGAGATATCTCTGTACAAAGCTTATGAAAGCACACCCAAACTTCAGATCTATAGTTCAAGAACATTGCAGTTCTTGCTGAAAAAGCACACATATGATCATCAATGTCGATGTCGATGTACTTATGAAGAAATCAACTTGCCACAAAGAACACGATCACATTTTCGGTCATCTTAATACCAGGATTTAGACCTCAAATCTCTTTGAATCAGCTTTGAGATTCCGATAACTGATCCCATAATTATCATTCATTCCCACGAGATTGTCAGCAACCTCTACTGTCGAGCACATCCCAGGCCTGATCCCGCTGTTTCTCCTCTTCCTTTTTCTCCACGACGACACCATGAAGAACCTCAAACTACGCCATGAACCACGTCCTCCTGCATTCATTTCTTCGGAATACATGCGACTCTCAACTCGCTCCAGTTCAATTCTTCTGAAAAACTCGATCTCCCTCTTCACAAGCGATCCTATCGTTCCTCGCGTGCCAACGTCCAATGGAACTCTTGCAGCCATTCTACCATACAAAGAACTCAAAACACTTATGAACTTTTAATGGCAGTGGCTTGTGGATGAAGTAGAAATGTGTCCAACTCTGTGTGACTTATTATAATTTGTTTATTGACATGCTTTTGCTTAAAGTGAAGAGCATGAGATTTTGCATGATGGTTTTGTTTGATATTCATCATTTGTGTCTGCAGAACAAGCAAAATGTAGTGAAAAGTTTTCATTAAAGAAATTGATTATCTTGCTGGTATCTTATTATTAGCATTATAATAACACGAGCGGTCAGCATAATGATGCATCTTCCAAAGGGTAAAATTGGCGCTAATTACTCGTGTAATAGATTAGGATCTCTCAACTATTACTTTTTCTTTCACTTTCATTATCATTATGTGTTTCAAAGTGGGGATCATATGGGACAAGTCTAAACTTTAAGCATAATCTACTTCATGTGTACAAAATTACAAGAAATCGGCCCTACAAATGCTGAAAATCATTTCCAGTAGGTCGGTCCAGTTCTTTCGTGCTAAATCGTATGTTACACTTAGATTTACGACATATGTACATAAGTTGAAAAGTGCAAAACATGATACTTGAATTATAAGGAAAAGTGCAATTCATAAAAAAAAAAAAAAAAATGGAGAGCGGACTTAAGTTTTTGCGTATAAAAAACTTATATACTCGTATACTTGAAATAATATACATATATTTTGTTTTCATGCTTAAAAGTTTAAACCGACATATTTAGAAACACCAAGCAGTAGGTGAAAAAATGTAACTAACTAGTTACTATTTAGATTCACACGAGGCTTCTTATCTCTCTTTTTTAATAGGAATATGTTTTTTTATTATTGATCGAAATACGTGATGATATTTTTTGCTATTTTGCTTTGTTCTCCACAACAATGATATCAAATGGTTCCAGAATAAGTGAATGGTGGTGCAGGTTGAAAGCGCAAATTCTAGCCCCAATCCATGGACCGGACCTAAAATCCCTCAAATCTTTGGGCTTACTAATTTGTTTTGTTCTCATATCCAAAGCCCACGAATTCTTATTGGCTCATACGTACTTCAATCACTGAAAGGACCATACAAGCGGTGAAGATAAGTCCTTTACTGGATGCAATCGTGCAACAAAAGGGTTTTGCAATAGCAAAAGCTACCCGTGTTATTTTTAATTGGCAAATAGCCCTTGGTAATTTTTATCGGCAAAACCCTCCGTGTTATATAGAAATTAGCGAAAAACTCCGTACTGAGTTATTTGATTTGCACATTCTGAAATTGATGACAAAATTTGTTTTTTATTGTAGTTATTTGATGAGTAATGAATTAATGTTGTTATTAAGACATAGTTTTTATCATAATTGTTGAAGATAAAATTACTTCTTAGATTTGTAGAAACAAAAATTCGTTATTGATTATTTTTGTTATGTTTCTAAATATTTCCTAGAAAAATCTCGAAAAAACTTCAACTAGGATAAAAATCGCCAATGCAGAAAACATGAATTAATTTTAACAAGTTTCCCAATAAGTATCCATAAATTTTTAATCCTTGATGAAATGTTTAATTAGCCCCCTCGAAAGTTTGTGAATAAGTTTCTTAGCTTAGTTACGGCGGGGAATACTGAAGCTGGACCACTTCAACTAATTTTAACAACTTATGGAGAATATTCCAATGATTTGGCTAAGGAGATTCATTATATTCTGGATCCCATCTTTAATAAGACTTATTAAAGCACTCCCTAATAAGATAAAGACTGGGGAGTTCCTAACCTTCAACTAGGAAAAATATATGTCATCTAGATATATGCAAGATAAAGTGCCATCGTGGTTGGTGCCATTAAGGGCAAATTTCATCCACCTCCCTTGAGGTTTTGTCTCTCTCCATCCACCTCCCCTCTAGTTTCAAATTTCTCATCCACCTCCCCTCAAAAAGTTTGACCAACAACTAATAAGTAACTTTAAGGGTAATTTTGTCAATTCATTTGTAAAAGATTATTTAACTTGCAAAGAATTTACCCTAAGCCTAATTAGAAAAATAATAATTAACACGACGGGTGTTGAATGAAGATTTTTATGCTGAGAAAATCTTAAGTAATTAATTAAGTATTATAATAAAAGGAAATTTGATTTAATTTATTACATGAGTATAATTCACTCATTTTATAACACTGAAAATATATCTTTTGAGTTAATACTTCAACATTCTTTTATTTTCTTTCCTATATATATTATTTATATATACATACATATATTAGCTAATATCAATACACAAAGCGCAAAACTATAATAAACGTTACCTAAAATTGAGCAAAAAAAAAAATTCCCCACGAACAATATGTGAAAAATGGAATTATTTAGTTTAGAAATATTCTATAATCTTTTTTTTTTTTACATTTCTACATACCATATATTTGAAGTTTTTTTTCTGGTGTTGAAGGGACAATTTTCTTAGTTCCTTTCTAGTGTTTTGTTGTAATTGGTTGCTCTATGCATAATGCTACAAGCTAATGTATAAAAGAAAACAAAAGATTTCAGAAATAGATAATGAAATATTTTTAAAATTATTCTTCTTTTTTCGAAAAAAGGCGAATTAAAAATGAAATTAATTATTAAATTTCATGTTATCAACAAATTTGCATTATTTATCCAATTACTTAATCGTTTTTTCAACAACTCTCTTTCTAAATAAACTATGTTACTTCCTTTTGTTGAGTATGATTTATATATATTATTTGTGATATTACTAACACTTAACACAAAAATTGACAAGACTACCCCTAAAGTCACCTATTAATTGTGGTCAAACTAAAGGAGGGGAGGTTGATGGGAAATTTGAAACTAGAGAGGAGGTGAATGGAGAGAGACAAAACCTCAGGGGAGGTGAATGGAATTTGCCCGTGCCATTAATGATCAAAATAGTAATAATTTTTTTTATAATACAATTTTAATTAATTTTTTGCATTGGTAATCGAACTGAATACATAGTGGATGAAATAATTTCTCCATCATTAGGAAACATGTTTTCTTGTCTAGTATAAACCTTATGCAGACTCCATGTTTATGACTACGATATAACCTCCATCGTTTCATCTCAATGGTCTTCTTGAGAAGATTCAGACTCGTGTGAGTAGTTTAATGTAAGTCGCGAGCTCTTTCCGCTATCGAGAAATTAATCGAACTGTGGATCTATTAGAAGAATTTGGTACAACAAACTCATTGCACCCTATCGCACCTAAAACACACGACCCATGTCAATCACGCTCTAGCTCTATTAGAAGAATTTGGTACAACAAACTCATTGCACCCTATCGCACCTAAAACACACGACCCATGTCAATCACGCTCTAGCTCCCTTACTCTTAGTACTAAAACTATTACTTTTTGTCAAATAAAACTAAACTTTGGTCTTGTTAAAAACAAATATGTTAGTACCAATGGTACTATTTAACATACCAAGACATTATAATAATTAAATAATAAATCTCGACAGGAAATCAGTCTATAAAGTAGTCATACACAAGTGTCTGAAAAAGAAAATTGTTTTTTTTTCAGTAGCATCGTGTGTGGCAGAGATCTATCTGTTGCTATGAATTTTAGTGGTTGAACATGTAACAAACAGCCAACACCCTTATTTATTTTTGTGCTGACCAATACGTAACTCATCCAAACAATGGGTAACCAACTAACGTTTATTTTGATTTCCCTTACAACTCTCTCTGCGCAAAATCCAATGGCCATAACCTCTGCCTTCTCTGTTCGGTTCTTACAAATATTCAATGTCGTGCGATTTAATGCTAGCTAGCTCCATATTTTCTTCTGATTAGTTTGTTAGACCTGCAACAATTTATTAAAAAATAATAAGGAAAATGATTTTTTTATAAATTTGGAATTTATTGCAAATACCTACCAATGAGGAAGTGTAGTTGCCAGATCACTGGATGAGTAATTGTCAAAAGAAAAAGAATTGCACTAGATAAGAAATGTCATTGAGTGTATGGGGTTCGAGATTTAATGCAAGGGGCAAATAATTTTTACCTGCCCAACTTTATAACATTTATGTCTGTTTTGACATTTCTTATTTGATGATAGTTACTAACTTCTAAGTCAATTCATTAACGTAAATTAACAATTTTAGTATAAGAATAACCGAATGTCCGAAGCAATATTAGGAACAATTACTAGGGCCATGAATTTTATAAGTAATTAATACTTCTTGTATCTCGTCTTATAATAGTTTATGTTAGACATTTTTTAGAGAATTGCAAACAAAAAAAAACCTGGATTTACAGGAATAGATTATAAATACCAGTCTTTAATTAATTGTAATAGCATATTTCTTTTGCATGATATAAGTCATCTTACTTACATGATATACTTCTAATTAATTAGAAACATGTCTTGAGATATTGGAGGGAATTTCAAATCAGGTCATTAATTCTTTAATTTGTAAAAGCATATAGTACTACTGTATCACCTTAATTTGGTATTTAATACACTTATAACAAAAAAGGAGGGAACACTTCAGAAGAAAATAATTACATTGCCTTGCATTACTCCATTATAATTTTGTCTGTTGTCCGTGGACACTATTTACGAACTATTCAACATAGTACTGGTTTTTTAATTCATTTATTAGGTTTAAACATCGAACCGATTTTTCTTGTGTGTATCGGCAGTAATAACTTTTATACTGTTCTGTACGTTTTGCAGGATTTGGTTTTATCGATTACCTTTTACTCTTTGTTTGTTTTGATTGCTTGAAAAATAAACCCCGCTTAATAAATTAGAGTGGACTTCCAATTAATTAGAAAGAAATTTCTATATCGAGAAAACTGTGTCAGCAAAGTTTGAAACTGCAGTTAAGAACTTTCCACGTTTGTCGACAAAGAGGTAATTTAATAAAATGAACTAGACTTAGAGTTTGCAGACTATGTGAAATTAAATCACGTTAATCAAGTACATTATAAACAATATAAGTACTATATAAACTCTAATAAAACAAGTAAAACTCATTTTTTAATATAAATGTGATCTAACAAAACAAAAAAGTAAATAATAGCACTAAGATAGAAAACAATGTTAAGTTTAACAATAATCACTAAATACTAAATGAAAAAAGGAATTAATACTTTTCATACATAATTTTAGAACCTTTTATTCCGTATAGTAAATGAAATATTAGTTGAATCTAAATTCAAAGTTTATTACATGAAGATAATGCATTTTTTTGTTGGGTTTTTTTTGAAGATTATAGGGATTTTTAGAGGTTTTCTATCCAATTTTATTTAAATGTGAGTTTGGAAACTTTCATAATTTTACCAAGCATTTTTTGTTATTCTTTCTAAATGTATAATACATAATATATAATAGTATTAAGTTTCTTTTATTATTCTATGCATAACTAATTTATATATATAGGTAGTAATATGGAGCTATATATAGCCCCCAAGCCCCTGTATGCATCCGCCCCTGCTAATAAGTCTCAGATGTTAAACTGAAAAATAAAATCTTAGTTGTGAATCGTCGTAAACTATTTTCATTCGTTACTAAGTTCTTTGACGTCACAATCAATTAGGATATGGTAGGAACATTATTCATAACAGGTACACACAACCATCAAAAAGAATAAAAGAAACTAGTACTCTTATAGGGTGACATAAGTGTGACTACTACATATTAAAATAGTATGGTGCAATATTGATTAATCTAATCGTACACTCATGAGCGGGATATATTTATTGTACGGGCATATATTCTCTATCACGTGAAGATTTTAAGGATTACGTAACTAAGTTGATCATATCATGAGTTCATTCCTTTACATATTATACTTTCGCACTCTTAATATGGCATTAAATAGTATTTGGATAAGTGTCCTACCTTGTTATATATCCTAAAAAGTATCACGTTTTAGTTTGACAAAGCCTTATTAGTTATTACCAAATTGTCTATTTTTGTTATAAAAACAGTTGGTGCGCGCAGCAATTAACAACTTTCATGGCGAGTTTGACCATAAGCGAACCCGTTAAGGTAAAATAATTAATTCGAACAGTAATTTAGTTTTATCTTATTAACAAGTTACTACTTACTACCCAGTTAATACTAAATTAACCCGTCACAGTTATTAACTAATCAAGTCATAGATCAATGTATTATTACATGTTTCAAAAGATTTCAAGAAATTGTTCATTTTTCTAATGAAAATGACAACATCACAAGTTACACAAGCACTTTTTGGTGGTTGGAATATTTTCATTCTCTATTATTAATATGTATACATATATGTCCTATTTGGTGAAAAAAATGTAGTCTAGTTTTTGTTATATATCAAAAAGATATATACTTTTAACTTATAATTAATTAATGTGCATTTGGGAAGATATTTATCGATTTCATAAATACTTGGTACATCAGACATAAATTTATGTCGAATTCCTAGTAGGCAAATTATCTCCAACTATTCATCACACGGAAAATAATTTAACCCATACACATAACTAGCAATTTTTCAAAATGCTGAAAATAAAAATACACCACCTTAATAAACACACATTAAAGAAAGATAACAAAATTAATGCAGCTATCACATCTCTTCACGTGGCTCCCCACAGACACAGCATTAATCAATTTCTCAAATCTTTGCCCGTGGGAGAATTATTGCTTTCAATGGATCCTTCATGACAACAGTGAATGCAAACGTCTCAGTTGGGTCGGGTGGGCTACCCGGAATGGGGATCCACTTGTACGCATGCACCATTTTTGCTAGCAACAAATTTACGTGCAATGTGCCCAAACTCCAAGCGGGGCAAATCCTCCGTCCCGCCCCAAACGGCAGCATTTTGGCTCCTCTCATGCCCGTTATATCGACTTCGACTCCATCGCCTTCTAGAAACCTCTCGGGTCGGAATTCCTCAGGGTTTTTCCACATCTCCGGATCCTCAGTTAACCAAGCGGTGTAAATTTCCACGTTTACATCTGCCGGAATTGTGTAGCCTCCTAATTCAATATCTTGTGTGGCTGCAATAAAATTATGAAAGTAATTTAGAATAAATAATCAGAAATGAAAAGGGTGGATTTAATAAATAATATTAGTCTCTTTATTTTTAAAGTGGTCACAAAAATTTCTTTCTGAACTTTTTTTATAACACGTAAAAATAATCTTTTATCTCTCGAAAGTTCTAGATTATATATATATATATTTTTTTGCCATTTTAGCCCTTGCTATTTCATAACTTGCGAATTCAATCATTTAACTTAACATGTTAACAATTTAAGTTCCTTTAAGACTTTAATCCTTAACTTACCGAGGTGAATTTTCACGACAGCAAGTATAAATAGCACCGAAATAGCGTAAATACTTGACTAGTTCACTATATCTATAACTTAAAAAAAATACAGAATATTTTTGCAAGCATCTTAAAGTTAAAGGACTAAATATATGTTTTAGCAAAAATAGAAATACTTTTTCATATTATGCTTAGAAAACTTGTGGGTGAAAATTTTAGGACACGGCCTTTTGCCGTCACAAATAAAAAGAACAAAGAAAAAAGACAAGAGTAAAGTTGCAAGAAATTTAAATATTTACCAGCATGTGACAGCAAAAAGTGACTCGGGGGGTGTCTTCTAAATGTCTCCTTAACAATAGCACCCAAATAAGGCATTTTCTCCACATCACTCTCTTCAATCACCCCATTTTTACCAACACACTCCACAATTTCCCTATACAATTTCTCTTGTATCTCTTGATTTTGCACCAAGTGTAGCAAAGCCCACTCAAGCGTCGTCGCACTCGTATCCGTACCCGCATTAATCGCCTCCGAACAAAGCGTCACCATTTCTTCTTCCGTCAAATTACCTTTTCCCGGCGGTTGTAACACGAATAGCGAATCAATATACGCTGCCCCAAGTGGACTCGCCATTTCTGATTTAGTGGCGTTGTGGTCCCCACCGCTCTCAACAAACGCCCTTCTGTCACGTAGTAACGGAATTAGACACTCTAACTGCTTTTTCCTTAGCTCTTTTGCTGCTTTTACGTGACGGCGGAATAACGGCGTTAGAATAGGTAAGAAATCGGGCAGTTTTGGTGTGGTCATCATCATGACATCTTTTAGGACACTTTCGATAACTTTGACTCTTTCTTCGGATATTTTGACTCCAAAGCAAAGACAAATTATGACGCTACATATAGTGAGTCTACAATTGCTCATGACCTCCACGTGGCCTAACTCAGCGACGTCGTTTTGGATCCTCTTCATGTGGTTTTCGAACGCCCAATTTCTAATCCAACCGCATTGTTTGATTCTAGTGGGGTTGATTAGCTCCGTGACGAAGTTGCGTCGTAACGAGCGCCATAGTGGGCCATACTCCGCGGAGTTTATGGCGCATTTGCCGACGCTGAAGATGAGACGGATGGGGGAGTCGGGAGGTCGGCTCGCGAAGCCCGCGCCCTTCTGGACGAGGGCCTCGTGGATTAGTTCTGAGCTTGTGATGATGACAAGTGTCCTCTGTCCCATCTGCATGGTGAAGATGGGACCGTATTTTGTGCGCAAGTCGCGCACGATGTACATGAAGTGGCGCCGTTGGAGGATTACTTGGAATAAGTTTCCAACGAGTGGCCACCCCGGTGGACCCGGTGGGAGGTTTCTTCGGGAGTCGTTGACGGTCGAGCATCGTCGCCACCACATGCGGAGGAGGAGGATGGCTAAGCATGCTGCAATAATGTCTATTAAGTCCATTTTTCTTGTTGAAGATTTATTTTTATTGAGAGGGTGTGGCGAATATTGGGAGTGAAGAATTGTAGTGTTTGAACTAGGGTAGTGAAGTGGAGTGAAGAGTTGTAGATGTTGAGGGTTATAAAGAACACGAGTAAGATGGGTGGGTGAAAACTTTTAATCTAGCTACCAACTAGTCGTAATAAATAATATGATATCATAACCGCGTTACATGCATGAATACTGAATAGGAATAAGCGATGACGGATATTTTTCGATTCTCTTATTAGAATACGTGTTATAATTTCACTATTAATATTGTTTCATCTTTTTTTGTATATCATGTGAGATATATGGACAACCAAAACTAAAAGCATATACAGTTGGCGTTGAAGTAGTTAATATTGAAACATAGAGCAAATTCACTTTTATATATATTTATATAAATTGCAAGAGGCGCTAATAATATTATAGGGAGAACAAACACCAAAATTCATCGATCGAGACATCAAGTTTGAAATGTACAAAATAAATGCACCCAATTTTTCTTACAGACTTGCCATCCATATATTGTAGAGTCTTGATAGTACCGAGTATTAATTTAGCTTAGATGGGTATAAATTTTACCCATGCTAAAAGTTACAAAGCAGATGTACACTTTCTGGTCGAGAAGGGTGGGACATATTTGTTGTCGTTTTTTGGTAAATTACGGTAGGAACTCCCATTAGAGTATTTGTTGATGATCCTCTAGAATAATGATTTATTTTTGAGAGATATAGAAGAAAAGAAATGAAGAAGTTTGTTCAAATCCTAATTCAAGCGGTCCAACGCGAATAAATATATAGGAACATTCCGACGAGATTATAAGAATAATTTTAAGTTATTTGTAGAAAATAATGTTGTTGATCTTTGTTCTGTTAGGATTAATTAAGTTAAGTCTGATAACTAGAAGGTAGATATATATGTATTTATTTCAAAAAAAAAAAAAAAAAAAAAAAAGTAGGCATGTATTAAGTTTTCTAACCTTCAACACACAAAAAGACATTTTAAGCAGGAAAAAATCGGTATCTAACAAAGTTAACAAGTTGGACATTAGTTTTGAGGATAATTGAAAGATTGTGTTTATGATTATGTTTGTGTTTCTTTACTTTTTCTCTCCTGTGATTCACAAGAGTTGTTTAACTGCATATCCATGCCAAGGAATGAAAAACCAGTTCTATGACGAGCATGGGTGGAGCCAGGAATTTAGTTTTGGGGGAGCGAGATAATGTGATTTTTTTTTTTTTTGTATAAAAATGATTTTTTTTTTGTTAATTTAGTCTATTTTAAAAATAATGAACCATCGTCAAAACGTAAGAATATAGCTAATAAGTTTAAGAGTTTTAAAGTAAAACTAGATAAATATATACAAAAAATATCTCATACGAAATAGAGATATTGCATACGTTCATAAGATATTTATGTTCAAATCTACAATTGTGTCGCATGTTTTAAGATGGTATCTTATAACTAAATCAATGTCAAAGTATTGAAATTACTAGTGCAATACCAAAGAAATTATACTTTGGCTCAATTACTTTTTCAATACAAAACCACATGTTTCATGTGAAAAAAACTTAACAAAAACATCGAATCATCCTAAAGTAAAATATACACTCAAATGTTATATTAAATGTTCATAAAAAGAGTAAGAGAAAATTTAGATTAAATTCATAAAGTAGTATAATATATTACGAATTAATTAATTATATTATAAAATTAAACAATAGAATAGGTTATTAGAAATAACAAAAAGACATTGAGTATATAGTTATGCTATAACTCCAGATTATGTAAAATGATGTTTGACAATGTTTATACATTATAAAATATGTATAAGCCATAGAGGGTGGGATGAGGTTGTGGGCGGGACCCCCAACGCCCCTGGCTCTGCCCCTGATGATGAGTACTTTTTGGGACATCCCGATAATATAGAAAAATTATTAGGTGCAACCATTGGATAATGACGTAATACTGCTAAATGTTGAGATTAAACATAATTTTTAAATTATAAGGCAATAATTTCTTCGCACTTTATCATATTCATGCATTTACACTAATATAAAATTGTTGCAACACCTCATCAACCATAATCCATTTTCTTGGAATAATTACATTTGTACTCCATGAAGTATGGTTTAATTACACAAAATTTCTTTTATTTTGATACTTATGAAAACACCCTTAATTGTTTTTTTTTTCTTGAAAATACATTACAAATCTAGCAGTGTTTTGCACTTCGAATTGTTATTGAAAAAATTATTTTATGCAACCGTCGCATTGCTGACGTGGTGCAACCAACGATTGTGATTAAAATATTTTTCTAGATTATAGTAAATAACTTCAACATAATCTCATCCCAATCGTGTATCTACACAAATAACCGACTTATGTGCCATCTTATCGTACAACGGTTGCAAGACGTAAGCTCTATGAATTTCGATATTCAGTTTTTAAAAATATATACATTGTTATAATAAATATAAATTAAAATAATAAGTTAAGTTGTCCTTGAAATAAATTTTTGAACCAATATACAATTGGGGCACAATGTAATATCGGAAGCAAAAGTTAGCAAACAGATATTTGGCGCTTTATCGGAACATAACCGATAAAAACCGAAATGGCAGGTGGCGCCACCACCGCCTTCCGTTCAATCTTCACCGGTGACGTTTTCTCTTCACTATCATACGCCTCCAGTTTACGGCGCAACCTCGCGCGCACGTTAGCCTCCAATTTTGAGCGTCGACACCATCGTATTATTAGCTTTAAAGCCACAAACACAAGCTTAAGCTGCGCATCCGTTGCGTCAGCATACGTCATTTCAACTTCAACGGTTTCAACCTATAACAATAGCAGCCTCAGGTACCGAAAATGTTCTCTGCTTATTATCATTTCACATTTGCAGTTTAAATCTTCAAAATTAAATCATTAATTAGGATTTTATTTTGTATATATGTTCAATTGTAGTAACTAGCTAGTAGCAATAATATGTCGTTCGTGTTGGGTCAACGGTCCAATGCAGCGATAATTAAGTTAAATTTAGGGATAGAGTGCCCTGTTTGTGATTTAGTATGTTGCACATTGTCACATTGACATATTTTATGTGTTTAAGCGTATGTAGTTAACCGTTCATCGACCGCCAAGTTGATGCTAGCGAGTAGCGATATTGAGTCTGTTAAGTTTCTTAAGTTCCGAGAATCGAAATGAAGATGATTGCTTGGTTTTCCCTTGACTGGTGTATGGATTTATTTAGATATTATTTGTCTACTTGACTCGTTTGCTCACTTAAGTGTTCGTTTTACTTTCTGGTTACAGCTATCCAACATATGACCGCCTTCTTCCTTGCCCTCCGCAGAAGTATCCACCAAGAGTGGTGCACTTAGTCGTTACAGAAGGAGGACCTGTTCTTGATTGTATTACTAAAGCTTTGAACCTTCCACCCCTGTAGGTCTTTTTCGTAGCTTCGTTTGAATTATGGTTTGTTATATGCCAATGATATGCTTGCTCGCACTTGGTCTTATACGGTTATGTTGATTTTTGTTACTTTTTCAATATGGAAGGTTTGTTGCAGATCTCATTCATTTTGGAGCTGTGTTTTATGCTCTTGTATGCCCGGCTCCCCCGGTAAATGCCACACCTGAACACATTAAGGTTTATAAGGAAGTTACGGATCCGTCAGTTCTAAGTAAACGGTCGTCTATCAAAGGGAAAACCGTGAGAGAAGCGCAGAAAACTTTTCGGATAACTCGTCCTGATGAGTTTGTGGAAATTGGAACTTACTTACGAGTTCATGTACACCCAAAACGCTTCCCAAGGTATTTATTAGATTACCATACAACTTCTTTTACTATTACCTCGACATTGATTTAAAGTGAGAATGCAGAATTTCAAGAATGTTCTTTGATCAGGTGCTATGAAATTGACTGGAGATCTCGAATTATTGCCGTAACTGAAGATTATGTTGTCTTGGACAAACCTGCGGGTACATCAGTATGTGCCTAATAGTTTTATATACTGTAATGAGTGCACCGTGCAAATGCGAGTCTTAAAACCCTTTATTTCTTGAAGCTTTCTCATCCCATTCAATTTTTTGTTTTCTGATGAGTGATAAATTTATCACAAATTCAACAGAAAAGGCATTTTCAACCTTTGTCATGCTTGCCTTTTGCTTCCTCAGTATGAAAGTCCTTTCTCAATTTCAAGATCTTTGCTGAATAATATTTCATTTGAGTTGTCCCTGATTCCCCTGCAGACTAAATTTCTGGATAATGATTTATTATGTCTACTACTGTTCGATTTTTGGCCTCATAAAAACTTTTTTTTTTCTTTTTTTCAAATCTTTCACTATCTGGAGATTAAATTCGCATGCTTTACCACAGTTCAATGTGAGGGTCAACAGCTCATTCTTTATTGGGAATTACTAATGTCTTTGAACAGGCAGACATAGTGATCCTCTTCAGATTTGGTCAATTGTCGTTCTGCAAGTTGTGGCGTTATTGTGCAATTAGAGTACTATTGGATGTCTGCTATTTTTGCTTAAGCCTTCACTTTGATCAGGTTGGAGGAACCACCGACAATATTGAAGAAACTTGTGCCGCATTTGCTACTCGTGCCTTGGGATTAGAGGCTCCCTTGAGAACGACCCACCAGATTGATAATTGCACTGAAGGGTGGTATGTGTAATTACTATATTCATGTATGTTCTGTGAAGATGGAAATAGAGAGTAGTGATTTCTTTTTATGTACAGTGTTGTGCTCGCACGAACAACGGAGTACTGCTCAGTTTTTCATGGGAAGATAAGGGTTAGTGGATTTTCTTTTCCTTGTCTAACTGATGTTTTAGTGAAGATAAATGTAATGAGCTAATTTTGCTTCCAAACTGTAACTTTTATCTAGCATTTCGTTCATCCTCTTTGTACAAAAAATTGAAGGCGTTTCAAAGTTATTTTCTTCTCTTTCAGGCTCACATTTTGTTCTTAATGCACTTTATCGCCTTGGTGAAGTACCTCTTCCAAACAGTGGGCTTTTATTGCTCAACGGATGGTCACGATTGATCTCCTTGTTTTGCCATGACTTCTATCCTTCATGTTGTCAAAATGTAAAACTAGAAAGTAAATTAGGTTTTACTCAAGAATGTCATGTTCCTATTTAGAGGCAGTTCTATGAGTTCATGCGATTATATAATGCGTAAAATAGTATTGAAAGTAATATATATGGTCCTCAGGAGAAACAAGTGAAGAAGCTTTATCTTGCACTTGCCGCTGCTCCTGTAACACTTGGAGTAATTACTCACTACATGCGTCCAAGTAAGATCGCACCTCGAATCATTTCTGAAGGTAAATCTATAAAGTTCGGGTAATCTGAATTTCTTTTTGAGTTTAACCCTTATTTCAATGGCAATGAATGTCACTAAACTACATGTAACATTTGTTGGCAAAGAGATATCATGTTTTGTTTGTTGTCAATCTGATTTGAAGCCTCTGCTCTGTTACAAGCAGATCCCATTGATCGTTGGTATTTGTGCCTGCTCGAGGTCTTAGAATGCAAGAAGGTTCCATGGCCAAGTAATATAGCTGAAGAGAAGAATGGTATCGAGAATTGTGGATGGCCTAGTCAAGATTGTGCATATGAGTGTAAAATCAATCTTTTGACAGGTCGGACACATCAGGTACTTATCAAAAACTTTATCTTAAGAGTAAGTTTAAGTTCTAGTGTTTTGTTTATGTATCCTTGTTGTTTAAGCATTCACTTGTTATTTTAGATACATTTCCATCTTAAACATAGTTTCTTAAATTCAGCATCCATGAAGAGAAAAGGAGACTTAAGTGTGTTCTCCTCTTATGTATGAAATTAATCAAAAACTAATGTCAACGGCAACTGAAACATTTTTGACTTCATTTTTAAAATCTTGCTTTCTCTTGGTTGCACTTTCTAGAGCATGGAGGAAATAGAGAGCGCAAATTGACATCTGACCAAACTGCAACTGTAGAAGCTTTGATTTTGTTTACTTTGACAAAATGTCATATCTACAGATTCGGGCACAGTTGGCTGCTTGTGGAGCCCCTCTTGTGGGTGATTCAGCATATATGCCAGCTGCGATCGGTGAGGCGAACCATCCTGGCCTTAATCCATTTGGCAAGAACAAGAAAGAATATACCATTGATGTTGATAAAACACTGGCAATTGAAGAATGGATTGCACACCATGGAAGAGAACCTAGTATTGGTATTGGTCTTCAAGCGTATCAAATTTCATGGGATGAGGGTGAGCACTTTTATCAGGCTGGTGCTCCGTGGTGGAGGTAGATAAAGCTTATAAATATCAGCAAAGCTTCCAACTTACATATACAAATTGGAGTGTATCGTTTTCCAAAGGTAGATCTCGAAAGAAACAATCCTATGTATGTGTAAGAGGCAAAACAACCCATGTGAAGAAGAAAGAAGCAATAAAACTCCTTTTTTTTGTTATTGGCTTAAAAAATTGCTGTAAAAGAAAAATAGATAAAGTCCCCAATGTAAAACATAAGAAGGGTTCTTTTGCCTCTTACACTTAACACAAGGTTTTTCATTCACTATTAGCTTTATCTTCACTTTAATTATCTTGCAAATTATGTTGAATTCTTTGCTGAGGGGTTCTTCATTGCTCGAACTGACAGGGAGGAACAAGAATTCAGGAATGGAACTTAAGATGCTTCTTTGTCGTATGGAGATAAGTTTAGCTCGACAGTTTTACTCTTGGTAAAAGAATATAGCAGGCCTAGCATTCTACCATCTACAGGTGCACCATGACCTTCAATACCGTCTGTGTTACCCCGTCTTTTGAGGAACCAACTTCTGTATTTATGTCTTTCCGTAGTTTTGACCTTTGCTTCATCGCGGGGTTGAGGTGGGGCGCTTATAATCCTGATATGCCTAGGTGAGAGAGAGGAAAATGTAGTGTTTTGACATTGGTAGTGCAGAACAAAGCAGTAATTCGGAGTCCTAATATATCTCTCATGTTGTAAAAGACAGGTTCTTAATGCTAAAAGTAGTCCCTTTTCAGTTGTTTTCACTTGCACAGTTTGTTCACTCTATATCTGAATTTATTGTTTACAGTGGATTAACCTGTTTTTTAACACAAATTTCTTATTTTGTCATTGCCTTTGTTCTTAGGTCTCCATTAAGATATGAATGAGTCCTCGGCCACGATGAAATTAAAAAGCTTTGTTATATAATGGAGAAAGTGTTTCAATATAAAGATTTTAAGTGCTTGGACTGATTATATATCATCACTGATAAAACAAAAATAAATGATGCTCATTTGGCCAAGAGTACCACTCAAATAAAGTTTCTGCAGGCAACTGGTCAATACAAAAATCTATAATCGCACAAGCCATAGGTTTTACATATTGAGAATATAGACTCACGATCAAGTTACATAAAACAAATTTGCAGAAGTTGATGGAAAGTTATTGCTAATTCACCTTAAGTTAGTCCAACTGGAAAGATGTTAAACACGATTCAAAGATTTGAAACAATTTAAATTTGTGTTAATATATTAAAACAAACACTATTGAATAATGGGTTAGGGGCAAAAACCTCCTCGAGAAAAAAAAACATGAAAATCCCTTCGTGTTTTGTGTGAGTTGCAAAAGATATATGAAAAGAGAAGCAAAAAACTCTCCTATATTTTCCATTCATGTTAGATACACTCCCTTTTTCCAATGAAAAGGAAACATAAAAGAGAGCCAACATGTTTTTTTTTTGTTTTTTTATTAATATCTAAAATTGTTGTTAAAACAATATTTTTACTAATTGATCCGACTCATATTGCCGAAGAAGTGAAGTTATAGAAACAAACCCTTACATTTTATCGGATCAAAATGACAGCAATTGAAGAATAAAGAACCAATTTTTATTCGTTTTCCAAGCGGATGGCACAAAGCAAATCATAAAGCCGAAATGATAAAAGAGTTAGAATCGCTCTTTAGTTTTCATTTTCATAAATTCTTTAATTATTAGAAAATTAATTTTTGATATCTTTACTTTTTCAGTTTTCTATTTGTAGCTTGTTTTGTTTTTGAAAAACTCAAGTTCTATCCACAAAATAATCGAAAATCATAAAAGTATATCAAAACGTGCTCGATACACTTTACATGCGCGCTACCTTTTTTTTTTTTTCTTTTATTTGCCTGACACGTGTTGAAGTCGTGGCGGTAAGTGATTCACACTTCAATAGATAATTTTTAGAAGTATCCATGTATTCGTATTAACAAAATTTCAAAAAAGATTTTATTTTAAGTACCGTTGGTATAATTTTATCTTAGCCTCTGTGTCATGCTTAGTTTAGGTTGAAAATTCGTCGTAAAGTGCGACTTATGTGAAATTGTTCGTAAAAACGTATTGAGGCGTTTTTACAAACAGATTTTGGGCGCTTTATCAGAACACAGCCGATAAACCCTGAACCGCCTAGAAATGGCAGGTGGCGCAACCGCCGCCGCCGTCTTCTCAATCTTCTCCGGGAACGTCATCGTCTCCAGCTTCCGGCGGAGCCTCGTCTCTCCTATCAACCTCGCGCGCACGTTAGCCTCCAGCCGCTCCAATTTTATAGAACGACGCCGTATTAGCTTTAGAACCAGGAACAGATGTTTAAGCTCTGCATCAAGTGCTCTATCAGACGTGTGCTCAACTTCGTCAGTTTCAACCTCAAACAGTAGCCTCAGGTACATGCTCAGCTCATCATTTTCGCATAATTTTTTAATTTTCATCAACTTATTCAGTATTTTGACCTCCTTTAGCATTGCTTCAATATGAAATCAATTCATTGATCATGTAAAACTCTTATATGTGTTGAATTGAAATATCGAGTAACAGTTAATATGTGTAAGTATGGTCAAATGTGGCAATAATTATTAGTATTGCTTTTTAGTTGGAATTTTAGGAATTGAGTGTTCTATTTGTGAACTAATTGATGTTCAAGTGTGTCCATGGATCGACGTGCTGTTAGTCATTATAATCTCAGAATGAATGGTCCAATGTGGCGATAATTAGTATTATTTTCGGCTGGAATTTAGGATATTTGAGTCCCCTATTAGTGAAATAGTTGATGTTCAAGTGTCCATGCAGTGATGTTCAAGTGGCCTAGTTGTAGATGATTGCTTATTTTTCCCTCGATCGACACTTAGTTGTCTACTGGACTCGTTTGTTCGCTACAGTTCTCTCGACCTTCTTTTTTTTTCAGCTACCCAACATATGGCCGCCTTCTTCCTTGCCCTCCACAGAATGGTCCACCGAGAGTGGAACACTTTGTTGTTACTGAAGGAGGACCTGTTCTTGATTACATTACCAAAGCTTTGGACCTTCCTCCCCTGTGAGTCCTTTAATATTTTTTTTATACTTTTGTCGTTTGATTTATGGTATATGTATCGGTTGGAATTTTTTCTTGATCTTGTATCAGTTATGTTGATTTTTCATTTTCCATAATGAAGGTATGTTGCAGATCTCATTCATTTTGGAGCTGTATTTTATGCTCTTGTATGCCCAGATCCCCCGGCAAATGCCACTCCTGAACAAATCAAAATTTATAAGGAAGTTACAGATCCATCAGTTCTAAGAAAACGATCATCCATCAAAGGGAAAACCAGACGAGAAGCACAGAAAACGTTCCGGATAACTCGCCCTGATGAGTTTGTTGAAGCTGGAACTTACTTACGTGTGCATGTACACCCGAAACGTTTCCCAAGGTACTTTTTAGATAATCTTATACATTCTACTATAAGCCACTCATTGATTTGAAATGCCAAAGAAATCTGTTAATACCAAATATGTGGTCTGATCAGGTGCTATGAAATTGACTGGAGATCTCGAATTATTGCCGTGACTGAAGATTATGTTGTCCTGGACAAACCTGCTGGTACATCAGTATGTGGTCAATCTTTATATACTGTAATTATTGCGCCATGCACTTTATCAGAGTGTTTACACCCTTAATTTCTTTGAACATTCTCATCCAGTCCAATGCTTGTTTTCTGATGAGTAATAAGTTCTTTTACAAGATCAATAGAGAAAGCTTTTTTCAATCTTTATCATACGTGCCTTCTGCTTCCTCAGCCAAACAAGTATGAAAAGGTCCTTTCTCAATTTTAAGGTTGTAGCAGTATGATATTTGATAAAAGTCGTCCTTGACTCCTCTAAAGACTAAGATATTTCAAGATAGTGATTTATTAAGTCTTGTACAGTTGATTTCTCGCTCTCATCTCACATTGACTTTTTTGTAAAGCTTTCCCTGTCTGAAATTTTATTTTTCATGCTGCCCTACAGTTAAATGTGAAAGTCAACAGATTATTATTCATTTCTTAGCCTGAAACCTGAACCACTAATATGTGTTTGTGTGTGTGTGTGTGAGAGAGAGAAAGAGAGGTTTCTATAATGGGACAGCTCCCTGGATCCTGACTTTAATCGTAAAGCTTAAATACTCATGACATGTGTTTCTAGGAATGATCAATGTCTATGAACCAGCAGACATGGTCCGTTCACAATTTGTTCCATTGGTGATTATCCAAGTTGTGGTGCCAGTTTTCTCAAGTCATTACTCCTTGTGCATGAGGAATACATTTCGAAGTCAACTTTCTTTTTCGTAACCACCCGTGTTAACTTTGATCAGGTTGGAGGAACCACCGACAATATTGAAGAAAGTTGTGCCACATTTGCTACTCGTGCCTTGGGATTAGAGGCTCCCTTGAGAACTACCCACCAGATTGATAACTGCACTGAAGGGTGGTAAGTGAGATTACTGTATTCACGTATGTTTTATAAAAATGTAAGTGCAGTAATGATTCATTTTTATTAACAGTGTCGTGCTCGCAAGAACAAAGGAGTATTGCTCAGTTTTCCATGAGAAGATAAGGGTTAGTGGATTTTCTCTGCTTGCTTAGTGTATGTTTGAAAAGGAACTAAATATGCTAATTGCTTCCAGTAACTGCAAATGTTTGTTTAATATTTTGTTCATCTCCATCATTTAAAAGATATAAGGTTATCTTCTGCTTCAGGTTCACTTTTTTGTCCTTGATTTACATTACCACTTTGGTGAATGACCACCTTGAAACATTAGTCTTTTATTGCTCAAGAGATGGCCATGATTAATCTCCTTGTTTACCATGACTTCTTACCCTGCATGTTGCCAAAATGTAACTAGAAAGTTATGTAGGTCATACTTGAGGTTATGTCACGTTTCTATTTTGAGGCAGTTATGAGAGTTGAGGCTAGTGGTTACTGGATTTCTGAAGAGAGTACATAACGTGCAAGAGTATTGAAAATACTATATATGGTCCTCAGGAGAAAAAAGTGAAGAAGCTTTATCTTGCACTTGCTGCTGCTCCCGTGTCACTTGGAGTAATTACCCACTACATGCGTCCAATAAATATTGCACCCCGACTCCTTTCTGGAGGTAAAGCTATATAGTTCGGATGATATCAATTTCCTTTTTGAATTTAATCCTTATTTTCAATATGAATGAGTGTTACTAAACTTTTGGAAACATTTGTTGGCATTATTTGTTGTCTGTCCAATTTAAAGCTACTGCTTTGGTTCATGCAGATCTCATTGATCGTTGGTACTTATGCCAGCTTGAGGTCCTAGAATGCAAGAAGGTTCCCTGGCCAAGTAATATAGTTGAAGAGAAGAATGGTATTGAGGATTGTGGATGGCCTAATAAAGATTGTGCATATGAGTGTAAAATCAACCTTTTGACAGGTCGTACTCATCAGGTATCGATCTAAAACTCTCTCTAAATGGGTATGGAAGTTAAAGTTGTAGCGGTATCTAGTGTTATTATTTCCTTTTCTTTTTCTGAATGAAAACTTGCATATATTAATTTTCTCTGTTTCATTTTTTTCTTAGGAAGAGAAATATTTTGTTAGATGGATCATTGTTGTCCAGGCACTCGCTTGTTACTTTTTTATTCCTCAAGTCTATCAAGATACATTTCCATCTTAGACACTGTATCTTGCAAATACTGCATCCGGTAATGGAGAAGAAGTCTTAAGCATGTTTTTTCTCTTTTATATTAATTACTCGGAAACCAATGTCATGTGGAACTGACATTTTTAAAATTCACTCTTAAATATTTCTTTTGTTTGCACTTCTTATGACATGGAGGAAAAGAGCGCACATTGACATTTAACTAATCCACAACTGTAAAAGGTTTCATTGTTCATACTCTGACAAGATGTCATAACTATAGATCCGGGCACAGTTGGCCGCTTGTGGAGCCCCTCTTATTGGCGACTCTATGTATATGCCAGCCGTGATTGCCGAGGTGAACCATCCTGGACTTGATCCATTTGGCAAGAACAAGAATGAATGTACCACTGATGCTGATAAAACACGGGCAGTTGAAGAATGGATAGCATACCATGGAAAAGAACCTACTGTTGGTATTGGTCTTCAAGCATGCCATATTTCGTGGGATGAGGGGGAGCACTCTTACGACGCTCGAGCTCCATGGTGGAGGTAGTAAAGCTAATGGGTAACACTCAAAACACCAACTTGAATATTCAAAATGAAGTGCATCATTCAGCAAAGGTGGATCTCGCAACTCTGATATTTATGCTGAGCTGTATCTTTAACTTTGATAACCTTTGCAAGTTCTGTTGAATTCTTCAGAGAGGGGTTGCTCAAATTGACCAGGAGATATGAGAATTCAGGGATGGAACTTCAGATGCTCCTCGGTTGTATGGACATAAATCAAATCTCAACGACGACCCTGAGGGTTTTAATCTAGGCCAAATCATCCGAGTAAGGCCTTGCATTTAATCCTTATGGATGCTCCATGACCTTTAATACCGTCTTACCCCAATGTCTTTTGAGGAATCAGCTTCTCTGCTTATGTCTTTTGGTGGATTTTTGCTTTGGATCTGTATCGATATTTGGGGGGTGGGGGAGGGGAGTTGTAATGCTGATATCTTTGGGTGAAAGAGAATAATATATATCGTGTTGTAAAAGACCGTTCCGTTTGTTCAAGACTAACTGCTATATTTAATGTTAGGAACTAGTCCTTTCTCAGTTGTTTGCACTTGTACAGTTTTCTCACTCTATAATTCATTCTGTTACTAACAGTTAACTTGCCTGTTTTCTTCCAAGAGGAAATTTCAACTTTCGTCCTCT
Organism: Misopates orontium; assembly: GCA_946800315.1. NCBI lineage: Eukaryota > Viridiplantae > Streptophyta > Magnoliopsida > Lamiales > Plantaginaceae > Misopates > Misopates orontium. Next base: position 4,527,736 of record OX326946.1, on the reverse strand, counting down.
TACTTGGCTCCGATTCGCAATTGGTCCTCTAACTTGGCACCACATAAAATTAGTCTTATAACTTGGCAAAAATTTCAGTTTCAGTCCTCCGATGCCGGAAATTACTTAATTTGGTTGGATTCGTACACGTGACCACCTACATGGCCCCAATTTTCAGATATTTGATTGCAATTTGGGGAGGAAAACAAACTTTAGCCCATCTTTACTACCAAATGGTGGTAGGGGATTGGCAGAGCAATCGAGTCAATTTGTGCTCATTTGTGAATCAATTGCCATAAAAAATCTCCAACTTGAGGCCATGTGAGTGGTCTACTGCGTAAATTCGGTTAAATTAAGTAATTTTTGGTGTCGGATGACCGAAATTGAATTTTATGTCAAGTTAGGAGACCAAATTTATGTAATGACAAGTTATAGGAAGATTTCTAAATCTACGCCAAGTTAAAAGACTAATGTTGAAATTATCTCTTTCTTCCATTGAGGAAGGTTGTCTCCAGCCTAGTTCTATTGTTGTCATCCTAGGTTTTGTTCCTTCAGTTGCATTTTTTTTTCAATTTGAATATCCTATGTTACTTGGCGAAGGTTTATAGCTATAGTGTAGCCTGGTATTTGTTTATCCATTGCACGCACTACCAATGGCTGCATGAGCCAGTTACAATGGTGCGGGATGCTTTGAAGGTCCTTTCTTTGGATCCATGCAGTTTCATCATAGTCTTCAACAGCTTCAGGTTTATTTGGAAAAGGAATAAAAAAATAACGTCAAACCTCCCATTCTATATCTGGTTTGCAGCGTCTCACTATTGTTTAAAAAGTTGCAATTTTTTCTTGGACCTATTGAATATGTGTGAAGAGAAGTATTCGTTGGTCAACCCTTCAAATAAATATGATGAAGATTTTTATTTTCATAAAATGGGGCAACTTACATGAATTATGACCTCCGGTATACAAATTATCTATCCAACTTATCTCACTTGTTGAGAAATTACAAAACTCTCTTATATTATCATTGGCTTTATATTTTTTTCGAAAGCACTACCTTTTATACTAAAGACAGATCATGATTCAAAATTATCTAGCTAGTTACTTGAAACAAAATTTGGAAAATGGATAGAAAAGTTATTGCTATTCAACAAAGTTGTGGAAAGATATCAAACACGATTAAAAAATGTGCAACTCCACTTCATTGTTGCATATCCAATTTCAGAAAAAGTATCATCTATATTATACTCATTATGCTAGAGAACGTCAGCCTAACAATTTATACATGGTGAAAAATGTATAGGCCTAAACGACATAAAATCAAATCATTCTACTAAAGTATCATACTTGTGATCAAATGAAATAAACCCATCCATACCACCCTTGATGGCTCACAATTTATTCATCTTTTACATATAAATAATTACTAGGACAATATAAGAAATTTCACTAGCAAGAACAAAAATTAATTTATATAAGAATCATCTACCATAGTATAATTATTAAGTAAATTTTATTTTTCTTAAAAAAAAGTACATTTTTACTCTAAAACCCATTAAAGAAAAAGAACAAAAAGTCTCAACACTTCTGATTTTTGCCCTAGTCACTTGATCACTTCCTTCATACTCTCCTGGACATAGCAATTCCTGTTAAAATTCCCTCCTAAATCTAACCAGTAATTGCTATCTCCACACCGCTAGAGAGATGTTGCCAGTTCCGGTAGGCGAAGAAGTGGGCCCCAAGCTCCTCCGACTGATCTACTTCGTCGGCGCCGGATTCGTCTGCACCGCCGCCATTAACAAGTGGAAAGAATTCGAAAAGAAGTCAACGATCGAGAAGCAACAGCAGTTGACCGGACCACCATCTCTCGAAAAATCCATCAATTAACCGTTGATTGTAAATTCTTAGGGTTTGTTTTGATGCTGCCGAGTTTTCAAAATTCTACAGGTTAGAGTGATGTTCTTTTGATTATAATTACGCAATTCGAGTCGTGTTTTAATCGATCGTTCGTACGAATTTGTGAACGATTGTTTGTTTGCGAGGATTTAGTAATAAAAATGGTGCATGTTTGCATTTTGATTGTGTACATTCGATATGGTTTAATATTATAGCTTTTATAAGATAATGTTGTGTGTTCGGATTTGATTGATTAGAGCTTCTAGGACTTGATTGACATTTGATTACGTTGAGGCCGATGCGGTAGCTACGGTTACGGTTAGTCGACCAATAGGAGGAGATTGTTTGGTTGCTGGCCTTAGTATCTGAACGTTCGTAGCTTAGGGATTAGTTAGCTTGAGCTTATTACGAGCAAGTGAGTCGAGAGAAGAAACGTTGGAGTGCTCCTTGCAACTTATTATATTTGCACAAAATGAGTGATACAAATTAAGGCATAATAACAAGTCGTAAAGGTACATAAACAACAACCAAGCCTGTAATCACGATTAATTGGGGCATAAGGGTACGTACTGGGAGCATTACATTTCCCCTTGCCCAAGATTCTGCATGCGAAAAGCGGGCTCATTCAACTAAATTGTTGACCGTTCTTGGAGATTAAGATGTCTGAAAGTTTCTGTTTCTAATGAACCTTTTGTACCATGCTGCTGATAATCTGGGAGTTCTCTTGAGGGTAGCAAAATCAACATGGTGAAGACCAAATCTTATGGTATATCCAGAAAGCCACTCAAAGTTGTCGAGCAAAGACCAAGCAAAATAGCCTCTCACATCTGCACCTTTCCTAATATAGAACAAAATATGAAGAAAAATCAGCGATCTTCAGATATTCGAAGGCACGGGAAACGTAGCAATAAAGTTTAACCGATGCTACTTTGGTAGTTCTTAGGAGAATTGGCACTTCATATTTAACTACATTTGTGATTGTTTTGGTAACTAACATCGAGTCTAAACTGACCAAGAAAAGGAGAAGACTTTGCTTGTAAACTTGAACAATATGACAACCACCTTAGCTATGAGTTTGCTAATACCTTATTGCGGTGGCCAAAGAATCCAAATAGCAATGCATGTACTCCACTCTCTTGACATCGTTGAGGGAGTCAATTATAGAAGAATTTATATCTTCTTCAACGCCTAGACCTGCAAGATTTTCATTTCTATTTGTAACTTTTAAGATATTGGTAACAATATGAATCAACACTAATACAAACCATTTTCTGTGATGAACATTGGTGTGTTATTGTATCTATTCTTTATGTATGTCACGATCTTCTCCATTCCTTGAGGGCTCACATAAAGCCAGTCAACTGCAGTCTACAACGCATGCCATTATTTTAGTTGATTCACCAAGAGTAATTCAGTGTAGCTACAGCAAAAGATGAGCTTGCTTACAGATTCACCAATAAGTGCACCATTCCTTATCGCAGTCCGTAGACTGTAACCCTCTGATCTCGTGACTCCTGGTGCTCCTGATTCACATTCAGAATACATGCAGTCTTTGCTGTAGAAACTAGTGTAATGGTTGATGCCGATGAAGTCCAGTCCACTGCTCATAGCCTCTAGATCATTTTTCGAAAATACAGGCAGTAAGGACCCTAGTACATGATGCATCTCTTCGGGATATTTTCCATATAATATAGGGTCCAAGAACCTGCATTTGGTTTTAAATTGAGAAGAGCACGGTTGTGAGACATATTGGTGAAGAAAATGAATGCCATTAATTTACAATGCAAAGATATTCATTTCTCATCACGCTTTCTACTTGCATTCAGAAATAACCCTGCCCCCAAGCATAGACACACATGCACATGCACATGTATATTATATACAACTCTTGATTGAGAGCCAAGGGTAGTGCATGTAAAGTAAAAGTGCTTACCAATTCAAATAGAAAGATTGAGCTCTCTCTGCTGCTGACTTATCTTCTATAGAATTGCTGAAGGCCTCATACCATACAGCATTCATAACGATTCCTATGCTACCTCCTTGTTCTTTCTGTATATTTGACACAAACATGTATATGCTAAGAAATAATTTTTAAATATGAATCAGGATTTCATATTTTTGTCTATGAATCAAGAGGTGGATATAAAGTTATTTATGTACACCTGGTATGTAGTTCTGTAAATTTTGACAGCTGCTGCATGACATAGTATCATGTTATGTGCTGCGATTAGAGGCTCTTCTTCCGAGTTACCTTTGCTGCAGTTTCCATAAGAACCAGAGCAACGAGATGGAGGGTAAATCCCTGATCTATATCCACGAATTGCCATGACATTAGGCTCGTTGAGGGTGACCCAGTATTTCACTCGGTTCCCAAAATATTTGAAGCATATATCAGCATAATATGCAAAATCTTTCCTGAAAAGTGTTGATTTTGTGTTAGCCATTTGCTTAGTAATCTGTTCCATTAGGCCTATTACTTTGTTATCGCAATCTAGATAATTTAAGATTTTCAATTTGGATGTATCAAAGTCGAGCTGTCTCGTGTTCAGTATCTTGAGGTCTATTAGATTGTCTACACGCAGTTAGGCTAGCAAGCACACTTGACAACTAGGTTTAAATATCATTTTGCATGCAACAATTTTGCGGAGTCCTCTCTTTTTCTTCTGTTAGGTTTGTGTCACTTGCTCTGCACAGCTAAATTTTGGTACTATGTGTTTTTGTGGGTCGTGTAAACTTGAAGGCGGTGCAGGAAATGACAGCTCTGATGAGACCTATAATTTGTCCGCGAAATTAAAGGTGGTCCAACAACTGAGTACTTCAGTCTGGTGTATACCAACAAGAAAAAGGTCATGAAAAATCAGAATTCAGCTAAAACAGATTGATATATACCTTATTTTCGGGCTAAGCCATGCTCCATATCTTTCTTCAAGTTCCTGAGGTATATCGTAATGAGTCAATGTAACAAATGGCTGGATCCCTGAAGTTATTTCCGATAGAATTAGTGATCAGGCTGGTCACCATAGGGACATAAAGTTATTTTTTGGGGATAAATACAGTTCAATCCCCTAGATTGGGTCTAAGTAAAAAAACTACCCCATTTTTTGTTAACAGAATTTCATTGTTAATGTACAAAACACATCTGTCAACTTCCAGCCATTTTTGCCATTCGCGCATGCTGTGATGTGATCATGGTAGTAGCAGAAAATACCTTTCTGCAGAAGGGCATCGATAAGCTTGCTGTAATGATTGATCCCCGCCATGTTTATCCTTCCAAATCTCCCTTCTGCAAATAACTGAGCAGTCAGAGAAAAATAAACTAGTAAACTATCAATAAAACAAAATAAAAATGAACGTTACACTTACTAGGAAGAATTCTTGCCCATGATATGGAAAACCGGAAGCTATTAACACCAAGATTCTCCATGAGATCAACATCCTCCTGTTTTTCACAATCATCGTAACAGAACCACGATGATTAATTTGGCCTTTTCTCCATTCTCTTCAAGATAAGACTATCTTTACTAACGAATTAGCAGTTCGTATATTAGTTTAAAACCACTGGGATATTACTTCATGTCTATTGGCTCATAGCAGAACTTTTTTCTTAGTCATAGTAACTCTACGTGCGAACTGGTTATGCATTGATTCCCTTGTGATTTCAGAGATGCTTTTGGCCCTTAAACTGTAAATGTGCCAGATGAGAGGAAGTGTCTAAAAAAGTGAAAAGTTGTGTTACTCATTCCCCTTGTCATTTTGTTTTTCTATACTGATCTTAAAAAGTGAAAAGATGACAGGAACCAACCATTTTCTCTTTTCTTGATGGAAGTACTTATTTTATTAGATATTAAGAGGCCATTTGAAGGGAGTAATTAGGTGCTTCTAAGGCCCACCTGAAATAAAGTAAAGTTGATTATTGTTAGAGTAATTTCTATTGATGGCTTAATAGACTCGTATAATCTATTAATATCCAGTGGCTATATCCAAAGTTGGAGCGTCGGATTTTTTTTTTTTTTTTTTATAATTTAATGAAGCATGACGACAATTTATCAACCACATCATACAAATATCTAATCACCTTTTTTCTTAAAAGACTCTCTTATATAGTCAATTAGTCATACAGTGCAAATCTCTCTAAGTGCAAGAACAGTGGATACGATATGTCAAGATCCAGGAGAATTTGTCCGTTCACCTTCCCAACCAGCAAAAGCAATAAATAAATGGGACCAAACACCAATCAGATCATTGCAAAATGATTAAGGTTGTCAAATCATATGCTTTTGTTGGTGTGCATTGATGGCGACCTCTATAATACTTTCTCAGCCCAAGTTTAAATCATATTAGAAATGAAGATTGTGGAAAGTAACTGATGGAACTGAAGCTTTGTTCTTTACTATTGATATTTAAAATCAGACTTGATTATTTGTTTAGAAGTATTAGCATTTACATGGAGGTCACTTTGACTATTATTTACATACATCTGTCCAAATGCATGAAGAAAAAAAAAAAGAGAGTATGAATTGAATAAATACCATATAGAGATGATAATGGTCCACGGCTATATCTCCATTGCTCCCGTCTAAGATCTTACCTGCAACCCGCACATCCAATAAGGAACTATGCGTCGGTAAGGATGGTAAAGACGGTCTCTGCCACTCTATTTGTTATTTAGTTGTGACGATGACATATATCTTGAATTTTAATACATGAAGGTTGGATGATTACATCATACATTGTGGGAGATGTGAGAAACTAGGAACACGAAAAGTGGTCGTCGTTGAATCGGGGCGGGATAATGGTAAAAAGATTCAAAAATTCATGAACTTTTTTTTTTTTTAATAGTTTTTTAGGTCTGCATTTCCTCCCTCTACCAGATGGCAGAGGGCACAAATAAAGCATGAAACATTATTTACCAGTTTTATGTGCAAAAATATCCCAGTTATTGGGACCTTTACCATCAGCAGAGATAGCTCCTTCAAACTGAAGAGAAGACATAGTATGAGAAGAATCAATAGTTGCATTGTAATAAGGAACACATGCATTAGAGTTTAAGAATCTGATAGCTACAAGAAAATGGGATTTTAGACAAGATCAGGTTCATAAACTAAGATACCTGGTACGAAGATGACGCAGTTCCAAAGAGAAAGTTGTCCGAAAATGAACTTTTCGTCAAGTCTATTGAGTTGGATGGGTGAAAAAACAACAATAAAGAATAAGAAAAGTACATTATGAATGTAGTGGGACTGCAGAAAAAGAAGGGAAGCTCCATGAGGTTGATGAAAGAAAGGATACTAAATGGTGCAGTCACGGTTATGCATTTGAGGATTTATAAAGCACCAAATGGAGTATTAGCTAGTATGTGCTGTGGTTGTACCATCAACTAATTTTATTATTCGTGTAAATGTGTGGTTGAGATGAGATGTTGAGAAATTAATACTTTACAATTCTGAAAGTATCTGCAATCTCAATTTTGGATGCACAGGTTCATCTTGCAATGGTTGCACGAGATAGTTCCTAGCAAAGAAATAACTTGTATGTGTGGTTGGATAAGCTTTTTTACTGACAAATAAATAATTAAAATTTAGAATTGATTAGTTAGAATATGTTATATGTGACAAATGAAAATCACATTCGCTAGACTTGTGGAGTACATGAATTGTTCTCTTATTATGACTAGCCTGATATTTTTACCTAGTTATTGACAACTATACTAGAGAAATTAGAAGTAGTTCGGTAGTAGGTTTTCTTTTAGTGGCTCTAACGTTCAAGCGTTGACTGTTAAGTTAAGTTCACACTCGAAAATTAAGACAAAATAATCTACGGTTGAGGTTTTCAATCAATATTATGTTCGAGAGCCGACAAAGATCACATTCACAGTTATTATTGGAATGCAAAACAGAGAAGGAAGGATAGATGATGCATGTCGCACTCGAAATGAGAATAAAGCATCGCTTATAGTTATTTTATAACTGAATTTTAGAAGCACAAAATCAAAACTCAAACAGAAGTGGCGTCAAGAATAGTGTGAATCAGGGGATGAAATTTTCTGAAATTATTATTATTATTGCTTTATTTATGAACATGCACATTTTCTGAAACTAATTAGTTTTATTGTGTTACAAAAAGATCAATTTACCATAACAAACATAATTAACTGAAAAATTATTTAATATAAGAACATACCTGATATACTAATTATCAAAATAAAAACAAAAACACATGATATACTTAAAATAAACTACTTAAATAAGTACAAGTAATATCCTTCAAGAAATAGAAACATTGCACATGCACCTAATATTCTCCATAATTTATTTTCACTTAAAAGTCTTCAATTTTCGGTGCACGCGACTCTATTTAATTATATGAAATTCAACACTTCTTTCAATGAATATTACTAACAAGATACATAAGCAGTTATCTTTCTCTTTAGTTAGTCCATAGTTTTGTTTCCGCAATTTTTATATGAAAATAAATACATTCAAGCATTGCAAAGATTTAAAAGAAGTTGATTCATCCTACTAAAGGAAAGTATACACTAAAATGTTGCAGCAGAAATCATACTTTATGTTTATCTATCGAAAGGAATGAAAGCAAAAAAGAAGAAAAAGGAAAGTAGATTTAGAAAAGTGGTATGACAAGTCATCAATTAATTTCTGAAAAACTAGGTTGTATTGCAATAATTAAAAAACAATAAAACAAACGTATAAGGTACAAAACTAAATAGAATTTTCAAATATATAATAATTATTTAGCAAGATAATTTGTCTTGATTGGAGGACGGTGGGGCAACTGGTACCACAGTCCGATACTTTTGTCATACTTTTTTCCTACAACAAAATAAAGATCCAGCTATAGCTTTTGACTAAACAATACAAATATATGATAATCATATATATATATATATATATATATATATATATATATATATATATACTAGCAATCTCATAAAATATTATAAGTATCAAGATCAAAGTGCAATTAAAACACTTTATCAATCATTAATCACTAAAGTTCAAACGTAATTTCATCATGCATCAATCACATAATACTAATCATTATATCATTCATCAATACAATATGGCAATATGAATATTATTAACCCGAATAAGAAGTTAAAAAATAATATACTAAAGAAATCTAAACAATATAAGCATAAAACATAAGTTGAAGAAAACATTAATAGGAGTCTATTAATATTAAATTAACAAAAAAATGCAAAAGCACAAGTTATATAAATAGTTTATTGGTCGCTATCTTTTCAAGTGATGTTACATCAATTTCAAAGGTTACATCAGTATCAATCCTAATAGCAAATTAACAATTTCAAAGACCACGAGCTCGGGTCGGGTCGAGCAATGCATGTACTTTACAGTTTTTAGACACCGATAGAAATTAAAGATTTATATGTCGGCTTATTGGCATTTTATCAGAGTTTAGGCATTCAAATTGGCCTTCTGACAACTGTATTTGCTTTTTATTTAGTTTACTGCATATTTATATGTATCAAATTACCACCTTATACTTAAAGTTTAAATTTTTTAAAGAGAATTGATATTTATTAGTTTATGTACAAAATAACACGTCTTCAGGTGTCTAAATATTGCAATGTGATTTATTAAGCATGGTACATCACATTCTTTGGTAATCTGGAATTCAAATCAGCGTACATCTTTCAAGTTTCAACAATTTAAAATTATAAAGGAAATTACTATTATATTGATTCTTTTATACATACTCTAAACCAAAATAGTCAAATACTTCATATCTAAAATTGACTTACGTCATTTTCCGTAATCTTTCGGATAAGACGTGCGATACGATTAGACAAAATTATGTCCAAGCTTTCTACGTTCCTCATCATTCGTTCACAAAATTAAAGTAGCATTCAATAAGTTATTATTGCTAATTTCATGTTAATTTTCTTGGAACAATTACAAATACACCCCCTGAAATTCTGGTTTAATTACAGGAGTAATTCTGAGGTTTGAGAAAAAAAAAAAAGGATCGCCCTTCTAATTAATTGCTCTTAATAATATGGAGGAGATTTGTTAATATCGTCATGATATTAAAATGAACTTGTAACTTGACCTCGTTCAGTTACAAGTTTAATGAACTTGTAATTTGTAACTAATATTATTATTCTTTTAAAAAATGTAAAAGCAAAGGTATTCAAATATTCCTAATTTCATGTTTCTCAAAAACCTAACACCTCTTTATGTATTTATATCGTCTTTTTATTTCAATTAAAAATAACAAAATTATATGTTGCATTAGTGTTCCTTTTTCATTTTTGCACATATGTTTTAATTTTTATATATGTATATTAATCTAAAAAGAAATATAAATATTATTTTGGTATATAGTAAACAAAAAAGTAAAAATATTTAAAAATTCACAAAACTACTCTTCTTATTTATTTATGTAAAATAAATTTGTAATGGTGCTAGTCTAACAGAAGGTTACTGTAATTTTTCAAACTTGATGAAGATCTCTAATTATTTACCAACCCGCCATGGTACTGTAACTGTAATAATCACTAATTTATATATTCATGCTTCTCAGTTTTTAGTGATATAAATACCTATAAGTATAAATAACTAGCATTAGTTTGTTATAGTCACACGAAATAATTACCAAAAAATCAGACAATATATATATTACTAATCAAGCCTTTATTTTTATTTTTTGAATTGATCAACATGTCGCCTTCATGGGAAATTATATGCCCTACCGTGTGGGGCACTATCAAGAAAAGTACAGCTATACAGCTGGTCGGGACACGTGTCATACCGTTGGTGGAGATTATTTAGAGTCTGGGGTGATGACCTACAGAACACGTGTCGGCTGCGTAGAGTATGTGCCCAAGATTCGTATTCTTAGTTATAATTAAATCTTTTCTTAAAAAAATAATCATTCATGGGATGAGAGATTATTAGGTGCAACGGCTGCACCAGGCTGCACGATGGGGTGGTGCAGCAAGTCGGTTATTTATATAAATGCATGGCTGGGATGAGATTTGGAGAGATTACTTTCCTATAATTTAAGAATAGTATTTAATCTCATCTTTTAGCTGTACCACGTCACCATACAACCGTACCTAATAATTTTTCCTTTTAGAGACTTGAGCAAAAACGATTTTCAAATTTTAAAACTTAAACTTCTATGATTTTTTCGACAAAATGAATCTAAGCATGATTTCTTCATATTTTGAAAATATAGTTGTTATACCCTCATTACAAAGCAATGCCTATAAATAATTGAATGAGTGACATCAATGCATGTAAATGTTTACTTAATATTTCATCATAAACAGACAATGCTTCGTAAAAATGGCTATAGAATACCTCCACTGAAACAGCGAAACTAAATGATCTTTTAAAATAACACCACCCTAATATCATCTAGTATTTCTTAAGCAACTTTAAACCACTAAATTCTTATACAATCGTGAATCAATATCTAAATTTGAATTTTGATATATCTTATCAGATTCACAATATATATTTTAAGTATCGGCTTTTTCAATGTGAAGTAGCGTAAATAACAATTTGACCTTCAAGGCTAAGAGATAAAAAAATACATCAATAATTATCCATAACTACAAGAAAAAAAATGCTGAGGGGAGATCAGGGAACGTAACTCATATTAAAATAATAATTATTCATATCTTATTAATGATCTTAATGGCAATAATGTCATCTTGAGTTTACTTATCTCGTTTTTCTTGGATCACATCTCCAATCATTTAGTGGCATTTTAAACCAAGAAAGCTCTTAAAAATCAGGTACTGTAAATTTGGCAGGTTGGGCCTTGAGCCTTTTGGGCCTGCTGATGCCCCGAGAATTCACCACCCTTAAGAAGTAGGGCTTTTATTATTTGTGTATCGTAATATATATCTATTAGTTACAAAATAATCATGAATCAAAGTTTTGATTTTGGTACGTGTTACAGCTACAACATAGTTATTCTGTTTTTGCAATAAATTGGGAGTCTTTGATATGCTTCATAAAAGTCAGAAATTTTATTATTACTATAAACTTGGAATCTGACTCTTATATTTAGTTTTCACATTGTCGAAACGAAGATATTTCCATTTTCAAAAAAAATATTTAAGACATTTGATCCGTAATAACAACTATTCGTCGTAATTTTGTAGAATGTAATCCACAGCTAATTGGTTTCAAGGAAAAGTGTCAATTACGAAAACAGTTTCTAAGAATTTTGTTTTATTTAATATTTCTAAAAATGTAGTAAAGTGCGTCGTACAAAGTTTTTATTCAAAAAATAGAAACATGTCAGCTACATACTCAATTAATATTTTCAACAATTCACTTGAACTAGAAATCTTTAGACTCCTCCATGATCGAGAAGTCAGCGACGTGGTTGCAAGTCATACTTCCTAAAGTAGGAAGTTGTAATAAATCATCTATAACTTTTGCTTAAAATTGTCTTGCAATAGTTAGTCAAACTCAGAAGCAATGAAATACCTTTATATATTGAAGTACTAAAATCTTTTGACTTGTTAATAAGAACAGGGTAATAACTTATTTCACTACGTATTTTTTGCTTCATCCACTACTCTAATTTCTATTGTACCGTTGCATTTTCTCTGCAGTCTTGTCCACTATTCGACAATACATAGTATTAGAAATTAAACATATTACGCATATTGTATTCTATTTTTCACTACTAGCAATACATAAAATAAATGACAAAACTAGTGCAGTTACTCGCTGTGGAATAATTATTAAGTACATCAGCTGCACGATGACGTGGTACAACCAATGACACCACCTCATCGTCCAACCGTTGCAAGTTGCAACTAATAATCTCTCTTCGCTATGACTCTTCTAGTTTGATATTCCATAATTTGGCACTGTCCTGTGCCGATTTTGCTCGATACTCTAGGTTGGTTCGGGCTGGGCCCTAACCGGTTCAGATTCGGACTTTTTTGTGGGCCTCGGCTCATATATTGTAAGTTGGGTCGGGCCTGATCTGACGTGGGCTGTCCCGGTTGGGCCTCAATGGGCCTGTACTGGACAGGCCCAATTTATTTACCTCCATTTGTATCGAGAAGTAAATCTAATGGCTGACGTATAGAAAATACATATATTTTCTTTGTGGCACAAAGCCAACGGGAACGGGTTTAATAATAATAATGCGTAAAAAGAAAATGAAAAAAGAATCTGAAAAAGAAAAAAGTAATAAAAACTGGTAAATTAAAACCCCACACGCAATCAGACTTCTGCTACTCTCTGCAACACTCTTCCCGTATTTCAAAACCACTCTCCGTAAGTTCTCTCTCTCTCTAGATTTTCCCGTTTTCGTTTTTTGTGAAACTATAAATTGTTAACAGAACAGTTCAATTTGTTACGTATTGTTTCTGATTTTACTAATATTCGCTCAGATGTGGATCTTCTGAGGTAATTGTCGATCTAATTTCATCATCTCTACGAACATGTGTTGTAATTGTGTTGCTAGTTCAATTTTTCAGTATTTTAAGGTTATTTGTTAATAAAAAACGAATATTTTGCTGATCTAGGGTTCGTGATTCACTGCCTTGTGTTTGTTGTGCATGTAATTTGGGGGTTTATATGAATATGATGCCGATATCGAATATTTTCTGACTTGGGGTTAATTATTTTTACTAAAATCACGCAAATGTTGGTGCTTTTTTTATTGTGTGCAGGTACAGGGATTTTGATCTTTATGCGCGTGACCCGTTCTCTTCTCCAATTCAATTTTTAGTATCTTAGATATTTATATTTATATAGTAGATAGATGGAGGTTAAGCTATGGAACGACAAGCGCGAGAGGGAGATGTACGATAACTTTGCCGAGCTCTTTGCTATTATAAAGGCGACGGAGAAGCTCGAGAAGGCGTACGTCCGCGACATTATATCTCCGGGGGAGTACGAAATCGAATGCCAGAAGCTGATTGCGCATTTCAAGACGCTGTCATCGACTTTGAAAGACGTAGTGCCCAGCATTGAGCGGTTTCACGATACGTATAAGATGGATTGTCCGTCTGCTCTCAACCGTCTGGTGACTTCGGGGGTTCCTGCCACTATTGAGCACAGGGCGGCTGCGGCTGTGACGGCTACTACCTCGGCTGCCACTGTGGCTGAATGTGTGCAGAACTTTATTACTGCTATGGATTCGTTGAAGTTGAATATGATTGCTGTTGATCAGGTTCATCCTTTGTTGTCTGATTTGTCGAGTTCTTTGAACAAGTTGACGATATTGCCACCTGATTTTGAGGGGAAGACGAAAATGAGAGAGTGGATTGCCAGGCTATCGAAAATGGGTGCTGCTGATGAGCTGACGGAGCAGCAAGCTCGGCAGCTGCACTTTGATCTGGAGTCATCTTACAACTCGTTTATGGCAGCATTACCCACTGCTGGAACATAGTTAGTTTTATGGGGTAAGGTTGTAAATAAGTGGGTGTATATCTCTGTTGTCTAAGTTATGATTGTTCTTATTAAGGCTTTGTTAGCAACTCGTATTTATTAAACCGTTAGTTGCTTTAACTTATGGTATGGGGATGTTTAAATTACGATCATTATCTCCTGCAAATCGAGTGTGTTTGCTATATTATCAAGATGAACTGTGATGGTGAAATGAATTAAACGAATACTTTATGAATTGCTTGACCTGATTCTTCTTGTTGATTTCACGTTTGATAATACCACGAGCCATTTATGACTTCTCCACTGTTGTATTACTTGGTAGGTTAAGTTGCCCTTTTAAAGTAGAAACTACTGCTTGCTATATCTTTTGGATGTCTTAGATTCTTCCTGGCTTATAAATATACGTTTCAGGAACTCATCCTTCTCTGTATTAACGGGGATACGGAAGTGAATGCATACCTTAAGAAAAACCTTCCTGAACTTTGTCTCCTTGATAATGTGATGAGTTCTGGTTGGCTTAAAGGAACTTACTATTGGTCAAGGCTTTCAGTGAAGTTGGAGAATTTGCAATTGATCCTTGTTGATAATTTTCTTGTTATCCTTCTCATTTTCAGTTGGGCCCTTGAGTTTTTTCTGGGTTTTACGTTCCGTTTCTTCCAATTTTTTCTGTGCTTTGTAATTGTTTTTCTTGCCTGCCTTGATTAATATTGATGATTTTGTCGTCTAAGTTTCTCGTATGGTTCCAATTTGATTTACCCCTCTTTGAGATTGATGGTGTATTTAATCTCCATCTGTCTTGATTAAGTTTCATGCAAGTTTTGTGCTAGCTCAGTTTGAGTTGACTGTTCACCGTATCGCTGGTATAAGTGATCTAGCCAGAGTTGCATAATATCCAAGTCTTATTGCCGTAATATTTGTGAACAGGAACCCAAAGCTTTATATCATTCCAGATCTCAGGTCATTATGTATTCATGTTTCGTGAAGCCCCTATGTATGTTATTGCCCATAATGTCTTCCTCTATGTGAAATCATCTTTGAGTCCAATACTCATGCCTAGCTAACCTTGAACCATGTTGCTTAACGAGTTATTTGGTTCATTTTGGATGAGGGGGCTCTCCGCGTCTTTACTTTCTGTTAATCTGAAATGAATCATTTTTTAAAAATTAAGATCCCTTGATGATAGATTTGGAAGAACTAGTAGAAACATCGAGTACTCAGCTTTCCTTCTCCATTTGGTAGAACTCCTTTCCGGAATTTCCGGTGATATTCATTTTGGGTTGCCAGCTTTTTTTTTTTTTTTTTTTTTTTTTTTTTTATCCGCGGGTTTTGGGGAGGGTGGGGTTGGTGCAGTATGATTATGTTTATCAGTTGTGAAGGTTGCATACTGGTCTTTAGCTAGGCAACACCAAAACTCGGTGCTTTAGTGCTATGTTCAATAATGTGGATTAACAGGCTATATGTTAGAAAAGCATCGGGTGTGATTACTCTTCTCCTCCGTTTGTGTTTAGGTGATACATACTTGGTGTTTGCAAGAGTTATTCTATTTTATTTTTACTTTTATGTTTTCCTATGAAGTCACTTTAAGTTACTTAACAGAAAGAGTTGATAGCATCTGCAAAGTAATAAAATATTATTTGTAAAGTGTTTCAGAGCATCTTCTCACACCTACTTACTATGTCATAATACTCATAACAACTCTTAATAAATACAGACAAAATAAGAAAACAATTTAAATGTTTGAGGGCGCCACAGACTTTTTTTTTTTATTTATTTTTATTTTTTTATTTTATAACTGAAGTTATAAGTTGGTTATACAAATACTTAAGAAGTGTTTATACGGATGCACATTTCGGTAGTTTTATTCTCATATGTAATTGCAAAATTCGTGAATATTCTAAAATTCAGTCTGAAATTTATCTCAATGTGCTTGAAACCTCCCAAATGACCTGTTATTAATAGCCCGATTCAATTTAAGCATTTTCGTAATAGCTCCATTGAGTATCCGGGAACGTAAAGATTCCCTGTTACCATATAAGCATATCTGTATTTTTTAGGAGCCATTTGCAACTGTCCACTAGGCATTAGAAAATAAGAAATCAACTTCCTGTGTCGAAAGATTATTTTTCCTTTTTTTTTTTTTTGCAAGGCGCAAAGCAAATACCAGCGTTTATCTTGGTAACCACAATTTTTCTTGCATCAAAAAAAAAAAAAAAAAGAAAGAAAAGAACCACAATTTCTCTAAAAAAAGAGTCATATTTTTCCTTGAATTTCATCTTAGTTCCTAAAATCAGAATTTGAAAATTAATTGTCAAAAAATTAGGTTTGAAAATTAAGAAACATATAACAAAATTTGAAGGTAAAAAGTAGGCATTTTATTAAAATTGAGGTTAAAATTGAAACGAATTCCCATATTGCACTTCAAAATTTAGCGAATAAAATTAAGCTGAAGGATTTTGCTAAACATTTGACAAATGACACTTTGCAACATTTAGGATAGGGTACTTTTCTTTTTTCTTTTCTTTTGGTTCAAAAAACATTTATATAGGGGGGCAATTCCCGAATGACCCCTAAAAATTGGGGATTTAATGCTTTTCGCTCTACAGAAATGTGTGAACTCAACGCATTCCAATTTCCAATTGTAAACCGAATTTAACCTACCAACATCGTCAGATAAGATGTGCATTAATGCCCTCCTTTCAAAAAAAAAAAGAAGAAGATGTGCATTGCCCAACTTTAGTCCTGCCATGATCATTATTCCATATCCAATTCAATGAAGTCAAGATTTTCATCTTTTTTTTTTGTTCGGATGGCTGATTTATAGTCTGTTACCATTACATAACCATGACACTAAGATATGGTAATCATCTTTTAAAGAGTTAAAGATAATAATATTTGTTATATTAGGTGTTTCGTGTGATCAGTGTGTTTTTGTGTGTATTTCGTATTCTAGATGTGGTTTATATTTTTTAGGTGTTTTAAAGTGTAGTCTATGTTTTGGGTGTATTATAATTTTCTTTTTGAGTTTTGACTAGGTATGCGCTTTGAGTGTATTGCATTTTAGGTCTAATGTGTGTTTTCTGGTAATTCAGATGTAATGTATGTTTTTTATTATTTCAAATGTAGTATTTGTTTAAAGTATAATGTTTATGTTTTAAGTTGTTTCGAGTGAAGTGTGTGCCTTTTTAGTTAATTCTTCCACAATATGTAATTTATGCATAGTGTATATATTTTTTGGTGTTTCAAATGAAGTGTGTGTTTCTTTTAGTGCTTCTAATGTAATGTGTGTATTTTAATTGGTTTGGTGAAGTGTATGTTTTAGTTGTGGCATGTACTTTTAATGTGTTTTAGATGTGGTGTTTGTTTTAGATGTAATGTGTGTTATAGATGTTTTAAATGTAGTGTGTTCCAAGTGTAGTGTGCATATTTTTAGGTGTTTCAAGCGTAGTTTATGTTGTTTAGGTATATTTTTAGAGTGTAGAATGTGTTTTAGTTTTATTGTTTATTTTTCCGGTGATTCAAATGTAGTGTCTTTTTAGTTTTTCTTCTATAGTGTGATTTTTTTAATGTTTTAGGTGAAGTTTGTATTTTAGGTATAATATACGTTGTTTTAGTTGTTTCTAGTGTAGCGTGTGTATTTTATATCTTCAAGTATAGTGTATGATATATTAACTGTAGGGTATGTTATAGGCATAAGTGTTGATAGATTAGTTAATAGGGAAATTAATATGAAACAAGTACGTAGTTAGCGAGTTGATGTGTTGTTATATATGGAACTTGTCCCATTTGATTCAACTCAACGTCACTCATTTGCCAACACGTACATCTAGTTGTAACGAAGGTAGACTCTGAGAAACCAATATATTCTTGGAGTTGCCATGGAAAGTTAGTAGTGGAGATTTAGGGGAGATGTCCCATTTTTTCATGTGGCTTTACGACGTCTAACACTAGGCGTTTTTGAATGCGTACTAATCCCTATATTATTTGAATAGTTTGACCACTTGCGAAATTCATATTAAGTTAAACTTGTGGTTCTAAAGTTTGCTCTATTGCTTTATTCTATTTTCAACCATTTCTAGAGAAATATCGTTGAGAACAACACACGCAGACACCATTGAATAATTTGCCGATTTCATCTATTAAATAGCTAGCAAAAAAAGGGCTAATTATTGATATAGTTCAATAAAATATCGCATAGTATTTATCGTTTTAGAAAAATCATAAGATATATAAGAAAAATTAATAAATTAAGGTTGCTGATCAGTATATTAAATATAGAGTAGTGCTAATCTTACAGACCGGCTGTAAGATTTGGACTTACAGCCGGTCTTATTAGATTAACTAATGGGTTGTTTCAATTACGAGAAAATTATGAAAATGTCTCCCACTCATTTATTTCATCAATTAGCATTGTATTAACTGATTAAATATATAATGTAGATCCAAGTAAGTTCACAAAAAATGTTAAAACAAAAAATTTAAAGCATATTAGATATCTAATTTACAATTTTCTAATTATGATAAAAAAATATAACAAATTAAATAATTTAACCTATATGACAAAATATCTGTATTTCACTGTTTTCTAAGCTACGGTTCGAAGCTAAATATGTATGGCTTCATGATGATACTTTAATTGAAATAAATTACAATCTTAAATAGTATTTACTGTACATAATATAAATAATAAAAAAAAAGAAAACAAATAGATATGTCCATACGGTAGGGTATTCAATATTCTGAAGAAAAAAAAAACTTCCTTTTGTGCAACATAAATCTCTTATTTTATTATGTATAAAATAATATGGTTCTTTTATTACATATAAATCAATAGAATGTTGAAGAAATGTTCAATAAAAGTATAGTATAGTTGTAATTGATTTTAGAATCAAATCTTATATTTTCATGATATAGACAACTTATTAGAAATTTCTCTGGAAAAAAAAAAAGAAAAAAGAAACTTCTCTGAATAATTTGGTAATTGAAAATAAAACCAAAGAATATATTGTATGGAACATTGATTAAACCATCGTTCGGATAACTCAGAAATAAAAGTGGTAATTTAAAACGCAATTAAACTCTAGCACTGACGCAAATAACTATGAGAAAACCACTTGACCACCCGGTTGCCGGTCTCGTTAAACTATTTTTTCAAAGGATAAACTGGTCTGTAAGTATACAGACTGTTAGAAAAGCAATTTCCAAGGCCAGGTCTCTCTCACATGTACAAGGATTACAAAGACGATAAAAGAAGCACTGGATTAAAGAAGCATTTCTGTCTAAATCAAACTTCATAGCATATCAGTTAAAATTGACACTTGATATAATTTGTTTAGTTTTCTAAGAGTTGTAATTAACAAAACCATTTGTCTTTCTTTAGGTGTACATGAGGACTTCTAGAGTTCACCCAAATCTTATCTTCCGTTGGTTGCTTGATATATTAATTACACTTAATTTTTAAATTCTTTGTTTTGCTATTCAGACTAACCGTTTACATGCAGTATTTAACTATGTACTGCATTAGGGATGCAACATACCATATTAAGTTAAGGCACAAGTTAAAGATACAAAGCGATAAAGCTTATTCTTTATTGACGAGATTTGGATGCATAAAAATATATACATTCATGTTCGTATAAATTTCCCTTCTACTTTATATTTTGTCCGGAAAGCTTTTGGAGATGGAGAGAATAACACTCTTTATTTATCTAGTACTGGTCCAAATTATATTACAAGTCGTATGTGAATACTCAATATGTTCTTACATGTGATTGATGATATTTATGTCGTGCTCAACAATTATACAAACTAAAACCATATATATCTTTTTTCTACGATTCACCAAACAAGTTAAAAATATGTAATTTAGTATATATACACTCTAGCTTATTATAGGACTTTCTAACAATACTTGCAAAAGGTAGCACTATTAACGTGTGTGCCTAATGTTCTACGTACTAGCTAGTCACTCTTCCCGCGCATCACTCGAAAATTGGTTAGCCTTTCGCCAATATTTCTTGTTGATGCTGAAAGACTGTCGCGGCATCCTTATCGCCACGACCGCTGCAATTAACAACAACCTTAGTACCATTAGGCAACGTAGCACATAACTTTCGAAGATATGCCAGTGCATGAGCCGCCTCCAGTGCCGGGAATATCCCTTCTAATCGACACAACATCGAGTATGCTGAAAAAAAAAAAAAAAGGCTACAATTTTAGGCCGTGTATCTAGTAAAGCAGATAGATTTAGTGTTCTGAAAATAAAGTCATAAAATTAAAAAGAAGCGAGTAGCAAGACTATTTACTATTGCTTTTAGTAAATTTGATATAAGTCAGATATTAATTGCAGTCATGAAGATTCTTATATTATGTTATTTAAAATCTTTAGCGTCAAACTTGTTTGTTATAATAGTTTTAACTGGTATTTACCATTTAGGGCTTCCTCATTTGTGACGGAGTAAAACTCCGCACGCCCAATTTCCTTAAGGAAGCTCAGCTCAGGGCTAACCCCGGAGTACTCTAGCCTGCATAGTCAACAATCAATTAATTAGTTTTAAAGAAAAAAAAAAAGATGCTATACATAAGTTAAAAAATAATAACAACAACAATTTGTACCACATAACTTTAACATGATTATGAATTATAACACTTACCCTACACCAACAGAGTGTGGTACAATTATTTGTCCCTCATCATCTTGCAACAAATAAGTCATAGATCCATGATAAACTCCAACTTCTCCTTTAGCCAAACTTGCACAATGCTCACCACTATCTATTCCATTGCCACCAGCCTCAACTCCAATTAATCTCACATCATCATCTCTAACAAATTCATGGAAAATTCCCAACGCGTTTGATCCGCTCCCCACGCATGCAACCACGACGTCTGGCTTCCCGCCCCACTTTGCCATCGCTTGTTTTCTAGTTTCTTTTCCTATGACCGATTGAAATTCTCTTACCATGTTCGGGCACGGGTGGGGCCCCACCGCTGTTCCGGGCAATAAGTAGCTATGTTCTAGGTTTTCGACCCAGTGGCGCATGGCTTCCGATGAAGCGTCCTTGAACGTTCCTTGGACGGATTTAACCTGAACATGACAAATATTGTTGTTCGAATATATAAATTGATGGGAATTAAAGTGAACGAACATATGGTACTAGTGTCAGGTGGCCACCATGTGAATTTGCATGTTGTTTGGTCAATTTAAAGAAGGGCCACCGGTTGCGAAATGTGAAGAGTAGGGTACTTAAATCAATGAGGTCCTCAACCTCACCCCTAGCAAATGCCAAAATTTAAAAGCATGTGATTTTGTACTATGAGAATGTTATTTATCTATTCAGAAAAATATATTTAGAAATGTTTCTAAAAGTAGTTTAAAGTGTTGTTTCATTGAAAAGTATTTTATGAAAATTCGAAAAATCTATTATTTTCAAACAATTTTGAAAATAATGACACTTTTCAATATATACATTTTGGAATTAATTCATCCACTTTATATTCAATTCTCTCATGGCTTCTATTGTCTTTGATAAATTATTATATTTTGAGCATGTGTATTGAAATGAATATTAAGTG
Source organism: Misopates orontium (assembly GCA_946800315.1). Taxonomy (NCBI): domain Eukaryota; kingdom Viridiplantae; phylum Streptophyta; class Magnoliopsida; order Lamiales; family Plantaginaceae; genus Misopates; species Misopates orontium. The sequence goes on along the minus strand of OX326946.1, from coordinate 4,505,882 downwards.
AATTATTTGATTCGTTTTTATCTTTAATTTTTCAACAATCTATTCATAGGATAAAAATTTAATGATTATTATAATTAACTTAGTCATTGATTAAAATTTATAAACATTTTAATAAAAACCATCTAAGTGTTTTCATTCTTGGCTCACTGATGCAAAACCTAACGAATATTATTAAACTTCATAACAATTACTACTTTCATGATTTTCTTCAAAACATTTGGAAAAACTTTTAAAATTTTAAAAATAACTTCAAATATTTAGCTAAAAGAAACATACCAAAAAAAAACATAATCTTAATCTATTCGTACACAAAGTAGCACACGATCTTAACGCATAATTTTTGGTTTGGTAATGATTTGTATATATGGATGGTTTTAAGAATATCTTACTCTAATCAATTAGGATCATACTTAAGTCTTTTAACATAAATTCTCATCTAACTTATAGAATTGCACGTGGTTTCCTCAGCTTGTAAAGAGAATTGATATTTATTAATTTATATATTCGTGAACATTTCTAATGAATACCTGAGCGCCAAGCTGCTTCATCAAGGCGACGTTGGTCGACTGTCTCTCCATATCTACGTTGCCCATGAAAACCGTACACTCCAGTGCAAGCTTAGCACAAGCTGCTGCTGTTGCAACACCGTGTTGACCGGCGCCTGTGGCAGTCACCACACTTTTCCGGCCCATACGTTTGGCAAGCATAGCCTGAGCTATGGCATTGTTTATTTTGTGTGCTCCGCCGTGGTTCAGATCTTCCCTCTTTAAATAAATCTCCGGTCCTTCTCCATCGTCGTTTTTGTAATAATTTGTGAGCCTTTCAGCGAAATATAGAGGAGTTTCACGCCCTACGTAATCCTTTAGCGCTACTGCAAGCTCATCCTACAACAACAACAACAACAACAACAAACTTTAAATAACGTTATTCTTGCATTTCATAGGTCGCAGAATACATCTTTTATATTGAAGTATAATTCATTTGTCAAAAATCGGAATTAAAAACGACGAACTTTAACTCAAAAAACTACCTTTAACACTTTCTCTGTTAAAAAATTAACATATTTTTTTTTTTCAAAGTTCTTCACTTCAGATTACCAAAATTCGTGAAAATACTACTTAACTGAGGATATTATCATTCCATGTTGTAAAACCGCAGAAAAATAAATAAGAAGTCTGTAAGCAACTTTTTTAAATCACAAGAGAATAATTTGTCTTTTTTTTTTCCTTCTCTTCATTATAAGGTACTATATGCCTATATATTTATCATAACATAGCGAGGTTATAACTTATAATATGCAATTAGTTGTATGAACTATGAACAATTATCTTTCGATTAGTGACTAAATTCGAGACAGCAAACAATTATTGGTGAACCTGAAACTCTGGATCATGGAGGACGAAGTTGAATTCAGCTGCAAGCTTGTTCAAACTACTCACGAGTGTCTCAGGCACGAAGGATCCTCCGAACTTACCGAACTTTCCCGTACTCAGCAAATTGTCGTCCGTTTCATCTATAAGCCGTAGTACATCGCAATGCCTCCGGCTAGTTTTCAGGCCGAGTGTACACACGACTGAAGCTCCGTATCGCGATGTCGACGTTGAATTGAAACTTAATCCAGTTGAAAATACTTTTGGTTTGCAGAATGAAGGAGATTTTGCAGGGTTAAAGGAAGCAGTTGAGCGAAGAGTTTTGGTGCAGGCCATGTAGTTAACTTTTTTTTTTCTTCTATTTTACTATGTGTTGGTTACTAATTTTGTAGGAGGATATTTGAAGACAATAGGCTAAAAAGGATTTTTTGCTTTTCTATGTTTGATTGTGGTATCGAATAGATTTAATATATACATAGGGAGAGAGTATAGAAGGACAGCAGCTTACGGAAAACGTGTGAAATTTTTCAGATTGAATAGTCCAAATATCTTGGCCAACGTTTACTAATTTCTGTACTAACATTAAGTTTAACAAATTGTGTATCCAGTGACGTACTCACGATTCTAAACTGCAAATATACAAATAAATATTTACAATAAAGTAGAATCAAGTATTAATTAGCAAATAAAAATAAGTTTATTAATTTTGTTAACCTTTAAACACATATGAAATTGAAGAATCTGAGTAATTCAATTATGACAAAATAAAATAGCATAATTATAAGATTAATACTGCAATTTGATTGAACATAACTTTTTGTAGATTTTCTTAATAGTTATAATTTAGCCGGGTTACTTTACTTTTTTCGGCATAAAATTAATCAATATTGTATTATAGCTAGTATTAATATATAATAGAGTTGGCCAAAAAGCTTGGGGAGACTCTAGCCCCCGAAACCCCTACACTTATACGCGAGACGCCCCCCAAACCCCCAACACATACAACCCTGTGTGTATTTAGCATCGGATCTTACGTAGATTTTTTCTTTGCAATTAGTTGAAGTTACTTAAATAAAATGACACATTTGTACTCTTCCCGTGATCAGTTCAATAGTTTTGCTGATTTAAAAAAATGAATCTAACGATGACATCATTTTATACATGAACTTCGAGATATGCACATTGAACATAGCTTTTCCATAAGCGAACACATGATAAAGTGCCGTTAAAATTGATATATGGTTTCACTGTTTTTAATACCATTCGCCCTCGCTCTTCATTGTTATGGGTTAAATAGGATGAATACATGATCCTTCTCTTTAATATACTTATCGGATATTCTATCTCTCTTTTGTATCATAAACAAAAGATTTTGGTTTATTAATTAATTTGACCGAAACCTAGCTCTCGTCGAGGAGAACCCCAAAAGCTTGGGATTAAAAAGTGGTTAAGATGTATAAAAAATTAGAAGGATTTATAATTTCCTCAAAGAGATTTTGTTAAGGAAAAAGATTACGTACTATATAATATAAAATAGTTTTTAAACGATATGAGCCAAATCTCAATGTGCCCACTCTAAACCCGAATGAACATCGGATATATAGTATGCCAACCCATTGAGCAGGACATTAAAATCATATTAGAAATTGGAAGCTTTGTCTCATAATATATAGTTCCCAAACAATGCAGGCAGAATCTCAACCCGTTCTCTTAACAACACTCATCTCGTCGACGTCAATCCTCTAGATTTTGGGACCAAAAGTGGTTAAGGTGACCATATCTAGAGACGGTAGAGCCTTAGACTTGTCCAATGTATCTTTTCACCAATTAATTTGGGACAAAAAAACGGTAACACGATGACGATAAGTTGGCACATAGGAGCAAAATTAGGCATTACCACACGATAAGTATGATCAATTACGATGACGGTAAGCTTATTTGCATATTACTGGAACCTCGTATGTCCTTCTATTAGATTGGTAAGTTTTTCATGCTCTCAAGATAAAACAAGAACATTTCATTATTGGTCGAGCGTCCCTGGTTAAGTGTCAGAATAGTGATGATTAAACATGGTTTGAGATGCATAGTATGTGCCATTGCTTAAGTCGGACTGTCGGTGTTGTGGAAAGTATAACACTATAACTCGATCTCTTTGTGTTTTATCAAAATAATTGACAAAATACAAAAAAGCTCTTTGTGTGTGTAGAAAGCGTTGTAGTGTCGCCTTTTATATGTTTTAATGACGAAAGACCTATATTGTTTATAAAAGAAGAAATAATTAATTTGAAAGTATGATGTTCAGAATTGAAGTTAATTTGTATCGATATATTTCTCTAGATAGGATCATAGGAATAGGATATAATAACATTGTTAATTAGCACACAACTTAGTTTGATTTTAGAACTATGAACGGTTTTCCTTGCTTATACTCGAAGTTAAATATATTCAATATCATTTTTAGTTGAACGGGGTAATATAATTGTATATTACTCGTTCAATTATATATCTATATGTTAGTTATGCTTACCAAATATATATGTATATATATATGGAGAGAGAGAGAGAGAGAGAGAGAGAGAGAGAGAGAGAGTACCAAAAAGCGAGTACAAGTTCTTATACCGTCTCATGTCTTGTGATCTCTTAAGTCTATAGTATTGTACAATAATTTAGTGCACTAAATTATTCTATGATGCATTCAACTCTCGGTAAACCACGTGGTTTATAGAGAGTTGAATGCATCATAGAATAATGGATTTTCTAGAGGTGAGGTCGAGGAGCGTAGATTATAGTTTTATATCATCTTGGATTTTCTAGAGGTGAGGTCGAGGAGCGTAGATTATAGTTTTATATCATTTGAAAAAGTTTATTTGATTTTACACCAGTTTTTTATTTATTTATTTCACTACTTAGTTTCATAATAAAACTTGTCATATTACTTACTAAATTTTATCTTTATTTTCTCTTGCACTTTTGTATATAATAAAGGAAATAAAAGATGGTTCTATAATAATATTTTAGTGTATATCGTGGTTTATAGAGAGTTGAATGCATCATAGAATAATGGATTTTCTAGAGGTGAGGTCGAGGAGCGTAGATTATAGTTTTATATCATCTGAAAAAGTTTATTTGATTTTACACCAGTTTTTATTTATTTCTTTTACTACTTAGTTTCATAATAAAACTTGTCATATTACTTACTAAATTTTATATTTATTTTCTCTTGCACTTTTGTATATAATAAAGGAAATAAAAGATGGTTCTATAATAATATTTTAGTGTATATCTCATTTAATATGGTGCTTTATTTTGTATATATTTGATTTAGTATACACAACATTATAAAATAAAGTCAAAAGATAACATCTTAATAACATGATGCATTAGTAATTCACATTAAGAAAACTACTGAAGTTTTTTACTTCAACTTAATACCATTACAAAGCTTGCTACACAGTTAAAAATAGGGATAATATCAGTGACACCCCCTGAGGTTTGATGAAATATCAGAGACACCCCTTGAGGTTTGCATAATATCAATGACACCCCCTCTGATAAATATAGCTGTGAATTTTGTTAAAAATGACATCTTTACCTTTTAAATTAACATTAAATTTTATTTTTAAGTAAAAAGACAAAAATATCCTTAAAACCCAAACTAGTAAATGGGTCAAGTAAATATAGTAGTGGATCCTTCAACTAAAAATGGGTCAATCCACTTGCATCCACAACAATAAAAAAGAATTTATCCCACCACCACCTCCGTAAGCCATCCATGGCAAACCCACCATCTCTCCAAAGATCATGAATTTACACGCACCTGAATTTGTTCCTAGAAGAGCTTGGCAAACGAATGTTGATGCCGAAGATTCAATAGTAGGTTTGAATCAGATTCTAAAATTATGGGGTTTCTATGGGGTCTGGAGGTGTGAAGCTAAATGAAAATGGTACAACTGATGTTAAAAGGGCAGAGGAGGAGGTGGCGAGTGGAAGAGGAGGCGCCGGGGGGAAGGAGACAACGATGGCGGTGACTGTTTTTCTGTTCTTTTTTTTTTTTTTCATTTTCCTCTGCTATAATTTATTAAACTTCTTATTTTAATAATAAAATATGAGACATGTACATGCAAAAATTTATTATAAATAAATTTAATTTTTTGTTTATAGCTTTAGTTATGTACCTAATATTTTAATTTTAATGAATTAAAAACTATAAAACAAATATAAAAATAGTAGTAGTTTTATATGAATTAAATTATTAGTTTAAAATTTGTATAACATAAAATTACGTAAGTTTTTAATATATATCAAAGACAAACCCCTATAAATAGCATAACATAACAATAACATCCTCTCTCCTAATTTAAGTAACAAAGGATACTTTAGTCTTTAATGGTAAGTCAAAATCTTTGCCAAATTAACCAAGGGTGAAATAGGAAATTCATTAAAAATTACTGCAGAATTTGACACGTTTTTTGGGGGAGGGGCCAACTTGATATGTCATTGCAAACCTCAGGGGGTGTCTCTAATATTATGCAAACCTCAGGGGGTGTCACTGATATTATCCCTTAAAAATATCTAAGTGAAAATGCGTAGATTCGGCAAAACTAAACCCTTGTGATATATGGAATAAGTAATACAACACAAATTTAAAAAAAAGAAAAAAAAAAAGAGGTAAAAGCGTCATTATGTTATGTGCAGTAGGCAAAAAAAATAATTTCGTCAATGAAAGACAAAATAATATTCATCTGAAGAAAAAATGAGGGGAGTTTTCATTTTATATTTTTTCCTTTCGAAAACACATAAAGGTTTTGTGCTTTTTCTTAGATATACTTTCATGTTGAATTATTTTTTTTGAATGAATTAAGAATAATTATTTACAAAAATACACATGTTAATGTAAAAAAATCAACATCATCTCGGTCCCTAAATTAAATTCATGACTGCGCTCCTAAGATTTTAACTCTAATTAAGAGCGTCACCAACCCCCACACAATCTGCTCTTCCACGTTAATGCATGTTTGGTTCTTTTAGGTAATAAGTTCAATTTGATCCTTCCGTGCTGAAATAAAAAAAAAAAAAAACTTATGTGTATAAAAAAAAAGTCAGAACCAGGTACAACTTCTTAAGTCATCTGGATATCCAGTAATCACATCGAAATGGATTTCTGATAATTGTGACTAGCGTGGGAATGGATAATTCATTAAAAGAATTTATTTATTTTATTAACTTGGCACGATTAGTCAATTGTTTCTAAAATCTAAATAAAAAACGTACGTAAGAAAAACTTTAAACAACGCTATACCTGTTTTTCTTAAACTTCAGTATCAATGTATAATGATTTACAGTACGTAGTTATTTATTTATGCACCGTCGACCCGTTGGCAGTGAAAATGTATGCAATAATCCAGGTAGTAATACTAATAACTAACAAAGGCAAAAAGGAGAGCAGTTTTATCTTGTAAGCGATTAAGACAAGTTTGTATGAATCAAATATATATGGTCTGTGGTCGGAATAAATCGGTCTTACTTTAGAAATATTGGTTAAATTACCTCGTTGAAACTGTGCTTATTTTTTTGCTCCTTTTATCGCCATTATTAAAATATATCGATCGAGGGGCCATCATTCGTGATTCCTTTCACAAGCATGCATGTTTAGTCTATTTCATAGTTTTTGCGTAGTACATGAATTTCCAAGTATAGCAGGAACTCAGTTTGTTCTCTATCTAGTACTAGGTGTTAATTAAGGTATTAAGGAATCTCAACCAAAACTCATTTGAAAAACGTCACCAAGTTTTCACGTTATTTGATAATTATTTGAAATCCGCCCATGATTCAAAAACATTTCACATATCTCCCTTCATTAAATTCAAGTAACTCTGTTATTTTTTGGTTAGATTCGTTAGATGAATTAATAAATTGCCCTTACTTTATTTTTTTATCTAAAAATAATTTTTCCATTTTCTTTTCAAGTTCTGTAATTTTTCTCTAAAATACTATCGGACAAATATAATATATAAACTATTTATATAATTAAAATTATTGTGGGATGTTTTTGCATAGTTTTCTAAACCATAGGGGAGTTTCATGCAAAACCTTTAAATTACAAGAGAGTTTATGTTAGTAATTTCCAAGGGTGCATTAGACTCCTTAAACAGAAAATGTGCAAAAAAAAAAAAGAAAAAAAAAATAAGTCCAATGTCATTTTGAGTAAGTGTGTCCCTCCCTTACGCGGTTGATCTATGCAAAGTTTAATTATTAAATTACGAGGGGGTCTCTGCATGAAAAAATCATTAGGTGCCGCTGCATGATAACGTTGTACAACATGTGGTTGAGATTAACTAAATTCTTAATTTATAGAACAAGAACTTCTACACACTTCATTATGGGCATTTACACTAATAATGGACTTACTGCACTATCTCATCGTGCAGCGCTGCCGCTGCACCTAGAATCTCTCCTTATGGTGTTTGAAACTCGTGATATTTTTAAATATTTATCAAATCAAAAAGATTAAATGCAAATTCTCTAAATCAGAGGGGTTTTTTATGCACTTTCTTCAACCTATAATTATTATATAGGTGTCTAGTGATAAAAGGAAAACAACTATTTTTGTGGTGCAAATTATGCCATCGTGAAGAAAACGAATTTTCACTTTCATCAGGAGCTTTACAAGTTAGGAGAAACCCACGTTACGTGTGGGCCTCACCAACTTAGTCCCTCCACGTTTTTCATGTTTGGATTTCTGTATAAGTTCAATTTTATTGTACTTGTGATGTCAACACTAATAAAAGGTGGCATAACACTTGTGAATTGCGTGGGAGAAATTATTTTCCTATAACTTTAAACAACTGAATATTCGAGTGATTGATTGATCCTATGACCACAATTATTGAATCATTGCTAATGTTATAATGATGAACGCGCGAGTACTATTGTGTGATAGATTTTCAAACGATGGCAAAATATTTTTTCCTTACGAAATCCGAGTTTAGCCGAATATAAAATATTACTTTAGTTTACTTGAGCGAAGAAATTTTTTATACCGCACCAGCTATGCATCTGTTTGGTGCGTAACTAACTAATTTATAATTTTATATCAACTCCCAACCCTAAAATAAAACCAAATTTACTGCAAAATATAAAGTAACTTCTTATGAAATACTTTCTAGTATCAGGAAAATTAATTCAGTACATATTCTGCTGCACGATGAGGTTATGCGTCTAATTTGTTTTTTGATGTAGTTGCACGATTAACATGGTCTTGAAAAACTAGCGCCCTATATTTTTGATGCGTCTAATTTGTTTTTTGATGTAGTTGCACGATTAACACGGTCTTGAAAAACTAGCGCCCTATATTTTAAATTTTAATTAATACACTACGTTAGGTTTTATTTGCAGACCAATTAATATATAGCCCAAGTTCGGTTCAAAAGTTCTTATCTTTGAAAGTTAGTATATAATTTTGTTCAAAACTATTTTTCTTATTTAAGCTTATTCACGGTAAAGTCACATTTCTGCTTATTCAAATGGTACACACTACACACATCTCAGATTTCTACCAAATTGTTATTAGGAAAAGGAAAAACTTCTTTTTTTTTTTGTTGGATAGTTGTCCATGAGTTAACATTAGTTCGCATTATAATGTTAATGCCAGCTTATAAAATGAAACTTAGCAACAACATCAATGACAACGATGGTCAGAAATACATGCATGGAGATTTTTGAATTGTTATTGATTGATTTAATTACAAAAAAAATATATATATATAAAAATTGCACTAGTTCTTGAGGGAATGGTTCTTTTAAAAGTGAAAACCCACTAGTTGCACCGTAATGTATTTTTTGAATTGGGTCGGCCCAGATAAGAATCCAGATTATAAGTCCAAAATTGGCCCACAATATAATTAGATCGGCCCAGATATGCAACTATTAAGTAATCTTCGTCCGCCCACTTATTACTTGTGAGGTGCTGCCCACAAAGTTGAAAATAGACCATTGAGGATGTTGCTCTTAGACAGTCGAATAGTGGTCCTTACTCTCTATTGGATTTCCTTGCAATCTCAATCATTTCCTTGAAAAATAATTTAGAGAATGAGAGGAAATTATATATATTGAAGTATTTTTAAATAAATAACATATTATAAATTTTTCTTTTAAAGGAAACTTAAGTATTTACTTATATGAGTTTTCTTTGAAAATTAGTGTTGGGGGTTGATTAACTCTTGTCGTCATTCTAATTGTTAATGTTTTTTCGAGGATATGCAAGCCAAAACTCGCTATATATATATATATATATAATATATATATATATATATATATATATATATATATATATATATATATGTATATATTTATATATAAAGGATTGTTGTCTAAGTATGATATAGTGTTTGACACGTGTTCGCCATCAATATACGGTGGACACGCCTCTGACATGCCACGTATTGTGTCTACTAATTGAAATGAAAAATAAACCGAATACATTGTCTCGTACAATAAAACTGCACTTTGTGACATTACTTTGAAATGGAATAGAAGAAATTGCCTAATTTTATCTTGAAATCAAGCAGAAGTAGAATGGTTCAATTTCATGGCAACAATAGAGTTGAAGAAAATCTCAAACTCAATTCACCAAACTGTTGCTGTAGCAAGACTTGAACACCAAAAAAGACTTGGAAAAATACATTTACTCACAACCGTCTGTTTGAGTAAGGGTACGAGGAAGTTGAAAAGAGCAACAAGAACTACCATTGAAAAATAAAGAAAGGACAAAGAAGAAAAGGAAAAGGAACCTGGAAAAGAGAGAAGATGTAGAGTGAAATAATTAAGAAAAATAGAAAGATAAAGGAAGAGAGGATAATTAAGAAAAAAGAGGGGAGGACTAATATAAAAAAAATGGAAAAATTAAAGAGATAGGAGTTGATCTAGCATAAGATAAGAAAAGAAATTAAAGAAAAAGAAGAAAAATTATTAGAATCCTTATAAAGTTATACATGTTTAGTTTTAATCACTTAAGTTGTCGTCACTACAATAGTATGGAATATCTATCTTATTGACATACATCTATTTATTTATCTTTTTAGCATTATTTTATAAAAACAAAGATAATTATAAAATAAATTTGAATAGTGTCCTTGAAGCGCCATGTCATGCATGTTTAAAAGAGAGAACTGTACAGTGCCACTAAACTATGGGTAAATTACACAAACTAGCCATGTTGTTAACTTTTGTCAAAAAATTCTAACCAATTTGATGAAATTCCATTCATAGAGTTCTTTTTTCTTTTTGGTAAAAGAAGAAAAAGAGAAAAAAGAAAATAGCAAAATCCCAGCGCAGTCCACCATTGCGACCCCACCCCTGTCGTGCAACTCTTCTTCCACGCTGTCGAGACATGGTTGCGACAAAGCTCCCACCTTTGACCGTCCTATTCAGGTCGTGCGCTACCAGAGTACTTGCACCATGACGAAAATCTACAATTGGTGTCGTGGTGCAAGAAAAATTGAAATTGGTGGGTCACTAGTCGCTGCAACTTACTATCTTTGGTCGTGCAATGGTGCGACCAGTTTTTTCTGGTTAGGCGTGAATCGGGGAAGGCGACTTCCCAGATTAAGGTTTTTTTTTTTTTTTTTTTTTTTTTTTTTTTTTTGTTGTTGTTGTTGTTGTTTATTTTAGTTATCCAAAAATCCAAAAACTTTTATAATATTTTATGAATTTTAAATAAGATACAATAATCTATGTAACTAGCTAGTATGAAATGATAATGTAACATTTTATTAAAGATTTCTTTTTCTTTTTCGAATTTTGAAATGGTTATATATAGTTTTGAAATAAAAAAATAAGTTATTCTAGTGTAAGTTTGAAATTTTAAGTAAAATTTTTTGATTCATTATATTTTTTTGTTAGTTTTAACATCATAAGGAGTTAATTCTAATGCCAGACATAAAATAAGGTTAGTTTTTGAAAATTTTCAGACATTAATTAGTGGTGATTTGTGTAATTTATCTATAGTTCAGGTGTAATTTTTATAACTATTTTATTAAAAAAGTTGTACATGTCGTCTTGTCCGTGTCGTGTCTATATACATTCATGATAGATTACTATATTATAAAATATAACCAAATATATTATTAATGCTTTAACTAACTATTTTAGAAGGCTTGCGAGCACTACCAATTTTTAGCCAAAAACAATTTTAAGTAAGTTTAAGCAAAAATAATTAATAACGACGTTTATAATCTCTTAAAGATAGCTAAAACAAAAGTTAGTGACGAGAATACTTAGAAGGAGTTTATGTCACTTGATATTAATGATGTATATTGTAAAGATTATATATTTTGTGGAATTTACCAGACCTTATATTCTTAGTTGGCAGTTTTTCGCGGTTTCTTTGACTAAAAAAATAAAGTTTGATAAATTACAAATATACATATAGAAATAAAGAAATTTATGAAATAACAAGAGAGGGTTCTAAATAATAACTGAAGATATTAAAGATCTTAAATTGAGATGAGGAGAGCTAGCCCTCTCTCATGCAACATGTTTAATTTTAGAAATAGTTTTTTATTCCTAGAAAAAATAGATCTTCTGGCCCTAGATGTGATCAAATAACACAAAAGAAAATTGTCCGCTTATAAAATTACTGAACCAAAAACCGAAAACCCACAGGCCGCTGCAAAGCTAATCAAATATTTAAATGTAACTACAGCCATTTTTCTCAAAAAAATTAAGAAACTCATGGTGCAACAACCTTTTTCCTTTGCAGGAAAATTCAAACTTTAGAATGAATCCCGCAACATTAATAGTGTCACTGCATTTTCCTAAAACCCTGCCCGATAGTACGCAACGCTGCATGCCTCAAAAGTACACACATGCACAACACATTTAAATTTCATTCGAACACCAAAAATTAAATATCTCTCTGCATAATTCAACTATCACTTTGAATGATATTAAAGGCACGACGAGAAATAACTGTGAAGCTAGATCTGATACTTGATTGACAACAAAACTTTAATGCGAATATGATTTATGGTGACATATAGTTATCATCCATGACATCATCGAGTACTCTCATCTATGAGAATCTGTAGAGCATAAATGGCTGCTGCCACTTCGTGCAACAACACGCTGCATGTCCATTGCTCTTGTTATTGCATCATTATTAAGTTGTTCTACTTCAATGTGGTTTTGCGAAAAAAAAAAAATGATTTCTCCTTGGTGCCGGTTAAATAATGGGTTATAGGTTATAACATGTGATGCGTAAAAGTTCTGAAAAAATATAATAAATATATAGTTGATTCATAACTACACTATCTTATGGGTATATGCACCAAAAAACCTTGCTACAAGTACCCTTCTAAACTTTTTTATCCCCTCTATTACTACTTTATTAATTTTAATCGAGAAGAATAAAAACAGTTCAGGTAAATTCATTACCTAAATATATTGACATTTTGTAATGCGCATTGTTATACTCAATAAATATTCAAAAAAAATATAATTATGTTTAGAAACCTAATTATTTACTCAAGCTCAATTCTATATGAGAAGTTTTTATATAAACAAACCTCTTCAATTATTTATTGAGTTGTTGGTCGATGATTATCATATTGACCATGTAATGTTTTAAAATATATCTCATTATTTAATTTAGTTTATCCTTGGTAAATATTGTGAATTACTTGTTATACCAAAAATCATTCTAAGTTGATGAGACCATATAACTTTTAATAAGCAATATGTGCTACCTTATTTGTTGATAAATGATTTATGTATTATTAAATCTTAAGGAAATAAACTTTGTATTTATTCATTAAATATTTGTTTCTACAATCGTATTAATGTAACTCGTATTTAAATACGATGTCAATATATATGTTAGCTCGCTTCAAACTAAATTCTTGAATACTCCTCCCAGTGATTGCTGTTTAACGTTGTTCCCTTCTGTCGATATATATAGATTATGAGTAGTACGTACAGATATATGCATGGTTTCGCACGCAGCACGTCAAGTGATAAATTGGTAAATATAAGCAAAATCTCCAAGATGGTAGACCTTTTACTTCCTTTTTTCTTCAATTGCAGGGTGGTGTCATTTTCATTTACTCTTTATCTCGGAAACAACAATACTATAGAAATATTTGACACCAAATATAAAAAAATGGCTGGCATGCCATTAGCTATTGCCCCATTTTTGGCCCGCTTGGACGAATTATTTCTACAGACCATTTATTGTTCCAACTACTTCTTGTTTGTGGCAATAAATTTTAGGTTGGCAGAGTGACCTCACAAAATTTAAGGAATTAATGATTATACCGCACGAATCTCTGCAGTATACTCCAATTTATTTTGCAATAGTATGTAGCTTGCAATATTATTTCATTTTCATTCGAAAAATGCCCATATTCGGTTCACGGATATTAGTAATATTGCTTTTATTTATTAATAATGATCAAATATTGGGCACGTTCTAAAAGATTTAGCAGATATCTCGGAAGTTTGTTGGTTTGGTTGTGGCACTGAAAAATAGAAATTTTTATCTCACGAAAAAATACAATATCCTTTAAATGCATTTTCTTTTTTCTATAAGTTTGGTGGAGTTCTTGGAGCAACTTACACGAGGAAGAAACGAATCTGTGTTCTAAACAATCTATGTTGTAAGACTTTTTTTCCATATTTAATACTATATTATCCATATTTAAGGCTGGAAGTTGGCATTTTGAACTGGACTTTTGAAATAACAAGTCAAAACTAAAGTCCAAAACATAAAAGAAGAAAAATCAAAAGTGGCCTTAAATGTCAGCCATAAGACACAATTTTCCCACTAATTATCTCTAGTTTAACTTTTCAACGTCCAAAAACATTTAGTAGCATAGATAGGTTAAACTTAAAGAATTGCTGCAAATTTTAAATTGAAAAGGTAAAAGATCACCACATGACCTAAATAATGACTGAATAGCAAACTGCTATATAATAGTTCAAAAGAAACAATCGATTTTTAGAAAGAGCAAGGATTCATGAGGATCCATTGTCTACTAACTAAACCCTCGTCCAAAACACAAAAAAGATAATTAGTTCTAGTACCAAGAAAATTCTAACTCCAACATAAAACAAAACATACATAAAGAGTTTCACAATGGAACAATGTCTCTTTTTACTCGATTCTTTGATATGGCAGAGTCAATACCCGAACCAATTACCCTTGCAATGTGGTGAAAGTCTCTCTTTTAAGATAAACACCACACTACAAGGATTATGTAAGGTGCGTTCTTGACTTCATTGTCTCAATTGTCACTGTAAGAAAAGAAAAAAAAAATAAATAAATACCTTAGCATCTCACAAAAAATTAGATAACATGATCAAGACATGTATGAGGACTAATTCTTTTACCTGGAGATGACATTGTCGTTATGCAGTTTCGCATAAGACGGCTCCTTTAATTCTTTCGACGGTGCACTTGATAAGGCTATTAACAGTTGCCACTGAGCCCAGAGAAAGTTTTGCCGTCGGAACAGAATCAACTAAAATCTGAAAGGCAACAGTCAGTAATGATCCGCCGTTTCCAGCCTCAGGAATTCCGGCTGCCTGATGATTATTTGGACCGTCGGGAAGTATAGCGAAACCAGATGGGAGGAGTGCTACATAATCAGGGTCACCACCACTTAAGACCACGTTCATTGCAACGATGTCGACGGGAGCATAAATAACATAAGACCCTGTCGAGTCAGTGCAGCTCTCTTGTAGTATCAGCATATTGCTCTGGCTTGAGTTGGCACTCTGCATCGCAATTTTCCAGTTTATGAAGGTTGTGTATATATTTGAGAGTTATGAGAAACATTGATTAGAAGAGCGGTCAGAAACTTACGTTAACACGAAGTAGAGAGACCGCGTTTCCTGGATCACGACCATTGGCTATATGAGCCATTTCTTGGACAAGGCCGCCATTTGAAAGAATATCCCACTTTAATAACAAAAAGAGTATTTATAAGATGATTTCTTAATGCATTTCGTTTAATTTATTGACAACTTAGCAAAATGGCAAAGGATTGAGAATTTAAGACTTGATTCAAGCTTGGTTACATTTCTAAATTAATTACTGATTTCAAATTAGTCCCACATAACATAAAAGGGAGACATTATGAATTTATCAAAAGGAAATGATTGAGAATGGGTCAATACCTCGCTTCTCGAATTCTCGTCTCTCAGGAAATCGAAAACTCTTTTTGGTGGAACTGGAAGCCAAAACGAAGTAGCAGCACTGAGAACAATACCAGGAGGCCTGCCTGGATCGTCCATGCTCTTTCGAGTCATGACTCTAACATCATCAGCGCCACTTCCAGACAATGTAGTCCATGTATGTGCAGTCGAAGCCCCAACACCAGTACAGAAGCTCATCACCATTCTTTCAGCAAGTTTCAACATACTCTTTCTACCTTCCGGAGAGGATATCACTACATCATTCGATATATATTAATTGAAATTTTATTCTCGACTTTATGATAATAAAAGATAAATAGTAGAATTTATAGTACCCCCAACATCTCCAGCTGAAATGTTATTAGCCATTACGCTTGCTAGGCGTTCACATTGTCGTTCCAAGGTCGCCACCCAACGACTTGCACCAAATGCAAGCCCTGAATTCACCAGAGGCTTGTAGATACTATGAACGGCTCTATCGTCTATCTCAACATGTTCAACCCATGTGACCTAGCGATAATCATTCAATGGTTTAATGTTAGATATGAACTCACATACTCGCATCTACAATTGAAGAAATTAATATACGTACCTTTGAGTAACCATTAGGCAATTCCTGAATCAAACAACCAGACGGCCTTCGCCTACTTCTTGCTATTGAAGCAGGTGACCTCAGGTTGTCCAGAGAAACATCAACGATAGCCCAAGTCCCATCACCGTGCTGTTTGCAATACCTTAGGAAGTAGTTTTCACGAGTTGGGACCAATGGAGATGGGACCTGGAACTCAGCAGTCATCTGAAATACAACAAAATACCAGAATAAATTACAACAATTTCGCAAGCCATACAAAGAATGTGCACGAGACACGATTCATGATGTTCATCGTTTAATAATTTCCAAACATACCACTTGTAAAGCTCCATTATAGTTGCCAGCCACGCCAGTTGATAAGACTTCCAAAGTCATTGCTCTAGAAACAATACTAGCAAACACATTCGACCACTGATTCTGTGATTATTAATAAAAGCATTAGACGGTTTCTTGTACGAAAATAATGGTGAGAGTGTCGAGATATGTTTCACATTGCTTGGAAATTATTCTAATTACTATATTTGAAGAATCATCTATCTTAGTGAGGCCACTTAAAGTAACAACTCATTGAGGCTAAAACAACGACCAAAACATCTAACAGTAATGAATAAAGGACTAAAACCATAACCAACATATACATAACAACAAAGCCTACCACATCCATTAGGATCTCAATCAGATTGATGCGATTCATAATCACAACAGCAGACTCTCTAGAGGCCTCAGATTTCAATCCCAAGGGCTTTGGCCCAATCCCGCGTGGGAATGTTCGCACATACTCTTCTTCGTTCAACCCCTCACCAGAACTCTCGGTGCTAGGAATCCACAAAGGATCTCCAGCTTGAGCCATTCTGATCAATTCCTCCATGGCTGCAACAGCCAACTCGATAATCATTGGCTTGTCGGCATCAGTTGGACCAGATACGGACCTAAGGAGATCAGCAGCACCGTAAATCTCGCCAGCCACGCCTGTTGGTGGCCCGTAGTTCCCCACTCCAAGATCAAGTGAACGGGATGATCCAGAGGAGAGCCCGGGGTATGCCAGCTGCATTGGCTTGCCGACATACTTTGCAGCTATCCCGGATATCCTATCAATCTGCAGAGCATTACATTTACACATTTCAAGAATGATATAACTAATGGATGATCAGTGATTTTTGTCATTGCATTACATAGAAATTTCTATATATAAATGAGTTTAAATAATTTTGTTTTGCAGCACTTGATGGAAAGACGAGCAATCATTCACAAATCAGGTACTCCATCTAATGAAAATACCATCTATGTAAGGGTGTACCCAAGAATTTAATCTGATGTGTGAGTGGACTGATTTATTAATTTTTATCAAAATTGAAAAGATTATGCAAAAATTACTTTGTTATAAATTAAAATAGAGTTAAAATACTCACCAATTATATAAGTAGTAAGAAACTTTTTAATAAAACAAGTAATGAATAATATTTAATGTGATATAATCATATAACACAAATACTTAATCAAATAACAGCAAACAGTTGAACATACGACATGGTAAATATGGTAATTAAATATGATATTATTACTAAACGTCACATTTGGAAAAATGGATTTACATAAAAGGAAAATTTTATATAAATACAACTTTTCCGTATATGCATTATTAGAATCTCAAACTACTCCAATAGTTTACCTTTTTCTTTCCTACAACCGGAGGAATGGTATTCATATGTTTCTTCCAAAGAAAGAAGAAGATAAAACAAATATTGAAGAGGAAGGCTTTTGTTACAAAGTCTGATTGTTGGATGTTGAAGATAATATAGTCATGGCTTGAGGTTTTGTTATTGTAACTTCAACTAAATTCTGTTTTAAAAATCCTCAACGATCTCTATTGTTTTTCTTGTATATATTTTACTTATAACAGCCTTAAGATTAATAAACCTCTGCCCTTAAGTGACATCAAATATTTGAAAACCAAGATCTCAGCATTATTTCTGTAACAAACAAAACAAGAAAGATAATATTTCCAGTTATATATGGCCTGAATACCTCTTCTCTCAACCGAACATTTTCAATCCTGAGATGCTGCTCATCAAATGACATCTCGCCAATGGCGGCTGGGCCACCACAGTTTGGACAAGTAGCATTGCTGAGAGCATCTTTGTACCTTATGTTCTCAGCACGAAGTTTCTCGTTCTCATTTCTCAGTTGTGTGTTCTCATGGCGTTCGTGCTGAGACTGCAATTATTTGGGTACATAAGATGAATAAGAAACATCGGTTAAAACATATTAAAACCAGAAAAAAAGGGTCAGTAGTTACCCAAAAAAAAAAAAGTTACCTTCATTTGAGTACGTTTGTTTTGGAACCAAAACTTAATCTGCAATGGTTCCAGTCCTAACCGCCGGCCCAGCTCTTTCCTTTGTTTGTCATCAGGGTGAGGACATTCCTTAAAGAACCTTTAAGTTAAAAATAAAAAAAATAAAAAAATCAGAAACAGTTCAAACTGAAAGAAGGAAATAAGTTGTTATTCAAAAAGTCAATGAATAGAGGCTACAAAAAAAATGAGCAACAACGACGTGACATTTTCCGACAAAAAAGCCTAAATCACGGTCGGAAGTACCATCAATGTTGTTCTTTTTTGTAGTGAAATAATAGGGGCTTACGATTCCATTTCCTGGATTTGGTGCTGAGTGTGGCGATGGTAGCGTTTCTTCTTCGGACGTTGATTAGGATCTTGATCATCTCCGGAGGGGGCTTCCATCATATCGGTAACGGATTTGCTCTCGTATTCATCATCTCTAATAAGGTCCAATTCGTTGTCTGAGGTTTTGTGTGCCATATCGAGCAAGTGGTTGTCGAAGATGTTTGGATGAAACATCTTCTTCTCTACTTATATGTTATAAGTACAATGAAGGATAACAAAAGAGTCTTGCTATCTGAAATAAGAAATAACAAATAAGAATCCAAAGTGAAAATCACAGACTACTAAGTTGAGAAAACTCCATTAAATAATAAAATGAAGAACACTTACACTGAAATCTCAGAGCATTTTCTTATAAGGACTAGTGCAGATCTTTTTCTTTACTTTTCAAACCCCAAAATAAAGATAGGAAAATAATAAGGTCCTTATAAGTTATGGCGTATCCAGGAATTATATATGCACTTAACCAAATTTTATTGCGACCTAAAGTAAGAATCTTGAAGTAGACGCAAACATTTAATGACTAAATATAAAATTATTCGTTACAAATAAACGTATATATGGAATCAAAGAATCTAACTAATTCTTGTGTGATTAAAGTAGACGTAAATATTTGATAACTAAAAATTATTTTTTTTTACGACATAAGCGTATATATGGAATCAAAGAATATAAGTAATTCATTCATGATAAAAGTAGATGCAAATACTTAATAATATACTTGCACCGATGGTGAAGTGCGTGCGAGAGTACACGTGGCGCTTTACCGAGGAGTATTTTAGTTTTTTTTTTTTTTTTTTTTTACTAAAAACTCATGGCATAATTAGATTTACGAAGGGCTTTAGATTTGAACGAAGAAAAATAGTATGGTTGACTCTTAAGTCTTGACAAAAATAGGTATACCATAAAATCATGAAATGACAAAGGAATTAAATGGGATAGAGGTAGTTGCAAAGTTTTTGTTATAACAAGTATACATTGAGAATTTCCAAAAAATGGAAGGTGAACACCACCTAATTCAGCCCATAACAACCAAATTCTTGCATAGAAAATTGTAAGTACTTAATTTTCTCTCTTGGAAAAGAAAACACAAAACTCACCTAACTTATTTTTAGGTTTTTCTCACTTGCCGGATTATTCACATGTACAAAGCACTTGAAGAAGCGGACGTCTTTATCAAGAAACCCTAGTAAACTTATTTGTTCCTTTTTTTACACTGTACAAACTATATTCCGCAATCTTTGTCGATCTCTAGGACAAACCAAAAATTAGTGTATCTGCTCTACAAACGTGTTGCAAGCAACCCCACAATCTCGTAACGTGTAACAAGAGACTTAGCGATAGACTAATGATTTTTTTTTAATTTTTTTTTTCTAGTTTTGGATAGTTTCAAAAGAGCACTTTCTATCTTTCTCCGTCCTAAGTCCTAACAACGTGCCAAAAGACTAAAAAGGGTTGACAATGTGAACTGGCCTTTGACACCTTTTTTTTCAAACTGGGGTTACGTACTAACTAACGTATAACGCTCACGATAATTTCGGTGGATCAATCAAACACCAAAATTTTTTTCAATCTACAAAAAATTATAACGGAAGAAAGAAATTAAACACCTTCCATAAATCACAACACGAGTAACAAAAAACTTAAAATAATAAAAACAGGATGCTACTAAGTAAAATAATAAAAAAACATGATGCTACTAAGTAAACTTACAATAATAAAAACTTACTTCTTATTGAAACTTTGTTATGCAAGACCAAATAACACACATGCCAAGAACTATAGTGAAGCTTCAGATCTGGTTCACGGCGTAAAAGTTATGCGCTGGAAAATTGAGACACAAAGTATTTGGAATCTAATTATAAAAAGGAGTGAGTGAGTGAGTTTATCAGGATGGTGCAATACTTGTGAATAGAATTTAAGAGTGGGGCATGAGAGAGAAAGAAACCGAAGAGGTGAAGAGAGAGAGAGAGAAAGAAAAATGTGTTTGAAGAGATGAAGAAGAAAAAGATATGTGGTGGCAGCGGAAGAGGAGTTATTAGTGAGCATTTATGGCGGGTTGGGGAGGGGGTGGGGGTGCCTTTATTGCATCAAGAGAGAGAAGGGCTTTGGGTTGGTATCTCATTTTCAAAATTTTCTACTATATATTACGTATAAATTTAATTTTTATTATGAAATATATATCTCTATCTATGTTATATGTTTGTGTTGAATTTTAGGTATAGTACAATTTTTTTAGTTTTATTTTCAGTTTTTTCTTTTGAAAACGCGTTCTCTTATTAATTGTGTCTGGTACATTCTGGTAAATAGATTTGCTCATGTACGCAAATACCTTTGAAATTTTGAGGAAGTTTTTATATGTATATAACGAATAAAATAGTAACAAACTAAGAGTGAGAAATTGTTGGTACTCAATAGACAATAAACTTTCGATAAGTAGTAAAACAATTGTATGATTCAGTGTGTTTTGCAAATATTTTCAGGCCCATTCATAAATATTTTGTATCAGAATTTTTGAAGTGAAAATCCGTTATACGGCGTATGATTAAGAAGGCACTATAGTACGTTTTTGTTTAAAAATATCGTTAAAGAAAGTGAGGAATATCGACTATGTTAAGAAGAATATTCAAGCATGATCTATGAATTATTCAATAAAAAAATATAAAGTATCTCTTAAATATGAATTTTACGTGCATGCGATTGATATCGCTATCATTTAAAGATAATCTTTTTAGGTCCATTAGTGCAGAAAATCTTAGGATTTCACACCCGCTTTCAATTTATCCTCTTTTCCCCTTGTGTTTACTAGCACAAAAGGTCATGAGTTGAAAGTTTGAAATAATTTTATTATTATTATTATTATTAATATTATTATTATTAATGGCCGCCAACAAAATTACAGATACCGGGCAAATAATTTCTCCAAGTAAATACAGTACTCACCTTATTTAATAAAGTGTACATTTTACATTTATGAATATATAGAAACAATTATATCATTTCCAACTTATTCTTGAAGAAATTCCAATACCTCATCAATAGTTCATATCAAAATCAACCTGATTCGGAAACATTTATTTGGCCTTAGTCGGCTGGAGAATATTATATAAAGCAAAACAAGATAAGTCTGTCACGCTATTAATCATTCCGTGAACATATAATTTCATATTAATTTTGCGTGTAATAAATATCCTAACAACTTAGACTATCGTCCATACAAAACCGGTTCTTCATTAATTCATTTATAATACAATAAAGTAAGATACATGTGTGTTTATGTGCATAAACACTCATACGTACATAGGGGTGCAATGTTTTGAGGTCATCTATTAGAGACTGTGACAGCAGCAACAACCTTATTTAATGGTCTCAATAAATTGTAATTGCATGGTCCCGAAATGCTTTGGTTCCGGCCACCCAGGTCATGTTCATTGTAGTTGTATTTGACAAAGCTTCAAAGAATTCTATTGTAATGAATAAGTTCATGAACTTTACTACATTCTACCAAAAGAAGAAAAATGTTACTGGTGTAGCTTAGCTATTTGGTTTATTGTAAAATTAATTTCGGTTTTAAGTTTTGTTAAAAAACGAATTATGTGCGACTTACATGGATTTGGATCTTTCCAGTATTCATTTTTTCTTGTAAACCAAGCTCGTTAACTTTTTTCCACCTGAATTAATGGTCCGACGTCGTGATTTGATACAATTTAATTCACTTTTACTGTATCGTACTTTTCCCTGCAAATTTTATTATAATTACTAGGTAATAAACATTTAAAACTAAAAACCCCTTCACGCTCAGGATACTATTCGTGAGAAAATAAACTTCTTAAGACACTAATAAGATCTTCGAGAATTTAAATGGTATTAGTGTAAAACTAATTGATATAAATCTTTTTTGCTTTTTTTACATTTGCGCTATTTTTTAGGGGGAAAGGAGAACATATTTGATCCTTTTATTGTAGCATTATCCATTTTCATCATCTAATATGGCTTGCCTGATTTTAATCTCTTTTGCACCTTTTCTTGTATCGTCCATAATGTTTGCCCTAAAAGTTCAAATTTTGTAGCATTTTACCCTCAAGTTAATTTCTTTTCAAGTTTCAGAGGCATTCTTGTCATTTCATACTATTTAAAAAGTGCTTAAATTCATTATTCTTTTAGGGATCAAAGTGTTATTTTTTATTTCAGAAGAGTATATTTATCTAAATTTATGTAATAAACTAACGAAAGTACATAACTTATTAACAAAATTAAGTTATGTGTAAGATAAGTGATTAATTTTACTAATTACAGGTTACATCACCTTTTGTGACCAGTAACAGCCCAACTTAAAAGTATAAAGAATCAATATTTTAAAAATGTACATAAATTTTATCATGAAAATAATTTTTCGTACAAACGTCACAGTAAGTATAAACAATTTTACTAAATTAGTATCGAATCATCTTCAAGCTTTTATTTTTGTGTCTCCATAAAATATCTTCACTTTTCAATTGTATTTTCATTGCATATGTAATAATAATTTAAAGTATCAAGAAGATACAATGTACAATTAAAAATAAACACATTCTTCAAGAAAAAAATAAAAAGATTTTGATTTTTGCCTCCTAGAGTTTAAGAATGAGCAGTTTTCCCTTACAAAATACTATTGAATTTTTTGAATGAATTCACTTGAGGGGCCAAGAGCTATAAATTATGAATTTTCAGAGATAAAATGTTTATTTTCAAGTTCAAAGGATAAAATGTCAAAAACTAATATTTTGGGGGATAAAGTGCTCTTATATATCCCTTCATTGTACTATACTTATATGGACTATTAACGCTACTGTTAGCATTTATTAATTTAACTTCAACTTACAAACATCTAAAAGTAGTCATGAAAAATAATAATTTTATATGATTATATAAACTCTGCAAAGATCCCTCGTAGTTTTATAAGCTTTGTATAGAACCTTCTCTTTGTCCAACTCTTGTAGAAAGAGTGGTACACTCATTCTAAATGAGACTAAGTTTGGGATTTTTTACTTTTTTTCTTAATTTGAAAACACTAATAATACTTTTTTAAACCATTAGCCTAAAACCAGCTTATGTTTTGAAAACTCTAAACAAAATCTTCGTGTGATCTGAAACCTCGTATATATATATACTAGATACTGGGGCACGTGGAGCCCCGCGCACATTAATTTTGTATATATCTTAAAGTATAATATGTTCATATTCAAGTGTGAAGAAAAAAAGAATTGGTAGAAAAGAAAAGGCAAGAAAAAAATTTTGCTTAGATGGAACGAGTTTGGATTAATGGGAGAGTGAATCAACATATTTAGAGTAAAATGGAAAGAAAGGTAAATTCCATTGAAAAATATGAATTAAAGGGAAACTAAATCATCATTCTTAGTGAATGGTATAATTAATATCATCTAACAGAAATTGTAGGGTTAAATTGGGAATTAATAACAAGATGCTATAGTAGAACATATATTATAAGGTTAAACTTGGAAATCAAAAGTTTTGATAATGTAAAGTATTAGATGATCATATTCAAGTGTGAAAAAAAAATTGGAAGAAAAAAAATGCAAAAAAAAAAAAAAAAAAAAGATTTGCTTAGATGGAAAGAGTTTGAATTAATGGAAGAATGAATTGACATAATTAAAGTAGATTGGAAAGAAAAGTAATTTTTATTAAAAAAATATGAATTATAGGGAACTAAATCATCATTCTTATTCTTAGTAAATGGTATAATTAATTTTACATAACTTAAATTGTAGGGTTAAATTGGGAAATTAATAATAAGATGCTATAGTGGAACATAAATTATAAGGTTAAACTTGGAAATCAAAAGTTTGGTGTCACAAATGCCTCTTCCTTTTTATATATATATATATATATATATATATATATGGAACTATTTTTAATATTTTAAAATACATATGTGTATATATATATGTGTGTATGAAACTATTTTAATATTTTAAAATACGTATGTACATATATATATATATATATATATATATTATATGTGTATGTATGAAACTATTTTAATATTTATTCCCATCCGATTTCCCCTTTTAAAAAATTTCTAGAATTTTAAGAATGATAGAAAATAAAAGTTGAGCAACGACAATTTTGTTACTTAACAAAAACACTGACGGAGTTACTCGAAATTTAACAGGTTCAGTTTCTTAAACTACCAAAGAGTTTTATATAACTATCTTATCAGATCAAGGGGTTCACAGAAGTCATATGGGGTATTATGTTACTATGCCTAATTTTATTATGATATATACTAATTCTAGGAATATATAATATATTACTATAAGCCAGTGCAAAAACCGAAAATGAATTCTCCTAATTAAGAAATATAGCATATACAGAATGTTATTACGTTATTGCCTTAATATCTGATGTAACGATTGGACGTAATGATGGAATGATAGTTGGATCAAATTATTGCAATAATTGATGCCACAGTGCCGATCAATCCCTAATATTTATTTTAATCATTTTTTATGAAAATAAGGGGAATTTAGTATGGTGTTCTTTGTCCCCACCAAGACATTAGATGAGGCACATTAATTCGCCATCCTCGACATCCCAACTGCACAACAAGAGCTTGTATATTCCAATCTTTATTATATGCTCAATTGAAAGCTACTCATGTGAGGTTTATTACGTACTAGAGTAGATTTTCTTCCCTTTTTTATGCACTTTAATACGCTTATATAGTACTACTGCAAATTATAATACTAAATCCTCATTGGAAGTCATGTTCTCTTGTAAGAAAAAAATTCAGTTGTTTCATGTGATTCATACAGACTAAAATCATATCAATTATAATCTAAATTATTCGTACGCACATTCTTTATATATCTAATGATGCACGCAAATCTACTACATATTATTCTCGCTGTGGTTTAAACGACATCAACTTCTTTCCCAGAAAATCTATAATGTCCTACATTAATAAATAGACTTCTTGTCGTATCTCACTAGGGGTAATATGAGAGGCAACCTTTTATGTTCATTTCAAGTATCACTAACACCGTCCGAAGTTTCAATAATATTAATAACACCACTTTACATCTAACTATGTTCACAACAATGTCAATTTCTTGTAAATGATACTTTTATCTTTTCATGAATCTTACATATATTTTTCTAAAAGTTAAAAAACACATATACATGAAAAATAAAAGATATAAATACCCTCAAGAAGCTCAAAAGTTTAAAATATCAAATAGAAATTATAATGGTTATCCTTATAAAGTGGAATTGGTAAACTAAATTCTTATAAGAGAAACTAGAAACACTCAAACCTGTCGACTCAATTGTTGGGGAAAACAACAGTCCCACATCAAAGATATGGTGGAAACACATCGAAGATAATCCAAGGAGTCATGGTGTTGACTCGGGGTTGAAGAATAGAACTTTGTATGTGATCATGAGCAAGTGCGAGCTTGCTGATATGGAATCTAGGGTTGTGACCTTAGATGAGTTGAAACTATGCATAGTTTCAAAGAACCTTGGACTTGAATAGTTCGAAGATTGATGTTGTCAATGTTTATGAACTTTGCTGTTGAGAAGTTGAAAAGATGATTACATATTGATTCAGTCTCCAAGTGGGAGATTGTTGGGGTTGTGGAGTCTGAATTGCCTAGGAATTGTAGGAGACCCGATTGGTTTGGGAAACAGAGGCCTAGTCAGTCTGAAAAACAGAGATCTAGTTAGTTTGGGAAATAGAGACCTAGTTAGTCTAGGAAACGGATACCCAGTTGGTCTCAGAAGCAGAAACCTAAATTACCTTGGAGTTGCAGAGTTCATGTAAAACTATAATTAAGATAGCATTCCTATTATAAATAGCCAGTAAAATGTAATTGTATTCTAGCGTTTGTCATAACACTCATTAGAAAATCTTAGTTCGGTAGTGCCCGAGGTAGTCTTTAGATGGAAATGGACTTAAAACCCAATCAGTTTTATTTAGTTTTTAATAATAAGGAAATCTAATTGAGTCCAATTAGTAAATAGATTCCATATGTCAATTCTGCTATAGATTTATGTTAAGATTTTAAAATTACATGGCGATAATATTCAAAACGGAATATCCTCACGGTGTTGTAAGGGTACAACCCATTTTTATAAAGGTTGCTATATTTTGGAAAGTGATTACCTATTTGTCAAAGTTTTGCAATCAACTTTGCCTTTTAAATTCTCGTATAACATCAGCTTTTAATCGAACATTGCATATTATCCTTATAAAAAATTGATATAATTTTCAAATTCTAGAGATTGTGATACTTTTATTTTGTAAAGTATATTTTTGCTTTACAGATTCTAAATATGGCAGTTAAATAAGATGTATTATGAAATTATCAGGTCTACGGTCTACCAAAATCTAACAACAATACTAAAGAAGGCCACGTTAAGTTCATGTTATATGTTTAAAAGATATGCTTCCAACTCTTAAAAATTCTTCGTGCTTAATTGAATATGTCATAGGTATTACACCATAATTTTTTTTTTCTTTTATTTTTTAGTAAATTGCAAATCTCGCATCAACGAAACTTTTTTTCGACAATACCACAGTACTCTGTGTATCGTATTTTATTTATTTTCTTCAATCTTTTGTTAGATAATTATATTTATTCATATGTGAAAAAACTAAAAAGTTTATTATCTTAGGTTACTTACTATTTTTAAACTTTATCTTACCTAGGATCTTCACAAAATCAAAGATTAAGTTGATAAAAAAATCATTTTTTTAATGATGTATTGCGCTTTTTTTGTTTGCTTGAATTGCATCTAACAAACAGTAAGTTTTTGTAAGTTTCTTCACAAGATCAGTATCCTTTTTATTCTGAATTGTATCTATTTTAGAAGGCCATATTTAATAAATTTAAACTTTCGTCAATTCTAATCAAATAAGTAGAACTTTGATTAAAAAGATACATTATTATGAATGTAACTAATTGTCTTTAAATGATCTTTAGCTAGTCTCAAAAAAAAAAAAGTCGGCCGTAATATCGAATCTCACAACCAGGTGCGGAGCCAAGGGGGCATATGGGGGCCCCGCCCCCCAAATCTCCAGCCCAACATTTGCTTATATATACATACAATAGGTAATGGCAGCGTTTTTAAATCCGCACCTGGCCTTTGAACCGGTGAGGCACCGGTTCGCAGTTTTTGGCGGTCGGACCGGTTCGATCGGCGGTCGAACAGGTCAAACTGGCACCAAAGACAAGAGACCGGGTCCCGGTCCGGCCGGTCCGGTTTTAAAAACACTGGTAATAGTATATATATTACATTTTACAAATATAAAACTTCAATGTAATTTTATGCAAAAGTTTAATTGTTTTCCCTTTTACTAATTCAATTAATCCATTAATTATATAATAATTTAGTTGACTATTTTCTAAAATTTATCTCATAAATTTCTTACTATTTCGTGTGATAAAATAAAATAAAAGACTAATTATCTAATATAACATCCAAATGTACAACTTTTCCATTAGCTATCTCTATAGTGAATTATTTTGTGGAGATAAAGTTGTAGATTGAAAGTAAAGCTATTTTCTCACATATTTCATTAATGATACACAATAAGAAATATATTACACAATACTTGATATTAATTTAGGTATAATTTAGTACTCTCTTAAAGATATATAATTTCATTAACTTGTCTTATAATGAATAAATGTCTCTCTATATTATACTATTATACTCTTGTGCGTATATATAATTTTATCTATATATATAGAGGTATTAATTATTGAACATTTTTCTTCATAGTGATTAAAGTACCAAATCATCATACTCTGGTGGGAAAAACCCCTTACAATCATGGTAAGATACTGAAATGCTACAAGACTAGCTTTATTTAGGAAATGCAACTCGCCTATATATGCAATTTCTCCAATAAGAACCACTCTCCAATGTCAGAATAATCACTCCCAGATTCTCAACATAACACTGGAAACAATCGTTTGATCATACCTGAAAAACTATCACTTTTTGATAAACACTTAGAATCTAACTCTACCTGAAAATTATGTTCAACAAAAACTCAAATATTTCTATGTTAGCACATCAAATGTGGATGTTGTAAGCCAAAAATTCAGGCATCCCACAACAGCAACTAGAATGAAATTCACGGAACATCGTCGAGCATCCGCCTTTGGAAGTTGCGATGGAAGCGCACACTCTTCCCCATTAAAGAACAATCTCGAAGGAAATCCATCACCACCAACAATATTAATCTCGCGCATGTTCCTCTTTGTAAACGACAACACAGATTGCTGC
The DNA here is from genome assembly GCA_946800315.1 of Misopates orontium. Taxonomy (NCBI): domain Eukaryota; kingdom Viridiplantae; phylum Streptophyta; class Magnoliopsida; order Lamiales; family Plantaginaceae; genus Misopates; species Misopates orontium. The sequence continues at coordinate 4,476,750 of OX326946.1, read as the reverse complement.
TTACCTGGTACTCTCGGATCCCTATCGGGGTTCGTCCCGTTCACCTCTCTAATCAGATAATTTAAACCCGGCAGCCCCGTCAAGAAAACAGTATCGTTCAGATTCTCAAACAAAGTCCCATTAAATGAAAACGCCCTTTGAAAACCCCGCCCTGTTTTGTTAAACTGAACAGCAACGAACCAATCCTGAAAATCAACGTCTCCCCAATTGAACAACGTGACCCTCGCTGTCCATCCCGACCCATGGTTGCTCGAAACATGCCAGTTTACACTAACTCCACAATTATCAGCACAGGGCAACGGACTTGGAACGTGAAATTTCTGAATACTCGCCCAAGTCAGAGCTCTTCTCGTCCTGTTTTCGAACGGAACAAGAAGCGCTTCTGATGGTAAAAGCATCGCTCGTGCATTGGTGTTACAGTTTCTTGTATCACCACAACCGCAGGCACATGTATCGCAAGGAACCACGGAATCATTATAATAAGCAGAGTACGATACACAACATCTCGACTCTCTTCTTCTCGGCCTTGTAATATTGCACACCACTTGCCAGCTTGCGATCGCTGTTGTTGCCGATTGAAGTCCACTTGGATCAGGGAATTGCGCGTCATCAACTCTAATCGGAGCTCCACATCTATATCGCGGATTAAGAACTCCCTCGATTCTCCATCTCTCAGGAGGATAAATAGATGTTCTGTTCAGATCAGGTGGAAGTTTCTGAACCTGCATCTGGAAAACGGATATGGATTGCGTTTCGTTCATTATAGTTGGTAATATAGTACCGTTTCTGCAGCAATGTGGCAAGTTTCCCACTCTTTCGTCTCTCTCTCTGTCTGGAGGCAGATCGCCTATAATCGGCCTCCTTTCACAGGTCATGAGGTTTGCAAAATCCAAGTTTGTGTTGTGTTGTGAGGCTGGTCCGTAGATGCACTCTGTAAAATCTTTCTTGCGAGTGTATGCTCCCCTCATTGTAGATATGTATTCTCCCCTCATCCATTCCCATGTTAAATTCCAGTGATCGAGTCGTCCTAGAGGATTAGCGTTCTCGATGGTCACCTGAACTAGATAATTATCAGTATAGGCTTGTAAGACGTCGTAAGATATCAAGAGATCGCCCTTTTGTCGTGGATAGAACCTGGTTGTGGTGTTCCTGACCCTAGCTGTCGGATCTCTAACACAGCAAACATTCATTGTCGTTGCTGTTGAATCATAGACAAAAAATCAATAAGTTAGTCAAATTCACGAGTGATGCAAAATATAAGAGGGAGTTGCATGCATTCCGAGATAACTCATACTTACTGTTGGAGATTAAAGTTTTAGTTTCGGTGTATGTTTTCAGTTAATACTAGCCATATTTCCTAACTTTTGATAGTTTTTCAAAATGCTAGGAAAAATGTTAGGAAATCAGTTGTTTCAATATAACATGAAAAATATCTGAACCTTCATTTCCACTAAGTCGAAATCCAGCTTTTCTGATGAAAACATTTAGAAGATTCAGTTTCGGTGTATGCTGTCTTGATATAGGTGACATTTAGTTATTTTTCAAGAGTTTTTCGAAATGCCTCGATATACATTAGGATAATAGCTTTTTTCAACATAGCATGAAAATTATCTTCGAGTTTGAATTTCACTGAGTCAATACAAGTGTTTTTATGGAACATTTAGAAATCTTGAGCCGTACTCACCACGACGTCTTGGTGCTGGACATCTATAGCCATCATTTTCAAGCCGGATAGTCCTAGGCATCGGATTTCCTGGAGGTGCAACCCCAAACTGAGTCCCTGACAATTCAATCTGAACCTGGATCTGAGTCATATCTCCTGCAGTCTGAATCGAAGTCCTCAGATCTGTCTGAGGATAGCCCGCAAGTGTAGTTCCATTTCCGACAGAGGCAGGGAACTCGTTACCATCTACAGTAACAGCATTTGTAGCAGATACTAAAATTTCTTGGTTCTGAAATCCAATGAAGATTCTCCAGTTCTCGAGCGCGATCATACCAGCATTCAGTATCGTGGCAGTGGATCTAAAGGCCCAGGGTTGTGCACTAACGTTCCTTATATGAGGATACTCTCTGATTCGCGACATGAAAGTGTACGATAGAAAGATACCGTTACAGCTACTCTGTTCTGGTGGGGGAGCTGGCGGCGTACTATTGCCGCCATCGTAATCTTGCGCCCTGATCACATAAAGTGTACAGATATACAAGAAAATGCGCAAAAAATCTGTTTTTGAGACCATTTTAAGGCCTATGTTTTATGATGAATTTGATTAGACTAGTATTCATTTGTAGAGCAGTGCATTGGTGATTCAATGATAAGGTTTGATTGGATTAAATGGGAAACTAATTTTGTCGGAAAAAAGAACAAGATGGTTTGCCAAGAGTAGAGTCAGTGTTAACTGTCAAAATGAGAAGAAGAAAAAAAAAACCATCTGAGATTTAGGAAGATTGTCTTAAATTCAGTGAAGAATTGGTCATAGTAAAATGTTGTCCTCTAGCTAAGCGACGGAATTGGCGCGCTATTTAACTACCAGTTCAACATGACCTTTATTTCTAATTAAAAAAAAAAAACACACTTCCTCAATAATTTTTCTATATATGTGTACTAATTTTTGAGTAACAACCTAAGGACCTTTTGCGTTTTTTGTTGTATTTGAATCTTTTTATAATCAAAGAAAAACATACATTTTCAAGATATTTGTAACGTAAGATTTAATTTTAGTACTTTTATAATTGAAGTATAAAAACGAAAAATGTACAGTACAATAAAGAAGTGTATTAATGATTTTTTTTTTCAAGCGAAAAAATCTATTCGTGCTCTTGTTTGCTGCGGTTGAAGTGACGTTGAACGAGACTCTCGTTTATATAGGATATTTTTGTCACTTATAGAACAGTGGTTACATAAGGCAATTCGACAAAAATCTCTGCAGTATTAAGTTCTCTATATAAAGATTTATTCAAACCAGGTTAGATTTTGATCTCCAATACTTGTTTTAACTTTTAACCATGTAAACTGCAACCAAGATAAAGAAATTCTGAAATTTTATGAAGTCATCAGTCTGCAAATGTTTTACAAACTAACATAAGCTACTTCAACAAGATAAAGAAACTTTGTATTCCCAGTTCATATATGCTGCATATATGAGAGTAGAACCAACTTTACACAAGTACAGTTCGATAAAAGAACTACATAATTAAAAGGCTGAAACAAACCAATAATTTTCATTGTCGAACTACAAAAGTTAACTCTTTACAAGGCCTTTCTCACCTTCCTAGGACAGGGGGATACAATACTTCATAAATATGACAAAAATCGGAAAAAATCTCCGGTTATCAAACAGACGTCAACATTGAAGACTAGATACATCTTTTTGCCTCAGATCTCCAACACCCCTTAAGTTTTAAATGCACCCTGTTAAGCTAAAGAAATTTCCTACAACATCCTCTGTGATCTCTTTCTAGCTTCTTCATAGGACATATAAGAAAACCGAGGACTTTCATGAACGTCTGCAAGCTTCAAAATTCGTATTATAGTTTCTAGTTTACGCAACTTCAATTTTCGACAGGCTTCCGCTCCCTTCACCGAATTTGGTTTTGGACTTTGCTGCTCGTGATGACCATGATAAAGAAGAATTATACATGGGAGAGGAAGTTGACTTAGACTTCTTCCTGCTATGCTTTTTCTTAATACTAGGATGTTCTGTTGGGGGTGTATCTTTATACATCTCAGATAGTGATTGTTGCCGTGTAGACTCACCAAAATCTGTTCAGAACAAGTGGTAAATACATTGTCACATCCAAATCAAGATAGCTCTGAGAAACTAAATGTAACAACAGAATTCAAGTTTTATTTGTATTTAGGCCATAATGAAATCTTAAATCATTAGACAATGGTTGCCAACTAAAGAGGCTTTCCTCGCCTTAACGTCCTTCAAAATTACAGTTTCAGTATTATGTCATGGGAACCACAACCACTACCCTTAGAGATGTGCACTCTTAGGATGCACACTGGTCGTAAACCCAGATCTAGATGCAATATCCTACAAAAATCGTCAGCGGACCGAATCACATTACGAAAACCTGTTGTGACAGGCACAGTACTATAGTCGACCTAGAAGGCATAAAATCAAATTACTCTTTATATATGGACATCAAATTTGAGACCAAGGAGAAGAACTATCCACCTCTATAACCAACTACTCCATCCTTGTTGTCCGAGTCTAACACACTATATCCCGATCCTTTTTTGCCTCTACCAGTTTTTTTTCTCCTTTACTTTCTTTACAATAAAATAACTTTTAGATACTTCAGGTGTCCTAGATACCAGCTCATGTGACCCTAAGATGAAGCAATCTTTACAATAACCAATAATTGAGCACACTCCCTACTAAAATGCAAACAACTCGTGACGGATGAGCCAAAACATCCAAGACAAAGAACCATGTGAAATATATCCTCCTTGCATATCAGGCAATATAAAGTACAACACAAAGGACATGTTCATCATTGTCATAGCCAAAAAACAAAACCCGTGACAAAGGCTTTATATTTGTCTGAATAGAGACACTTGCACATGATTACAGAAACGGACAGACCAACAGTCCCTTTCTAGAATTCTTGATGCATCACAATTTGCCAATACTCCAAAAGTTTTCCATTTCACTTTGAAACTTCACAACCTTATTTTCTTGAGAAAGAGGGAATAGATATTGTATTGATATTTTATTTAAAGACTCAAACTTATTGAAAATATTGATATCTATTAATTTATACTCTCCCACACGCCACTCACGTGCAGGCCATAAATCTATTATTACGCTATACACATGACATTTTTGATAAGTTGATGGCAGTGAGAATAGAACCAAGGCAGTGGTGTATTCAAAATATTGTATGCGGGGGGAGCTAAACTAAAGAACAACTTTTCTCGAAGCAAAAAAATAAATAAATAATCAAAAACTTCGTCAAAAAATACATTATGTAAACGTTAATTGCATACCACCAAAATCTGTGTCATTTGGTGCTTCATAGAATGAATTCATCGATTAACGAACTAGTCTATACATTATTCTAGCTCTATTTTATGTAATTAACATAACATATAATAATCAAACAAAACATAAATAAAATTAACTGATGACATAAAAGTCAGAAACTACGTTAGAAACAACAACATAAACAATTGGACATGGGCACATAATTTCTAACTTTTAAGCACAATTTTAATCTTAATATGACTGAATTGTATATTCATTTATCCCATTTTCATTTTTTAAGAATCAACAGCTCAACATAATCACGTTCAATTAGATAAGTACGTTATATAAATGCAAAAATGCACCTTTAAAAAATAAAAAAAAAATTGGACTTCAATATATGCTCTAAAAGTTGATTTTTGTTTCTTCTCTTTTGATTATTTTTCAAACTTTAATTGAGCCTGCGACCTTTTGTATTTTCAAAGACTTGCTTTGTAAGATTTTGGACTTTCAGAACCTTTTTTTGTTCTATGGATAAAAATATTAATTATAGGGCTCAATTTTAGTTGGTGTTAGGTGAGTTTTAAGATTTGGTCTTTAAAGTTAGATAAGTTATCTTTTATTTATGCCATAGTACTGCCTTTGTTATTGAATTTTGTAAAATTAGATGTTTTTTCTTCTTTTACACATACATACATACATACAAATATATAGGTAATATATTTTTTCAAAAAAATTGGGGGCTATTCAACAATAGGCCCCTAGAACCCGAAGATCTTTTTTTGACTTGAGCTCTATTACAGAGAGAATTGACATTTATTAATATATATTCTTTTTATGATACAGATTGCAAGAACTAACCTATGGACGACCATGGAGAAAGTGCAGGACCCGAATTGACAATCGACGTCGAAGCAAAATCAGCCCCCGTACTAAACTCATTCATCTGTATTTCATCAAGAAACAATAAAATTAATCATTTACTAACTAAAACAGAAACAAAAACAAAGAACTAGTTTAAATTAATTTAAATCGGACAGAAGCTTATAAATACTGGTGGACCATATACATTAACTTACCCAAGTGGGTGCAGCAGCACCGGAGGGGCCATCCCACCCAATATGTGCCACGTGTTTCACATCCGTTGGATACCCAATTTCCATTTCACGTTCCTTCGTCACAACTACAACAACAACAACAACAACAAAAGAAAGATTGAGTTTTCAGTTTAGTCCACAAATTCAACATAATATTATGACATAATTACACAAAACATAGTGGACATGTACCAAAAATTTGTGACAAAGTATACTTGAATCCTTTGTAGAACCCCTTCATTTTTGTTCCCATAATATTCACTTGCCCTAAAGAACCAAGAACCTGTAAAAAGGTTGTTCCTTTGCCTGTCATAAAAGCAAACAACTTTGTCAACAACTAAGTTAAATAATTTAGTCATGTAAAATACTAAATCTGCAAAAGTTACAAGCAAAGAAAAGAATTTCAGCAACAAAACAGGGGAAACAGGGGATTAGCTTAATTCAAAATTGAGAACTTATCAGTTGAGAATTGTATCTATACAAAAAAAAAAGCATAAAAACTAAGGGAAAAAAATTACCCAAATATCTTTGAAGATCAGCTAGTTTATAAATGTTGAAATAGCATGCATGCAAAAACAAATTATATATGTATAGAGCGAGAGAGAGAGAGAGAGAGAGAGAGAGAGAGAGAGAGAGAGAGAGAGAGAGAGAAGAAGAAGAAGAAGAAGAAGAAGAAGAAGAAGTAGATGAAAACGAGGGAAGGAGGAGAGCAATGAGTGACCACAAAATGATAAAATTTGTCAAATGTTTAGTAGATTTTGAAAATGTGTGATTTAAGGAGTGGGGACTTTATATTTAATGGCATTAAATGGTATATATGTGGCATGTGGCAAGAACAAAACGGTGCATTATTTAGCCCATCCCTATACTAATTTTTCAACAAATTAGATAATGAACCAATTAATGGCGTATATAAACTTTGGTGCATTTATTCAAATTAAATTTGTTTAACTATATTAGTAAAGTAAAGATTAAACCATGGTGTGAGACTAAGGGATTCATTAGGAAACATTTTTGGAAAAAGATGATTTAAAGTGCTAATGAATTTTGTGTTAAGCTAGAAAAAAAAATGTTTTATAATACTCTTTTTAATTAGTGCTAGCTAGTTGAGCATTAAACACTAAAAGAATGATTGATCCAATAATATCCTGTTCATGAACCGTGATAACTAGGATATGCGTATGTCCTTAGTGGATGTGCACCTTATTTGTCAGTGAATGCACCAGAAAAGATTTATATGTATGATGCATCTGAATTGAGGATTAGTCAACAAAAAGAAGTAATAAGTCAGAGACCTAATACTCCAATAATCCGACAATTATATGAAAACGGAATGCATCCTATCTGTCAGAAAACCAACGTGATTGTTTCTTTCTAGTTGTAATGGCCATCCATTTCCCCTATAGAATCTTTTTTAATACTGCAAAAATGCAACTGGGATTTTTATAATTAGTTTGATTTGTTTCATTGGCACGTCTCATTCTGCTTGCAAAATTATTCCATGTAATTACATTCCTGATTCCACATAAAATTGAGGGTTTTTGGCACAATACTACTTGGTATCATGTGAAATATATAAGTCCATTGCTCTTCTATAAAAATAAATAGCAAAGTACCCATTTATTTTATGTTGAATAGATATATATTTTTTCCATAAAATAAATAGACTAATCAACCCCCTATATGTTTCTACATTGAAAAATACACTCATTTATAAGCAATTGTTTGGTGTGGTGTGTACCTTTTTTCAATAGCTCACGGGCCTTATAATTACGCAACTACAGAAACGATTAGTCTATTTCATTGGTCAGTGGACAATAGAATTACTTCGTTTTCATTGTTCAGGAAAGTGGAATTGGTCCGTTTCTATATACGGTGTATCTTTTTCTTAAATAAAAAAATATTGAGAACGGATTGGATCATGTTTCTAATTTGTGGTGATAGTAGTGGATTCGTTTCAGGTACATGGGTGTGCAATGGGAGAAGAGATCAGAATTTAATTGTCATTGATTTGATAAATTATTGGTCAACAAAATGAGCAAGAAAAGACGTAAAACCATTATAGAAGCCATTAATAGTATGTTTAACAAAAAAATTCTTCGATTATTCATTATTGAGTATGCACCTCCATTAGCCTCGGGTTATCTCCTCCATATAATAGCTCGACTTTTCTCGAAGTCAACAAATTGCCAAGACCATTTGCAATTTTCATATAATATCAGTCTTTGCCTGGACTAATTAAAACCACCGGAAGACACAAATAGTTTGTATTTTTATTTTCTTTCCATCACAATTTTCTTCTCTACAAATGTGATATTGTTTTGGTCCTTCAAAGATATTTATAAGGTAATCTTTTTTTACGTGAACCAGATATTGAAAGATTCAGTGGTATATATCTATAAGGGAGAAAATATGTATACAAAGATATATAGTGAAAGATTCAGATTATAATCTTTTCATTAAAATAAAAACCAAAGCCAAAAAGATATATGTCCTATTTTCTCATTAAAACTCCTAGTGACTTCAAATTATTGAGGAAAAATATGGCCTAGACTATATATGACCTGAATTGTCCACTCCTCACTATTTATACATATATATTACATTATTTGTTCTCATGTATAATAACAAAAAAAAATAGTAATAGTAGTAATTATATTTATAAAGTACATTTAGATCATAAAAATCTTTAAAATTATTAATAGGCAGAAATGCAAAATTTGCCCACTATGTTTGCCCATTTTCCATTTTTGCCCAGTAGCTTTTCGGGCCGGACTTATGCCTTGTACATTCCACTTTTCGTCGCAAAATATGCCCATTCAGGCTGTAAACGGGCTTTTTGCCTACGTGGACTCCCAATGGCAAAATCGTTTGTCCACGTGTAAAAACGCGACGCCACATGTATATTTTTCACGGTAAAACACGTTTTTATCAAAAGTTATTGGGCATTTTTTGTAATTTTGCTTAAAAACTTAAATAAATTAAGGAAATTAATATTTTTAATAAAAAAAATTAATTTACATATGATTTATCAATTTCTGAATATTTAAAATTTTTAAAAAAATTAAAATTATTTAGATTAATGTTTTGCATCGTATCAATAAAGTTTCATGGACTTAATTAACATTATAATTTTTTATTCTCATTTCAAATTAATGTAAAATTTACAAAATAAAGTAAATGTTAAATGTATTTTTAACAGAATTCTTAATTTCAAAAATTAATAATAACTGAAAAAGAAAATAAAAATAGAAAATAATTAAAAAAAAAATAAAATCGGGGAGACGTCTTCCCCGATTCTCCGCCCAACTCCACCCACCACCAACCTCGTCCCTCTTCTGCATCTTCCACCCCACCTTCTCCTTCTGATTCTGCGTAAATTTTGTCCTAAATCTCTTCTTGCTTGAACTCGATCCACCATTGCCCTGATGATTATGAAACAGAGCACTAGTCAAAACAGGGGAGGTAGTCCTAACATGTGAGGCGCCGATGGAGGGTAATACGCCGACGAGATAGGCGGCGGCGACGACGAGTTCGAGTGATGATGGTGGGTGGTACGGGGTTTTTTTTTGGAGAATTTTAGGGTTTGTAATTGAGGTCTGATTTGAGCGAGGGAGGTGGTGTGAATGAGTATTTGGAGTGGTGGTTGTGGAGAATTGACGGAGATTGAGTGGTGGTTGGTGGGATGAAGGAGTATTTGGAGTGGTGGTTGGTGGGATGATGATGATGATGATGATAATGATGAGGAGGGGATTGGTGGTGGGGTGGCGCCGGCGAATCGGGGAAGATCGTCTTCCCCGATCATTTGTTTTTTTTTTTTTTTTATCTTTTTTTTCTAATTATTATTAAATTAATAAATTAGAAAAATCGTGTTTTGGGTTAAAAAATACAGGTGGCGTCGCGATTTTACACGTGGGATAACGTTTTAACAGCTGGAATGCCACATAGGTAAAAAGCCCGTTTACAGCCCGAATGGGCATATTTTGCGACGAAAAGTGGTATGTACAGGGCATAAGTCCGGCCCAAAAAACTATTGAGCAAAAATGGAAAATGGACAAACATAGAGGGCAAATTTTACATTTCTGCCTTATTAATATGTAAAAATTTGCATTATAAAAAATCATTGTGTGCAATTGATCATTACCATATAACGCTTTGCTTTTAGGTGTTAAAAACCATTTGAATCGACTTCAATCGAAATGGCATGTGTATAGCACGTGCTCTCTCTAGATATAAAGACATACCACCAATTAATTTCATGCATGGTTAGCTATCTCTGAAAATTGCTTGACTGCCTCTACATGATATTATCTCATAATAAAATCGCACTCAGAGTACGTAAGAAGTAGTCTTTTTCGATAATTTATTTGCGTTTTGATATTTTACCAACACGTACAACTTTAATTACTTTGAACTGCCCTTGCAAGTTGAAGCTGTTCGTGAGTGAGACTGACAAAACGATTACAAGTCGTGCGCATTCATAATTAGCCAATTACAATCATCATAATTATAAGCCATATATCAGTGTCATTTCTCATAATTAGCATGCATAACTAGACTGTTCCGTAAAACCTCGGCATGCACATAAGATTTGAAAATGTACAAAGAGAACAATAATCCGAAATATATAAAGCATAGGTTTTTTATTTAATCAACTGGGGCCAACATCAATCTCCAACATATAATACATACATACACATATATACACATATATAAACATATATATATATATATATATATATATATATATATATATATATATATATATATATAATATTCAAATTTCAAACATAAGTAGTAGTTATAAATTATAATGCATATATTCGAGTTGAAGCACATGCAGGGGCATTTAATTAATTACTGAGTGGAGGTCCCGTTGACATTGATCCCAGGAGTAACGCAGTTGATGTAATAACAGTACGCGAATACAATGGCAGCTCCTGCGTTGCAGATCTCTTCAGCATATGATCCGCTGTTGATACAATTCGAATCATATATAGCTGCCTGGCCTACACATTGTGCGAAACACTGACCCTGACCATACACACCATGATGCATAAGCTGAACTGCACACATCATAGCAAACACCAACAAAATTAGCTTAGCACTCGCCATTTTATAATAATAAATTTTAATATTATTGATATGATTAAAATATTTTGGTTCTGATGATCTCTATTGTGATATGTGCTACTTATTTATAGTGTGGAGAAGCTCTAAATTACGTGTAAATTAATACGTACTTTTGCTTATTTTGTGTACAAATGAAATGCGTATGGTAAGTTAAATAATAATAGCTCGGGATTTAATGAGAGATGATTGCAGTCACTACCTCTGTGTTTATTCCTAGCTAGTTTGCAAATGACTCATGTGTTATTTTTATTAGGAAAAAACCGTATAAAATTTATAAATTAGCAAAAGGAAAACCTTGCGATTATATATTAAATTGACTGTACCGAGAAGCAACGATTCTTATGCATTAATATTTCATATGAAACGTTTATATATTTGAATATATATTATGAGCTTACTAATAAATTTTTGAGATACTTTGGGGATTATTTAAAAAGTAACAGATGGGGTTATTTATTAATTAAGAAAAATACATGGCTAGTTTTTGCAATTAACTTAAGCTATTTAAATTCGTTATGCATGCGTGCAGGTCCGTTGCTTCCGTCAAATATATCTTTTGATTTCTATCCTTCACTACGCGTGTGTGTTTTGTGGATGTCTCGTAGTGTATTTTAACAGCAATTTAATACACATATCTTGAATCCTATTTTGTTTTTAAGAAAAACTAATCAAATATTTATCCTTAATCCCACATTTTCATTAATCCAAAACTAGTAAAATTATATGGTTCTGAGGAGAATGGAGAATTAAATAGAATTTAAATAGTTTTTTCGGAAGAGCGTAAATTTTCGTGATCACCGATGGTTTCATCTCTTTAATTATCTTCTAAAATTATTCCGTGAGCACCAACTGTGATTGGAAGTAGTCGGTTTAGCTGATATACTTTAGTTGAATAACGTGAAAATAAATCAAGAAAAAAGGGGTGATTCTCACTAAGAAACTTTGATATTTAGTTTTTTTTTTTTTTTTTTTTAAGTTTTTAAGGCACAACTAAGTGCTGACTACTTTGGGTCAAAGATGGACACTTTTTGTCTAAGTTTTTCAAGAACTAGTGTGAAAAAAGGCCAAAATCATAAGAGGCAAAAATAAAAGTGTGTATAACGTGCCCGGCATTTTTCGTAAATTGATTGCCTTGTAAATATAATACACACATCTTAGCCATCTCAATAACAAAATTAATTAACATGGGGTGTCGTATCAAACACATTATTTATGTACTTATATTTGCAAAAATAAAAGTGTGTATAACGTGCCCGGCATTTTTCGTAAATTGCCCGTAAATATAACACACACATCTAAGCCATTTTAATAACAAAATTAATTAACATGGGTTGTCGTATCAAACATATTATGTACTTATATTTATTAGTGGCGTCATGGAATCGTATTTATTTATTTTTTATATTTAGTATTCATTATTGTTACTTATGTAGAGAAATATATTTTCTTAAAATATTCACAAAGTAATTACAGAGGTATTTATAGTAACTCGGAGGAGACTTATCTTGGTAAGTATGAATTACACTTAATTCATGGAAATAATAAAATAAAGAATATAAACTATTTTATTCTACCAAATTTATTGTCCAATTTTTTGTTTTTGCATTAACATGTTTTAAAATGAATTTTAATTATGTAATTGTGCTTTTATGATAATATATAATATAATTTATTTTTACAAGTGACAACTTTTATCGCCTGTCCGCCACTATTTCTAGAACTAATTGGCAGATTTAGGGACGGACAAACTTTTTTCCCTATATATCTTTTTCTGAAAGAGTACCGCTAGCCTTACAGACATATATTATGTCTGTGATACAGACTCCAGTTGCAATTATATTGCATATTGCAATTAGAGCTCTTCCATAATTTGAGTTAGACTCAAATTGCCCCTATATAACTATGTTGCAATTAGAGCTCTTCCATAATTTGAGTTAGACTCAAATTGCCCCTATATAACTTAAAAATTATTAAAAAGCACTAATATCTATGAAGGAAAATTCAACTATAATAAACACAACTAAACCCTCAAAACATATTCCCCAAAGCAAACTGACGTAGGCCAAGAAGAAAAAAGAACAGCAATATAGATTTTCAAATTCTTTTATCTTCCAGTAATCATCAATTGTCTTGAATAATAATGGATTGCTATTATTATTTTGATAATATAATCATATATTTATAGATATTAATATAGAACTAATACATTATTATTATTATTATTATTATTATTATTATTTTCACATTACGACAGTTATTATAATGTTGCGGTAATAATAATTATTATTACTATTATTATTATTTTTACATTACGACAGTTATTATAATGTTGTCGTAATAATAATTATTATTACTATTATTATTATTATTTTTACATTACGAAAGTTATTATAATGTTGTGGTAATAATAATATTGTTATTATTATTATGCTTGTGAGATAAAAATAAATATTTTACCACAACATTATAAACTTTTCTCCTAATAAACTTCAATTGTCTTAGAAAATCCAAGAAAGTCAGGTAATGACACGGAGCAAAATAGTGAATATTTTCTAACAAACTTGCACAATTAATTTCTTGAGAATTATAAGAAATTTTGAATATTAACATAAATATTTTAGTTGTAATTCATTGTCTTTTAAACTTTTAGTATTTTTATAGATAATAATGATAAACAATGTACTTCTTTATTTGTTAAAGCATCATTAATTATAATTATCTACATCAAAAAACTAAGTCCAGGATATATTATTTCACTTACATTTTTTGTTGGAATTTGATATGACTTTTTTTTTTTAAAACGAAAGGAAATAAAAAAGTGGTACATGTATTTAGCTACAAATTTTAAAAAAAATGTAGAAAGTTACCATTTAGCAACAAGCCTACTAAAACCTAGTAAGAGAAAGATTTGTTACCAATAAATGAAAAAGAAAAGAAGTTGTTATATATTACGGTCACCCTATTAACCCCAAGGATTAAAATGCAATTTTTTGAAAATCATGGGGGAAATCTAATTCTTAAAAAGGTGGAAGGAACTTGCTGTTCCGGTTTCCCATTCCTAGTGAAGTTTTAAGCGGCTGAAAAGTGTCTGTATGCTTACAGGCTGTAAGCAAAGCATTTTCCTTTCTGAAAACTTTTTGGGATGGGAATAATTTGAACCCCAAGTATTGTATTATTGACAGATTTCTTTTGCCCCTCACATTTTAACTTTTCTATAAGACTTTATGAAAGGTAATAACTTCATCCCTAAAGCCTTTTTTTTTTTTTTTTGGTTTCGTAGTTATCTATTAAACGCACTGTAGGGACGGATTATTTTCATCTTTTTTTTTTTGTCAACTGTAGGCACGGAAACTAGTAATATATAGCAAACAAACATCTCCTCTTCCAAACTTAATAAATAAATAGTTATAGAACTTTTGGCCAGCTAGTGGTTTATTTAGATGAACTTGTACCTCAAGTGTACCATGAATTAATTAAACAATGTAAAAATTGGACTGCAGATCTTAACAATGAGAAACTGAAAGTTTCATATTAAATATATAGTTTCTTTACATTGTCAACTTGCGAAGCTTATTAAGTTAGCTGGAGCAGACTGGATTCTTATTGTGAGTTTGAGTTAGGCATATGCAATATCCCACCTACATGGGATTTTCAAACAAAATTCAAACCTCTTCAAACCTTGATAACCTATGTTTTGAGCCGTCCACAGTGTTGAATTAGCTGTAAGCCTGTCACATTTCATTTAAAATATATCAGTCAATTGTAAGACCTTTGCGTTTTCTTGCATATTATATTATATTAATAGTTTAAAACATTAAATTGTGCATTCTAATCGAAGAAATGCAGAGTCTGGACAGGATTCATTGCATAGATTCTGCAATTCAACCGTTGGTTATTAAAGTTCTCTTAATGACAACACAAATTATCAAAGTTTATTATATATTTAATTAAGACATAATAAATAAAATTACCTTTTTAATTCGAACTAACAGGTTATCCACCTTCAAAGTGTACGGTGAACAGCTTCAGCTGATCGGTCTAATTCTAACCGAGTGCAACTAGTCTAAGACGGGGATTTTTCATCCACCTCCCCTGAAGTTTCAAGCTTTGGCAAATACCCCCTGAGGTTTGAAATTTTGGCATATAGCCCCTTCATCCTTTGACCGTTAGTCAAAGGTTAAATATGATGGCAATTGTGTAATTTCTTTATGTAGGTAGTTTATCTTTATTTTTTCTTAATCTATTTGATATGTTTTCCTTATTATTACAATATTACTACACTTGTGTTTTAAATATCTTTTAGTTCTAAAAATTCAATCACGGTATTTAATGCATTTATGATTATACAACATATTTCTTGTATTTAATTTGAAATAATTCAATAATTATACAACATAAGAATAACTACGGGCTTAGGCAATATATGTTTAATTTTTTTCTGCTAGTTATCTAAATATACAAAAGTTAGTGTAATACATTTATAATGTTTCACTATAATATTATAAGTATTCTCCATTTTATAATATATGTGACGAAATAAAATTAACATAATGGCATCAACACTTAATGAGATATCTAACATAATACCCAAAAAATTGTGCGCGTTAACTTAACGCCATAATCACTAGCAAATAATGCAATAATTTTGTATTTCTTAAAAATATCAGAAGTAAGCAAATAGATTTTTAACCTCAACTAATGTCTAATGATGCTAAAAAGAGTATATATTGTAAATTGTATTTTTGTAATCTTAGCAAATAATTAGACTAGCTTCTAAGTTCTTAACTAATTGAAGAAAAAAATTAAATCTTAGAAATTTATAACCATGAAGTTGTTAAAATAAACCAATAATTCAAACAAGTATAAAAGAGAAGTTAAATAAATGAATGGTGTAAATAAATGAATTATAAATATGTTTCTATTGAATGAATAAAAAGCTAAAAAAATTAATTTCTAATAAAAAATTTGAGATAAATTACACAAATGCCATCATATTTAACCGTTGACTAACGGTCAAAGGATGGAGGGGGTTATATGCCAAGAATTCTAAACCTCAGGGGGTGTTTGCCAAAGTATGAAACTTCAAGGGGGTATTTGCCAAAATCTGAAACCTCATGGGAGGTGGATGAAAATTACCCAGTCTAAGACTGATATAGATATGTTCAAGGACTAAATTTAAAAGTGAACCAATGCATTTAATGCAATTTTAGTTCATCGCATACATTTTAATATGTTATAAGCTCAGATTCATTCATACAAATAACAACTAATTATATATTTTTTCATCTTACATTGGTATTTCAGATGTCTCTAAGAATTTGTAACTTTGCGCCAATACAGCATGCTGTTGAAACCGAACGACTGAACGAGGCTAATTTAACTTTTTGTTTTTATCTCTTTCTTCTATTGGTCAAAATTTTTATTTTCCACAAAAACACGAAAACTTTCTATTTTCACTTATATTGAAAACAATTTTATTTTGTTTTTGGAAGTTCATTAGAACAACAATATGAATGACTCATTGACTTGTTTTAGAAAAAGTTAATTTTTTATATCGGAAAAGTGTTTGAATTTCTTTTTAAATGATGACATAATGTATTTTAAAACCGAATATTTTACCATTCTTATGTCATCTTAACCTTTCACATTTTGACATGACGAGTTTTTGACCGTTTTTCATATTGTAGTAAAGTTTGTTCTGCAATCCCTTGCGAATTGGAAAGGTAAATTTGTTAAGAGTGACTAGTAAATATATGTGGGGAGCATATTTGATCTTTGTAATTTTTGTGAAGAAGATATTGTATTGTTACTTAATAGTTAATACACATTTTTGTATATAACTATTTGAAGTTTTGAACTGAACTGAATAATCATTCATCAGTGGATTATCTATCTGATAACCTACTTATCCACTCTTCCCACGCTGACCTAATATTGAGATTATGATCTTATGCGTAAAATGGATAAGCATAGCCTTTCCTTTTATATTTTTGATGCACTACTTTAGTTTGCAAATTAGAATTCTATTGTTAATAAGTCTCTTATGATTTGTCATAGGTGAGGCATCTTAATACCCAGACCAAGACAAATAATTATTTAACTAAATTTTCCATTGACAGACCAAATAATGTAAATTTTGGGTTCAGTTTGGGTACTCTCTCTTTATAAACTAAAACTTATAGGAGGTTTGTAACTGAACAGAGTCATGCACATGTAGAAGGATTTTAAGGTTTTCTGTTCTTCTGGTAAAATTAGGATGTGTTCAGCAAAGGTGCAACATTGGACAATCAAAGAAACCAACATAAACAAGAAAGGAACTGTTCACTAGAAACATATCCAGAAAGTAGAAATAATAATACAACTGTAAGCAAAACAAATAAATGAAACTCATTCCTAGATCTTATAACACAACAAACAGAATACATAGACTCATTAATCAGATTATAATTATTAACTAGATATTAACAAAAACACAAACGTATGATAATGGAATTATGCTCCAAGTGGCATACACTTGCGGCTCACAACTTCTCCACGAAAAACATAGAAGCGATGTACAACTCAAGCTAACTAACCAGAGGAGAAACAAGGTACACAACTGAAACGCAACCTTAAAGAAGGTGGTTTAGTTACAGTGCATGAGCAGCAACTGGAAATATCTTGACACACAACGGAACTATGGTATTCCATTCATAAAATCTCTTTTACTGCTAACTTAGATACTTTTGGTTTGAGAAACTGAGATAAATCCCAAGAAAACAATGAAGTGCAAACTCCATGAAGTGAATACGGTTAGTCTAGCATAGCTAAAGTGAGTGCTACATTTGAGCAATAACTAAGGAAGATGCAGTCATGCCAAATAACCTTACTTCTAGCTAGGACTTTAAGTCTTTTAACCAGTGAATCTAGGAGGTGCACACTTGATTTCATCTCTCATGTGGCTCATACATTTGCAGTGTGTATTGGTGTGTAGATACTGCAATGGTTTATACAGAGGAAAAATTCAAAAATCTAACCTTAAGTTACCATAGAGTTACGATATACATGCAAAAGATGCAGCTCTCAAGAACACCAAGAGTATCACTGTAATTTCGGATTTTTGTTAATTATTCTTAATTTTATTCAAAATCTTGATTACAGATAGTGTGATCCTATGGACTTGGATAATTAAAAGTTTGTAAATATTTCTATAATTGAAAATTGGGCCATTTGAAAATAATTTATATAGATTGTTTAGGATATAAAGTGATACAAATACTTTAGTATTAAAAAGCACATAAGTCACAAGTCACAACCCGACAAGCCTTACAAACTAATACCTAATACAACTCTTGTTATATAACGTAGATGTTGGGAATATTTGTTATCTTAAACAAACACAACTCCCGTTTAATCGTTCCTGCTGGCGAACTGAATCAAACAGGTAGAATCTTTCTTAATTTTCATTCATTATATTGAGTATTTGAGACTCAACATGCACACAAATAGAAAAGAAAGGTTTCACCTACGTGTTAAAGAAAACAATACTCCCTACTTTTGTTTAATACAAGAAGATCTATAAGTCAGTTTATAAGGGTAGTGGAACATAAATATTTGTATCAATTTTAAGCCCCCAAATATATATATGAGTTGGCAAAATTTTCAATTAAAAAGGCACACTTTCAATGACCCAAGTTCTTAGGATTACACTAATAGCAATTAAGAAGATTCAGAATGTTCTTTTTAAGAAGTAAGGTATTACAATCACCCTTCTTTTCTCCATCCTGGCCTTAACAGCATTATAGACCTCATGTGACTCTAGTCCTCTCCTAGGATCACATCAACCACCATTGTTATCCCTCTTTACGATAGCCAAGACCCAACAAAAAACAAGGATAAATATACATAATTAAGGTTTACAAAATACACCATTACTGTTACTATATAACACTACTTCCATTAGCAAAAATGAACCTTCTGCCCGGTTCTTTGACCATGACATCAACCAGGCAACAGGACTCGTTCAAAGCCTAACAGCATATTATCCTGCAATATTATGTTTATTTGACGTGTAAACCCCCTTTGAAGAAAAAAAGGTCGCAAATAACTCTCACATGATCCTACGAAAGAAGATCATTGCTCATCTCCCAACCTTTTCGTGTACTTCGGTCTATAAAGATAGCATGCCCTCATAACTAGAACCACCTTATGTTCATTGAGAATAGGTCACTCGATACCTTATCTTTCCCATAGAAGTAATTTATCAAACTGGCATTAATACAAAAAAAGAAATTGGCTATTGGCTATTGACTTTAACATATATAGGTACAATAATCATCCTACAAATGAAAAACCAGTCTTGATGTCAAATAGTTGTGAATCCAGTGTGCTTGCATATAAAATGGCAATACATTCTCATGTACATAAAGTACACAAGGGAAAGATGCAACTTTTTCTATTCACAATGGACTTGATAGATTTTACACAATATCACAGAGTTGACTACAAAAATCTCATTTGGTCAGTAGAACGTATGTAATATGAAGAAAAACATCCAGCAGGGTAACAGATCAATGCATATCATCACTACATAGCAAAAGCATCAACAGAATCAACACGACTAAAACAACTTCACGAAGGTCACAAAATCAATGCCGTAACATTAAAATCAGATATCTTACTATTGCATATAAGTATGTCTCAAGAAACATAGAAAATATCCATCCAAGTAAAAAAAAAAAATACTCAAGTTTTCGTTACAAAGCTAACATCTCTTAAAACGTTTCCTAAAAACTCAGCCAGGCACAACGAAAGAACTTACCCAAATTAGAATCACTCCCACCTCGAAGGCCAGTAAGCATGAATACCGTACCCCGTCTTCCAATTATCCAACGAAACCACCTTCTTCACCGCCCAGAACGATACACACAGCGCCACGACCATCATCACCCTCTGCACCGTCCTGTTCCTCACCCTAACCAACACATGAGTCATAAACGCCAGCAACAGCCCCACAATCGTATACAAGAACCCAATCGCAAACCCCTCGGCCCCCAACTGCATCCCGGACCCCTGATAGAAAAACACCAACTTATCCGGATCCTGCCTATCCATCATAAACATCGGCATTTTCCTAATTATATTAAACATCGCACCCGAAACACTAAAAAAGTACACAAACACCGCCCCGGCCATCCACACCCCCTTATCGTGCAAAAACGTATTCCCCGCAATCACTCTCCTCACGAAAAACGGAATCGACACCACAACCAAAACCCCCAACAATATAACCTGATTCCTCGACACCAACGGAGGCCTACTAATCGGCCCCACCGACAACTTCGCCCTCGACTCGATAAACTCCGCCATTGAATCCGCCAGCCTCGAGTAATCACCGGCGTCCATCTGAATCGAATCCGACTTCATATCATTGGCATAAGGCGGGATCAGACGAATGTGGGGCAGCGAGTTTACGGAGAAGAGCGAGAACGAGGCTTGCGATTCTTGGAACTCGAGTTCGAAGAAAAAGAGTGATGATTTGATTGGTTCATTGTTGTTGTTGTTATTGAGGAACGATGATGAGACGAGTGAGAACTCGGATTTGAGCTTTGGGAGAGAGAGTTCTGATTTGGAGTGGAGGTGTTTGGCGTCGAAGAATACGAGGAAGTGGAAAGGGCGGGGTTTGGGGTGGGATAGGATGCGGCGGAGGAGCGTGTCGGTGAGGTGGATCACGCCGTTGGGGGAGTTTGATTGGAGGGATGTGAGCTCGGAGAGGATGGGGTTGGGTGTAGCGTGGGGTGCGAAGGAGAGGATTAAGACTATTGCGGCGGTGAGTTGGATCGGAGAGATCGCCATTTTGTTTATGTGAGAACGGCGAGAGAAGACTTTTACTGTGGTCTTAGTTTGGGGGTTTTGGAGAAAATGAGGGTGATTTGGGATTTTTGTCTGAGCTGGTTCGGCTAATCAAAATGTGACACGTGGTAATTTGAGGTGATGTGGAGCCTACTTTATGAAAAAATTGTTTTTGTGATGACCAATTAAGTTCACTTAAATTTTCTTTCCCCCAGTTTCTAGTTTTTTGGTTATGATTTTGTTTACTTGTTGATTGTTTAGACTTTAAAGGTTGCATTTTGTAGCTATTTAAAGTTACAATTGGTCTTTTGCGGATCTAGTAAAAAAGGAGATACAAAGAACTTACTGCTATAACATATCATTGAACTTCTTACTTCAATAAAGCATATTTTATGCGTTTTACAACAAGACTCTAGTTGTTTAGGGTTTTTCCAAATGCTATAGACAAGTTACAATACTTTTCAGTTACCATCACAAGTCCTGTAAGATGTCTTAGGAGTTACCAAAACCCATCCTAAGTTTTTCATCTCAAGATTAGCCTTAAAATGCACAGAGAGGGTTTGTGCGATGGCGCCTCTGAGTGTTGCTGAAGACGTCCCCCATTTCTTCCTTAAAGATCAACAGGGCCATAAGGTTTTGGAGCTTCACTGATAAACTGTGGGGTCTTAAATCAAAGAAATGCATAAACTGTAAGGTAGAGTTACAGTCATAATACCTGGATTGCCATCTTAAATTTGTATCCCAAGCGAAATATTAATATTCGATTACTCGTCCTGATTCTCAACTCATAGTTCAGGAGTTCATGGGTTCAGTCAAACGCTAAAACTGAAACGGTTTACATGTTTTCCTTGATTGAAAACTGGCTAGTACTTTAGCACCACGTCACAAATTATACACGACGAGGAGTACGATGGAGGTGAAGATAACAAATATTCTTGAAGAAGGAAACTAACCAACCTGCTGATCATTTAGGGTTGTGATACCACATGCCGCAACATCTTAGCTATGTTAGAAATCCACAAAAAGGAAAGTGAAAGGCCAAACTCATGTGTTCCTCTCACAGTACCAAGAATGGAGATGGTAAACATACAGTTTCAAAGGTGTGTAGGAAGCTCTTTATTTGCTCCCCTTAAAGGCCCTATTGCACAGAAATGTCAGATGAAAAGCCTCATTATATGGGATCATATCGCATTGAACTCATATGTTCCCTTACGTGGGAGCCAAAATTAACTTGGGTTGCATGACCTGGTAGGTCATTGACCCCAACTGTTAGTCTTGGTTAATCAACAGTCGATCTAAAAGAAAAACCAATTTCTTGCTCCATATATAGGCCAACATTAAAGAGATGATAACCCTTTATATACATAGAGACTCACGCCGCATCACAAGCCCCATGCAACAACTCTCCAAAAACAGTAACTAAGCCACGGCCTCACTTCAAGTCAATCATTTTTTGTGCAAAAATAGTGTGCTGATCTGCAGCCAGCTCCCAAGGTGCAGAACTAGATATGCATCATGATTCAAGGATTCATTTGAAACCAGAAATCAACCTCTTATATGATCTTTGATCAGGTTTAAGCCCCAAATCTAACATTTCATCATGCAATTTCATGGCTTTTCTCAATTCTTTTTCACAACAGAGTCCTCTAATCATGAGTGAAAAGCTTTCACTGCTCAACATTTTGCATGTTCTCATGTAATCAAACACCGTCATTGCTTCTTCAATTCTCTTATCTTTGAATAATGCAGTAAGGAATATATTATACGTTGCCCCGTCCAGAGTACCTTTCAGTCCCTCCAACTTATTGTGCAATATAATTGCTGAATCAATCCGTCTACTATTACAATAGCGTCTCATAATAGAGCCGCAAGAAAGAGAATCAAGCAAACATCCTTGATCAAGAACTAAATCCACAAGCTCCTCCGCTTCTCTCCATCGGTGTTGTGCACACAATTTCCTAATATAATGAGAAAGTTCTGTGATAGCAGAACTAAATCCTCCTCTTACTACGTCAACTAACAATTTGCTAACTTTCTCTGATGGATCTTCTTTACAAAGAACAGTCGCAAACTCATCGTAACAACTCTTGTTGAGTACAGCATTCTTTTCATGCAAATCATTATACAACTCAATTGCATCCTTCACTCTGCCTTCCTCGGATAATAATGCCCTCAGCATACACTCAAATGTTGCATCATTCAGCTTTGTCTTCTCATCACAAGCCCTCTTGAAAAACAAATCCATGGCGTATGTTCTTCCCAAATTACATAGCTTCTTAATGATCAAATCATAATCAGATACAGGTTCTGAAAGATAACCCTTTTCTACCATAATACACAATACATTTTCAATCACTTCTTCATCCTCATATTTACATGCACCATCAAGCACCGAGCTGTAAGTACCAAAACTAGGCTCAAATCGCTTGCTGCACAACTCATTTAGATAACGAAACGCAGCTTCAAAATCCCCTCTTTTGCTATAACCCTCAATCATCGCATCAAACATCGCAGGAGTACATATTCCGAGGTCTAAAATCTTAGAAACTCTCTGAAACTTCCCATCTTTACACAAAATCCTCACAATCACAGACCATGTCAGCTCATCCCCTGAAACACCATTTCGAATCATCGAAGCATAAAAACACCAAGCTAATCTCACCTCATTCCTATCACTCAACAAATTCAACAATGCATTACAAGAACCTCCACTAAATCCAGCCCAATAATGTTTACCCATCTGATAAACCTCCAAACCATTCAAATACATATTCTTACTGCAATAACACTCAACAACAGAGCTCAAAACAGGGGAAATACACATAAAGCTAGCACCTTTACTCGTTTTCATCAATAAAGGCACAATCTTTGCAGGTGGGTGGTCTTGTACAACCAAATCCAAGATGGGTTTTCCATGTTCAGACAATTCTGACCCGGACCCGTATCCAAATAGTATCCGGATCAGCTGGCAATTGACCTTGAGGTCCGGTTTAAAGTCGAGATTTTTCTTGGCCCAGTTGAAGAATCCAAGGCAAATTTGAGGGTGGGTTTGGATTTTGTTGAGGATTTGGGTGAAAATGGAGGGTGTGAAGTTGATCGAGAGTTTGAGGGGTTTGAGAAGTGGGGTCCATAGTTTGGTGTGTCTTTGCAGGAGAATTGTGGAGGTTTGTGAGATTAAGTGGGTCTGTTTGATATGGATCCTCCAATTGGGAGTCGGGTCGGGTTTTGAAGATGGGAAGTAGTATTTGGGTAGGGTGGGTTGTTCGGTTGGGCGCATTTTCGCCGCCGTTTATTTTTGGATACGCCCGGTGAAGAAGGAGAAGTGGAGAAGGGGTACGTACGGTGGGATACAACTGATTTTGCATTCTTGTCCCTAAGGTTTCTCTTGATACTATTTACATCCCTGATTGTTAGCTTTTCTTCACAAAAGAATGCACTGATAATTCGCTCATTCAAATTTAAATACTATAAAATGTTTTTGGCAAATTCTTCTGTTTTATGCTAATTTATTTTTAGTATACAATATTTGTAAAAACATATTTATATATTATTCTTCATGCCAAAAATGAATAAAAAAAAAATGTTAAACAAATTATTCTTTGAACATTGCACGCGGTCCCCGAGTGCGCATGGTTGCTAGTACAATTAAAAGTTTACAAAGTTGAACGTTTCCGTCCAATAATTTAAAAAGGAGTATATTAACCTTTTACATGAGACGTAGTTCGCTCGCCCACGTACGAGAATGTGGCGGAATTTTTTTATCGAAAAATGAGAAGTTTACCCTTTTTCTCAGAACTATGTATTTTTTTTTGTTTTTATACTTTATATTAGGTCAAAATTAAATAAAAGGAAAACTTAAATTTGAATTACAATCTTGTGTTATATAAATATCTATATATATATATATATATATATATATATGTGTGTGTGTGTGTCTTTATTCAAAAATAAATTTTAAATTATAAAAATATAATAATTAAATAAGTAGTTATGATGAGATAATGACTAGAAAAGTATCAAGAAGACTCTAGTCATAATTAGACGTGTCAATAGAACAAGATTACTTTCTAAAATAATGAAAAGATATTTTGTCTTATTTTTTCACAAGAGAAACAAGGTAATTCTCTATTAACTCAATAACTCTAGTACTGACGTAAATAAATAATACAACATATTTGTGATTAAACATGAAGTGTAATCCTTCATTTTTGACCGGCATTACTAGAGCTTGAGTTTTTGAAAATCACCAACGATGCCCCCCAACTCAAATATCTGAAATTGAGCAGTGTTTTGTTTCATTTTTTTGTTTTGACTTTTATGAAATAAAAGTATGTCTCAATGATTAGACAAGACCCTAGTGGTGCACTCTTGAGACATCCCTATAATAGTTGGCCCATAAGCCATAACATTGGCGACTATGAGCCACAAAATTAAAGTAGCTCCCCATCAAATAATGTGATTTATTTACGTGCATAATTCACACTTTCTTCTTGTAGATTACAATGACATTAAATCATATCTTAACGGCTTAACCCTTTAGCGGAAGTTTTGATAGCTTTCTTTGGAGTACTCTAACCTACACCAAAGAAATAGTATATGACATGTGAATATGATATTGTGCTCCATTGTATAAGCGATGATATCAGAACTCAGAAGGGACCATTGCCTTCAAAAGGAAAAAAATAATGAACTCCTCAAAAAGGACAAGAAGTTTTCCTTCTGGCCAAATAATTATTAAAGTGTTGCTTTCATTAATTTTGTTGTTTTTCTGGTTGATGACATGAGAAGTATCATTAAAGAAGGTGCCTCGTTCACAGAAATTGGATAACTTTATTCAGAGTGCGAATAATCATGTGACTAAGACGAGAATATGCGCATCTTAACTGGATATGGAGGTTTAGTAGTAATTAAGAAATTATAAAAGTCCATTCGGGTCCGTGACTCGTGTGTGAGCAAGTCCAAGCACAGTTCTAACAACAAATTAAACCCGAATATGCAAGAATTTTCTACTTACCGTATATATATATATATCGCATAGACATATATATTGTATCTGATATTTACTTACAGTTCATGCTCATTCAGTATATATATCGCATAGACATATATATTGTATCTGATTGTCTTTATAAAGAAGTTGTGTCGGTTTGTTCAAAGTATGATATCGAAGTACCTAGCATGGGTTCTTGTTACAAGTCTTCCACTAGACGTTCTCGTCAGCTGAATGATTCAGTTACAGTTGATCATCACTATCGCTTTGATATATTTAATGCAGTTATTGATTTTCAAGTGGAAGAGATCAACCATAGATTTAATGATAAGAACGTGGAACTTCTCAGATTAAATACTTCTTTGGATCCTCGAGATGGTTTCAAAATGTTTGATATTGATCGCATTTATACACTTGCTGAGAAATTTTATCCAGAAGATTTTTGTGAACAAGAAATGTATTATTTGAGAGGCCAGTTGGAGCATTACAGAGCGGATATTCTTGACCATGAGAAGTTTAAGAATCTCTCAACAATTTCTGAATTATGCCACAGATTATTTGAGACAAATAAGTCGGAAGATTACTATTTAATTGATAGGTTGATTCGGCTTGTTTTGACTCTTCCTGTTTCTACGGCAACAACAGAAAGAGCATTTTCAGCAATGAAGATTGTTAAGACAGTGCTGCGCAATAAAATGGAAGAGGAGTTTTTGACAGATAATATGGTTAGCTACATTGAAAGGGAGATATCAGAAAGTATAGATGTCGAGTCGATAATTGATGATTTTTATTCGATGAAGAACCGAAGAGCTCAACTCTAATAGCATTTTAATTTCTCATGTTTAATGGTATATTCGTATGTAGCTTTTTAGTATTTTGTATGGAACTTGATATTTTTCTTTCTCATAACATGTGTATTTAAGTTTTTAAATTTACGTTTATTCATCACTTAATTCTTTAGTAGCCCAGGGTAAATTAAAATCCTGGGTCCGCCCCTGATTTCATGTCTATAACATCTATTATTTTCAATATAAATCCATACACCCATAGTGTTTAATGCCTATATCGCATGAATATTGTGTTACTCGACTGACACCTACGTTCGTGTATGTATTCGTGAAACATAGATGTTTTATCTTACGTGTCGATATTGCATCAATATTGTATCATGCTCGTGTTATCGTGTTCATGTATTCGTGAAACATAAATGTTTCATCTTACATGTCTACATTGCACCAATATTGTATCATGTCATCGTATTCGTATAATTGTATTCATGCAACATCTGTCCTGTAATTTATAGTTCTCATCCGTATTTGCCGATCGGTTACTCCATTATGGAAAAAGATATCACTTTTGTTCTATTTACCAAACATTTGATTAAATTACGGATTTATACCTCACAGGAATAGGAAATCAGAGAAGATTGGCATTTCAAGCAAAGACAAGTACACCATCTCTACACACTACAACAACATTTCTACAAACCCCTAAACGATGGAACTCGCAACAACATTTTCTTATTTCCGTTTTATTCTCCAAACCAAACTCTCATTCACTTCACATGAACCCCCCAAATTTACGCATCAACGGTCTCTTCAGCCTCCACAGCAGCCAAGATAAGCTCCGGCACTTCACTGTACGAACCGTCCAACGCGTTTGGTAGCCCCAACGCCCTCAACGCCAAATGCGCCGCCTTCTGCCCCGATATCATCATCGCACCAAATGTCGGACCCTGTAACAAAAAGAATTCCCGCATTAAATTAATTCACAACGATGAAATTGAATTAAATAGTGAAGTAATTAATTAAATAACTCGGCAACAAAAAATTACCATTCTTGGTGAACCATCAATTTCAGCAACTTCCATTCCAGTCACAATCATACCAGGCACAATCTCTCTAGTTAGCCTAACAATTGCATCCTCAGCAGCGTTCATGTCCAGTGCCTTCATTCCTGATATCAAATAATAGATCATAAAAGGTTAACAATTTAATTTGTAGACGAGACAACAATTCGATATGATATCACCACTAGATTTTAAAGCTCACCGAATTAATTAGTTTATAGTCGAGTCAATAATTCAATATGATATTATCACTAAATTTAATCAAAAACAGTCACGTGTCAGGTCAGACCTTACACGAATAATATTACGATCAAATTAAACTTTTAGATGAAACGACAATTCAAATCCAATACCTGGAACACTATCAATCATTCCAATACTCCTCAACCTCTTCACACCGGTAGCACCAAAAGGTCCGTCGTGACCGCACGAGCTCACAACCACCTTCGCCTCCATCACGTTAGGATCCATGCACGACTGCGTGTCGTGGTTCATCGACACCAACGCCCAATTCGTCACTACTCCGGCCACTCTATCGCCCCTAACGATCAAATCCTCGGCCGCCACCGCGTTAAACAGCTTCACATTAGGCCTCGCCAGCAACTTGCTCATGATCGTCGACGTAAAAAGCGCGGCGTGCTTGATCACGACGTAGTCGTCCTGCTCGTCGTACTCGATCTCGAGCTCGTCGAGGAACTTGTGGGCCGGCTTGCGCACGACCATGGCGGAGAACAGCTGTCCTCCGAGCCACGCGCCGCCGCCGGGGCTGACGGACTGCTCGATGATCGCGATGTTGATGTCGGGGTTCTTGCTGAGCTCGTAGGCGCAGGACAGCCCAGCGGAGCCGGCGCCGACGACGACGACGTCGGTGTCGGCGTAGGTGATCATGTCGGTCATGTAGCGGCGGGTCATCTCGCGCGAGACGATGGACTCCTTGATCGGCGCGAACTTGAAGGCGTTGAGGTCGTAGGGAGTGTTGTCGTTCGTCGAGGCGGTGATCGAGAAGGATGCGGCGGCGCGTGTGGTGAGCGTGGCGGCGCGTGGGGCGAGTGGGAGGCCGTTGAAGGTGGATTTTGTGAGGGGGGTGGATTTGGTGAGGGAGGTGGTGAGGGAAGTTGCCATTGCCGCCATTGATGAGTGATGAGAGAGAAAGTTGGTGATGTGAGAGAAAGTGAGTGAGTGAGTGAGTGATAATGAGTGTGAGTGAAGGAGATTTATAGGGCGACGCGTGGGAGTAGAGTTTGAAAAATATCTGGATTGTTGAAGAGAAAAGATCTTAGGAGATAGAATATGAGCTTCTCACAATAAAATTTGTAGTATTTGACATATTATAATGTTTTATTATATTTTGTACAGTGGAAAACAAAAAATGTGGTGGGATATTTTATTTTTTATATCCAAGTGTGGGATATAATGATGATATAAATATATAAATAGAAAGATTCTTTACAAATATCTTGCACGTAAAGACGTAGTAATGATGTGAAAATAGTAGGATATTGGATTGTGACATGGATGTAGGGTTGCCATGACATATCAAATTTGTGATGGTCCCGACCGTAACTATTTAAAATTAATAGGTAAGAATTTAAATATAAATATGTTTACATCAACTTAGATTTGACTAGCTAAGAAAATATTTTCTTAGCTTGAATAATCACAAAATATTGTCTTTGTTTTTGTTTTTACCTTAATTAACTTTGGTTGGAGAACATAATTGTTATAATTCTTTAAAATGTCTCCTATAATTCGTAACATTTCTTAGAAATCAAGAAAATGAACATAAGAGCGAAATTTAAAGTACTTATATATATATATATATATATATATATATATATATATATATATATATATATGTGTGTGTGTGTGTGTGTCTGTGTGTGTGTGTGTGTCTGTGTGTATATATATTTATAATTATAAGATAAAGAATAACACCTTTCCCTTGGGGCTTAGCTCCTGGCTGGCCTAACCGGGGCGGAAGAACTCCTTTCCTCACCTGTGTCGGTTTGGGGTACGATCAGTTCACCATATATATATATATATATATATATATATATATGTGTGTGTGTGTGTGTGTGTGTGTGTATATATATATGTAATTATAAGATAAAGAATAACACTAGGACAAAAACAACTTCAAACTTATAAGTGTCGACTTTATGGAAAAATCTAATGCTAGTGGTACTATATAATATACAGGGAATAGATGGAAGAATATAGAGACATTTTTATTAATTATAGGTATTCCTCTATTGACAAAAGGAAAAAAGAAAAATAATTGTTGTTTGCCATTAGGAAAAAAATGATTAATTTTTCTTTTTTCATAATTTTGATATTATTATTATTATTATTATTATTATTATTATTATTATTATTATTAAACATGAAAGGTTGGTGTCCTAGCAAGGTTATTCAATATTATTTGAGTTGCAATACCAATTAAGTCATTCATTTTTGTTGAGAAATATTTAGTTGATTAGTCAATAGTAATAGTACTAATAATTTGTCAAACTATGTATATGTTCTAATGATTAAGGACATATATATGGTACGCGATTGAAATGAAAAAGATGTGCATGTACGTAGTGATTAGAAATGTTGTAATTTGTAATGATTGAATGACAAGACGTATTATGATTTATTGATTGGATGGCAAGAAATTAACGAGCAAAAACTATTAATACGGTAGCAACCAATTAACAAGAGATAAAGACGATGAAAGTATCTTTTTGTTTATCAACTAATGACTAAAAAAAGTTATTATTTTGTCATTGGAAAATAAACATTTAGATTCGTTGCTGCATAACATGTGTGCTTCTTTTAATATATAATTGTGCGCGTGGTATAATTTACTATTGATTGTAGATGTTCAACAAGGAAAGAAAAACTTGTTGATTGTAAGTTTTATAAGTCTCGTCACATATGATACAAGGCAAATCTTCGGGGATAGCAATAAGAAAATTAAGGATCATATCGAGGAGTATTTTTGTAAAACGATAACAAATATCTTTGTTAGTCAGCATGTGAACAATAAATTATTGATTTAGGATTAATTTCTAGTAGTATTTGCAAAATTTACTGGACTACAACATAAATAAAGTGTAATGGAAAGGACCTTATATATATATGAATGGTAATCGATCGAGATATAAAATGTTAAGGTTGCAAGCCCACCAATATATATTCTTCTGGGCTGACAATTAGTCCATGTTAAACTTAGAACTCGAACTCAACAATAAATAATTCGAGTTTATTTCTGAAACAAACAAATCTACTGCAAGTCTGATCCGTTGGCAGTTTAGTTCAGACTTCAGAGTCTTCAATCTGCAAATACTATCTTATCTCCCGGTACTAATACAAAATATTTGGCAAAAATCTCTTATTTTAAACTTAAATTACTTACAATCTACTAAAGTTTTGGGTTTGACCAATGCACTCATTTTGCAAATGTATATTGGCTAAGAGCCTAGACTAATTGATACTAAATTTTTACTTGATTTGCAATTTTATAATATTAATACAACTAGCTTTTTCATATATATATATATATATATATATATATATATATATATATATATATATATATATATATATATATATGCTTTTGCTTTGACGATCATTTCTTGCCTCACGTAATTTTTCGATTCACGCTATTTTACTTTAGTTTTAGTTTGTAGTATTAACTTCATTTACTACCCGTTTGAACTCTTACGTACATGAAGTGTTCCAGTCTTTGGTCTGGTATTCTATTTATGTTCATGGCAATATTTCTTTGTATCTTGTTAAAGTATGTATTCACCTATGCACTTTTTCAATTGAGGAGATTTGGAAGTTATATTTGATGTACTATAATTTAGTGCTAACACGTATTCGAACTCAATTTGTCTATTTAGACTACAAGAGCAAAATGATAATTTCATGCAAAATCAAGACTCTAATTTTGAGTTCACCAAATAAGTTCAAACTTTAGACCAAGTTAGGTCAAAAGTTGACTAAGATAGGTCGAATATTGGACCCAAATAAGAGAATATTCAACCAAAAGCAAAACTAGAATCAAACTTCCACTTATGAAGACATGTTTCGTAATGTTTCGACTTAGACAAGTCAAAACCCATTCACTCTCACCCAATAAAATAATTATTGATGCATTAATACACCCTGAGTCAAAAAGTGACTTTTAACCAAGGGGGTTGGCAAGTTGGTCGATTTCACTTTCCGTCGCCGAATGGAAAATTATGACCTACGTAATTTATTTACTGCATAACTTTTGATTTACACCATAAGTTTTGACCCATCTACTGTCGACCTAAGAGTACATTTTCGACCCATAAGTCTTGACTTATTGTACATTGGTCCTCAATCAAATTGTTCATCCAAACTAGCAACCTGTCAACTTTCGACCAGATAGTGCATACTGAATCATTTCTTTGGCTCGACGTACTAGCGTGTAATTAAAGTCAATTGGACAAATTGCACTAGAAAACTTATTGACTTAGACCTAAAAGGTATAGAATCAAATTACTTTTTATGGAGATCAACTCGAGACCAATATAATAAATTCTAACTATTTAATCAATTAAGCTACCCATGTGAACTCGAATCTGACCTAATGTTCAGTTTTTCGAAACTACAAGACACTCGAGTAGTGCTTGGGTCACTGCGGGTTTAACATAGTGCCCCATCATGCACACACATAAAATGGACCACTTGTTTCCACTTTCCAGGTGCACTATCGTACACTGCATTTGCTTTGAATCAACGTTGGGTTATAGCTAAACCTTGTGGGTTTATCACGGATCAATAATTGTTTCTTTCTCTTTTTGGACAAAATCACTCTTCCCCTTGTTTGAGTTTAAGGAAAATTTCGTCATCTTTTTTCTCTTGTCACCGTGAAAGTATTTAATTTTCCATAACAATTTCTTTTATAAACATTATTTGGAATATAGGTAAGATCACCGCCAGGACTGCACATTACTCTATAAGTCGTATATCTTGGTCTTAGCTTTTGGCAAAATGTATGAAACCCAAATTCAACGATTAAAGTTAATATATATACTATGTCCGTGAGGGACCATTTTCTTTGTTTTTTATTTTTTGTTGAAATTTGTCGAAACTGGAAATTAGGATCTTTTCTCTTAGCTTTTGCTTATTGAAAGATTTATTATCATTGCATTCTAGAGACATGTTGCTAACTTAATTTCTTAAAATGGAGACAGTGATCTTGGAAGCGACTGTCTCAAACTATTTCATTAATACGTAATGAAAAATTATTAGTACAGTATATAACTTTTTGGGTCCATGATTACACATAGCCACCCCCTTATCTATTGTTTTTATGATTGAGGTTCCTCTCATCTCCTTCTATAAATCTTTTATTTTAAGAAATTTTAACTCATAAAGAATCTGTGGAGTTAAATTACAAACTAACATTTCACTTTTCAAAGTTGGAGTTTTCATTGCTGAAAAAGAAAATGTCAACACAACTTAATTTGACAGCTGTGGGATTTGAACCCACGCCCTTTCGGACCAGAGCCTAAATCTGGCGCCTTAGACCACTCGGCCAAACTGTCTTCATGAGTATTGACTTACATTAAAAATGTATTTAAACAAGAGAGATAAGCAACACGTACGTAAAAATATTTTTGGTTAGTTTGTCCACCGACAGTTTCTCACGTGATTTTAGCTGTAGACCATGTGATGATTCATGAGAAATTGACTTGCATGTTTATTTTTCTTCAAAATTTTATCTTTTGACCTTTTTTTCTACCTCTAGTATCAATCACTTTTATTTCTTTTTCTCAGTTCAAATTAAAGGAAAAGTAAATGTGATACCATCTCATCATGAAGTTCACTGTAAACTCTTTAACAGTATATTTCATCATAAAAAGAACACAATTATTTATCAATATTGAATCATGCTTTAAATACTATCATTAGAGCCTTTGCAGCTAAATTCCATAATGCTCAAGATCAAAAGTAACATCAAAATTTAAAGAGTAATAGCGTACTCTTTACACCGTTGTGTACGAAAGAATTTCATCCAAAAGGTCTAAGGATAAAGCGACTAAATCGGCAAGAACTCTGTCAATCTTTTAGCTTTTATTTTTCATATCGTATAAATTCATAACTAATATTCTTAAGACGTGCATTGAATAAATCGTTAACTAGACGTAATAGCCTACAAATGTTCTACTCTCTAGCTTAATGTGAACTGACAACGCCTTGTCTTATCATCATTGTACACAAAAGCAGCTCCACTTCCCAGTAGAATTTCTCTTCTTTTGTTGTCCAAAACGTACTTTTAATCACCTAAATTTAACCGAGATGCTGCCAAACACTAAAGTCAAATGATTATTACATGCCCACGACCCTTAATTTAAGCTATTGACCACTCTCTTTAGCAACATATTTTACAGCAAAAGTGAATCGAAATTACAAATGTAGATCTAATATGTCGGCCTCCCAACCAAATCTAGTTGTCAATTCCCATAATTTTATCCATTATTATAAAACCAATCAAATGCACTCACGTTCTTTTATGCAATATGTTGGCCCATCCTCCTATTTTTATTCTGCCACACTTTATGGGGCAGCCTGGAATTTCTTTTCAATTCTCAAACTCATTAATAAAATTTATAGTATTTATTTAATGCTTAAGCCCCTTTTATTCAAATTATTATAGTAGTGAAGTCAAAATTAAAACTAATTACGAAATGTTTTTAACAACAAGGCCAGCTAGATATTAGAAGCAAATTGTTGTTCTTAATTAATTGCTAGTTGCATTATTTGACAAGAAAGTCTGACAGAACAGAGAGCATAAGAGCAAATAGAAGCATCATTTGAGGAAGAATTTGTAAGAGTACCTCAGGAGAAAATGGAGAGAAGAGCTTATCACTTAGTCAGTCTTCTTTTCATTTATCTTGTTGTACTGCAATTATCTAGTACATTGTCACAAGCAGCAGATTCAAAGAGCACATTTGATGATCATTTCAGCAAAAGTTGCCCAGATACTAATTTCAAAACTTCTGAAGATGGCCAGATCTGGAATCTCTCATTGGATAAAAAAGCAGGTAAAATCTTTAAATTTACAACTATAATTAAGTTTCATTGCACTGTGTAATTATATATATACTAAATGAATTCATGTGTGTGTAATGTTTATAGGTTGTGGATTTATGACAAAGAATAGCTACAGATTCGGATGGTTTAGCATGAAACTCAAGCTTGTCGGAGGCGATTCTGCCGGAGTTGTGACAGCTTACTATGTAAGTGCATAAAATTATCGAATCAATGATAGAGTCGTGTGAACTTTGCTATGACGTTATTGAATTACCACGTTCTGAGCTCTGATAACATATTGAATTATCGTCGTTCTAAATGTCAAAGCACCGAGATTAAACATTTATTAGTTTATATATATTGTCGAACTGATAGACGGGAGAAGAAGCATTCTTATGGAATTTTTTATCTTTTACAGATGTGCACGGAAAATGCGGCGGGGCCGGAGAGGGACGAATTGGATTTCGAGTTTTTGGGGAACAGATCAGGGCAGCCTTACATTATACAGACAAATGTGTACAAGAATGGAACTGGTAATCGTGAGATGAGACACAGTCTATGGTTTGATCCCACTGAGGATTTTCACTCCTATTCCATTCTCTGGAATAGTCACCAAATAGTGTAAGTTGTCCGAACCTCGTCTACGCAATTATCGTAAAATAGCGTTAAACAATCCGTTTACTCGTGTAAATAATTGATTAGGATGAGATTTCAACGAAGTTAGTACTTACAACTTAAAGAATATCTCAAATCTTAGTCGCTAGTTGCATCACGCCACTATACGATTTTGACACTTGGTTAATCCTCTAAACAGGTTCTTTGTAGATCAAGTTCCGATTAGAGTATACAAGAATGCAAACTACACCAACAACTTCTTCCCAAACCAGAAGCCAATGTACTTATTCTCTAGCATTTGGAACGCGGACGACTGGGCCACGAGGGGTGGCCTCGAGAAAACCGACTGGAAAAAGGCACCATTCGTTTCGTCTTACAAAGACTTCAACGTGGACGGGTGCCAATGGGAGGATCCGTACCCGGCCTGCGTATCAACCACGACCGATCATTGGTGGGATCAGTACAGCGCGTGGCATCTGTCGGCCGATCAGAAGACAGATTATGGTTGGGTGCAGAGGAATCTTGTGGTGTATGATTATTGCAAGGATACTGAGAGGTTTCCTACTTTGCCTGAGGAGTGTTGGTTGAGTCCATGGGCGTGATCAATATGCAATTTATTGGTTACTAGAAATTGGTATAAGATAATATAAGTTCATTCTTTTTGGAAGCATTGTATGTGAAATTTTGGTTTTGAGTGTAGAAACTGCAATGATTCAGTTTCTGATGCTCTGATGCATTAATTAATTAATTATTTATGTAACTTTTATGCAAATATTTATTTATTATTATTATTTAAGTTAATACGATTATTAGTTTGATCGCGTTGTTTTGATAAAAAAAATCGGAATTTGTACAGAAACAGCTAATTAATTGGTAAAGAAAGTGTTCAGGAAGAATAAGTAGAGTTGATGGCAAAAGTATTTCTCTACTTGTAAAACACGCTCACTCCCGTACATCAAAAGATGTTTTTCTACTTGTAAAATATACAGAGAATGATTTGTCACTTTTGCTTAGGGTATATTGTCAAATTGGTGCAACACATGGGAATTTCATACCCAAACCCCTAACTAATTTAACTTTTGAGGAGTATTCTTGACTCTCCAATGAAACGTTAAAGTATGTGACTTTTTTCGGTTTAATAACATACCTTTGGTATTCTCTATAGAACGTACCAAGTAATAAGTCAATAATAATAGGGAAATGATACTTTTGTAGTTAAATATATCTCGCGAACTTGGGGGAAAATGCATAAAACCCTCCTGTGGTTTTGAAAATCTGCACAAAACCCCCTTGTGGTTTGTTAACTGTCTAAAATCCCCTTGTGGTTTCATAAACCTTGCACAAAATCCCCTTGTGGTTTCAAAAAGTTTTGCACAGATTCCCCTTGTGGTTTCATGAAAAGGGAATTTTGCGCAGAGTTTATAAAACCACAAAGGGGGTTTTAGACAATTAACAAACTACAAGGGGATTTCGTGCAGGTTTTCGAAACCACAAGGGAATTTTAGGTAGATTCCCCCTCTAACTTGCACTGTAAACCATTAGTTTTTATGTGACATTGATCATCCCTCTTGAATATCTTTATGTTGTGACCATCAAAATATATTTTAAAAAAGGGAGAATTACACAAACACCCCCTGAGATATGGGCTAATTACACAGACACCCCCTCATGTTTGGGAAATTACACAAACACCCCCTGTGATAAAATTCTTTTCGCAATTTGTTACGTTTTGCTGAATATAAATTTCCGTCTCTCGTTTATGTAAAATCAATGAAAAATAAACTAAAATTGCTAAAACGATAGAAAATAAGTCTCATTTATTCTGTTTTAGAAAATAAAAAAACAAAAAAAATAAGGTATATTTCGAAAGATTTTGTAAGTTAGTCATCACATCATTATTGACATTATGATCCAACACCATAAGTGTGTATATTCGATTAAAAAAACACACTACAAAGGGTGTTTGTGTAATGAGAAGCATACTATAGGGGGTGTTTGTGTAATTTCTCAAACATGAGGGGGTGTCTGTGTAATTAGCCCATACCTCAGGGGGTGTTTGTGTAATTCTCCCAAAAAATAAGACTTTGCGATTTGCCTTTTCTGAACTTTTTAGTTTATAGTGGTTACCAATGAACTTGTGGATATGTAAAAATGACACAAGAGCAATCAAACTTCATGAGATAATCTTGGCGTAATCACAAATTGATCGGACTAATTACATTCGAGTCCGTATTACCGTTTAACTGTACCACATATCAACCTTCTTGGTAGAAAAGGAACATAGCACAAAACAATTTTAAATTTATTCAATATATATATTTCATAAAGTGAAATATGTAGAAAAATCTCGAAAACTTACTATTTTTATGATGTGAAAAGTTCTTAAAGAGGCTTCAAAGTTCTTAAAGAGGCTTCAATATTTAATGAATCAAAACATATAAAAATTAATCTTTTTTTTTTTTAATGTATACTATTCCTATTCCTGTTCCTTCTTCCAAAGGGTGTATCAGTCAATTAACTTCGTTGGCCTCTCTCCACTTTCTCAAATCAACAATTCATTCATCAGAAACAAAAAACCCTCTCCTCCGTCGATTTGATCTACAAATTGAATTTCTCAGTGCACAATGGTTTGCGAAAAGTGTAAGCTTTACTCTTCTCTGAGCTCAATTTAATCACTTTTGATGCACAATTACGGATTTAGCCAATTAGGGTTTCAATCAAATTGGGGATTTTTACAATTATACATCATGTGTGTGTGTGCACTTGCAGGTGAGAAGAAGCTAGCGAAGGTGATAGTACCGGACAAGTGGAAAGAAGGAGCTAGCAACACTACCGAAGGCGGTGGCCGCAAAATCAACGAGAACAAACTGCTTTCAAAGAAAAACAGGTAACCCTAAATTCTTTTTTGGCCCTTTTTGAGTAAATATAATGTTATCTTTGATTTTACGAATGGAATCGATTCGGAACGTGTTATGTGATATTATGAGATTGAAGAAGGTTTTTAAGATGTGATGTTGAGATTTGTAGTTTATGTTATGTTAGCAGGATTTAAGCATTCAATTCGTGTGGTTGACTCGTCGTGAAATTGTTTTAGCTGGTTCGTATAGTATGTCGTGTTAGTTGGCGGTGGAAGCTTGATTTTTGTTGTTGTTGTTCTGTAGCTTGGAGTTTTGAAACTTTGGTTTCATGGTGCAATGGATTGATTTGTTTTAGTTTTGGAGAGCTTTGTTTTGCTTTAAGAGAACTAACTCGATTGTCTCGTATCTTGAACTTGGGATAGAAATTGTACTAGGTAACTATGTCGGGTTTGCAAACTCTTAAAGGAAGTCAGAGTATGCTTTTAACTTAACCTAAGCAATTTTAAAGTCTTTGGCTAACGAGTATAATCACTAAAGCACCTTTTTCGAGCTAAAAACGTCCATTGATCTGGAATTTGATGTAAATATGGTTTTAGATTGTGGTGGGTAAGGGTTATTAGGTGTAGTTTTTGATATTTTTCGAAACACTATGGCTGAAAACTACTTTTACAGCTTTAAATATGAGCTTCTACTTTTAGCGGAAAAGGTTCCAAATAACACCTGATGTGGTGTTTGCAAACTCTTAAGAAACAAAAGTTCATAATTTAAAACTAAAGCTCTAAAAACGTGTTTAACCCATAAATTGAGGGTGCTTGGGGAAAACTCTCAAGGCAACTGTTGAATCTTTATTTTAAAAAACACTACAATATAAAAGTAGGTATATAGGAGCTTTTAGAATGGGGATATTTTTCACTTAAAGAAAGTGCTTTTTTGATATTAACTTGTTAACTAGAACTCTAAAAGTACTTATGTAGTGTTTGCAAATGCTTATGAAAATGATCTATTAGCTTTTGCAGTCGTAAAAACACATTTTTAGTGCTTGGAACAATGACTTTTGTTTCTGCTTGTCTTAAAAAAAGTTAGAAAAAGCACAAGCCGCAAAACCATGCTCAGGGGTGCTTCTCCAACTGTTTTTGAAATTATGATATTTTTAAAAAGTTTTCAAAAAGAAAAGCCATTTTTCATTAATTTTTGCGGACACCTAATTAATGTTTTAAGTAGCTTTTAAAAGAATTTGCAAACACTCCCTATTTTTTGTCAAAAGTCACTTTTGCTTTTAGCAAAAGTAGTGAACAAACTTCTTTTACAAGCTCTTGCAAACACCCCTTTAGACGGGATGAAAAGCAGATTTAAGCTTTTCTTAAGAGTTTGCTAACACCACTTAGTCAAGGTCCATTGACGGCAACTTTTGTTGGAGGCTGCATATGGTCGTTTGGGCTTTACTTTTTGTGCCAATTATGGGATCAATAAATAATTGTTATGTCATTACAGTCTATTGTCAGTTACGTCACTCCTCCTCCGACAACTTCCTCATATTTGCTATGTGTTTTAATGTTGAATTCCATGGTGGTTTCTCTATCTCTCTTTGGATAAGACACCCTTGGTTAAGCAAAATCCGATTATTTCTTTGCTTCTTAAAATTGAATGCTTGATTTGTTCGTCTCAGTTGTTAGTTTTTATCTTGCAGATGGACTCCTTATGGACAGTCCAAGTGCACTATCTGTAAGCAACAAGTACATCAAGATGGCAAATATTGTCATACATGTGCATACAGCAAAGGTACCATTCTCAATGTCTTTTTCCCCTCCCTGATGAAACGTATAACAATTGCTTGCGAGAAGTTTTGAAGTATTTTATTAATGCAGGTGTATGTGCAATGTGCGGGAAGCAAGTACTTGATACCAAGTTCTACAAGCAAAGCAACGTTTGATGTATCCGGTCTTTTGTGTTCTAAACTCCCCTAGTTCCTGCAATCTTCAGTCTTTATCTGAAACTAAGTATAACAAGAGAAGGAACATTGATCATATGTTGTACAGTATTTCTATCTTTGGGAGGGATTCTACTTTGAACAAATGAAATTACTCTCTTATGATATTTGCAGAATATTCATAAGCTATCTTTTATCATTTATTACTTGGTTCACAATGTTTATCCTTCTCAATTATTGCACAGCTACATCATGATGTCGATGGACCACTTAGAGTGAACTCCACAGTTTGTTATTTTCTGTTAAACGTTTTCTCGTGACATTTCACGGTTTAAAGTTTTTGTAACGATAAGAAAAGACCACCATGATGTTGATGGTTCATGTAGGAACTCAATCTCACATATCCTCTCATTTAGTATATAGAGAGCACAGTGCCTGGAAAATGTGGTGGCTGTCTATTTCATTGCAACTGGGGGTGTAGCAAATATAGCACCCATAGTACGAAATGTCTATTTATAGACTTGTCATCTAACTTTTTTCCTTTTCCATATTGTATAGTTCATCAAATTGAGATTAATTTGTTTGTTTGACTTGGGGTAGCAATTCCATCTTAAAAGAATGATTTCAGAAATTGATATTACAAACACACCTTCTATCATATGCAACATATATCAAACATACCAATTCCTTCAATGTGACTAAACATATATAACAAAATGAGTAACGGACATGTCAAATTAAATTTTCTTAAAAAAAAATAAATTTTGTCATTAAACATTATTATTTGTTTGTAAGTACTGTAAGTTGTTATAACATTTCAAGCTCTCAAATACTTTTAAATATATAATGAAATATATAGCTTAATTATACTTTTAATTTTTTTTTTTTGAATATATAAACTCAAGTTCTCATCATTAATTCATCATAATTTTAGTTTTGTAGACAAAATAATAATTTCTTCGGCCACAATCTCTTGATCAACAATATGTGAAAAATGTCAACTGAGTTTATTAACAAGTTGGGTGGTCTCAGGCTAAATCTTCATGGAGGAATTTTATACTCTTTTGGTCTATGCTTGTAATATCAAGTTTTCTTTGAATAAGTTACAACGCCGTTGTTTAAGTTACTATGTCTAGCCCGAAAATTTATTTAGTACACATTCTAAAGACAGTGACGATCGATTAACGATAAACCATTCCCTAGTTATCAACCATTTAAGCCTATCCCGTTCATTTGGAGGACTAGCTAGTTAATTCAACCCGTGATCCCCCAACTTGCTAGCTGCGGATAATATACAGTCATACTTCGCTGTCGTGTTTACGTTCACGATTTGTGTGTGTGTTCTTGCCTTAAATAGGGATGGGCATTTTTCATGCAAAAACTCTGGTTTCAAATTGTTTCATGCATTTTCTATTTTAACTGTTACTAGCTTTAAGAACACATCTGTTGTGTCCAAATCAGACTTAGCTGGACCAACTGATTTACTTTATAAAGGACGTGTTTGTCTTATCTATCTAAACGTGGTGCTATGCTATTGAATATGGAATAGCAAAAACTCATGTTTGTTTTTATATAGTAAGATTGATTTGATGGCTAAGCTATGGTCCAAAGGAATGCACATGGGGCGAGTTAAGAACTTAAGATGCTTGGAGCTGGAGCACTACTTCCGTTACCCCACATCGTGACACGTGGATCTCGACAGGTTTATTCTTTTTCTTTAAAATATTAACCAACACCAATCATGGAGTGACTCGTGTAATGGTCATACGTGTATCTGGTTTGAATTTCTAGGGCTTCTTCTATATATACGCATTTTCCCCTCTTATTATTTTAGCAGTTACGTATAGCTTGACGTTATGTCGAACTGATCAACAAAATAAACTGCTGATGCGTCTTAAAGTTTATAGAAATGGAAATATTGCGTTGTGTCCAAAATATGGTAAAGTTAATGCATTTATTTAGGTAATTTCTGTTTCAATAAATTAGCAATCGTGTAATGTCCATAAAAGGTTAATTTTATTTTAAGATTTAAGATATCTTCGTACCATACTTTAAGGCTAAATTTGCTTCCCAAGAAAATGAGGGAAAAAGAAAGAAATGAGAATTATACCAGTTTTAGATTTGAGGACAAATATTTTCCAGCAAGAGGAGAATGATGCGGTACAGTAAGATGGAGATTCTATTATTCAAAAATAGTTAAAAGTCAAAATTAACCAAAGTTGACCCGAAAGTTAACAGAGTACATTTTTGACATACAATACCAGTTCTATATGTGGAAACGACCATCTAAAGTTTAGCTAGATTCGAAAGTTTAGGAGGTCCAAATGGCAATTTAATAATTTTAGAGGGATTTTTAAGTTTTTATTTATTTTTTAGAGTTTTTGTATCTTTTTTATAATTTTTGTAGCTAGGGTTTCGTCTTTATATATTAGTCATCTATTAGACAATTGTTTAGTGGTTGATCGAATAAAAAATATCAAGGTTTTATCTGTTTTTGTTGAAGTTTCGGTATTTTGTGGAATCAACGAGTTTTGACTCTCAAATTCTCGGTATTCTATGTGAATCAACGAGTCTTCGATCTCGTGTGTA
Source organism: Misopates orontium (assembly GCA_946800315.1). NCBI lineage: Eukaryota > Viridiplantae > Streptophyta > Magnoliopsida > Lamiales > Plantaginaceae > Misopates > Misopates orontium. The sequence continues at coordinate 4,433,829 of OX326946.1, read as the reverse complement.
TTTTTTGTCTTTCTTATGGCTTTCGCTACCTACATCAAAACAAAGCCAATATAGGAAAGAAAACTCAATTTTGACCAAGTGTGGATGCTCTAAAGCAGAATAAAAATACGCAATTACTCCGAAAATGAAGTGAAAAGATTTAGCACAACAATGTGCAATACGATTATCATTATGATGCTTCATCAAATTCAGATTACTCAGAAGTTTCGGTGGAGTCATGACCAATAGTTTTACCAGAGGAAGCATTCTTTCCAATGGAGGAGATGGAGAAATTTAAAATTCTAGAGGAGCTTTTCAATAAACATATATTAAGAAAGAGTATTAAAATTAATGTGTTTCTAAGTATTCATTTTCGACTGAATAAATTATTATGTAATTACTATAAACTAAAGAATAAATACGAAGATATTTTGGTACTCTGCTTTAAGGCTACCATAAATGTAGTAGGTATATTACATGAGTTTCAATGTTCCTAAAAAATTGTAAAAATCTAGTCTATAAAATTTATGTAAGTAGAAGGTAAGTTATACACTTTTCATCAACAAATAAATAAAACAATAGAAAAGATATGTACTCCTAAATTTTTATAAATTCCCTTGTTCTTGTTCAAACCACTTATAACATACTTCTTTCCTACAAAAGAGGAAAATGCATAACACAACCATGTGTTATCACTAAACCCTTCATATTATTCCTTTTTTTTTTTTTTTACCAAATTCCCTTGTGTTTTTAAAAACCATACACTAAATCCAATTGTATTATTTCTTTTGTACCAAATCCCATGATGCTATTACCAAACTTGCACGAAATTCTCTCCTAATGTCAAAAACTAAAAACACCCCTCATGTCATTTAAAATCGCACCAAATCTCCTCTTATTAAGGGAATAAAATTGACTATTCATATTTAGTAAAGAACTTGTTGCATCATTTTTGGTACATGGTTTTCGAAAGCTCGATGAAATTTTGTGCAAAAAAAATATAACGAGAGTCTTTATTGCATTTTTCCTAAAACACAGTGACCAACAAAATAACATATCTTGAGGTTCTCTCATCATCACTTTATAAGATGTTGTTAGCTGAGTTTTAAAACCACTGGCTGGTTCAGCGTCTGGTGCTCCTTTTCCAAAGGCAGCGTGCTTCATCTTATCCCCGTTGTTGTTACGTACGTGTAGAATAAAAGTGACTTCTTTTCTACGATGAATAAAACGTTAAAGTAAAAATGGTTCATCAAATGATAAAAAGAGAAACAAAATGCAAAAGCAGAAGTATATATAATTGATTGAGCTGGGAAGTTCAATTGAGGTTTTAAGACAAATTCACATGCATCACGCACGAACTACAACAACAAGCTCGAAAACTTCAAGATAATGTACGAATGTGATTAGTGTCATTTGTTGGCATAATCCTCAGAATCACCCGAAAAGCCAGAATCTGCTTCTCCTAAACTAGCTTTGAAAGATGGAGACTTGCAGTATTTCTTTATCTCATCAGCACTTCTTCCAGGAATTCTTCCAGCAATTAAAGACCATCTAATGCCAATCCGTGCAATTATTTTGTATTAATTATCAACTCTATATATAACCTAGTAACAAAATCAACAGAAATACAAAAAATAAATAAATTAGTTTTACCTGTTCCCCAATAACTTATACATCCTGGCAATGAGGTCTTCCTCGTCTTTAGAGAACTTAGGTTGCGACCCTTTCCTGCTTCCTTCTCCTACTTACATTTTATCATACATGGTTAATATTAAATTGGCGTCTCTCTAAAAGATGAACTTTACGAGAGGATTGGCATTTATTAAATCATGTATATTATCCAACATGCATCTTCACGTGTAGACTGCAAGTCTTTTTGTTACACCTCACACTTGAATTTTTTTTTATTAATGAGTGGCAGTAGGGTTCGAAGTCAAGACATCTTCTTTGACCTGAGCTCTGATAGCTAAATGAATTGCCGTCTATCTAGAAGCTCAAGTTAATAAAGATGATTGATAATTTATATATAATTTCCAACATCTAAAGAACATTCCAGTTTGAAAATGTAATATTTTTAAGTTACAAGCGGAGTGAGGAATGTGTTAAAATACCTTGACAATTGGAGACAGAAGAAGAATTCCTTGAACTGGCCATTTGGAGGAAGATGGCCTGCTTATCTTGTGCTTATTGTCAGTTGTTAAAATATGTGGATAAATTGTTGGAAACAAATGTAAGCGACGCTTGTGTAATTTATATAGACAATTTTTTGCTGATAATAAATAATATAGATAATGTTCGTACAAATTAAGATATCTTCCAAACTATGTATGAGTCGTTCGTACACAATTTTTTGACGGAATAGTTAGTTGGAAGTAGACTATTGAGTGGTGTTATGGTTCTTCACGTGCAGTGATATGGTTGTTCACGTGACATGGATAAAGTAGTTCTAGACATAATTTTGGACAAAAATGACAGGACAAAGACGAGGGTCCGGGTCGTTTTGAAGCTGTTAAGGTTAATTTACTGCCATTGTTAAATTCGGGCCACGTGGTTGTTTGGCCATTTAAGTAAACACCAAGATAGAACTTCTTCCATATAGAAATTCTATTTATGTCGTTTTTTGAATCATGCAGCACAACAACCATGTATCTTACTATTGTTGTTATTCTTTTTCTTTTTTAAAAAGATTTTGTTAGATTTTTATTTAGAGATGAAGTAGAGTTACAAGTTACAACAGTGAGACAATATAGTTGTAACAAGAAGTAGAGCAATTGGAACAGGGGATAGTAAACAAAACACGCCAGATTTTAACTTGATCCACTTAAAATTAAGTTTAAAACTTTGAAGATAATTGAAAGACTTGGATAAGTTATTTTTTTATTTACTATGAGAAAAGAAATTGAAATGTAGTAAGAAAATAGTGTTCTAACATATAAAAAAACAGTAAATAAACGAGAATAGATAGATTCAATATAACTAAAAAGTAATGCAATCCATAAACGAGATCAATCAACAAGATTCTTTCCTTATCGCAAAAGGAATACAATTATTAATTTTAATAAACACAACCTTAAGAAGAAGATATAATCTAAACAAATAAACAAGAATACATATTCCTAACTAATTCACCAAATAAAAGCACACACCAAACTAAGTATAACCAAGAATCCGGATTAAATCAAATCTATTTAATCAAACTCTTATCAAATTACGGAATTAGCGAGATAGTGATTCAAATCGCATAAGTCTCCTAAAATATGAATCAATTAAAATATAACACGGACAAGAACAAATAATTAAAAGACTGAATTACTTATAATAAATAGCAAAACAATACCAAACAGAAAAAATAATTTTCATACATATTTTGACAATATGAAGGTAAATAAAATATATAGGACATTTACATGGTCCTGAAAAATTTGTTGGTGAGTGACTTACTATAACAAGAATGGAAGTGACTTCAGTACCCTAATATAATTCTTGTTTGTCTTGAAAAAAAAAAGGTTTTGTCCGACCCTAAATTCTTCGATCTTTTAAGCGCGAGTCACGCATTAAATAACCTAGTTTATGACGATTCTATAAATGTGATCATGGAAGTTAAAGATATATCAAACTTCTTTAGGTCACTAAAAATCGATGACCAGCGTGAGACACTTGTTTAGATATCAGTAATTGTAAGTAAGATACATGCCAAGTTTAAAGTTGGCGAATCTTTCAATAGTAATGTACTTTCGCATTCTTTGTTCTTTAGCAAATACACTCTTTGAAGATATTCCTAGTTGATTTTTAGAGAGTGTTAGTTTAAACTTTATTACTATATAATATTGCATCTTTTTAGTATGGTACACTTATTACGATGCAGAATATTTCGATAAATAGATTGAAGGTCTTGAACTTTAAGAGGGTATGCTTATTTTCTTTTTACGTTTTGAGTACACAAGAAAAGAATGTTTTTCACATTTTCCGCAAATATATTATTTGAGGCTTTAAATGAGGTGTTCAATTTTAAATTTTAATTTTTTTTGAGAAAAGTTCAGTTTTAATTCGGAAGTTTAATTTCGAAGCAAATAATTACGTGTTATTTTAAAACATTAGTCAAACAAAAATTGTAATAGAAATAATTACGTGTTCTTTTAAAACATTAGTCAAACCAAAATTGTAAAAGAAATATTACGTACAGAATAATACTAATAATTTCGCATACAATTAAATTTAGTATTTGCTATATTGAAATTTTTTGTGAACCGTTAATTTCAAGTTTTTAAAAATTATAATAATTTTGTAAAAAAAATTACACATAGATTTTTTTCATTATAAATATTTCTTTTAATATAAAAATGTAACTACTATTAGAGTAAAATGAGATATATACAATGAATTTATTTTAGAGTCAGTGACCGATATCGATATGTGGAGACATTGAAATGCCAAAAATAACTTATTCTCCCTGGTGTTTTCCTCAACAAGATTCATTTTTCCAACAAATAAGCCTAATTGTTAAAATATCTCCTTTTTTCATTTCTGTGGATCACGAAATATGAAGTTGTCAATATCTCGTAAGCTGGAGAGTCAGACGCTTTAAAGATAGTTCAATAAACTCTGAAGTCTCTAACACAAATAATTTCTATTTTATATCATGCATCCTTGCTCCATGTTCTGTCTCTCTCCATTTTCTTTGATCACACGTACAAGATATTTCTAACAGCAACAAAATAACTGCACGTCTCTCACATTCATTGTACAACAGTGGGGTCTATTGGGCTGAATGAGCGAATATTGTCCAATTATTTCGGGTATGAGGCCGAGTGGAGTACATAACAACCATTAGCTCATTTACACTAATTTTTCGACCACTTGTGGCAAAAAAACGGGTACATAATTATCTGCTCAGTTCTCATCATGCATCAAATTTCATTTTTACTGTATGTCTAAATTCGCTATATATTAGAAACTTTTGACAAAGCTTGAAATCTTTTTGATACGTTTCGAGAAATTCGTAAAAATTGTTATTGTAATAGATATAAAAAGTACTTCTACATCTCGTTTACAAAGAGTCCAAAAAGAAAGACTTTCAATACTTTCCGAGAAAATGTTTAAATTTTCTTGATCATGGTTCTGATACATGCAATATGCGCTGTGATGAAGTAAATATTGTACGAGGTGGTCAATTACCTTAAACGTCGAATTAGAGGTGAACTAAGACAATTACTCGACGGAACGAGGGTCGTACGTCGAGTTTGAGCCCTGCGAATCGAAACTCTTGTTCCTGCATTCGAGAAGGGCTCGAACCCTGCAGAAACCTCGAGCTCGTGTGTAAGCCAAAGAACGAGCCTTGAAGCCTACGAGTCTCGACGGTCATGTTTACGTCTGGAACGAGGTCCATATACGAGGGCAACAAGGTCTGACTGAACAAAGAGGAACTAACGACAAAACTCTAAGATAGTCGTTATCTCAAGTATAGAAGTTATGGAGATCACGTGGCTACGAGGGTCGAACCAGCTGATGAGGCACCCTCGTGGGGTCATAAATGTCCTGTCGGACATAACACCTGTCTCGCCATTAAATGCTTTGTCGGACGTAACACCTGGCAGCAAGGTGCCACCTACGCAGTTTTATCCATCTATAAATACCCATCAACCGGCAGAAGTAGGAGGCGAATGCGAAAACAAGAGTACGACCCCTATCAAGCCTAAACGACCCGTAATCTGGACTATATACCCACCCAGCTGCTTACGAGGTGTGCTTTGTAGCCACCTTTCGAGCCCAGAAAGCTAGTGTTTCGAGCTTTATAGTTGTACGAGGGCTTAACCCGTGTTTACCAAACTTTCCTTATCACGCTGGTTTTTGCAAACTTCAAAAAACTATTATAATTTAATTTTATTTAACTCAAGCAACGTTAGACTGTATGGTTAATAAATCTCAATCGCATTTTTCTTTTGTTTTTGAAAATACAAATGTCTAGGATTCAGAAGTTGGTTTATGCTCAGCGAGTCCTCCTTTTTTTGGGTTTTCAGAGGATTTTCTAAACACTCTCAACTTAGGACTCCGAGCCTGTTTTTATAAATTATGAGCTTCTATATAATTTCAATTTTATATTTAAACAAATTAAAATTAAAGTTTTCCATATTTTTTTATTAAAAAATGCTCTTGATAACATCCTACTTCATCTCCAGTTATATATTTGGTGCACTTAGGTAATTCTTTCGGTTTTGTCATATAAGAAATGAAATCAAATAACCCAGTATACTTTTGGATTGTTAACGAATTATTTGAGTAAACCCATTTTTAGGATATCTTATGCTTGCCTATTATTGAGAACATATTTTAAGTCGGATTAAATGAAAAAAATTGTTGTTAGTTTTATTTTTTGCGATTAATTATTTTTTTAACGGTGTTAACGAAGAGAGTGTGTGGCTAGTATTATCGATACCTTCACGGGGTTCCTGGTATTTCTCCAAATAAATAACGAACAAAAAGACACGGTAAACTCTCCCCGAGCTTCACAAAATAACCAATATAAAATATCAACATATAAATAACAAAAGAAAAGACGCTAAAAGAAACGCCGAAATGGGAGCACTAATATATATCAATTATCCCTTTATTTAAGTTGACAAATAGGAAGCAAAATAGAATTGGACCATTCAATATTTATTTTCAATCTGTAACAACGAGAATATTGGTAATGAGGAGCACATCTGCAATTTGAACCTTTAATAGAACACATATTAGACCATTCGTATGCTTCGGTTTGAATTCGGATAAAACTCCAAAGCATATAATTTGCATCTAAGTGCAACAAAACCTACCACGACTAGCCAATGTACAAAATGCACAAGAAATATCAATAGATAGTTAGATATATAACACATCAAACTATTGTGTACAAAGTTCGCAAAAGGTTAAAAGGCAGCAGTATTAACTACATAGAGTTCCAGTGTTACTACTACCGCTGCTGTTTAAAAACCATGAATCTTGATGTGGTCCTTCTTCACAATCCCCGCCTGAGATCATAAATATTGATTTTACTAACTTTTTTTTATTGTAAAAGAACAAGTAAGGGAAGAGAAGTGATTCAGTTGAGGAATTACAAAAGAAATACCTGAACAAGGAAGGTTGAGACATTCTTCCTCTGATCACCTTGGAGTTGTATGACCTGTACCATTATAAAATCGGACACTTATTAGGTTATTCTTGATAGGAGAAATTATTGCATGAGTAGTTGTAACATGAATGGTGCAGGCAATTCGGTTATTCTTGATAACCCATATTGTACTAATACAAATACGATACAGTACAATACGACAACATGAATTTTTTGAAAAAGATTTATACGATACGGTATGGATACGAATGCTTATTGTAATATTGTTATATTAATAATTATGCGTTATTATAAATAATTTAATATAATACACCAAAATTTAATCTATAATGTGTCAAAAACTACTCTATGATGCATTAGTAAAGTACACACAATTCATCTAATCGTTCACCGGAAAATGCTTGTGTAACATAGAAACATAGAAGTATGACAATATCGGAATATTGGAAGTATCGGATAGGTATACGAAGTATCAGATACAATGCTCTAATTTTTTTTAAGCATCTGTGCAACATAACTGATAACACACGGGTGTGATAGGATCATTTCAAATTAGTGCTCTATTATTTCGGAAGTAGTACATTTTTTTATGATATGCTTCACCATAATATTATAATGCAGAGCGCGAGTGAAATAACTTATCGCAAGGATGATATGGATGTCATCATAACAAAATGCAGAATGGCTTACCTGGCCAAGCTCAGGGTCCTGGACAACGGTACCATTGCAACAAAACTCCTTCTTGAGGTCCTTGAGTATTTTATTGTAGCTAAATTCCTTCTTCAACCCCTGGACTGTTGTCAGGCTTTTCCTACCATTACGCTGTTGTACGCGGATATGCACATATTCTTTTGTCCCGGCACCTGAGTCTTCAGCATTTGCCTCGGCAAAAGGATCTGCCGAGAACACCAAACAATATATACATAAGTCTCAGAGGCTAAATAACAGATTACAAATTCAAATTTTTTGGTGTTGTGATGTGTCGGGGTATATGTATGAACTAACCGAAGGGGCTAGAAATGTCAAAATCAGACATGAACCTTGGCTGCGAGAGTTGACAAGAAGAAACCAACAAGGCAAAAGTGACCTTCAAAGCTGCGATGTAGTTACAAACGTAAGTATGTGTTTACCAATTTATCATAAAGAACTTAATCATAGAAGTGAAACAATGACATGCACGAGTGATGAGCTTAAGATATTCCACTAATAAATGAGAATAAATCTCTCGAAGGTGGTCTAAGTTACAAAAACAGTCAATAAGCCTCCAGAAAGAGGCCCACAAGCTAGTACAACTTCTTGCGTATATGCACCAAATTCTAATCATAAACCATAAGAAGAAATATTCTCCCATTTCATTTAGGGTGATTAGTTTCCCCATCTTGTTACATACATGATAAAAATTCAAGCGAAAGCTCACTCGACATAGATTATTGGAATGTGAAAAATATATTGAAAAAATCATAGATCATAGCTTCTACACGATGCATACAAAGGCACATGCTTCATGATGGAGAAGTAGCACAAAAGGAACATTCTCTAACCCAACATGAAGGCGCTACACTGAGCTCCTTTGGGACTTTTTAGTAACTATTTTCACTCTCATAAGATTGCATCTTTTCTAGACATACATCTATGAATTTAAATAAGAACAGTATCAGACTCTCAATGACGAAAAATTATTTAACGAAACTGCTTCATTATGACGTGGTACAACAAGGGGTTGAGATTGTGTATAGTTTCTAAACTATAAGCCAATAACTTCTCTACACCTCCATCACAACTCTGCAGTCACAACAATAGCCGTATTGGTTGGCCGCCTCATCATGCAGCCATTGCACCTAATAATCCCTCCTCGGTGACATCCACTGGGGTTACCGGACGGTAAACAACTTCAGTTCGTGCAGCCAGTATCCCTCTACATCCCACAAAATATTCATCTACATACATTCTTATCATCACAACGAATAACTTGTATCTGCAAATCATATGACATATCCCATAGACCAATAATTAAATATATATGTTGAAAATTCAAGTCATGCATTAGCGCCCTCTTGGTAGTTTAATCGTCATCTGTTTTCTTTTCCAGGACTTTTGCATGAATTGCAAAATTGGAGAATATTCACAACTATACATGAATTTGTTCAATTTCCATTTTCACTACACTAAAAAAGATCCCACTTTTCATCAATACTTGACCAAATTAAAGAAAATCAAGAAAACATGCAATATCATGGAAAATTGGTCAATTCTCCACAAAAGTAAAAGGCAGTAAATACACAAATGAAGAACAATCCATACTATAAAAACGAATACTTCAGAAAAAGAAAACATATTACCTGATTAGATGGCTAATAAGTAATTTCTCTTGAGAAAAATATTTAGTCCGGTGATAAATGATGATTACGAGATAATTAAGAGAGAGGGGCTTCTGCTTTTCTTTTTTTCCTTTATATAAAGTGAAGAGAGAAGGAGACAGATGATCACCGACCACAGAGATGTTTCCTTCGGAATTGGGATTGACCGCACAATCGTACTTGCTCTTTTATTAGGTATATTTATTTGGTTAAGATTCGGATAGTGTAGCTACCTTTAATTATCCTTACAAAAACACTTTCACCTTTTTAGTATCTTAATTATGTTATTAACATTATTGTTTATAAATTTTGAAGTTGTCTAAACTACCCGTCACCTAATTAAGAAGCTGCAATAATTATACTTCTGAATTGTTTGTTAAGCTTATAAATTTATTTAAAATTATTTATTGCAACAAGTAATCCTCCCTAAATTAATGCATGGTGGTTCATTTCTCTGTATTACATAAGCTGTTAGAATTCGGAAAGAAAATCAAATTCGACTATTGTCTAAGAATAAAAATGTAAAATCATTGAAAAAGTCATACATTTCCACAATCTTTATGGAAAGCAATTTTGACAGCCTTGAAAAGCTATTCATTTACTCCCACTTCTAGGGAATATGTCTCATGTACAGCAGAGTGCACCACACCCTATTCTCACATACATGTGGGACTTATGCATGTAGGTCTCACGTGGATCTCACACATTTAGTGACTACAGAATGTGGTGCATCCAGCTGTAGCTTAGACTAAGTCCACTTCTAGGTCACTGTAAGATATAACAATTTCTTGCGAAGACAAAAAATGTGGAATACTTCTTCCAAAACTTGAATGATGGTTATATACATGCTCCATACGCGGCTTTCTAATACCACTTCTAGACAAAATAGAAATAAACACCGCCTTTCATCCTTTCTGATATAGCGTGATATCAACCTATGACTATGTGGTTTCAAGAACTTGTACGAAATTCTCCATAATCTGTAAATTGTCTAAAACACGCGTGTAATTTCATTAACTAAGTATAAAACTTAGTCCGTTAAGTTTCAAGTAACTTTGTTAATCTTTTCTGTTATATGACTCAGCTGCCCTAATTTTAGTTTTTATAGAAATATATTTTTCATTTATTTGAATGTTTATGTTTTAAAATTTTCAAACATAAGATTTTTTGGTTTATAGACGATAAAAATAATTATATATATATATATATATATATATATTTGTAATATATAAACTTAAGTGAAAATTTGGTGTGTGGTTCTCTAAACCACATGGGAACTGATGTGAACTCTTTTTTAGACAAATTCCTTCATTTAGGCTTTGAAACAAATGTTATTGCCGTTTTTGATAATATTTGATTTAGTTATTTCTCTTTCTATAATACCCGAATAACATTTCGTTTGTTGGAGTGTGTTTCACTCGTTTAGTGCTTTCGTTCGGACATTATTTGGTTTTCTTCCATGTCTGAAAAAAGTAGGTTTTTATTAGTTTTATATTTCTGTATTTTAGGGTACATATATCCTTGTAAACCCCAAAAGACATTGAGTTTTGAATTAAGTTTTCAGAATGTTTTGCGTCTAATTCTCAGTATTTTGTTTTGTGAATCAATAAGTTTTGGTTTTTTTTGTGTGTTGTTTTCAGTCTTTCCTATAAGATTTCGTTGTATCAGTTTCATTGGCGATCGGAGCAGTATTCATAGAAAAATACATCATTCCTAATAATTTATCATGTATCATTGAGTTACTTTTTATATGTGATAATTTCTTATGTAGATTCTAGTCAAATGGTCATATCACCAAACACTTTATTACTTGGTGAAATATATCAAATAAGACAATCAACTAGAAATCTTTTTAATAAATCCTGCAGTAATACGTGACAAGCCACACCTATCCTTTGTTAGAGGATCAACCATTACTATTGGAAGAACAAAGATTTAAATAAGCAATAAGTCTAAAAAAACTATGAATTATCATGAAACTATGGCCTTAGCAACCTAAAACCATTAAACTCAGTGTCACCACAACATGTAATTTTTGGAATGATTCCTTAGTTCAACAAACATGATTTGCATTATGGATATAAGCTAAACCAAATGCAAACATAGAGCACATGTTTGCATTAAAAGCGGCTCGGACCGGCGGATTTAGCCGTCAATCCAAGGTCCTACCGAGCAGCGCTGCCCGTTCTGCCCGGCATCACTGAGGAGTGGCGCAATGCGACACGACTTGAAAACCGGACGCTTTGCAGCCTGGCAGACCCTTTCTTGAAAAAAAAAAGAGAAGGAAAAAAATCAACTTTCCTGCCTCTGGTTTTCTGCACTGCCAACATGGAGAAGACTACAAAAGGAAAGATAAGAAATTTATGAGGGAAAAATATGAAGAGAGGGATTCGATCCTGAATGTAATTGAGTTAAAGAGTTAATTGGTGAAGATTGTTTGGGAATCGGAAGAAGATTTAGCACATACTAATAAATATCAATTCATTGATGATAATAGCTCCTTAATTTTTTCTTGAAAGAAGTTTTTATATATTAAATATTTTGATTTAAAGATAAAAAAGATTTGATATTAATTAATGTCAGTAAACAATGGCCAGGTTTAGGTTATTTAAAAAATATCCATCAAAAAGGTTATTTAGAAAATACAAACCTTTAGAAAGAAAGGTCATTTGCGTGTCTTCAGCCACGAACAATAGAAGAAATGTGAAATCAACATATTTACATTCTTAAAATATCTTTTCATTTCTTTAATATTTAATTAAGTAATAACATAAAATTGAACTACAATTTACTTGTAATTTCTAGAGTATGACATATGTTTATTTCAATTGCCAACTTTTGAGATAGTTGATATTTGTAGCATTATTCTTTTAAACACTTTTTCTTCTTCTTTCAATTGGCATTTGGTTTTAAGAATTGATTCATTTTACTAAATCTTAAATAATAAACTTATTATGGTGTATACCATGAAAAAAATTTATAAATATTGCATAATATATTTGACCTCAATTGTATCCCTCGACTCAACCAATGGTTGAACCGATCAAACCGGTAACTAGTAAGAGGATCACTTTAACTACCGATCTGCTTTTGAAAATGTTGGAAGTTGTGGTTCAACAACTTGAAGTTTAACTAACAAAACAGAATTGAGAGTTGGCGGGAAAAGCTGTTATTTCAGCTTGCAACTTGAAGCGGTTAAGTTAGTTAGAAGGAGCTGTTTTCAGCTGAGTTTGTGAGCGTGTGTATAGTGTATGTATATGTGATATACATGTGAGTATATATATCTTAGAATCAGCAGAAAACAGAGCAAGTAGCAACATATTTCATCTTGTAAAAATTCAACAGAAACTCTCTCACTTTGAAGCAATAAGATTACTCCTTTGGATGTAGAATAGAGTTCACATTGAGCTCTTATTCGAACCAAGTAAATCCTGGTGTTGTGTGTGTTTTGATCGTTTAGATTTCATCTTCTTCTCATTAGTTTTATCTGATCATATCAATTTGTTTATACACTGCTTTTTGATTGATCAAGTTTGCATTGTTGTTGAGTGGATTAGGATCAAGATCAGAGGTGATTTTGCTGGTTTGATTGTGTTGTTTATTCACTACAAAGTGGTGCGGTGAACGTGAATCAAACAACACAATGGCATCTGCTAAATTTGATGTTAAAAAATTCACTAGATCAAATGATTTTGGGCTGTGGAGATTGAAGATGAGGGCTCTGCTGGTTCAGCAAGGATTGTTGGATGCACTTGATGAATCCTCAATAGACAAGGAGATGGATGAGAAAGCCAAGAAGGCTATGCTTGATAAGGCTCACAATGCCATCATTCTCAGTCTAGGAGACAAAGTCTTGAGACAAGTCTCAAAGGAGAAGTCAGCTATAGGAATCTGGATCAAGCTTGAGAGCCTCTACATGACCAAGTCTCTGGTAAACCATTTATATCTTAAACAAGCTCTATATTCATTCAAAATGCAAGAAGATAAACCTGTAGAAGAGCAGATTGATGCATTCAATAACTTGATTTTGGACCTTGAAAACATTGATGTGTCTTTACATGATGAGGATCAAGCTTTACTACTGTTAATTTCACTACCTAAGTCTCATTTTCATTTTCATTTTAAAGAAACTCTGATATATGGTAGAGTGTCTTTGACATTAGATGAGGTGCAATCTGCTCTAAACTCTAAGGAACTAAATGAGAGAAATTAGCAGAAAGCTTCAGTAAATGGTGAAGGGTTAGTAGTAAAGGGAAAACATCACAAGAAAAATAATAAAGGAAAGAAAGAGAAGGACAAGACACCACAGAAAGAAGGAAACACTGAATGAAAGTGTTACTTCTGTCATAAACCTGGTCACATCAGAAGATTTTGCCCTGAGAAGAAGAAGGGGAATGAGAGTTCTAAGGAATCAGGTGATACAGCTGTAGAACAGTATGACTATGAGTCTGCAGATGTTCTGATGGTGTCTGAAGGAGAACCTGAACCTAAATGGGTCATGAATTCTGGCTGTTCATACCACATGACTCCAAACGAGAGATGGTTTGAAGAGTATGAAGAAAAAAATGGAGGTTCAGTGCTGTTAGGAGATAATAAATCCTGTAAGGTACATGGTATTGGATCTATGAGATTCAAGATGCATGATGGTCATCTCAGACTTTTGAGGTTTGTACCAGACTTGAAAAGAAACCTGCTATCTATGGGAGAGTTAGATAAGAAAGATTTTCAATTCAAGTGTAAAAACGGCATTATGAAGGTACTAAAGGGTTCAATGGTGGTCATGAAATGGTACAGAAAGAATGGCTTATACACCCTCTATGGAAAAGTTGCTCAGGAAGCTGTTTCAACCACAGCAGGGTCTGAAATCACAAAAACTGAGCTATGGCATAGGAGGTTGGGTCATGTGAGTGAGAGAGGATTAGCGGAGCTATGCAAGCAAGGATTACTTGGTGTTGACAAGTTAGAGAAGCTGGTTTTCTGTGAAAATTGTGTTTATGGCAAAGCCTGCAGGGTGAAGTTTGCCACATGACAACACAATACCAAAGAAAGGCTTGATTACATCCATGCAGATCTCTTGGGTCCTTCAAGAACTGCATCTCACTCAGGAGCCAGGTATTTTCTATGCCTTGTAGATAATTACTCAAGAAAGATATGGATTTACACTTTGAAAAGTAAGGATGAGGTGTTTGAGACCTTTAAATCTTGGATAATATTGATAGAGAATCAAACATGAAGAAAGATCAAGAGGTTGAGAACAGATAATGGCCTTAAGTTTTGCTCTGAAAACTTCAATAAATTCTGTAGAGAAGTTGGTATAGCTAGACATAAAACAGTAGCTTATACACCTCAGCAAAATGGGCTTGGAGAACGATTCAATAGAACCATCCTAGAAAGGTAAGATGCATGCTTCACATTGCATCTTTACCTAAAGTGTTTTGGGCAGAAGCTATTGTAACAGCTGCATATCTGATAAATAGGTGTCCTTCTACTGCTTTGAATATTTCAGCTTGCAACTTGAAGCAGTTAAGTTAGTTAAAGGAGCTGTTTTCAGCTGAGTTTGTGAGCGTGTGTATAGTGTATGTATAGGTGATATACATGAGAGTATATATAGCTTAAAATCAGCAGAAAACAAAGCAAATAGCAACATATTTCATCTTGTAAAAATTCAACAGAAACTCTCTCACTTTGAAGCAATAAGATTACTCCCTTGGATGTAGAATAGAGTTCACATTGAGCTCTTATTCGAAGCAAGTAAATCCTGGTGTTGTGTGTGTTTTGATCGTTTAGATTTCATCTTCTTCTCATTGGTTTTATCTGATCATATCAGTTTGTTTATACACTGTTTTTGGATTGATCAAGTTTGCATTGTTGTTGAGTGGATTAGGATCAAGATCATAGGTGATCTTGCTGGTTTGATTGTGTTGTTTCTTCACTACAGAAAACATAGGCCAAAACTACACATGCAGTTTCTTCTTTCTTCAATTTCACTACTTTGAATTTCTAGTTGGTCTTGTGGGTCATTTTGTCTCGTTTACGTTCTTTATTCATTTTTCTATTGCATTCTTGAGATAAAAGTATACAAATTACACTAATATCATACTCAAACTAGTACAATTTTCTTATTTTACTCATAATGCCACGATGAACTGAAAATAAGTACTTTTACGTTAGTCCATGTGGTACCGATGATGTACTTGACCCCGAGTTACGTAACACCTCTAGGTCTTAGAACCTATATCATGGGTAGATGAATTGAAGTGTGTTAGATGCACAACCTGGCCTATGCAAACTTTTTCTTTTCGTAGTTATTTTGCTTATGATGACCATAATTTCCGGCCAAAACTTGCTAATTATTTAAATTTTATATATTTATTGTCGTCAAAACTTTGTTTTTTATGCATTTATTTCTCTTATAACATAAAGAAAGGCTAGAAACAACAAAATGCACTAAAGTTCTATTTACAAAAATGTCTTTATTTATCGATATCATAATCTCGTTTCGTTCTATAAACATGTCTCACATGAAGAGTATCCTTTAGTTTCCAATGTACTAAAGTATCGTTGATATTTTTCTTTTATGCGCATTACTAAAATTTTCCTCAAATATTGCAAAAGATCTACGAAAATATTATAATCATAATTCTTATTTTCCTTTTACGATCAATTTTTTCTTTTAAACCTTTGTGCGGTATCCTTTTCTTCTCATTTATATTCTACGGTTTCTTTCTCCGTCCATCTTTCTTCATGTGTTTTTGTGTCTTTCGTTCTCTACCTCTTACTCGTCATTTTACATCCTAACAAAGTCATTGATGCAATTTTTTTCCAACAATTTCGTCGCACGATTTTCCTCTTTATAGATCACAGCTTTTCATTAAAAAAAATGTTTTGTAAGCAATATTTCTAAATTATTCTCGCCAGTTGAAAAATGATTTTTACCGGAGGCTACCTAGTGAAAGGTTAGACTTATTCTCTATTTTCAGTTTTGTTATGTGCTTTTTTTTTTTTTTTTTTTCTTTTGCTCTCTACTTAACTGGTTCTTTTTGTTTTTTGCAAGAACCTAATAATGTTCAAGAACGTTTACGACAATTAAAGCCAATCATGCAATCTCAATCAATTGGGATAAGCTATATGAACCAAAGGAGAATCACGTCGAGTCGAACACATATATTGAATGCATTTAAATTCAGATGCAGAGAGGAAGATGTAATAGATCTACATTATCTATGTCTCCACGCCTCTTCTCTAAGGTAAAGTCATCATTTGCCTTTAAAATTAAGATAAATAAACAATGACGTTAATTTCAAATATCAAATAAGTTATTACAAAAGTAAAATTTGATTATTTCATGTTTTATTGAGTTTTTTATTTGAACTTTCTCCGATTTATTGATTGAGGCAATTTATGTTGCATTTTGATAATATGTTAAAAATTGACTTCGAAGTTTTTTTTTATCATATAACAAACTTTTGTGATTTTTTTTCCCTTCCTTCGAACATGTCATATATGCTGATCCTATTATGATTATGTTTGACCAACACTTTTACTAAATTAATGTTGTTCGTTTTGGATTTCAAGTTTAATTAGTTACCTAATATGAGTACTCATTCAATAATTCGCATGCCATAATGACTCTAGCTGTTTTACTGTACTAGATTCTGTTAGGCTATAAACTAGAAAAGAATTAATTGCAATATTATAGCTCAGACAACATAATTAGTAAAAATCTAATAGCTCATAATGTACTGCAGAGAATAAAAGGAAAAGTTTAACTCAGGTTTAATGCGCACAGAATAATAAAATTATTCTGAAGCAACAATACTAAATATTATTCTTAATTTGATAAAGAAAATCCAATCCTACTTACCCTTTATTTCCTATTGTGGAGTTGGTCGTAGCCAACATAAATTAAATTCCTATTATGTAATAAAATTTGTATTTCATTCGCGAAGCAATTTATTTCACTAAAATATGATGCTAAAAAACATTTCCTATATAAACTGGCTTTGTCATATGCATATTTCACACCACACTAATTGTCTCTCTTTTTTCAGGCCTTTCAAAATAATGGCTCCCCGTAGGAGGCAAAATCTTACAATCTCAAACGCACCGGAATCATCCCGTCAAAGAATTGAATCTTGCCAGTTGCCCGAGGATCTCGTTCAAGCCATAGTCGCATTTCTTCCTCCCAAAGAAATCGCGAAGCTTTCAATCATGTCGAAAAGGTTTAGGTACACGTGGAAATCGTGTCATGACCTATCTTTCGACATTAGTTTTGCCAAAAGGCGCTCAGTAGCCGATTACAAAAACATCGTTAGCCAGTTTTTTCAAGATCGTGGCAATGCTAATATCGATAAATTTAAACTGTATTTCAATCCTACGAATGATAAAGAACTGGTCCTTTCTTGGATTGATAAATGCGTCAGAATGGGAATAAAAGAACTCGATTTAGATTTCACCCCGTCACCAACAACTTGCGTCCTAGGGTCTTACCTTTTACAAGTCCAAACCCTAAGAATTTTAAGGCTTAGTAACCTTCAGTTGGACTTGTCAAAACTTCCCCCAAATTGTGTTTCTAATTTGAGTGAGTTAATGCTTGAGTTGGTCAAGATTAAGCCAGAAACAGTTAAGACTATCTTTTCGAATTGTTTAGAGTTGAAAACTTTTGAATTTGTGGACTGTAGTTCTATTTATAATCTGAACATTTTTGCACACAAGCAGAAAGGGCTTAAAGAGTTGGTTGTGAAGTACTGTAATGATATTTGTTCGATCCGCATTAATGCACCAACTCTTAGTTCGTTGCATTATCATGGAAAACTCTGCGAGTTCATTTTTTATTGCCATTTTCCAAGATTGGAAGATGTGATACTTGATATCAAACCGCCAAGAGGTTTTCAGGTGTTTCCTCACAGAGAGGATGTGGTTGCTGCAATAAAGAATGTTAGGACTTTAACTGTCACATGTCCTTTTCTTGAGGTAACTTTATATAATATATTTTCTTGATTTTAAAATATGTATTCTCTAATTTATCTGTAAATAATTGTTACATTGGAATATTAACTGTTTTGTTTTTTTCTTTTGTGTGTTTTTCGTGAAAAATATTCAGATGCTATTTGCTAGATTTGAGGACAATCAATACAGAGAATTGGAGTTTTACCTCATGAACTTGAGGGAATTTCATTTGATTGTGGATCCAGAGAGTTATATTAATCCTCTTGATATTGCAATGTTCTTGAAAAGGTGCCCCCAGATTGAAAGAGTGTTTATTGATGTAAGTCAAATAAGTGAAAAATCTGATTCACATTTCACTCGTTTTTCGTTAGATTCTTTTTCATTAAACATATATC
Source organism: Misopates orontium (assembly GCA_946800315.1). NCBI lineage: Eukaryota > Viridiplantae > Streptophyta > Magnoliopsida > Lamiales > Plantaginaceae > Misopates > Misopates orontium. The sequence continues at coordinate 4,415,041 of OX326946.1, read as the reverse complement.
TTGCAATGATGGTATAACTATATTTATTTCTTATCAGTATTTCTTTTAAATAATATGGTAAAGTTGTGAGTCATAGTATTATTTGATTCTCCTTTTTTTTGTATTTTGCAGCTTCGTCCAAATTCATTTGTGAATAGCATGTTTTGGGATATTCATGGAAGGGCAAGTCTGAGCCAATTCCATATAACATTCCCATCAATCAAAAGTGTAAAAATTAAAGGATTTACATCGAAGGAGTTACATGTGACAATGGCGAGGTTCTTTTTAAAGCTCGCCAAATACTTGGAATATTTAGTCCTTGTAAAGGCGAAAAATCATGAATTCGCCGAAATATTTACACCTGAGTATCTGCGAAGGGAAATAGAATCACCTGCCAAAATCGAGGTCTATGAGCATCGCCGCGATAAGAGTGCTATTGTTCCTAAGCACTTAAAAAATGAATAATCATATGGTTTTGTCTCATGTAATCTTTGCGCTTCGTTATTTGTAGTATATTATTACATATAGTGGTCTGAACAAACTTTTAACTTGTCTCAAGCTAAGTTTTGCTACTTATGTAGTGCTTCCATATAGTGTGGTTTGAAAAAGCTTTTAACTTGTCTCAAGCTAAGTTATTGAAATGCAACGAGGCCTGTGGAAATTCAAATCATTAAATTATGGATCAAGCTAAAATTCAACAAATATAAACACTCTTAGTTGTTGTGACAGCAACAAGAAATATCAAATTGTACAAACTCATATACGCCATAATTTTATGTCAACTTGTACTCCAATTTTACCTTTAAAACCTAAACATAGGCCATAAACATTTTAAATAGACCAAGACATACTTTTCCAAGCTACATATTCAAGACTTCTTCTAAGTTAATTTGAAGAGAAGTTTAAAATATGTTAGTTATAAATCAATATGATCTTGAAAGTATCGAAAAACAATCATATTCGGCATTAAAGTTGAGCCTCATATGGGCAAGGCTAATGGTGATCGGGCTTCTCCTAGTTTTTGTTACAAATTTGCACAATCAAAGAAAAAAAAAAAAAACAGAAGAGTTGGGCCTCAATTACCGCGATATGGGTAGGGTTGTTCTAAAGATCTAATCCTATCTCCAGTTGGCTTAAGGGGTCCTTTGCAGGGGTGGAGCTAGGAATTTAAGAAGTGGGTTGCGAGATTATAAGATAATATTTTCTTTTTTATTAAATTACTTTGTACATACACTATATATGGCCAAACTAATTATTCCAAATTGTTGTACAAAATGAGTTTATATACAAGTCGGTCTTGAAGTTTAGAAAAATATCAAATGTAGGTTATCTATCATTCTTTTTTTTTTTTTTTTTTTATTCTTGTAATTATACTTCTTTTATTTTGAAGACTTTTTTTTTAAAGGAGACCTACTCTAAAAGGTGTAGATGTACTTATCGCTGAGATTTAGTTTTTGTGGAAGTTAGTTATTTCGATTTTCCTTCTGACATTCTACATCCATTAATTTGTGGAGTAAGGTACTTAAGATGGGTAAAAGTTCTATAAATAACAGATCCAGTAACAAATTTGTGGAATTGGTAAAATAATAAATTTGATGAAGTAGTGGAGGGAGGATCGGGTGGGGGGGGGGGGGGGGGGGGGGGAGGGGCAAAAGCGACAAAATTCTTCGTTCATCACATTTTTCCTCCTACTCATACTATACTTAATAGACAATTATGGAGGGGTTGAGGGGTGCAATGGCCCGACATGCACACCTCGTGGTTCCGCAACTAAGTTTTCGCAATTTTTTTTTTCCTAAAGTAGAAGTTTATTATTTAAGTTATAACATAAAAGCATATTTAAGTAACACATCGACAGTTTAAAAAAAACATCAGAAATCTCACAAAAAGTTGCAAATAGAATTGAATGTTTTGAGAACAATTTTTTTTTTTCTGAAAAAGGTCCTCTTAGAAATTAACTATAATATCTACAACTCATGCATTATCTCTATTTGATTTCATTATCATCTTAATATATTATGATTTATGAACCAAAAAGGTATACATGGTTTCCGATTAGAAACCTGTATCCTCTTTCAGTTTTTCGATGATTAATTTTATATATTAATGTGGCTTAGTATTTCAAGTTCTTTGCGGACAACCAATTATATTGTATATTAATATATATAGCTTTGTATTTTAACTATACTGGAGCTTATAATTAAAGTATTTTATCTAAATAATATAAATAAGTTACATGGTCTTTAATTCAAGTAATTTAAATTAGTATATCATTAAATAAAATTGTAGAAGTCAACGCTAATCACTTTTCTATTATTTTATTCGACGAATTATAAATAAAAACGGTATCGCTTAACCAAGTTTTATTGGCAAGAGAAATTAGATCAACTGTATCATATTAGTTTCTACTTCTTTAAGCTCATCATTAATACTTTGTCTATATACATATTTAACATTTATCATATTTTCTAGCTAGCAATTAGATGCTTAGTTTTTAGAACTTAACTTGTTGTCGTAAGATAAATGTTTTTAGCATAAACTGGAGATGTATGCGCTATGCAAGTAACCAATATTGTTCTGTTGCGGTTCTGAACATTTTGTATTATGTCGGTACTTCAATTTGCGGGTGTCTTCAGAATGAATGAGAGAAAAGGTGATGAGTGAGGATGAGCTTCAAAATGAAAGGGAGATTTAGCCACTCTTTGTTCGCATGAAGGATATATTATTGATACAAAACAATGAATAGAAAGATGGTGAATGCCAAATCATGTGAGACACGTAAAGGAATTTTGATGGATTTTTTTTGTATTAAATGAGGATTCTTGGATTAGACCCACTTCGAAAAATAAGACTAAATCGTCTCTTATATGCGAAAAATATCGTTATTGATACGAGGTGTTTTAAAGTGAAGCCCAAGAACTAATATACGAAAGCTTACGTGTGGCTTAAACTAACCATTATGATGCAATTTTGGGATCTATTGAGAAATGGTACTCATGCTACACCTTTTACTCTTCAATATTTACTTCTTTCCAATAAATAACAGTTCTTTTTGAGAAAGTATCTCAATTCTCGCAAATGTGAATGTGCTGACGATCTGAATGACGTAAAACAATACACGAGAGACCAAACTTCAGCATATTCACATGATTAAAAAGTTCCAATAAAAAAAAACATGATTAAAAAGCAGGTTTTGTATAGTAGCATCTTTGAATGCCACTTGTCAGTTGTCACCAAACTAATGCCACTTTTGATGGCTTGGAACTCAAATTTAAACTTTTAGAATTTTTGGAAGTGTAAACTTTCATATCAAAATAACACTACCCAAATATTTGAACTTGTTATTGAATTTCAAAACGCTGCATTTGGTTGTAATTAATTACCTGCTCATTTTTAGATTTTGAACATTACTCACTAACAAAAACCTGACCAAATTAAATGAAGTAAAAGTCCCAAAATTTTATCAAACTGTCCCTTTCTCTTGATGGCAACCCCATCCAACTATTTTATTGAATCATGGGTTCTTCATTAATTAGAATGTACGCAAAATTATACATGGGAAGTGGCACGTACGTCGGCAGCCTATAGTTGCTGGCCCCAATAAATAAAAAAAGTGCTATCATCTGGGGAAAACCTCACATGTTTATGACATTTATTTTGGCCCCCGTGCTATTAAATTATTTAGAAACTGTTCCATATTAATTTGTTGAAAAGGAAAGTTCTGGACTACAATGTGACCCCGTTTCTTTAATTTATTAGGAGTTCGGAGTTGAGAATTGAAAATCAATGCGTCGCTAATATCAGCGAATCGCCCCCACAAATCATGATTACAATGGTCCACTTTTCCCTTATCAATCTTGTATTTTATTGGCCTCCTTAAGAATTATAACATTAATAAATATTATCTGTGAAGTCAGCGCATGTAATCAATGAAAAGATACCATATATATATATTTGTATATATTTGTACTCAAGTATTTCGATTTATTTCGTAGGAATTGGTCAATCCCTACATAGTTAAAGATACCACTATGAACACATAAAATGCTTTATTAGAATAAGAACGCGCTTCATGGATTAATATATGATGAACACATGTTTTTCTTTACATCTCTCTTTTTGTTCTAACTTTGATCCTGCTACAAAACTCTGCCAAAAATGTAGTTTATATACATATTTATTTTCATCGCTTAAAATACTGAGATTTGAAATGGGAGATGATATATATTATATACAGAGCAATTTCGCATTATTTACTATTTTACCCCTTTCAAATTAATTACAAAATCACTTTCCTGTTTAGAACCTATAATTGATTTACAAGATTTTTAAAACTTATATCTATCCTATTATTGATTAGGAAAGATTGTACTTTTTATATATAAAGAGAGTAAATAAACTATGTAAACATGTTATTGCTAGAAACCTAAATATATAATTTATTTACTACAACCTTATTGATTTTAAATAATAATAAAATTAGGAAAAAAAATATAGGAAGATGTCTTTGTAGTTTTCTTTGTTGGATTTAATTTATTTGGCAATAGTTTCTTGCTTCATAGGAAATAGTCTTGGAATTTTTTTAATTCACGAAGCTAAGTACAACGGCTGTTCTTCAGTACCCAGTTGGAATGCTTTAAAAAACTCAAATAAGAAGATAAAAGAGTTCATAACTATACTGTGTAAAGCAACACAAGATAGTATTAAGGATGCTACGTAGCCACAAAATATTAAGGATGAAAGATCCATCATACATGAAAACAAAATAATTATTGATAATTAGGGTCAGTCTATCTTTTCAAGAACTATTAAGTTCATAAATCAAGATTTTAAAGAAAAATCATAAGAATTATATGAGCCGAAATAAATGTATAAATTTTGTTCACAGTCCAAGGAAGATGAAGCTAGTTCTGTAACTTCTGTTCATATATAACCAGATACATAAAAAGATATTATGCACCAAAAAATTTCACGCAAACTTTCCTTAGATATTTTAGTTTTGGAAAAAACAAATAGATAATTTAATTTTTGATTTTTGGGTAAGAGAATCTCAATATTAATATATAGAAATGAGTATATTCTGTGGTGGTTATACATAGAAGAATTGAGAAATTTAAAAAGGAAGATAGATTAGTTTATGATTTAGAAAGAGCAAAATAGTAAACAATAAAAAATTGCTCTGTAATTAAGGATTTTGCTCTGTATATATCATCTCCCATTTAAAATACTTGCATCACTTGAGCATTCAGATTGTTTGAAATTTTTATTTCCTTAGACTTAAAGCATTCAGATTGTTTGAAATTTTTATTTCCTTAGACTTAACAATTATTGGACATGTGTCACCATCTAATTAGACACAAAATTAATGTATCTATATCTATGTTTCTCAGCTTGTAGTTTTGGTATAGCCGGCGATATTGTCAGAGCAAGTTGTTGAAGCTACAGCAAATTATTGAACTGATTTACCGTTCTTAATTAAGGAATATAAAGATCAATTTTTTAAATAAAATTGTTTCCTCAGTTAGCATCCTTAGTTATAGCATTAGCTACCTCTCTCTTCTGATCTCCCTCTCACTTTACAAGTTTTTATTCATATACACCATCTACATATAAGAAGAACTCCAAATCAATGTTTAGCCTTTTTCTAAGATCTTTTCAAAATATTATAGATAATTAATTAACTTAACCAATTTTTTTTTTTTTCTGGCGTAGACTTTATGCTACAACAATCATAATTAAGACACAATTGAAATTTGTAAATCCAAGTTAACAAATTACTCTAAAGTAGAAATTCTTAAAAGTTGAGATTGCTTTGCTATAATATTTCAGATTTGAACTTCATAATCTAGTGTCATTGACTAATGAGTGAAATCAAACTTAATATATTTATTTTAATTTAAATAAGAATGAAAATAAATAAAACGTAAAACTAAACCTAGGCCAGGAACTAAGTCATATTGTTGGATTCAATATATTTTTCAAAATTCTATTATATAAACTCCCCATGTTGCTTTTGTTTTTCTTCAGACTTTTGTATGGGTTTGAAGCACTCCTGGTGCTTCTTTTTTAATGCATTTTTTTGCCTTACCAAAAAAAAAGAAAAAAGAAAATAGATATTAAAGGATTTAAAGAAGTTGATTTAATATTCTAAATTTGAGATAAAAAAAAAATGCTTTAACTCCAACAATCCTTACTCTAGTAATATTGTAAGCCTTTTGATATGCATCTCAGTTTTTGCTATGGTCGTAAAACTGCAAAGTAAATCGTTATTTGTTTTATTTTTGACTTAGGTAGTGTCATGGTTTAGCCCGCCCAACAAATTTGACATGTGGGATATGGTAATGTGACCTTATTATGGTCATTTAGTGATATAGGTTAAGCTAGCACAGAGTTAGTGCGCACACACATGGCTGTAATGCGTGACGCAATATGATCTGATTGTAGTATAATGATTTTAAGCTCCAAATCTTTAAAATATAAAATCTACATATATTCTAGATGAGCCTAAACTCTTTAACTATCTTTTAGGTTGAATTTCAAAGCGGAGTTACTCATAAGAGCAACTAACGTGCTATTTTTCGATTTGCAGATATACTCTACCTATTATATTTGTTAGTATTTAAGATGTATGGAATATAAATGATTGCACATAGCATCCTCGTACATTTCTCCAGTCGAGCATTAAGTCTTTTTACCGTTTTCATAAATTAAATTTTAGTTGCGAATTAAATAAATAAAAATATATTTCTATACTGTTCGTGAAAGTGTTTAAAAACTTTAGGTCTAACTATGTAATCTGTAACCTCTTTATAATATGATTGGCAGTTTGGCACAATGTAATATCTAGGCATACTATCGATTTTAGCATGATTCTGCAGTCCCATTTAGGATTATGGCTAACGAATTATATCAACTTAATATTAATATAAATTGAAAAAATATGCAGGGTCTTTAATTATAAAGTGTAATCATATGATCATTCATTGCTTTGACCTGGACTAATTTTCTAATAGATTGGCACGTCTCAGCAGGGAAGGCCGACATGGACTGAGATGGTATCACCGTTATTATAGTTGGGTCCATTATTTATCATGTGCCTTGTTTCATAAACTTTCTTAGGGATAGTGGAGGGAGAAGACTTGGAAGAACCACAGCCAAATAAAAGTATATTTGGAATTCAAAGTGACATATGGTGGGAGACCTGGAAGAATACACACCAAGGGAATGATAAACACTGATATAGAAATTTAATCAATACTATAATACTACTAGGACTTGATAAAATATTTGACATGACTAGATTGTTGGTTGAGCATAATTGCTTATACTCTTTTAAACTTTCTATTGAAGTTACTAGATTTGATTTTCCAGCGTGTTTTTGCACCAATTGACTGCTCGGTTCGTGTATGTATTTTCAAAGATTCACTCAAGGAAGATGCAATCATTAATTTTGTAAGACTAAACATACAAATGATTAAGTTTGTAAGACTAAACATACAAATGATTAAGTTTTTGGAATGAAACGGATCATAACACGATATTAGAGTTTCTTTCAATTTTTATTTTCATTTACTTTGCTTAGTGTTATTTTATTCGTTTAATTTTGTTACGATATTAGTTTTTGACAATTTTCTATTTTTGACATGTATGAAATTTTTAACAATATTTAAATTTGTATTCTGGATAACTTTAATGTGAGACCAATGTAAATTATTCTTTATCAATATTATATACTTGTCAGCAACTTAATTGTTTAGATTAGACCGATTAATTTAATTTTGGGAGAATTACACAAACACCCCCTGAGGTATGGGCTAATTACACAGACACCCCCTCATGTTTGAGAAATTACACAAACACCCCCTATAATATGCATCTCATTACACAAACACCCTTTGTAGTGTGTTTTTTTTAATCAAATATACACACTTATGGTGTTGGATCATAATTTCAATAATGATGTGATGACTAACTTACAAAATCTTTCGAAATATACCTTATTTTTAATTTTTTTTATTTTCTAAAACAGAATAAATGAGACTTATTTTCTATCGTTTTAGCAATTTTAGTTTATTTTTCATTGATTTTACAATATAAACGAGAGACGGAAATTTAAATTCAGCAAAACATAACAAGTTGCGAGATTTTTTTTATCACAGGGGGTGTTTGAGTAATTTCCCAAACATGAGGAGGTGTCTGTGTAATTAGCCCATATCTCAGGGGGTGTTTGTGTAATTCTCCCTTTAATTTTTGAACTGGCAATCTAACAGATAAAGACGTGAAGTTAAGCTACCGCTTGATAATACAATCTACTTTTGAAAACACTGATATACGTAAGGCCCGGAACGAATACTTAATTTTATTTGGCTTTGTTCCACAATTCTTGGATGACTATTTCTATAATGATTAGTTCCGAGGTATTATCCTGTACCCTTATACAGGTCAATATCTCTTTCCTTCTTTGCCAAAACTATCTTCTTCTTCTTTCGACAAGATCCATTGAAGTAAGCTACAATCAAATATTGCTTTCAACATCTTCTCTACTAATTAATTCTATGACTATGTTTTTAACTTCGAGCATTTCAAAATAACACATCTAATTACAAATCTTGCAAGTCATCATTTGAAGTTACGAGCCACGTTAAAAAGTTTATTATGTTAGGATCGCGAGAGCCCAAAATTAGGAAGATTTAATCCAATAGATCAAAATGAGAACAATACATTAACGGGTTTAACACCACATCTTGACCCAAAACCTTAAGACATTAGGTCTATGGATCATTTCCACTAATAAACCACTCACATTGCTCATTTTTTTCTAATGTGGGACAATTGCACACTTGATTTCTAATAATCTCCCCCTCAAGTGTGAATCCCTCCACATTTAACCGGCTCTCCCCCTGGAGCGGAATTTTCCGGAGTGCACTCCAAGAGTCACGCTACACCATGTGTTCCACTCTTATCCGGAGTCCGCACCTCCATCACCACCCCCGGCCAACCTTGGCTCTCATACCAATTGTTTGGATCGTGAGAGCCCACAATTAGGGAGATTTAATCCAATGGGTCAAAGTGAGAACAACACATTAGTGAGCTTGATACCACATCTTGACCCAAAACCATAAGGTATTAGGTCTATGGATCCTTCCCACTAATAAACCACTCACATTGCTCATTCTTTTCCAATGTGGGACAATTGTACACTAACACTTCTTAATTTCCCGTGAAGCATTACTATAGTTCAACTTCAGTTTAAATCGATCGAGACACTACGATTAATTACTGTTATTATAACATGAATTAGTTGTAGGCAAAATGCATAAAACTCCATGTGTTTTGAAAACCTATACCAAATCCCTCGTGCTTTGGCAATTGTATAAAAGCTCTTGTAGTTTCAAAAATCTTGCACAAAATCTTCTTGTGTTTTATAAACTTTGCGCATAATGCATAAAACTACTTCAGTTTAAATCGATCGAGACACTACGATTAATTACTGTTATTATAACATGAATTAGTTGTAGGCAAAATGCATAAAACTCCATGTGTTTTGAAAACCTATACCAAATCCCTCGTGCTTTGGCAATTGTATAAAAGCTCTTGTAGTTTCAAAAATCTTGCACAAAATCTTCTTGTGTTTTATAAACTTTGCGCATAATTCCCTCCCATACTCTATTAGAGAGCGGCCTCTAAATGAACTGTAATGAGCTTGATCTTTGTGGATTTTTGTTTGAAAAGTCTATCTTATGTACCCTCTAGGAATTTTAACTCAAAATATCTGATGGTTTGAAAACTTGTATGAAACTCCTCTTCAATTTAAAAAGTCAAACATGAAGCCGTCATTTTAAAATTGTATATATCATAAAGCAATACATGTTAGTTTCTCTACTATCTAAGAAATATATAAAAAAAATCTTAACTTAGTTAGCTTAGCTAATTTAAAAATAAATTATTTAAAAAAATTAGATTAAGGATGGTTTACTCATTCGATCAAAAAATTAATGGTGTGCTTAGTTTAATGGAGTGAATTTTGTATAAAGTATTTGAATCCACGTAGTGTTAGACAATTAACCAATTACAAGAGGATATTGTGCAGGTTTTTTTGAAACCAAGACTTTTGTTTCTGCATGTCTTTAAAGAAATCAGAAAAATCACAAGTCGCAGAAGCAGAATTTGGAGCTCTTCTCCAACTACTTTTGAAATTTTAAAAAGTTTTTAGCATAACAAGTCACTTTTCATTACTTATAGCAAACGCCTAATTAATACTTTAATTAAATTTTTGAAAGGATTTGCAAACACTCTTGACTTTTGTCCAAATTCTTCTCAAAAAGTAGAAGCTCATAATTTAAGCAAAAGTTGTAAATTATTTTTAAGTTATAAGTTGAGGGGTGTTTTCAAAAAAATTTAAAAGCTCACCATAAATTGTGGATGTTTGGAAAAAAATCTAGAAGTTCACAAAAAGTTGTATATTAATTTATTAAAATTAACTACCACAAGCTAGAAGTTAGGAAATAGCAATTTCTAGATTATTGTTATTTTCAACTTAAATAAAGTGATTGTGAGTTTTCAGCTTGTAACCAAACACCTTAAAAAGTACTTAAATGAGATTTAAAAAAGATTATTGCTTTATTTTAAGAGTTTGCAAATGTCACGTTAATGTCCCACTATTTTCCATCTAATCAAATGAAAAAAATTCTGAGTTCTGGGTCACATCTTACCTAGAACAAACCTATGGCAAAATATGGAAACATATATATTACTAGAACTGGTGTTCAAAAATATAGTGATCTAATTTATAAGTGATTGCATTAGTAGCCGCGTGTTCCTTTATTAAACATAGATTCTCAATCCACGACCTACCCACCTTTTTTTTTTCTTTTTCTTTTTATGCCTTTTTGTTTCAATTTTTTTGGGTCCCTCACATTGAAATTTTCAAGCTACTATTTAGCGTAGTATAGTATAAAAGATCTCTCACCTCCAGTACTCTAACTGGACACCACTTCAACACGCATTACACATATTCAGTACTTCTCGATATATCTCACATGCCCATTCCTTGTCCTTCTGCATCTAGCTCCTTTCATTGTGAGTACTCTACAAACACTTAGATACTTTTGTTGTGATTTTTATCTCATAGATTCTCTGCTGTTGCATGTGTGAAATCTTGAAGCCACGTTTCTTAACTTACTAGCAAAGAAAGTTGTACTAGATCTTTTATATGTACCACATAGTTCCTTTTTATTCTCTAACGTTCATGTTGTATGGTTATTGTGACTCATACAATCTATATACACACACGTACAATCACCGTTTTTATGAAGGCTATATATGCAAGTATGTGATCAATTGCGCCATGCAACAACTGCATGTCGTTAAAGTTTGCTAATCTACATTTTTGTTTTTCGTTTCAAAATTGACTCATTCAAGCTTGTTCTCGAGAAAATGCAGGATCGAAGGTTACAAGTTGAGACCAAGACAAATTCTTCGGAGGATACTGCAATGGTGGTGTCTATGAACAATTCCCAGCATCTAAATCAAGTAAGGATATTTTTTTAGAAGACAAGATGTTTTTTAGTTATATATTCAGGAGGTCATACAAAAATTAATCTTGAGTATATGGTGGGTATTAAACTCAAAATGTGCATACATTGGAACATGCCGTGTCTACGTATTAATATGTTTGCCTGCATTCATGTTACAACTTACATGTGCAGCTTGTATTAGTCTATTCTAATTTAGGATTTTGGCAGCAATGTCTAGTGGTTTGACACATTAGGTATGTCGAAGAAACGGTAAATAACTCTTGGTGTATTTTATAGTGACAAGCATTTATTTCGTACTAGATTTAGTTCATTCATTGCCAACTAAAATTTCAAATTGAATTTATCGGTTGGGAAAATACTTTTACACCATTTGGCTTACACACACACAAGTTTTGTTGCTAAACATAATAATTGAAAGAAAAAAAGTAGAGTCTCAATTGTAATTTAAAAAATGCGCTACTTTGACCAACAAGTAAGTATATCGTGCATGGCGAAGCAAAAGTCCTGAATTCTTGTACACCAAGTTCTGATTTTGTTAATGAGGATTATTGTGGTAGAGAAAATTATAGATTTTGCTGAATTCTCAACCATGGTCGGTTTTTTCTGTATCTTTTTCTCTTTTAATGCTATTGGGTTTCGGTTCTTGTTGGGCGCCCTGATGGTACCAACCTAGTTGGGATTATCATGCGTCCTCAAGCGTCGAGTCTCCACCTTTCTACTAAAAAAAAAAAAAGTCATTACGAGTAATTACGAGTAATTAAAATACATAAGTATGAGTAGGATAGTGAACTACCTTTTTTTAATTACTTATTTAGTTTGGAACTTCCTTTTTCACCTATATAAAGTAATTTAATTGTATGCTCAACATAAATTACTCCATGTCATTAGTTGTATAATACTTGTTTTAGAGTTGGTTGGGTTTAACGACATAAGATCGTAAGGTTCCAATAGTACTTATGTAGACTAAATCTGCAGACCTTGTCATAATTATGCCACATTATCTATAAGTTGTATATTAAAGATAAACATTTTGTGATTATAACTTTGATATATATAGATTATGGCCGCATGGTCTGCAAAATCCTGGTCAACCTAAATATTTTGCTACAAATGCGGTCAATTTTGAAATGTTTATTATCTACTAAGGTGATCCTGTTTTCTTATTTGGAGCTTTCATGACTTGATATGACAGTATGTGGCATAGTACTATAGTTGAAAGACTTTTGACCCATCATGTATTACATTAAAAATAAAAGCAATAACTACATAATTTTATGTTCACTCTTTGTGCCGTCGATGTTTTTGAGCGTTAATTACCTCTCTACTGGCATCCAAGAAACTTCGAGATAAGTGGCTTCGGTCATCTCCCACCCCAAAAGAAAAAGAATGAGAGAGAATGTAGATAAGATTTACCTTGTTTAAAAGAAAGTGAACCCCCACTTTGATTAACTCTTTGACATGAGTTTGGTGTGAAATTAAATTTCGAAGAGTGATGGGGTCGTCCTAAAAAGGCAACTATTGTCAATTCGTTTATCCGAAGTTTCTACTTTTAAATTTTATCTATTTTGTACACGCTCGCACATGACGAACACGCTATAAAGGACAGGCATGCATGACCTTTTCTTTAAATACATATAGAAATTTTTACAAAGTTTTCATCGACGAAGAAACAAGAAACTTAGGCTAAATATTCTTATTATTGTTTAGGTGTGTAATCATAGTATTGTACACTATTGCACAACATGCACGATTTAATCTCAGAGTTGAAATTAACATTCTATGTGTAGTTGTAATTCGACTCATTGCCAGTAGTAAAAATTTCGACTTGACGGCTCCCTTAAACTTAGTCTTTATGACAAGTTAGATTAGAAAGTTTTTATGTCTTTTACTGTTTGTGATGTATGATTTTCTGTCATCGTCTTGTTGTTGTCGTCTTATTGTTACGTAACAACTGTTGTGATTAATTTCATCATCATATTATCAAGAACCCTGGTGTCATGAAATCATCTCCACAAACCAATCATCAAAGATTTCGTCCTAGACTTAATTTCTCCGAGTCGTCACTTCCAATTGATATCGATGTATATTTATTTGTCTTTCAATCATCTTATGTTTTGAAAACATTTTACTACTTTTATTACAAGATTAACAATATTCATGGAAGCTAAAAAAAGACTTTAATCTCCTGTTTCAGGGTGTAAGAATGGAAGAATCACCTGACCCTCCATTCGAGACAACTTACAAGAATCTCTTCGACAATTTCCCCGATAAGAATTATCCCGAGATTTTGTACACGGAGGAACGTGAGCTCCCGCTAATCGATTTAAACCAATTAAAGCTCGGAGATTTTGAGATTGAGGCATGTAAGAAAAAGATTGCTCTAGCTTCTCAGGATTGGGGTTTTTTTCAAGTGATAAACCACGGAATATCGCGCGAGATATTGGATGATATGAGAGCAGAACAAATGAAACTGTTTAAGAAGCCATTTCACGAGAAGAAAAACTACAAAGACTTGAATTTCTCGGCAGGAAGTTATCGATGGGGAACACCTTCTGCTACTTGCCTGAAGCAACTATCCTGGTCAGAAGCCTTTCATGTATCGTTGAGTGATATATTGGGTTCAGGTGGTCTCAATAGTCTCAGGTATTTTATATCCACTTATCTATATATAATATCCTTTCCTACATATAACATAATTCACTTTTGGTTAATTATTTTTTAAAAGTACAACAAGCAAATAGGGACTTCATATGATATAATAATATATAGTGATAAATGCAGAACAACTATTCGTGGCATGGATCATCTAGTTACATTTATTTGTTACTGTGTGTGCCATTTAGTTGTGATGATAACACATGTTCTGAATTTTAAAATATGGAGGGTAGCGATTGTATATGGAAGTTGGCACCAACGGTGACTCATAAAAAGTGGATTAAAAGATTCACTGTGCAATTACTCGTTAAGATAGAGGAGACACATAGTAATTACCTTAATTCTTTGTCATGAAGGCATTTATTGAGAAATCAGTAAGTACTTAACAAGAACAAGAAATAACATCTTCTCCCTGGCTGCAAGCATGTTCCATTTCCAGGGTTCCTGATGATTAATTGATTTTGTTCCTTTGGTAAATTCAGTTCAACAATGGAACAGTTCGCGATAATGGTGTCCGAATTATCACAGACTTTAGCCGACATATTAGCCGAGAAAATGGGCCACAAATCGGGTTTCTTCAAGGAAACATGTGTGCCAAGTACTTGCTACCTTCGGTTAAATCGGTACCCGCCGTGTCCAATTCACCCTCAAATGTTCGGCATAATGCCTCATACCGATAGCGATTTCCTCACTGTATTGCACCAAGACAACATTGGAGGATTACAATTGGTGAAAGATGGGAGATGGATTGCAGTTAAACCTAATCCTGAGGCTCTCATTATCAACATTGGAGATTTATTTCAGGTACTTATATTTAGAATACCATATTAAGTACTATGACTATTTTTCAGAAAAGAGAAGCTTTCCTTCCAACTAATTGAAAAATATGCAGTTTTTCCAAGATCAACTTTTTGTCAATTTTGATAAATATTCCATGTGAGATGCCATCAAAAAGATACATTATGTCAAGTTCGACCCGTCTGTTATTTTATGAAAGATTTCGTGTAATATGCCATCAAACACGGAATAAAATTGAAAGAAAGTTGATCAGAGAGCAAATTGCACATTTTCTAATAGCGTTGAGGGCAAGTTTCTCTTTTTGAACGATAGAGGACACCTTGCAAAACAAGGTATAGCATAGGCGGCTTGACACTTTATATACCATATTAAAAGACTTGGATTAGCCTGATCACCAATTCCCTTTTTCTCTTTGCGTTTGAAGTTAGAGGAAGCAAGTTTTATGATCAGTTTGTTGGAAATATGTGATGAGTGCAGGCATGGAGCAACAATGTGT
This sequence comes from Misopates orontium, assembly GCA_946800315.1. NCBI lineage: Eukaryota > Viridiplantae > Streptophyta > Magnoliopsida > Lamiales > Plantaginaceae > Misopates > Misopates orontium. Next base: position 4,399,576 of record OX326946.1, on the reverse strand, counting down.
ACAAGAGTGTGGAACACCGCGTGGTTGCGAATCCTCTAAACGAGAGATTCTCAGCTGCATACTTCTTTTGCCCATCGTATGATACAGTTATACAAAGTGACGCTGAGCACGGTGTGTATAGAAGTTTTAGCTTCGGAGAATACAGGAAAAAGGTCCAAGACGATGTAAAGGTTTTGGGGTACAAAATAGGACTTCCAAGGTTTCTGGTACCAACTCACTAAGTTCAAGATTTTTCTGCGGACATGATTATATAGCTTAATAATAGCTAGTTTTTGAAATCTTTTTCTAGATGTTGAACAACATCTGGCAGAAACGTTGAATTAATTTACGAGATTAAATGAAAGTGAAGTAGCTAGTGTTTGATGGGGAAAATATATATGTAGTAGTAGGAGTAGTAAGGACTAGTGAGTGTGTTTTCTGGTATGGTGTCGGAGTATGAAGTTTTCAACTCTCTTTTTTGATCTTTATGAATTGTGTAGAATTTGTTTGTAATATTTGTTCTTATAAGGCAACATTAAAGCTATTGAATCCAATTATGGACATTATTCTTCTTTAGTTTCTTTTACTAATAGTTATAAATTGATAGTCGTGTAACTGACCAACAAACTAATTATAAAATTTGCCTTTGTTTTTTTGGTAATTAACCATGAATTTATAACACTTTTTCACTCACCTCCGAACCTGGACCCACAACCTTAATACTGGTCTATAGACCCTTTTCACTGGACTAATCTAAAAATCCCCTAAACTATAAGCCCAACTCTCAGCACTATTCACAAAACTATCTCAACCCACTTACTTCTAGACGTCCATCCCTAAAGATGATTTAGCTACAGACCATAGCCTGCTAAAAAGCCAAGCCCAATCTAAATCAAACTCACCACTCATAAATCATTACTAAGCCCAACAGATTGGCTAGCAAAAGAGTATCTGATGTCAAAATATTGCAAATGAAATGCTTTTTAGACACATTAGTTTTATGTCTAATTAGAGATATATGTGTCAAATAAGTGTCTATTGGGAAAAAAAATACCAATTAAATAAAATGATAATATGCTCTCAATTTCGCTAAGAACAAAACGAATCAAATCACAGAATCAACACGCAAGTTTTACTTGGTTCGAATTGAAGATCAATGTGATCTTCCACCAACATCCAAGGGAGCAACAAGGAATTTTTATTAACTATTTTTCACTGATTTACGAGGGATGAATTTGTGTGTGATAATCTACAAACTTACTGACAACTCACTGATAATCTACAAACTTACTGACAACTCAGCTGCTAATGTACGCAACAAACTGAGTTCAATTACACGCATACAAAAGTTAGTTATAATTGTCAAACTAACTCAGCAAAACTGAATTTCTCACCAAACTTCTAAGCTGAAAATGCTCTGCATATTGTCGCGTTGTGGGCTGTTGAATAACGCTTTAAGAGTGTTGAACCACACTCAACATATTATTATATGTGTGTAGAATACGATATGCGTCTGGTATATATATACCAGACGCATATCGTATGCTGTATATACCCGATATTCCATTAAGTACTTGTTAAAATATCGGTACATCATAACAAAGAACAAGATTTAACGACCCAAAACAACCAAAAAAATAATAAAAATCAGACATCACTTTACTAATAAAAGAACAAGATAAAAGACAGAGAAAAGAAAAAAAAAACAAAAAATAGAAACCAAAATGATTTGTTCCTCAACCTCAACACTCTCAAACAATATCCCACGCGCATCATCAGTCACCGCCTCACCTTCATCCGACCCATCTTCACCCGAGCCTCGGAGAATCAAACCCAGCCCACAACTCAACCGCTGGTCCAGAGCCCGGGCAATCCGGTCGGGTCACAAATTGGATCGCCCACGCCCGGTTTCACGACCTTCGGGTCAAGTCAAGTACCCGGATCCTACTCAATTTGAAGCTGTTGATGATAACAAGAGCAGCTCAAATGGAAGCGAACTGCAGATACAATCTCCAGGTGCGTATTTAACGGAGACGGGAAAATCGATATACATGGTGTCTGACGGAACGGGGTGGACGGTGGAACACTCCGTCACGGCGGCGTTGGGACAGTTTGAGCATTGCTTGGTCGATCGTGTTTGTGCGGTCAATACCCACTTGTTTTCAGGAGTAAGTTTTATTACATTTTTAGATTTTAAATTGCAAAAAGAACTTAAGTGATATTATATTGCAAATTAGCTAAAAATAATAATTGTTATGAATAGTTGACTCCCTATGTGTAATTTAGTCAATGCAATTATGTTCATATTCATATTTAGTTGATTTACATCTGTTAATATTGATAGCAGAAACTCGATTTTTGTTTTACTTATTTGATGAATACAGGTTAACTTTGTTTAGTGTAAATTACGCGTTTTCATCGAAAAGATTGGATTTTTATTAGTTTTTTAGATATATGCAGACAGTAATAACAGTATTGAACATTTTGAGATTGTCTTAATTCCAAAAAGTCTCAATTTCATAATATTTAAGAGGCTACACACAAGTTCGAACTGGAATTGTAATGTATAAACATTGTCAACTATCGGCTCAATCAGCTGAAAAATTAACGTGTGGGGTGTTATTTGCTAATTGTTAGAATTCATAGGTTGGTAATTGTTGATAAATTTACACAGGATATCAGCTTAAAAAAGTAATACATGAGTGGCTTTTCAATCTCAGCTCGCCATCTTTCGGTTAGTCGCTCAGTTTACGCGGTTTACAAACAAATAATTGACATTTACTTAATCTTACTGTTTCTTTAGACCCTCCGTTTCAAGTTGATCACTGGATTGTGTGTTCTCCTGTTGTGCGTGGATTCTGGGTAAACATAATATAGGTAACTGATTATTGTATAGCGTAAGATGAGTTCCCATGATAGTCCAGAGGCAATCTTTTCGGTCTAATGTATCTTACAAATTTGTTTTTCGGTTTCTAAGATCGATAATGTGTAAATGATTTCCCACAACTATTGCAGTCGTAATTTTCCTGTCTGAAACATCTTACGTATTTGTTTGTCTAAGATTGATGACGTGGAACGCTTGATGGAGGTCATTAAGCAAGCAGCCAAGGAAGGAGCAATGCTGGTGTATACTCTAGCCGATCCTTCCATAGCTGAAGCAGCCAGACAAGCATGCCAACTTTGGGGCGTGACATCTCTCGATGTACTTGGCCCCATAACCGAGTCAATTGCTTCACATCTCGGTGTCACTCCTTCCGGCCTCCCCCGCTGGGCTCCGGGTAGGAACAGCTCGCTTGGTGAGGATTACTTCCGACGAATTGAGGCCATTGAGTTCACCATAAAGCAAGATGATGGGGCGTTGCCCGAAAATCTGCAGAAGGCGGATATCGTTCTTGCTGGTGTATCTCGTACTGGGAAGACACCGTTGTCTATTTATCTAGCACAGAAGGGATACAAGGTGGCAAATGTGCCGATTGTAATGAATTTGGAACTGCCAATGACTCTTTTTGAGGTTGATCCTGAGAAGGTGTTTGCGCTGACTATAAATCCTCTTGTCCTACAAACAATCAGAAGAGCAAGAGCAAAGAGCTTGGGGTTTGGTAGCGATGAATGGAGCAACTATTCTGAAATGGACTACGTCAAAAAAGAGCTGGAGTTTGCCAGAAGAATTTTTCAGCAAAACCCCGTATGGCCTGTGATTGGTGAGTAGCAGCGACTGTCCAGGTTATGTAATAGAGGTTTTTTTTGACTCACAGTTGTTTGCTTTGATTGCAGAGGTAACAGGGAAAGCAATTGAAGAAACAGCAGCAATTGTATTGAGACTTTACCATGACAGGAAAAATAGATGCTCAATGCCAAGAATCTCGAAACGTTACTAAACTAGAAGAATAAGTTTTGTTGTGGAAAAAGGATCTTGATCAAGTATCATGTACAGTGTAAAGTATCATTTTACAATAAGCTACAATATTAAAGCTCTGGACTATAATGTATCATATTGATTGTATATATTTAATGAAGATATTTATGCAGAATTTGTTAGCTTATTAATTTGTGTTCTCCTTAGTTGGATATCTAATCTTCTGATTCTTTTGAATTGCTGTCTTGAAAAAGTAAGAACTGCAGTAAGTATTGTATGAATCCAATTATCCCAATTTCTCAAAACCAAAATTTATGTTCCCAATTTTCCTGGCTCTGGTTATCTCTGTGCTGATAAAGTTGGGATATGCCCATAAAGTAGCGCTTTATTTCGCTGATTCTTGTTCATGTATTGAGTTGTTACTTAGCACGACTAGAACGTGTTGGAGGAACAGGGGAAGGTATTGCCGTCAGCAGAAGAAACTAGTGCAACTTGATATGCAACCCCTCATAAGGAAGAGAATATTATCGACTGTTTTTTATTCTGCATCAAATGCTTCACATTTGAAGTTGTTTTTCAAGTAAATATTTACATAACATTTGATCCCTATATTATGCATCTACTGCGAATATCCAAAAATGTTGCTGAGAAATGTATGAAGCAGAAATTGCAGTTCATTGCCTCTAGGTCGCGATATTCTCACGAAGCTCTTGTGTGGCCTAATGGGAGTAGGTGCTGTGGGTTGCGGGGCGCAAAAAGACATGGACAGAGTATGAAAGATCATTGCCAAAGGGAGTTTCTGGCCCTCCATATGCACATGTGCAATGAAATACTAAACTAACATAAAAAGGTATGCAGATCATGAGTTTTTATGTCTTCCACTTGTATAAAGATTGAATATTCTCCATCCTTGTCTTAATGCTTTCTGTTTGTATCTTTACTTTAAAGATTTGTCGCAGTGGAAGTTGATGGAAGAAAAAAAGTTCGAACCCGCTGATTTTGATACCGACTGTCGTTACTTTTTACTAAAATTCTGTATTTGTTCTATTTGTTCTGCATCTTGGCACATGCCCTCGTACGCCAAAAAGCCAAACATTCATTACAAAAGTGCTCCAACCATAACTATATTCTAAAGTTTCTCTTACAATATGTGGTGATTGATGATGTGAGCTGGTAATAAACCATCAACTTAGTGCATTGCTTGCTTGCTATCCCTGTTGAACTTTGCTCATGGATAAGGTGAAGTAGATCAATAAAATAGTTCCCACGCTTGACCTGTCACAGAACGTCGAGAAATCTATTATTCAGAATTTAGATGAGGTTTCATTAATCGTGAAATCAGTAATTATAACTACGTGACTTACATGGTAGCGAAGAAGAAAAGTATCCGTCTCGGGTGTATAGACCAGGAATAAGGCGAACGTCGGAAGCTGAATCTCTTGCTACTGAGTTTGGTTTCAGCAGACGTGGTGTTGTTTGTGATTGTGATATGATGATGGAGTTGGGGGGCGACGGAGTGGTCGGTGGGCCCTAACGGCACTACGGTTAGCTTTTCAGGCATGTTGCTTCCTTCATGTAAAGTAGAAACTGCAATTTTTGTACAAACCAAATTCATAAAGAATGTATGAATGTCGAAAAAAGTTGGCTCGTAACTACTAAATAAATTTCCCTAGTCTAAACACTAAAGCATGCGCGGTCTATTTTGGAATATATTGGGGGCGTCTATAGGTGGTGGACTGTATTTTAAACAAATAAGTTTCTTAAAAGAAGGAGAAAAAAAAAAGTCAAATTTCGGGGTTGGATTTTTTATTTCTAATTTTTTCATAGACTAGCCCCAGCTATCCCATCTCTGGGTTTGTAGAATAAGGTTTATCATATTCGAGGTCATTTATATTGTTTAAATGAAGTGTGAACTATCTTGTTGATTTTACAAGTGCCGCAGATTACGGACAACATAAACATTTTCGATTTAAAGCAAGTAAACTAAGAAATGTAACAAATGCTAGCTGGTAGAGAAGTACAAACAAGTGAAACAACTACGTATTGAATAAATTTTGTTATTGTTTGTCTTACTATTGGACTTTTGCTAACTTAAATTATCACATTCGATGGAGATTTTACAGTGACAAAAGAGAGAGATTTCAAACTTAAATACTTCCATTATAATATGTTACGGAGAAGATTTGGAATGATTTGGCAGGCACATGATAATTAGGAAGGAGGAGATAAAAAATTCTCTAAGCCCGACAATGGACAGATGTTATTCAAAATAATATAATCAATTAGTAAAATCCTTAATTCAGAAACATGATACAACTACAACAGACAGCAATGGTCCAGCTATATATTCCTTGGATTGTTAATGAAAACTGTATAAGTTGTGCATGATTAAGCACGATGGCTTTTTTAGCAACAATATTTTTACGAGGAACCCGGCATGCTGGCAGAATTAATATAGTATTTAAACAATGGTTAATTTAAAAAACAAACCTACTTAACGGTTTTTTGACTTTTCTCAATTTATACTCATTCTCATATAGTGAAATGTCAGACAACATTAAGATAATATATGAGAGAAAAAATGAGCAGTGCTATTTTTCTTCTCGACTAAATAAATATTAGTTAAATGCATTTTGAACGTAATATTATTCCTGGTGAGTTTTACTAGAACTTATTATAGTAATTAAATGCTTATCTGTTTGTGTAACAGATTGACTTTAGAAAATTATGTGGCTTTTATCATGCATAACAACCTCATATGCGTCTCTTTCGCTGCTTAACTAGTTGAAAGAAACTATATGTTAGGCATTTAATTTCTTTGATGAAGTCCATCGTCCAATAATATTCTTACAAATTGTTACCAAATACAATACTAAATTAGGTATTTTTTGTTCATTTTTTCCAGGTTCTTCCTCAGAAAGGGACATATCGTAATAAAAAAGAAAAGTCTAGTTAATAATTACCTTTTGGTGAAGTTGTAAGCATGTTAGCTTCTCGGTCATTGGTAGCAGTTGATGAGTTAAACAGCTTTTCGCCGCCTCTGATCATTGAACCTTTTCTTGAAAGATTTCTCTGTAGCTTTTTATCCACATATGAACAACCAGATATGTTAACAAAATATATTTGTTTTTCAATTTTAATCATAAACTTTTTTCTTAACTAAGAAAGTTGGGAATAACAAAAAAAGAAAAAGACAAATTACTACATTTTAGCTCATAGAATAAAATAAGCAAATTACCGCCTATTATATCAAGTAGAATATTTCTTACCACTCATAATTGTAAAATTGTTTCGTACGACCTCTAAACTATTAAAAATTTAGAGTTTTCTTATGTTTCTATAAAGGAAAAAGAGGGAAATTATTAATTAAAGTTCGAAAATCAAAATTGTCTTGCAATCAATGTGAGATATCTTAACATAACATTAGATAAACTCATCGTCAATTTGAATAGACTTTAATAAAATGGTATTTTGCAACATATAAAATATATAAATGATAATATACACCAATTTATTTTTTACAAGAGATAAATTTTCAGGAATAGTTTGCCTATTTTTTTCTTATAGATGATAGTTTGCCACCTTAGATAACCTATGGATAAACAGTTAACCCTGTCTTAGCCAAATTATATGTCGTCATTACATCATTAATTGCAAAAATCTGTTCAAATTAATTAATATTGAAACCACTATTCCCTTTTTCGAATTTGGAGAATGATGCAAGAAATCAAAATTTCAAAGGAAACTCACTGTAATTCTTGAAGTTGCAGAGGCATCTTTCTCAATGAGTTGAGAAAAGCGTTCCATATCCACCACATGGCTATCAGCTTTAGTGCTCGAGTGTTGTAATCCATTTACATGATCAATAACATTAATTTTGTGAACCGTTTCATTCACCAATTCTCCGCCTTGGCCATTTGAATTCAGATCATATTCAGAACCCATAACTAATCTGAAGAAAAAATAAATAAACTTAAGTCACATATTGTGTATATAAATATAGGAGCTTAGGTACATGATCAATATTTTACATTAATGAAACAGTACAATTAATCATAGAAATGAGAAAACTATAGGCTTACCAGTTTTGTATTTTTCGTCACCTCTTTTAGCAAGAACTGATGATGATAGTACTGAATTGCGTAAAAGAGGAAATTACTTCCCACTTTCTCACACCACCTGATTCCAAACTATCACATCGAAAACAAACACACCTCGTTTAGTCAACTTTGTTTGCCCAAAAGAATGATAAATTACAAGATTTTCTTGCTACTACGAGGCTCCACTCCTAATAAAGAAATAAATTATATAAGTAAAAAACTTTGGTAGGAATTTCAAACCTTTAATTAGCCTTTAGTTTCGTCTTCAACAATATAAGAACTTTTTTTGTTAACTCATATAAGGATGATAAGGGGGGGAAATTTAAGGTTGTGAAATGATATCATGTGTGATTTTTGTTGGGACTTATATAAGGGACGTGTTATATATATATATATACTTATACTCATAACTATTGTGGAGCTCTATGATTAACTCGGGACTTATCCTAAAGGGTGCTTTTTAGAGCTATGCTCTTGTGTGGGGTCTATCGTATGCAATGGGATGTCTATTTAGGAAGATTTATTAGAGTTAATTACTTGAACATACATCACAGTTTAAAAAAAAAACTTTTACTTTTTAAATATGTGAAACCGAAACTTTAAAATATTTTCCATGTCTATTACAAAACAGTTTTTATATACGATTTTTGGAAATATGTTAAAAAGATCATAAACAATATTGTGGTTGAAACTTCTTTTGTGACAAGGTATTGGAAAGTTTAAAAACATTATTCTTCTTTAGGATGCAAGATGTTGGTAGGCTTTGATTAGGTGACAAGATTTTTATATCAATTGTGGGTTACATTAGACGCGATTTAATTTAATTTGGTTGTCTAAGTTTGTTGATCAATTCGTTCATTTTCTTCGTTGATGTTTTCTTATTGGGAGTCAACCTAAAAATCTTTTGTAGTTTTGAAAATCTACACGAACTCCCTGATAATTTGTTGATCGTTCACAACCCTCCCGTGATTTCATAAACTTTGCACAAAATTCATTTTTTTTATGAAACCGCAAAGTGGTCCTAGACAATAATCAAAGCACAAAGGGTTTCCGCATAGATTTCTGAAACCAAAAGAAGATTTTATGCATTTTACCCTCTTTTTCGTAGTCGTCCTATATGATATCTTGATATTCATTAATGCTTGGAATAATCGCATTTTGCTCCTGATTTGAACTTTTGTTACTGTTTCCACTTTACCTATTTCCTAGTTAGAAATAAGACTAATGACATTTTACACCTTTGTGTTATGTGTAATAGGAGCAATTACCTTACTATAAAAAAATAAATAGGCAAATTATCTCGTATGTTATGTTAAATAAAGCACATTATATTTGGCAGTATATAAAAATATGCATAGCGGTATAGTTAAAAAAGGGAGGGGGAATAAAAGTGAAAACATCAAGGACAAATAAGCATATCTAAAGAATCTAAAGACTGATTATCCATTTGTCTTCAATGTGAAAGTGTGTGGTGAAGTCCTAGATTAGAACATAAGGAAAACATGCATGGGAGCAGGGAAAACAAAAAACAAACCAAAAGAAGAAGAAGAAGAAGGAAAAAAAAAAACAGACAGTCATATGGTATATTGCATGTATTTTATTTATTTTAAATGTACATAAAAGTAAAGGACTAAAGGTTCATGAGTATGAATACAGCACCATCTTTTACAAATGGTCCACTTCACTTCCACGCCTGAAATAGCCCGGGCATCTCGCTGCAAGGCGACAAGTTGCTCCATTGACTCGTTTATTTTTGATGATTTATTGTTTTTTATCATTCGTCAAATCTTATAATACTGATTTATTAAACAAATTTTATAATAAACAACTGTCGACCTGCACATTATTCACTTTCAGTAGATGTTTTTGTACTTGTGAGTTGTGACACATAAAGCATGAGGAGAATTTAATTCATGGAAAATGTGCATGTCAAAAGGTTGACTTTCAAGCCAACTAGTAATGACTCCAGTTATAGGAAATTTTTTCGGAACTTTCACATTATTAGTGCAACTTGCAATCTAAAGCCGCGTATCAAATAGGTTATTAATTTTTAAAATCAAAGATTAGTTCTTTAATACATTTTTAAATCTCAACGAATATATTTATTGTTTTGATTTTTGACTTATATAATTAACCTGCTGAGAGTTATTCTTTCTAATTATGTAAATTGATCATACTGGAATGCATATATAAAGGTCATTCTCCTAAAGGTAAACCTAAGAGAGTAATTAGCAAAACTAACTTGTAGTTAAATGAAAACATCGGCATAATCTAAATATCCGCATCGTTTCTGTCTCTGTATTCCAATGTTCATATTGGTGCAACATAGCTTACGAGTAAAAGAAAATTAAAGTCCAGTGGGCTTGAATATGAAAGTGATGCCACTCTTTCACTCTTCTCCTTCTTCAAGCTCGCCACCGGTACTGAGGCAGCCTATGAAACAGATTAAAGGCCCAATCATGTAGTGGTTGTAGCATCAATATCCTTTTACCTTTGGTGTTGGATTATTGGTTGTCTGGTTTGGGCCTTTTGGGCATCGCCTAATCAGTCAAAATTATTTGTACTATGATTGTACGCATGTCTTATAAGACGTTGGGGTACTTCACAGAGCTAAAGGTGGGGTTCAAAATCTATAGATTTTTGAGACATATATTTTCAAAAATTGATGAATATTAAAGATAAAATAAATTCAAAAATAAAATGAGTTTATTTTCTTTGATTTATGTTAAACAAATGTTTTTTTAATTTTTGTATAAAGTAGCAAAAACACAAATTAAATCCATTCACGTATTTACCTGACACTCTCTCTAAGTTGCATGATGATATTTTAATTTAAATTAAATAACTAAGAAGGCCATAAAAGAATGATGATAAATTGTATTGAAAGCCTTGTACTCTAGCTACAAGATCTCTATCTAAAATCATAGTGACATTATATATTTGGATATTCTTATTAGTAATGTCAAAAGGACTTCTGGTAAGCAAGTAAAGATCCAAGAAAATACTCAAAACTTGTCCTATTGAGCGTAAACGCAATAGTTTAGAATCTTGAAGACGAGCCTTTTGTATCTCGGACATAAGCCTCGCATTTGAGTTAAAAATCATGAAAGTTAAGTTTTAAGGCTCTGCCTCAGAGCGTTTTGGGGGCCATTTAATTTGCTATTGTAAATGCTCCGTGTGCAACATTTTATTATTTTGGCCATATATAGGCGTGCACATACTCGAAATATGAAACCCAAACTTATGTTAATGCCAATAAAGTAATCTAATTTGTTTCTTCATAAGTTCCACACTACCATAATATTTATATGTTGGCACATATACGACCTAAATCTAACAATACAAACATAATTCGATACATAGACGCAAAAAGACTTAAATTGAGATGATATGTAAAGGTGGTAAAACTAGTCCATTTACTATAACCAAAAGAAAGAAAATCCTAGGTTCCTTAGTGAAGGAATCGAATAATTCTCTCCTTGGCTCAAAAATCGTTCTCCAGCTCACATGCATACCAGCTTAGATGAACCAATTCAATTTCTATACCTACCGTATACATGCAATATACCCTCTATACAAAAAGAATTACTCTTTCTTGAACGTAGAGTAACAGTAATATCCATTAAGAGAATAACCTTAGCTGCATTATTCGTTTCTTTAGCAAAACTACCCGAAAAATTCTTCCCTTGACGGTCTCCTATATCAAACACATATATAAAACATTCCCTCATCATTCACTATTGTATGTCCAAACCTCAAAACCTTTGTAATAATTCCGACCAAAAAAAATATGTGGTCAAACAACCGAGTCCCAATCCAATCGACACCGGAAAGCGCCAACCGTCCCATTCAACGTCACCATACCGCCCGTTACATCGTCCACCGCGTCAAAGAGAGCCTCACAACTAGAATCTCGAAACTCATCTGCGCCATTTTTTTAGCCCTTCTCTTTTTCGTGGGCCTCATCACTTTCATCCTATGGCTCAGCCTACGACCACATAGGCCAAGATTCCACGTCGAAGATTTCACGATTCCCGCATCCGGTGTGGAGACTGCAGCCGTAATCTTCAATGCAACGGCGCGTAATGCCAATCAGAACATCGGTATTTACTACGATAACATGCAGGTGCAGGTTTTCTATCAGGAGCAGAGCATTGGCGGTAGGCCGGTTTTGTTTTCGTTTTATCAAGGGCCTAAGAATACAACGGTGATCGCGGGGCAGCTGAGTGGCGCCACGTTGACGGTGAGTGGGCAGCAGTGGCAGAATATTATGGGGGATCGGGCGCGGGGCCTGGCGGTTTTCCGGCTTGAGATAACGGCGACAATTCGGTTCAAGATATCGACTTGGGATAGCAAGCGTCATAGGTTGCATGCTAATTGTCCGGTTGGAGTTGGACCGGACGGTTTTGTGTTGCCGAGTTATAGAGTGAAGAGGTGTCCGGTTTATTTCAGCTAATTAATATTGTACATATAAGAAGAAGATATTGTTTGCGTTTATGTTTTATTTTTCTTTTGGTATTTCTTTGAGATTCTTTTATTTTATATGTGTATTTAAATATGCTTTGTTATTAATTTACTCAAGATTGGCTAGGTCTTTTGGATTCTTTGGTTTCGGTGTATTGAAATTCGGTTTAATTATAAATGAAAGTTAGTTGCTGTTTCCTATATGTTTGGGATATTGTGGTTGAATATGTATTAAAATTTACTTATAATGTCTCCAATCGAGTGGAGTTTCCAAGCTAATTGTTTACATATTTAAACAATTTCATATATATTATGTTAAAGTGTACCAATTTATGTATCACCATTAAGTTAATGGAATGTGTACACACTACACAATGGCGTATTTCATATTCCTATACGCGTTGGGCTAATTTATCGAATTTTATATCTTTTTGAACTAACGTAGAATATTTAGTATGAGAACAGTTATATCTATGTCAAAAGATCGACAAACAAATATTAATGGTAGAAAGTTTAAAACATACTACATAATAAACTTTATAATAATCAATAAACCAAAAGAACTTGAAGATGCAGGTTCATACAAATTAAGATTTTCATTCTCTATATGAGTACCACTTATGATCGTTTTCGTACAGAATCTCATACTTCTTAAAAAAAATGTCTGAGATAAGTCTCTTATTTTCATGGATCTCCGGAGTCTACTTTTCTTTCCGAAGCTGACTGTTTGTGTGACATAAATGTGTAGCTAGTGTGAACTTTGTGTAAGGGACGACGAACTATATCAAAGAAATAATTAAGCTAGCAATTATATTTACTGAATTAATCATTTAAAATGTACATTTATTACATGTGTTATAGGTATAATTTCTATATTTTAGTAACACATCATTTTTCATAGAAGATTTGAAATGTCATCTTCGTGCAAGAGAAGGTGGGTACAAAACGAGAATTTAATTTCTAATATTCTTAAAGTTAAAGATTTATAATTGAATAACCAAAAATCATTTGGATCTATATAAATCTACGGCAGATCTAAGTTATAGTTAAATCAACCAGATTCAATTTGCTTTTGGATCTAATATGATTAATGATGGATCCAAACTAACATATCCACGTCAGATCCAATTCAATCTGCAAAACCAGTTTCACATTGCGACCCCTAATTTTTTCTATGCGCGTGTCTTAACTCTTAATATAATCAGGTAGTGTTAAAAGTGATTCCTTTAGGCAGTTTTGATATTTTATCTAGCTGGCTTACTAAGTTATGACCATCTTTACTTTATTTCCAAAATCTAAAATAGAAAACTAACATATTCCAACTTTACATGCATCAAACGCGTAATGAATAAGTCCTTCGTCACCAAGGAATCGAAGTGCAGATCAGCCTCTACCATGCACCGAGTGGATTATATGCTCTTCTTTGTTGTAAAGTCGCAAACTTTTGAGTACATTAGTTTATGTATAAGTGTTGTATTTAAATTCCACATAATAGTTCTCACTTTGCATACAACTGCGAAAACATGGCTAGGCGAAAAACCGGTCAAAATCGGTTTGGTGGCAATATCTTCTTCTGGTTCTTTTGCGTGTTTACCATACTAGGTTTGTCTGGTGTGGTCGCGTGGCTCAGCCTGACCCCGAAAAATCCCGAATTCGAGATATCAAACTTACAGTTTCCCTCTTCTAATTCCTCAAATACTTCTACTCCTCTCAACTCCGTATTCTTCGACCTCAAAATCTCGAACCCAAACAAGCGTATGGCGATCTATTACAGCGACATCAACTTGCACTTATACTGGAATGGTGGCGTCGTGGGGACAACTTCGACTCCAGGTTTTTATCAGGGGCACAAGGATGTTACTTCCTTTAAGGTACTGATTCGTGCCGACCAAGAGTTTTGGAAGAGGATGAATTTTGATTTTATTACTCGAGTTGACACTGCGGTGAAGTTTAGAATTTTTAAATGGAAGACCAAAGTGCGCGACATAGAATATGAGGCACAATTCAGTAATGTGACAATAAGTGTTAATGGAACTGCTTTAGGAGGAAATTATAGAGGGGTGCGCCATGCGTCGAAGGAGAAAATCAGAGACTGAAGTGTTTGTATACAGTGAGTAGTCTTGTTGTAGACAATTTTTTGTACTTTTTCTTTTTTTTTTTTCTCTGTTTGATTGTTGGTATAGAGTTATATATCTTAATTAGAAGGTATTGTTAAGCAGTACCAGGAACAAAATATTTATAAAAATTTATTGTTATGGCGGGTTTGTTGATAATGTTCAAACCTTTGAATATTTTTGTAATTCAAAGCGTCAGATGCTCTGACTAGCCTTTGCTGAAAACCTTATAAACTCTTCAATGATAATGATATAACTACTGTACGTCTAACTGTTTAAGTCTTGGAAAAAAGAGCATGTATATACAACATTTCGCTATCTTGCAACATTTTTAATGACCTTCATGTTTGATCCACGAAGTACCAGTGTTGCCTTTGGCTGACTTGCTGTGAAACTTGAGTCACATCAACAATTTTAATCTCTACTTTCTTTCAGATATTCTAACACTAACGAAAAGTATTCGCCATCTTGTAATTAATTAGGAAAATTCCAGATATGGTTTCGTACAAAACTTGTCCACAGTTTGTCCTCAAATAAACAGACTAATTCTCTGATAAAATTCATTTAATCTATAAATAAATAGGGTCTTTGAGGCAAGCTAGCTCCTCCTGTAATCTAATCTGACTCTTAAGAACACTATGTTGCAGCTAAATACCATATTCCCAAAAGGCCTTGTGCTACTACTTAACATACTAATATTACATTTTTCTTCAATCAAGTCTCAACCAAACTGCTTAAATAGTGAGACTTATACAAGTAACAGCCCCTATGAGGCCAACCTCAACACTCTCATCTCCTCACTCTCCACCAACATCGACAACAGCGGCTTCCTCAACGCCTCGGTGGGGCAGAATCCGGACAGGATCAACGCTATCGTGCTCTGCAGAGGAGATCAGTTGCTCTCAGATTGTCGGAGTTGTGTCAATACCACGGCTCATGAGCTCAAGCAACGATGCTTCAACAATAGAGAAGCTATTTTCTGGAACGAATTTTGCATGGTACATGTATTCTCCACCAAACCATCACATGCAGGCCATAAGTTTTCATTTCTTTTTTATGCCTGACATAAGCCATATTTGATTAGTCGGTGGCAATGGAGTTCAAACTCTTTGCTTCTTTGGCCTGAGCTTTGATGCCATATTGAATTGTTGTATCTAAAGCTCAAGCAGAGCTCAAGCTTATAGGGAGGACTGATATTTATTAATTTATATACATATGTCTTCCAACAGGTAAGATACTCGGACAATCCCATATTTGGGATTTTGCAAACTGACCCTGTGTCTCCAGCTACTAGCTCGGTGAGGGTCGAGAACCCACAGGTGCATGATCGAGAATTAAGGGCACTTTTGGAGAGTTTAAGGACACCAGCCGCAAATGGTGTTGCAAAGAAAGTGGCTGCGGGGAACAGAAGTGCAGTTGGGATTCAGCAGATATTTGCATTGGAGCAGTGCACCCCTGATTTATCTGAAGAGGATTGTGTTACTTGTTTGACGAGGTCTATTGAGTATTTCCCGACATGTTGTGGCGGGTTAATAGGATCAGGGATTTTAAGACCGAGCTGTACTCTTCGTTTTGAGAATTATCGGTTCTTTAATGCGTCTATGGTTGATCAAGTTCCGCAAGAACCTCTGGGACAAGGTGAAAATGGTATTGTTTTATCAATTTTCAGAGTTTTTAATATGCTATTAAGTGTAGTAACCGCTGTTTGATTTTGATTTATACAGGTAGGAATGGTGGTCATAGTCGCATTTTTGTTATTATATTTGTTCCGATAGCTGTGTTAATCATAGTTGCTATTGGTCTTGCTATCGTCTGGAGGAGGAGAAAGTATCAGAAGCAAAAGGATAAACTGAACAGTGCGTGTAATAACTTACTTTAGGCATTTAAATCTATATTTCTGTTTGGAGCACATGAACTCGAATTTCTAATGTTTCTTTAACAGTTAATGAAGGTATTGATTCATTCAGTGAAGATGAATCCCAACAGTATGACTTCGATTCAATTAGAGAAGCAACCGATAACTTCTCAGATGCTAACAAGCTTGGAGAAGGTGGATTTGGTCCTGTTTACAGGGTAATACATATACTCATGCATAATGGCAAAGTCTCACCTATCAAGTAGATTTTTAATATAATTCGTGACGAGAAGGGACTTTTATTCATTTGTTTGTTTTTGGTCCCTGAATATATCCCAGGGGAAACTTAACCAACGAGATATTGCTGTCAAAAGGATGTCGAGTCATTCAGGACAAGGCGTCCGGGAACTGAAGACTGAGATCCAGCTTTTGGCAAAACTTCAACACAGGAATTTGGTGAGGCTGCGAGGTTTCTGTATAGAAAAAGACGAGAGGCTTCTTGTCTATGAATTCGTTCAGAATGGTAGCCTCGATCACTACATATTTGGTATGCTTATCTGCTATTTTACGGCTCAACTTTATGCGATTTGGCAGAAATGAGGTCAGCAAAAACTGTATATTGTGCAAGATAATAATTATTGTATGAACTGTTACTTGGACACTGCAGATCCAATCAAGTCTTCATATTTGGACTGGGAAAAACGTTATAGAATCATAGTCGGTATTGCTAAAGGGCTTCTTTATCTTCACGAAGACTCTCGACTACGAATCATTCATCGTGATCTCAAAGCTGGCAATGTACTTTTAGACGGTGATATGAATCCCAAAATCGCAGATTTTGGGATGGCAAGGTTATTTGTCCGAGATTAATCCCAAGGCAGTACAGGGACGATTGTTGGAACCTAGTAAGAATTTTAGCGCCCTGCATACACTATTTCAACTCCTTTATCTTTCTTTCTGAAATTATGAATTAGCACTAGATACATATTATGTATAAACCTCAAAATACAATCTTGAACTTCTACAAAAATGCAGCGGATATATGGCTCCGGAATACATATTTCAGGGGTTATTCTCGGTGAAATCAGACGTGTTTAGTTTCGGTGTGCTGGTCTTGGAAATCATTACCGGGCAGAAAAGTAACGCCTTCCGGAGTGGGGAAAACTCAGAGGATCTCCTAAACTATGTAAGTAGAGAATTAATGGAGAAGAGTTTTAAATTGCATTCGAAGTTCGTGGATATGTAATAAACAATGTGAATTAACATGTTCAATTATTCGGTGCAAGGCTTGGAGAAATTGGCGCGAAGGAACACCGGTAAAAGTTGTGGATCCATTAGTGAGGGCGAGTACAGATTCAGTGACGGACATATTGAGATGCATTCACATAGGCTTGTTGTGTGTTCAAGAAAACGCAGCTGACAGGCCGACTATGGCTTCCGTAGTTCTCATGCTTAATAGCTCGTCTGTGACTATGGCTTCGCCGTCACAGCCTGCATTCTATATGCCTAGTTTCGATCATATACCAGTTATTGAGGAGAGCACTTCTACTGCATCTGTTACTCATCCATCGTTAAACGATATCTCAATCACCGAGTTGGATGCGCGCTGATATCCTGGAGGATACATATATGTTAGATCTAAGGAGTTCTCTTTTTATAGAATGTGATTGTTTGTTTGTTCGTTTAGCAGAAGTTTATGCAGAAAAAATGTTGAAGGCATTCAGATGTACTGTGTTTTGGCTTCTTTTCTTGATTCAGAAATTAATGGATGGTGCAACAATTCTTGACTCATTGCATCTAAGAACCACATTAATCAATTAATTTACAACTTGTACAATTTATCCAGCTCCATAAATCACACAAACAGTTTACATATCAGCAGTTGAACAGAACAAGATAAATAAATAAATAACAAGGCAACTAATCAAGTCTTAAAACAGTTACATTTTTTCAGAATGTGATGAAGAGGTCAAAGACATGCCATTCCTACCATCAAGATTGTCAAGCCAATCCAAAATCTTCCAGTCCAGGCTCGATTAGCTGTGAGCAGAATGAAATTCATCAAACATGGCATAAGTCCAATGATAATACAAAAAGTTATACAAAAATTTGATATAGATTATTTAAATCTAGCAGTGGTACAAAGAGTTGAATCACGCAGTTTTGGTAGAGAAGACTTGAGGATGATCAAATCTTCTGCACCAAAATTGCGCACCACTGCGGGTTTTTGAAAAGACTCATAGCTTACCACCATTTGCAGGAGATGGTGCAGTGTAATTGAAGTAGAACCGAGTGTCGTCGTACCACAAAGCGCATCCGTCCGCGTAAATCTCCCATTCCTTTCTATTCTCATTTTGACTCCCCGCATTTTTGAGCAAAAAATCCAAACAATCCCCGCAGTCCTTCTTTCGCAAGTCTCTGGTGCACTGCGCCATGCCGTACCTCTTCCCATCATTTCCGACATCTATCTCGGATTTTGCAAACAACAACTTTTCCCCAGGAGCTGCCTCCACCAGCCTCGCCATCATGGACATCCCCTTAGCCACCACGTTCGGATCATCCAAGCTCGTTTCGGTGGACATCATCAAACTCCCTCTCCCCCAATCACCAAAGAAACTCGCGTTTGAGTACCGCATGTGGCACCATTTCTGCCAGATTGTTACAGTTCTATCTCCGTCGCAAGACAAGGTTGCCAGCCTGAACGATTCTCGAGTGCAATTAGCGCACTCGGCCGGAGGAATGTCGCCTCTGCACTGTATAAGGCCGTATATTTTGCCCGATTTCTCGCCTACCTCTGTTTTGTAATAGCCGTTGTTCGGGTTCACGTTTGTTGCCAGAGAGGTGGAAAGACTGTTTAAGTTGGCAGTCCATGTGGCATCGGGGGCTCCAGGCACGCCACAACTGGAACCGCGGTCACCGTTGATGTCATCGCCATAGCAGAGACGACAGCAAGAAAGCAACAAAAACGGAATAGCTATTTCCAGTATCAGGATTAGTACTGGTTTTGTGTTCAAACATGCCATTTGTTTGTCTAATGAATCAGATGAAAGAATGAACAAACCAGTATATACGTTCACCAAATTAAAGGATCCTTATTTTTTATTACACTACTTTGGTTGACAATTTACTATAGTCAATAGTCATCTATTCTTTGCCTAAGCTAAAAATACTAATTTAGTTGACAAATTACAATAGTATTATATTCTGTTTCGTATTTACATTGGAATGAGTACGTTTGCCGTTGAGAAGTTTTCAATTGTACAGATCTCATCTTATGTTTATATTCTTTTATATTGGTTGATCAAACTTGATGTTTTAGAAAGTTGTTATTATAATGAATTATGGAGAATATTTCATGTGTCAACTTGGAACAGAGATGACTAGTTGAAGGTTCAGGGAATTTTCGTAATCAGATAACATTTTGTGACTTCCAAGTCAGGTTCACGACTTAAAAACTTACGAGGCTAAATAATATCATAACTTTTGTTTATATTTTTTATGTTTGCATGTCTAAAATTCTAAATACAGTTGACCAGAGACATTTTTTAGATTGGCGTCTCTTTTGTATAATCTACGGATGCTCACTGTATAAGTTGAAATTCTAATGCTAACTTTTGAAAAGTTAAACACACTTTGTTCTTTTCAAATTTTGTTTCAATTTTAAAATTATAAAGTATAAAACGTTTTTCTTCTTCAAACATTCACACTATATTTATAAGGGGCAAAATCAATATCAGAAGGTTTAGTCGGCCCTCGCTAGCGAGAAATTATTTCGTGCAACCGTTGCACGGTGAGGTGGCACAACCAAATACCAACAAGCAATCTGGTCACGAATTCTCAATAGAAAAAGTTGCATGATCAGAGGTTTTAACTAATGCTAAAACAAACTTAGTTAGCCACAGAACATCACAAATATAAGGTTTATGCAGTGCACGACGTTTCTCAGGCGGAGATCGACAGGAAAGAGGGACATGCTATCATCTGAGTGAGCTAATCAATACAGAACATAGTACTAATAGATCGTGAGACCTTTTCTATCCCTCCCTTTCGAATCAGGGATTCCAGTAATGGTAAATTACTTTATGCAATCTCGCGCATATGGATTTACACAGACCAACTGAAACTTTGTCATCCTAATGATTTAATAGCAGAATGCTTTTGTAGAGGAAAGCAACAAAATCATAATCATGTATTCACAGCCATAAACCAAAATTGTTAGCATGATTCATCAATGTTAACGTAAAATTCCCATACAAGATGTTCAGAATTAGCATGAAGTAGTATTAACATTCATATACCACATTAAAAGGGAAACTTGCGTAATATATCAAGTACAGAGATAACTCAGATAGCCAATTAAGTAAGGAGGGACAGTCCCCAAGGAAACAATCATCTACGCCGATGAGTTTGCTAAGGATGATGAACATAAGCCTTTTCTCTGGTTAGAAGGTCCAAAACTCAAGCAACTGGAGGACGAAGGGCGTGATCTTCTGAAGTATCAACAGCAGTAGGCGGCATGAACTGCCACATCGGGATTCCAGGGTACCCAACGAATGGCATCATCTTGCTGCCAACAATTTGTGGAGGAGCTGCAAACGGTGCATGAATTGGAGGTGGTTGAGGTAAAAATCTAGGTGGAGCGCTTAATGCTTTCATTTGGTGCTCAAGTTTTTCTTTCTCCGCCTTGAGTTTCAACTTCTCGTCTCGAATTTCATTCTTCTCCGTCTACAAATGAAAACAATAAGCAACCAATGAGATAGTAGAAATATATAAAGAGTGAGAGCAATCCAGCTCATGCTACCAAATTATCAACAAATTTATATCAAAAGAGAGGACTGCACACCTTCAGTTCTTTGACCTTCTTTTGTAAATCATCATATGATTCTTTTAGCTTCTGGGCTTCTTCTCTCAGTTGAGTCACCATGCGAACTGCATCACTCAATATAACAGCTTTATCCAATTTCGGAGGCCTCCCAGGTTCTAGGATAGAGCTTAACTCTTGGAATCTTGAGATCGCAAAAAAGACAATTTATTGAATGCAAGTATCAGCAAAGGAGAGCAACCCCAGAAATACATTCCACGAAGAATAAAGATGTAAAAGTACAACGGTTTGCGCACATGGATGCAAACAGAAGATAAAAACAGAGTTAGAGCTTGCCTGTCATTCAGCTTATCCCTACGCATTTTCTCCTTAAAAGCCTTAGAATCAGATGCAGCACAAGCTCCGGACCTCAGCCTACCAGAGAAAAGAATGCTTTTTTTCAGATCGAGATTCATAAAAGACGGTGAAGTGGGGTGCGGAGGAAAATAATGAAAAGAAACTCTAGAAGAAATCCGAATCTAATTCATTATCATAGTGCATCCATCGTTGATGCAGTTATGCTACCATCACAATCAATAGTTCTCTTACAAACCTAAGATCATTGATGTTATTAAGCCAAGGAAATGATGATGTACCTCTTTTTAGAGCTCTGGTCCTTAATACAATCTGGATTGCCAAACGAGTCGTCAAATTCCACACTGAAACAAGTTAATAGAAACGCCAGATGAGTTATATGATAGCATTGTTTAAAACAAAAAAAAGGAACACACACCTTGGATTAATTATACTTGTGAATTCAACTGTAAATACCGCATATCGTTATCGCCTAGTAAGAAACATAAAAATTAAACAAGCTTCTCTATCTCAGTTGCTAATACGGCCTATCTAAGCTGGTCCCTTAGAGATTACAAGGTCTTATTTTCAGCCTACATCAGTGTTTATTTAATCATATATCACTCACTCCTTCTACTATATAGGTCGTTCTTATCGCTTAGTTATAACCGGAGAATCATAGTCTCAGTGGATCGTATTCACATCCAATGTTTGCTCTTTTTATAGCTCATGTTCTTCAATGGAGGATAATCCAAACATCAATCCCACTAGTTTTTTGCACTAGTCATTAATTTTACAGACCTGTCATATATGCAAATTAACAATCCAGTTATTAAAAACATGAAGAAAAATGGCATACCTGAGCGATGTGGGAGGTTGTGTCCAGTCAAAGCAGTTGTCCAATGGCGGAAGGTCTTCCAACAAGACGCAATCGAAGACCCAATTCGCGGCGTCTTCCGCCGGCGGAGACGCCATCGGAAAAATTCTCCGGCGACGGCGAGATTAATGAATGAAAAGGGGTATAAGAAATGAAGGATTTCTTTAAATAAAAATTGAATCTTTTTTGGTTTTGTTTGAAAGATAAAAGAGAGATTTTGGTGGCGGGCGGTTTATTGTTTTGACGGTTAGAATGGTGACTGAACCATTATTTGCGGTAGTGTGTATGTAGTAATAGAAATAGCAAAACTTTCTTCGTTATTTCCTATGAATTATTCTATGATGATTCGAAATGCGCACGTTTAGCGTGTCACAACTCACAACATCACTTTAATATTCACTTGCGTACACACAAATACACAATACATTAGTTTAGTAACTTATCTCTAAAAATTAATTATCTTTTATAAGATAAAATTTGTAGCACCAACCATGTGCACTTGTGCATGTTTCTTATTAATTAATGAGAACTTTAAGTTTTCTAGTTGCAAGAAAATTATAAGTTAGTGGTGTATTAGATTAGTTATTCTTTTTGTGATATATGAGATCGGTATGTTACTTCCTATAAATTAAATAAACTATTTGTGAAGTGTGGGTATACTACACGACACAACCCTTAATGTTTCGAAAATTACATAAAATACTATTATAGAACTAATTGTAATTAAGGAACCATTAAATCTTTAGAGAAATTGAATATCCATCTGCAAGGAATTTGTGTAACTTTTTCAAATATTAGAGGGAGTTTGTGAAAGATAATTCATGCTTTCGAGTATTTTGTATAATTCAATTTTGATGTAATTACATATTACCTTTGTATATATTATGAATCTAAGATAAAGAATTATTTTTTTAAGAGTTTAATTATGAAAGTATTATTTATTCATATATCAACATCATATTTTATTATCAAGTCTGTTATTATATATATTCACAAAGAGTAATTAGTTATTAATTTCATGTTAGTTGTTGTTGCGATTAAAAAATAGTATACATTATGAATACTATATACATACATATATATATATATATATATATATATATATATATATATAGTTATTTAGATATTTTCTTATAGACTATATGATTTTTCTTTTAGTTTCTTAAACTTATAAATGTTAATTTGTGATTTAAGAAAGTATTGAAACAATTCATATATAAAGTTTCCTAACTTAGTATAACAATCTTGAAACTTGGCTAATTTTATCGAAGAATATATCTATTTATTTTTCATTAAAAGATAAGTTGTTGATCAAGTTATCACAACACCGGGATCTACCTATTCTTCATTGGGATAAATGTCGATTTATTATAACACAAACAAAGAATGTTGTGCCAAAAACCCCAAGAAAAGCTAAATTAGATCAAAATAGTTTGTTTCAGAAGTCTTTGATTTGTTTTGCCTTGCCTTTTGTCCCAAAAGAAAAGTCGTGTGTACATTGGGAACTAAGCAGGTGTTGAGAGAATTGAGACGTACAATATATGTAAATATGCATTTTCTTGTGTGAAATTCATAATATATTCATTAATGGTCGTCTGGTGTACTTAATTTGTTATTAACTATACAATACTAAAATGATCTGCTAAATAATTAGTAGAAATTTCAAAGCATGTTTACTTTTCTTTTTTTGGATGGAAAAAGCTTCTAATTTACTTGAAGCTGATAATTTGTTCTCGGATATGCTAAAATACTCGTGGAGTTGCACAATATATACGCATTCCACAACTGAGGATTTGACACGTGACCCATAAACAATTCATGCGTGGAGATTGGTGGATCTGGTGGCTAAGTTGCCCTTTCATAATAAAAATTGGAATAAAGTTAAATGTCCGAAAAAATCTAAACTGATCAGAATCAGTCATTTTTGATATTATTCTGAGGTCCATATTCTTATATTTATTATCAACACTATTAAAAAGGTGGTGCTACCTGCCTACACCATGACCATTCAATGGCAACATACTCTATATCTCTGTCGACATTCGTCAAAAGAGATGTATAATGTATATATCTGGAATATGTTGATAGAGATGAAAGAAAAAGACTTTCTATTCTCAACTCACTTCAACACTGTTGAGAAAAAGTGTAGTGCAACTTGCATTGACTATATATAATCAGTCAATTGCAGTGTGCTAAAGTTTGATAAAAGAACCCATGACTTGATTTGAAATCTGCGCACCCCATTATTCACATCTCTAGCTATTGGTCTGTTCCAACTAAGGACGGAGCCAGAAATATGAGTTAGGGGGCGAGATATTACAAAGAATTTTTATGTAATATAAATATTTTTATTGCATACATTTCCTTAATTTTAAAAAAATAGTAATATAAATTTTAAATTTTAGATTATAGAAAATAATATGTAACAATACAAATGTTTATATATAACTATTATGAAATACGTATATATATAGGTAATATTACATCTTATATATAGTATTTATTTATAATATTTAACAATACAAATATTTATATATAACTATTATGAAATACATATATATAGGTGATATTACATTTTATATATAGTATTTCTTTATATTGGTTTTCATATATATATATATATATATATATATATATATATATACACATTCACTATCCCATCTAGAATTTAAAGTCAAAAGAAGATTTTGCACGGTCTTCAAAGTTCCATTTCTCAATACTTCAATTAAAATAATCAACATTTTATTACACCTCATCATCTCCTTCACCAATTTAACACCAACAGCTTAAAATCTCCATGGCTGTTCCAACTTCAAATCTGTACATGAGCAAAGTGTGGCCGGGAGAATATATATACAAAGGTCACCCTGCTCAGGAACTGAGCTAGAAATATGGTTGAAGGCGGAGCCAGCGATATAAGTTGAGACGAAACAATATTGATATCTTTCTATAAGCATGAATAAGTTTATAATTATTGATTTTTAATTCATATAAGATAAAAATCAATATAAAACAGAAGTACCTTAAAAATTAGTATTTAGTATAATAAAAAATTATTGCATGTCGTAACTCTATAGTAACACAATTATACCTAAAATTTATAAAAATGAAATAAATAAAACTACATAAATATGTACAAATAATGTGGATAAATTATAAAAGTATAATTATATATACGCCAAGAATTTTCTATGATTTGTTTTCATTTGGACATGTTTTTTGTTCAACAAATTTTGTTGTCTAATGATATCCAAGAATCAGCAATAAAATGTTTAAATTATCCAAAAAGTAGAATATGCATTCAAATGCATAAAATTATGATTTTTTATTTTATTTATTATATTAAAAGAGTAAGAGAAAGTAAAGAAATAAATTTAAAAGATAATATGAATAGTTACGAATAAATTGAAATCAGGAAATTGAAAAAGTCAAATAATATAAATACATTTATTGGTAAAAAAAACTAATATATTTTTAGATAAATTATATAAAAATATATTTAATTAGCAATATATAAAGTATTACATTTCAGTATGTTTTATATATATATAGGGTAAATTCCATACACCTCCCCTAAGGTTTTCTCTCTCTCCATCAACCTCCCCTCTAGTTTCAACTTTCTCATCCACCTCCCCTCAAAAAGTATTATTGCTAATCCACCTTTAATTTGAAGGGTAATTTAGCCAATGTATTTATTATATGTTTATTACAATACAAACAAGGTTCAATTAGAACAAAAAAAGCCTCATGTTGAATATAGATTCGTTTTGTTAAAAAAAATATTTAAATAATATTAATAATGATAAAAATAATATTGATATGACTTCATATCTATTAAATGTTATTACAATACACACAAGGTCAAATTAGAAAATACAAATGCGTCCTATCGAATTGGGCTCATTTTGTTACAAAATATATATTTAAATAACTACAAAAATATATAAGTTAAAATAAAATAAAAAGTATTTAGTTATAGCTTAAATTCACCTTAAGAGAAATATCATAGTTTTTAATTTTATTTTCAAATTAAATTTTTTTGCTTGTGTTTACAAACGCCTTTGGTAGAAAAGTAATATAACATGGACATGATCAAATTAAAACTTTAGATTAAATCTTTTAAGTTGATTATATATTTTTTCTTGACCAAAAATAGTGCTTTTTTTATGAGTTACATTTTTCATGATTATTTATAACCTTATCATAATATTCAAAGTATTGTAATATCATATAATATAATTATAAAAGATATAAGCTACATAATTATTATTTAATTGAACAAAAAAATCAAGTCTGTAAATAATAAATATCATAATCAACTTAGTGATTTTTTTAAAGAAATGAAATCTCATTCAACATAAGCTATTTTAATTCTTTTGGTTTTAAATAGACCTAATATACATTATTTGTCTCATAAGTAATATTTAGTATTTACATTTACTAAATTAGCCTTCAAACTAATAGTGTACTAACAATTACACTTTTTGAGGGGAGGTGGATGGGAAAGTTGAAACTAGAGGGGAGGTGGATGGAGAGAGGGAAAATCGTAGGGGAGGTGTATGGAATTTACCCTATATATATATGACTGGGGTTTGACAGGTGCCTTATACATGCCCCTCGTGGCTCTGCATCTGTACTTGCTAATTAAAGTTTTAAGTATATATTTGATTACAGTGAACTATATATAAATTCTAGATGTACAGTTTACGAGTTTTACAATGTTGTGCATGCATGAGGTTTATACTCAATTTTATTTTCGTCTCTTCGAAATCTATAGAGACCCTCGCTATATTTGTAATGGGATAACAAACATGAGTTGCCCGGCCTATCAATGCTTGAGGAGCCTACACTCTAAAACGAGTGGCGTGAATATTAGGAGAACAAGAGAATATAATCGAGAAAAAAGCCAAAGCAATTTCACATGGGAATGATTCACCTTATTATTAGCTAGTTTTGAACCACACGGTTAAAAGAAAAGCACTCTGCGCAACTGTGGTTCGTCGATCCTAAGCATCAAGTACTATAGAAATAGAGGATAAAAATATAGGAATAATTACTGTACAATACACCAGTTAGTTCTTCCTGTCGGAAAAAATCCACATATATAAATCATATATTCATATTTTTTTGTATATATATTGTGTAACGCATCTCCCCATGTGTAGGTTGTAATTATTATGTAACTCCTGTAAATGATAATTTTTCGATTAAAGGGTGACAAATATTGGAACGTCATACCCTTTCTCTCGATCTAACTCCAATATTGTATTAAATTCTTATTAGAAAAATTACGATTATTCATTTTTTTGTACATATTTCCAACAATATATTATATTCCATATAAATGCAGAAAAGAATGATGGACAGTTTAGAGTACTGCTGCCATTTCTTGTGAAAAGATAATATATATTCATTTGTACGATCGATTTGATTCTAATTATCACTACACGTTCTTCAAATATAATAAGCCGAACGTGAGTTAAAAAAATGTGTATATAGTTCATTGGTTTCTTGTGGAGATGTATGAAGTCTTGCATGTTACATTATACTCTACAAGATTTAATTTAATTAAGTATAAAGATATCTTAAATTAAATAACGATAAAAGACTTGGTGAAACTTGAAAAAATAAGAAAGATAAGGGAGATTCTATATATCATTCTTACAAGTTTTTAAAAAGCTTTTACATAATTATGTAAATTTCCACAGACTCAATATATATTTTCGTTTTGAAACTTACAAGTGTAGATATACTTAATTATTCAAAATTCTTAAAAAACTTTTGTAACATATTTTATTTTAAAAACGCTAACCATAGTTTTTCCTATTAAACTCGTGGGAATTGTTATCTTAAAATATCAGAGCGCTCCGGATTCTTCTATATCTGTAATTTAATCTCACCTAACCCCTCAAGCACGCATGATTTGACCGAAGTAAAATTTGTTACAATCTTCCTTGTCTTATATGGAATAACACCAAAACTGAGGCGCTTTTTGATCAACGGAATTGTAGGCGTTGCTTTTGCTCCATATAATTTTCTCGTAGTATCCTAACAAACATTGATCAAAGTATCGTCTTTATAGTATATTTCTATATTTTGAGATCTTTGCGATATGTTTCAAAAATTTTATAAAAATTGTGCGTACAATCAATATAGAAAATATTGTATGTTTCTTTTTTACAGAATTAAAAAATGGAAACGTTTTAGTAGTTTACGAAGAAAAGAAACTTTGATCCATACTAACAAGACAAATGCCAGAACAAAAAATATAATTTCTACAAAAACGTTTAAAAGTAGCATAAAGGTCCTCTTTTATTTTAGAAAGAAAGAAGGTAGCAACTAGTTCGTTATTGTTCAATAAAGTGGAATTCCAATTTCTTTATACTCATAGAACACATTATCCCAACATGTAAAGATATATAAAAATACTTCCACTTACTTTAAAAGTAAACGATATTTAAAAATTAAATCCCCACTCTTTTTCGGCCGCCACCCCACCTGTAGTCTACAACCTGCTGGTTGGTTGCTTAGGGAGGGAATATTTATTATTTTACGCTTCGAAATTGAAGTAAATCAAAGTCTTTTTACGTAATAAAAAAAATATTTAAGTTAGAACGAAAAATAATCCTATATCTCAGAATTTTTTATTCACAAACACAAGTAAAACTAATTAATTAATTAAATATATATTCAGCACAATGATTAAGTATCCGTAAATTAACAAATAAAAGAATGATAAATTAACTAAGCATAATATATAAGTAACATATTATATAACAGATTACTTAAATAAAATATAAAGACAAGATAAATTAAATAATGATGCAACAATAATTTAATATTCATATTTAGAAGCTGGAAAATATAATGCTGCAGAAACAAGAATATTCTATATTCTTATTAATTGAGAAAACAACCCCTCGGTCCACTCATTTGTCACATTGCTATTTAAATAAGGTAGGCGTTTCTCGTTTCTGACTTGGAATTAAAGAAAAAATGTATCCACTGATATCTTCATTTTTCTAATTCTTTTACTTCCATCATTGACTTAAATACCACAAATACATCTACAACAAATTTATTTCGCAAGAAATATAAACACACAAAATAAATCTATCTTTACCGTGGTTAAAAAATAAAAACTAGCGTTGAACGAAGTTCTTAAATTGGATGAATCTTTTCAATTGAGTTCAAGCAAATGCTGAGATGACTTTCTTATTAAAATGGTACATGGGCTAGATCTGCATCTAGGTGCTTTCAAGTTGTTGCTGGGTGCAAGTGAGAATTCTACATATACTTAAGTTAGTTTTAACAAGTTCAATTGCCAACTCACATAAACAAGGCTAGATGGATCTACTAAAGTGGGCTGGTATAGCTGGAAGCAAATTTGGCATTGGGCTAAACAGCATCATCTCTAATGGGCTGTCTCTTCTATACCATATTAACCCAGATAAATATCGGGCCTAGTGCCTATATGCTCTTTTCATATTAATAATGAACGAAATCGTAAACTTGAGTCATTCTACAAACACTTGACTGGATATTCTTAACTTTGGTCTTTCAATGTTCACCGTATGATATTAAAAACGCATTCTTAAATGTTTTTAAAAACGCATATCAGCACCAGCGCCTTGTGTGTGTCACGTGTGATAGAGCTTTCAGGGAAACATGTACCAGTAACGTGTTTTTTCCGACTAGAAATAGGCAATATTGGCAAAAAAGGATTAAGCTCACATTTTGTTTATAGTATAAAACCAAAAATTTGAATTTGCACATTAGAGGACTAAATCTATACAAGGATTAAACTTTGAAAATTTTCCAACATTTAATTCTTATTTGATTTTTCATCTGCGAGGCCAAATAAATTAATAATCAGACTTTGTGACAATAAAATCTCTCTTGCCACGTGTCACAAAACTATTGCCTTAAAGACAACCTAATCTTTATTGTCAAGAGCTCAACATTGATTGGTTGATCGCATATCCAAGTCAGATAAGGCTATTTCTACATCACATAATCAGAGCAGATGACATAAACTTATATCCCACGACACACTTACAATTTTTTGCCTGAAAACTTACTGAAAACAAGTCGAGTACATTAATTAATTAATGGCTCAAGCTATGGCTTCAATGGCTGGCTTACGTGGCTCTTCACAAGCCGTTCTTGAAGGCAGCCGCCAGCTAAGTGGCTCAAGCTGCCTCAACACCTCGGCTAACACCACAAGAGTTGCCTTAACTAGACCAGGGTTCAGTGTTAGAGCTCAAGCCGAGACCGAGACAAGCCGCCGAGCCATGTTGGGTCTCGTTGCGGCTGGGATTGCCACGGGATCATTCGTTCAAGCCGTGCTAGCGGAAGCTAAGCCGATCAAGGTCGGAGGACCACCCCCACCCTCCGGTGGACTCCGTAAGTATTAGTGATCTAATTACTTTAAATCATGCTTATGATTTAGATATTTTATAATTAGTTTACTTAATAAAAAAGTGATGATTTTTTTCTGAATTGTGGTGTAAATGGCTTTTAAACTTTGATCAATTGGCTAATTATGAAGTTTGCTTGTGTTTTTTGTTCATTATTGTGATTAAAATGTTAAACTTATGAATATTGATTAATTGGCTGATTCTGAGATTTGCTTGTGTTGTCCATTATTGTGATGAATAAGTTAAACTTGTACCGATTGATAAAGTCTTTAGTATAGTCATTAGAGGGTTCAATTGTTTAAAAGTAAAATTACTAGAAATCGTAGGCCTGCCAAAAGAATTAATCCTGATAATTTCAGGAGGAATAACTTTATGTAAGCTGAATGATATTTGGTGTAATTACTAAACATCTCGCAAGATTTGAATAATTGTAGAGCTATTCCCTAACACAAGAAATTTTATGTGTCTATATGGTGTGATAATCTTTATCTCACGCATAAATTTATGCCACATGTAAGGGTTATAATAAAATTTAAATTCTTATTGCTCTAACCGCCCGACATCGCATGAGTTAAGATCTTACAACAATATACGTGACGTGTCATAAAGCTAGCAAGTGTACTAAAGGTGACACACGGTCTGACAAAGAAGAATTGTCAGAAGAATTGGACCGACCTTCTGAACTTTTATAAGCTCTAAAAATGGGACTCTATCTGCAACATTTTTTCAGAATTAGAAGGTATCTCTGCAATTATTCAAATAGTAAGAGAACTTATCTGTGTGTAATGTTCTTTTAATTTTCAAGCGTCAAACAATTGAAAAGTTTAGTATTTAGATCAAACTTCATAGCAAATTGTATGGCTAATTAAAGCAAGTTTATATACAAAATTATGTTTGGGCATTCAAATTGAGCTTTTTTTATTATTAATTTTGACGTTCAACTGCTAATCTTGCTTGGGAATAACGTTTATTGGCAGCCGGAACTTTGAACTCAGACGAGGCAAGAGACCTGAAGTTGCCGTTGAAAGACCGGTTTTTCCTTCAGCCACTGACCCCAAGTGAGGCTGCAGCCAGGGCGAAGGAATCTGCCAAAGAAATTCTTGGTGTTAAGGCTCTGATTGACAAGAAGGCGTGGCCTTACGTCCAAAATGATCTCCGCTCGAAGGCCTCTTATCTCCGCTATGACCTCAACACCATCATTGCTTCCAAGCCCAAAGAGGAAAAGAAGTCCCTTAAAACCCTCGCTGGCAAACTCTTCGACACCATCAACAATGTAAGATACTAGCTCTTAACACTTTACCTATTGACTAGCAATCTGTATTCAGAAAAGGTTGTCCGAAATCACAGAAATTAACTTTGTTGTAATAAATGTTGTGTTTTTGTTACCAGTTGGACTATGCTGCAAAGATCAAGAGCTCCTCAGATGCAGAAAAGTACTACGCAGAAACTGTATCTACGTTGAATGATGTTCTTGCCAAGCTTGGTTAGAAAGAATTATGTACAATGTTTGTAAGCCTTCGTTTTAAGTCAGTGAGATACTTTCTACATGCAATGTTCTTCTTTTATATCAACGATTGTTCTATCTTAAGAATTATTATCTTGAACAGTACATAAAAAAGTATTCGATTCTTTCCTGAGCTTCAGAGCAGTCGACAGTTGGTACGGTATAATGTTTGGAGAGCTAATGAGTGTTTGATATATAAGCACATTTTCACAATTAAATGAAACCATGCATTAACCTTATGAATTGACTAATGCATTTCATAAGTAATCATAACCATAGCTGAGAATTTTTAGCAGAGTAATTATCTTTATTCTTCGAGACACTCACAAATGCCACGAAAGAAGAAATATACACCATTGAACATTAGGCGAAAGAGAAAGAACTTACAATGTAGATTCAAATACAAACTGATAAAGAAGAAAAACTCAAGTAAAAGTCTATGAAAGAATAAACAATTCTGCGAAACTGCCCAAAGCTACAGTCAGTATTGTAAAAGGAGGTTGAACTTTTAAGGAGCGGTGTAAGAAATGGAAAGAGTGATGAAAAATCAGACAGGAGCTGCTTGTTGATTCGGTTTAGTTTCTTCTCCACGTAGATGCCTTTCTTCTTTAAGGACCGCGGTAGAAGTAATATAGTACGCAACCGCAAATAAACCATGAATAAAACAGAGAATCCCACCAATAGACAATTGATGATTGTGGGAAATTCCACAGTTCTTTCTTGAACTTGAGTTCGCCAATGTCCCCGAGACTAGCAGCGAAAATGCAATAATCAACATTATCCTGATTGATCAAAATTGAAGAAACTGTACTTCAGCTAATAATTCATTTACAATAAGGTTCAGAATTAAGATTGTCCACTCTAGTTAGCATCACAAGTATGAAAATTCAATGAAAATAAAGTACCATGACAAAATATTGGAAGCAGCAGCGAGTTGCTTGTTAGGCGAAGCACGATCCAGTTCTTCTTTCGATCTAACAAAAATGCAGCCACCCAACAATATGGTAATAACATGTGTTAGCGACAAGAGCACCACCGCAGCCAAACCGAGTTTGAAAGCCTGGTAGCTGGGATCTCGGCATTCAAATATCCACACTCTCAAATTATTAGCCTGTCGCAGAAAATTAACTAGCGTTAGTTATATCTAACAAACATACAAAAAAACATACATTAGACAAGGACATTCCTCAACTTATAATTTCATGAAAATGGTAAAAAAGATATTCTTTAGCTTTTTGAGAGCGACAAACGAACCTTGTTCTGAGCAATCTCGCCCTGAATACCGAGAATTCCAGCTATTATGTCCATAGCCATGATAAGAAGACATACGAGTATGTAAATGTTTTTCGCCATAATTCTTAGTAGTCAGGATATCGAAAGGAGATAGCTAGATGTCTATTCCAGCAATAGGTTTCAATTGTTATATATAAGATGAGCATACGCTTCGTAATCAATCCTAACCAGGTGGAGGAGAATCGGAATAAAGTGAACGGAGTCCACCAGGACAGGCTAACAAATGCTTCTATGGGGGAGATTAGGTTTGTTAAGAATGGAAAAAAAAGGTTTCTTTTGTCTTCAAAGATTTCTTTAAGCTGCTTTTGCCTTGTTGTCTTTTGCTCTATATGTGTGCTTCGATTCCTTTCATTGAGAACAAGAAAAGCAGCATTGCCATTTATTCAATATCGGTCATCTTCCAATCAACCAAAAAGGGTTCGATTTTAATTATAAGATAAAGTTTTGTACTTTGGTTGGTTATATTCTCTTCCTTGTGGCAAATATTCACTTGCATGTTACTCTATGCCATAATTTACTTTGACGAGTTGTAAGAATATTCAGGGTTTATGTAAGAATACAACCTTCTACCAATGATCCAACCTACGTCGTTATAAGTGACATTTTAAAAGATGCCACTATATTTAAAAATGCCACTTTATCACTTAATAATATTTTCACATGTCACTATAAATCATTTTTTCTGCAGTGACGTAAAATTCACATGAGTAATCCTTTTTTCGCTAAGTTTAGTTTGTTTGGTGTGGAAATCGTGTTCAATTTTTCCCCCTTAATAAAATGTGTGAAACAATTCACATTTCACTTGATTCACACTGTTTCAATGTCATAATAAGAGGGAGGCAATTTTGTACACTAATTAAGTTAATATTCATTTGTATTTTACTCCATGCCATAATTTATCTATGACAAGTTGTAAGAATATTTGAGAGTTTATATTTCCTCCTTTTGTTAAAACCGCTAGAGCAACTTCAGAGTTTAAAAGTTAGAGCAACATTACTGCATGTTTATGTAATATTCGATTGGGTAATCCTTTAGCTTCTTCAATTTAGTTTGTTTGTAGGAAAATCGTGTTCACTGTTTTGCCTTAAAATGTGTGAAACATTTCATACATAACTTGGATATTATTTCTATGTTATAATATGATGGAGACAATTTTGTACAATAAGCTAACAATACAAAGTAAACTAATGTTTTTTTTTCTGTATATTTGTGAGGCAAATCGCTTCGTAATATTTTTGTTTTTAATATAATGGTTGGAGGTGGCGAGATTGAGAGTGAGTTTGAGAATCTGTATTTTAAAACTATAAATTCAGTAGTATGTGTATTTTTAATATTGATTAATAAAAAGAAGTACATAATATTATCCACTAGTCTGTAGCTTTTCGCCATGATCGTACGTTTATTTTTATTTGTTATCTATACTATTATATAAAAGAATCTGTATTGGACACATTGATACACTACACTTTTGATTTAATTTTAATTTTGACATTATAATTTAAGTTATACCACAACATCAAATAATTATTTCTCAAATTTAACCTTAACAATATAAATTACACCTTAATACATTATAACTTCTCAGAATCTCTCATGTTTGTGCGCTAATTATACCTTATATACGGGATGAATGTTAATATATCATAGACTTAATTTTTTTGTACTTTAACTTTATCAATATATTCTTAAAAGTTTTACAGAAAAGAAAATAAATTTTACATATACGCTCGACACTTTTCTGCTCAAGACTCCAATCAAACTAGGGTATGTTCAACACAATAATATTATTATCTATAAAACTTAAAGTAGAAAGAAGAGCTTATGTTACATATGCGCATTAACACAAATACTTGTTTTCTCACTTTCGTCAAGTAATTCCACGCGTAGTTTTAGGATTTCCTACTAATCTATTTGCTAAGTTTGACATGTATGTGCAAACAAGATATTCAAATCACCGATTTATGATAATAACAGTTAGCACATTTTACAGTTATATTTAAACTAATTTCATCAAATATAAAACAATTATTTTAAATTAAAATAAAAACTTAGATGTAGGAAGGTACCACGTGTCATAGAGGCTAGTAATACAAAAATTCATCAACATATTGAGAATATGTTACATAGCGCGAGAAATTATTACAAAAAAAAAAGGATTAAATAATCATAATCTTATAGAATATTTGAATCTTATAATTTACTAAATATGGTTATAACTTATAACTCAGAAGACACACGAAAATGTCATATATTCATAATTTAGTTCTAGAAGCAGCACGAAAGTGTCGATAATCATGCATATCTCTAGAATGCTCTTCTACCTTCTTCTCAACCCCCCCCCCCCCCCCCCCCCCCCCCCCCACCCCATATTCCACCTCTTCTAACTTTCCCCTTCACAACTCTGTTTTCATTCTTCATACCCATATCTTCTTCAATCTCTGTAATTATTCACTCTGTTTTTTAGAAAAAAATGGCGAATTACAGATGGAAGAGCTTCTTGGAAGACGAAGATCGTCCAGAGAAGCCCAGAAGATATGGCGTTACTGAAATGCGTGGACCCCATTACTCACTTTTCTCTCAAAACCTCATCCAGGTACTCTGTTTTCTCCACATACTCTGTTTTTTTCTTTTGTTTTTTGTTGACTTTGATGAAGAATGGTTAATGAATTGCCTTTTTTTTTTTTGTTAATCCCCTGCTCTTGTGGACAAAAAGTATATCTTTTTTGAAGTTCCCATGTGAATATTATTGGCATTGTGTTTTTTTCTTTCTTTAGTGAATGTGGTTGCTCTGTTTTTATGTTCTTTAAATGTCAAGAATATAAAGGTTTACTTACAGGCATATTTACACCTCCTGAGATTTTTGGTTTGATATAGAAACATTTGCATATCGAAAACCATGTTTGGTTTGTATGGAATCAATGTGCATTATGCGGCGTACTTTCCTTTTGTGCTCTGTTTTTCTCCGGATCCAGTGGATATGTTTAAGCATGAAGTGTAACATCTGGATGTCTAAGTTTGTAAAGATATGTTGCCTATGTAGTGTTGTTGATTAGGTACGTGTATACGAGAAAGAATGTTTAGCTCTTAGGAGTACGACTCGCAACTGTAGTGGAATGAGTATGAATAAGTGTGATGAGGAGTGGAGGGACATGACTACAGACGCGTGTTTTTCTCTTTCGACGAAAAGATAGGACCATATTGGCTTTTGTGTGAACATGTGAAGGTAGTAGCCACAATACTTATCATGCAGTAACAAAGAGCCAAACTTATTATAATTTGAGTGCTTACAAATGCTTAGCCTCTTTAAGAGGTAGTGGGAGTGGTCTTTCAGTCCTTGGGAGTGTACGGGCTTTAGTAGACTGTGGATGCATAGATGAAAAGTATGGGAGGGACGTACTGAGCGTAATTCTTGTTCTTCTGTTAATTTTACTTCAATGCCGGTATTTGTGTGGTGGAACTTTTAGTTCGTTATTTCTGTTAATCATGGTTGAACACAAAAGAAAGAGGTGTGAATTTAATATTTCTCTAATGTTTCACAAATGGTCAGTAGTATATTCATCAAGTGAATGTTAATTGCTTTATGGGACTGCGTAGTTGAGGGGGTAAACAAATAAATTTTTTTCTTCCTATAATAAGTTCCTTTTACTTGTAAAGCTGGCTGATATTTGGTTTTATGAAGTTTGCACACCATCATAGTGCAACATTCTATTTAGTGATGCTTAACAGACATGGCAGTGCAGACACTTCCATATGATGAAAAATAGTTCAATATGCAAGATAACTCTATTGATATAATGCTACATAAAGAATTCCTTTTTTATTTTATTTTTCGGGTTTTAGCCTTTATTCAATAACAATTGGAATCTTTCCTAAAGACTAGTACTGGCAAGTCTATTCCATGATGAAAGATTTGGAGCAAGTTTCCAGTGTTTATTGTCCATGCAACATGGTGTATGGTATACGGATAATTCATTTCGACGTCGGTGACACCACACTTAATTTCTGTCCAGGATGTCTTTGAATCTATGGGAGAATTTGTTGATGGCTTGAAGTTCTCTGGAGGCTCTCATAGTTTGATGTCAAAAAGTTATGTCAAAGAAGTGACTAACATGGCACATAAGCACAATGTGTATGTCAGTACTGGTGGCTGGGCTGAACACCTACTGCGGAAAGGCCCTTCAGCTTTTCAAGAGTATGTTGAGGTAAATAGTTAGGCTTAGTATTCATAATGTTTCTCTTTTGTGTTTTGTGGGTAGAAATTCTGTTGACTATTAAAGGTGCGTAACATTATGTGATCACTCTCCTAGGAATGCAAGCTGTTAGGATTTGACACAATTGAGATAGATGTCGGATCACTTGGAGTCCCTGAAGACACTCTCTTGAGATATGTGAGGTCGGTTAAGAGTGAAGGTCTTAGAGCTAAGCCTCTGTTTGCGGTAAAGTTCAATAAGTCGGATATACCCATGAACAAAGATCGAGCGTTTGGATCTTATGAAGTACCAGTGCCTCGAACTTCCGGTGAGCAAGTGGATTATTATTGTTTTAAATTGTAGACTTATAGTGTTTTTGGTTTCCAAGCTAGTGTTGGAACAATCAGAGTGCTAGTTAGTTCGAGGGCTGAAAGAAACACGTAGAGGAGAATCTTTGTTAAGTTCTATATCAACTGTTTTTTTATGGAAACCTTGGATCCAACTTCCTTCATGATAATAGACTATTAGAATTTTTTTGGAAAATAGAGCTGTATGAACCCTGAGCCTTTGAGCTCACTGTTATTAAGTTTTTCTTTTTCTCTTTTTTCTTTTTGTTTTGTTTTACTTTTCACACAAGTTTTAAGAGTTTTACGCTAATAAATGCACTTATCCAGCAGAACTTGTTGAGGATGTAAATCTCTTGATAAGGAGGGCGGAGAGATGCCTCGAAGCTGGGGCGGACATGATAATGATCGATGCTGACGATGTATGTCGGCATGCTGACACTATGAGGGCTGATATTATAGCAAAAGTTGTTGGGCGTTTAGGGCTGGAGAAGACAATGTTTGAAGCATCAAATCCCAAGACATCTGAGTGGTTCATCAAACAATATGGGCCAAGGGTACTTCACTTATCTTGTTAACGTTCATAGTTTATTTGCATTAGAAGATT
This sequence comes from Misopates orontium, assembly GCA_946800315.1. Classification (NCBI taxonomy): domain Eukaryota; kingdom Viridiplantae; phylum Streptophyta; class Magnoliopsida; order Lamiales; family Plantaginaceae; genus Misopates; species Misopates orontium. The sequence continues at coordinate 4,360,818 of OX326946.1, read as the reverse complement.
GTTAATTTGTGCTTTTTGTTGTGTGGTTGTAGGTGAATCTTTTTGTGGATCATTCTCAAGTAATGGACCTTGAGTGTCTTCGAGGTCGTAACTTGGGTAAAGATCATTCTTCTGTTCTTGGTTCGTCGTATTACCTATTTTAGGGCGCTTTGTATTGGAATACTCGCCGTGTTTGGAATATAATGCTTAGGAAGCATTATGTTTTTTTCTCTTTAGACTTGTAAGCTTATTAAGTTGCTGTGTGTATCATGACACTTTGTCTTTCTCTGCTACTAACTTGAAAACTTGGAAGTAAAAGATGTATGTATCTATGGGTGTATCTTTTTGGTTACTCATATATATGAGTGTATCGTGCATGGGAGGTCCTGGTGCCTATTTTACTGTTTTGCCCAGTTTTCCAGCCCTGAGCCCGTTGGGACGGATTTCATGACTAACAAGTTGGTCAATTAATGCAAAATGCCATGAAATTTGTGTACGAGAATAAAAGTGTACTGATATCAATATAGCTTCAACTAAAAAGATCTAAACATAGAAAGATAAGGAGTCCTAATTCTTTCTGGTACAAATAACTAAATCACAAATAATTCCGTGCCAGTATCTGTAATGAAACTTCCATATATTGCATGAAGAAAAAGTAGGGACCTAATTCTTTGTTGTTTAACCAATTAGAAAGAAGGAAGTTGTCGTTTGCGTTCCCAACACATCTATACTTACATCAACTAGTTATATCAAGTATAACTTACAAGTACTAATTAGTCAGGTCTAGGCGGGGAGAAGTCTTAATTAGTCAGGTTCTGGTGGTGCGGTTGGGTCAGATATAGACTATGAGAGATGGGGAAATCCATCCGTAATTACAGAACTTTGTTGAGTAGTATTAGAAAGATTTTGAATTTTAGAAACATTGATCAGTGAGGTTATTTCGTTTTCACAATTTGGAGGCTGTTTTTTCAGTCTATATATCGTTTGTTTTCATAGCGACCGATGAGAATATATGTCTGATGCATAGAGGAAACGTGTAATTGACGCACAAACATGTAATTAACGAAAGAACACTAGAATCCACCACAAAATTGAAATTAAATTTATATTTTATTAATAATTGATTAAAGATGCTGGGAAATAACAAAAGACAATCTATTGATAGTGCTGAAAGGGAACCTATAACAAAATTGAAATAGAGTTCGATGTATTGATAGTATTGAAAGGAAATCTATAACAAAACTGAAATAGAGTTCAAATAAAAGTAAAGTTTCTGATTACAACGACGCAGAATTGTAATGCTTCTAATTGTAATGCTTCTCGGCTGCTTTAACTGTGCGATTTGGGGCCTGATACATATGATTTGATATTTTATGGGCTCCAAAACAGGACACCAGATCAGAAGTTATGGCAGTTTTCATGCTGCGAAAATATTCAATATCCGAGAGTTCTCGTCTTAAATCAGTCACTCTCACTTCAAAAAAACTCAACCTCGATCTATTATCTGGATATGAACTATCGTTCCTTAGAAAATAATCACTTGGTCTCGTCCTATTTTCTTTTTTCTTGTCCTTCTCATTCTCATTCTTTGTTTAAGATATGGGCTGGGTTGGCCCGACCCAGCGGTCCTAACGGGCTAATTTTTCCGAGCCCAGCCCATGCACAGACCCAGGCCCACAATTGCCCGAACCCAGGCACAGACCAGGCCCAGACCTGACCCAACCTGGCCCAGCACAAAAGCCCAGACCAAAAGTAATAGAAAGCCTCATGTTTAGGTAGGGCAGTGAAAAATGAAAAGATAAAGTAAGAATTGGCTTAAATTGCTTATATACCAGTTTAATTATATGTTTTGGCCTACAACTTTGACATTAAAGTGGGGATCGTACTATGTAGATTGTAGAGTGCTCTCAATCATGTCATGGGATATTAAATATATGAAATGAAATATTAAAATAAGGTAAAGGTATTATATGCAATATTACAAAACAAAATGACTTAATTTGAATCATATATTTCCACCATAGCTGAACTCGAATAAGTTTGCAAGTCTGGAAATATTGTCAGGGGTTATTTATTTTCATATTAACGTACTACTGCTAAGGAATACATATCAATACATGTAACATATGTTGAGGCAAATTCCAAACTTAGACTCTTAATTTATATCAATATTGTTAGCTGTTGCATGCAACATAACTTATATTAATATTTGGAATTTGCCTCAACATAAGCTGCTACTTTTTTTTCATTGTCTGACAAAAGATTTGCTTTACGGCTCAACATAACAATTTATTATGCCCATATTTACAATGCAAATGCTACAGTAACCGTTGCATGCTACTGTAGCATTTGCATTTATGCTGCATTGCTAAATGCTAATGCATTTAAAAATTTGAACGTTGCAAATATGCAACGGCTGAATGTATAAATACATTCAGCCGTTGTATACATTCAGCCGTTGCATATTTGCAACGTTCAACTCCTTTTTAGTTTTTTTTTAGTTTTTTTTTTAGTTTTTTCTATCTATAAATATCCTACTTCCCTCCTTCAATTCCTCACTTCTAATCATCTTCTCACCTCATTCTCTAATATTTTAGTTGTCTCATTTCTCTCATAAATACTTACATCATATTTCTTTAGTAATTTATAATTTTCTCATTAGTTAATATTAGCATTACAAATTATATTTAATATTCTATTCTATTCTATTATTGAGATGGAGCCTTCACGCCAAACACCTATGCTACTACCATCTTCTTCTCGACAACGTCCAATTTCATCCAATTTTTATGTTGAAGAAAGTTCCCCACAACTTCAACGTAAACGACCACGACACATGATTGGCGATGATGATGACGACAACGAAACGCAATCTCCGGAGACTCCAATCATAGATACCCAACAGTTTGAGGAAAATTTGCGTGCGGGTGTTGGATTTTCGGAGTTTTCATCTCCAGGACTTGAAGAAGATCATACACCAATGGAGGAGAATGAAGATTTGGAAACCCCTAATGCAAATACCAACACTAAGGCTAAAAAAGCTGAGGTATGGAAGTGGTTTACATATAACGAAGAAATTCAAAAGGTTACGTGTACCATTTGCAAGAAAAAATACGCACACAAAAATAATAGCGGTACCGGAACTATGATGAGGCATTTAAAGAGAGATCATCCAAACCGAGAGGAGCAAGGAGGTGGACCTTCACAACAAACTTTACATTGTGAACCCGATGGAAGCCTTTCAAATTGGAGGTACAATCAACTTACTATGAGATTAGAATTAGCAAAATTTATTGTGCAAAATGAATTACCGTTTAGATTTGCTGAAAACCCCCTATTAGAACGTTTTATTAAAAAAGCACTACAACCTTTATTTAAGAAAGTTTCTCGACAGACATGTTATTCAGATGGTTATAAACAATATGAACAATCTAAAACTACTTTGAAAGATGTTTTCTTAAAGTTAAATGGTAGAATATCTTTAACATCGGATATGTGGCAAGGTATGGGTGGTTTACACTATCTTTGTATCACGGCACATTGGATTGACGAACGTTGGATTCTTCATAAAAGAATTATAGAATTTAAGCAATTATTATTTCCACACACGGGAGACCTCATATCTGAAGCTATTTTAGGCTCTTTGGACACTTGGGGAATTAAAGAAAATTTTTTAAGTATATCATTTGATAATGCAAGTAATAACACAAAAGCTATAGATTTTATGAAAATGGTTATTAAACCAATGCTACATGGACAACTATTTCATGTTAGGTGCATTTGTCATATTCTTCATTTATGTATTCAAGATGGTTTAAGTATTTTGCATAGAAACATTGATAAAATTAGATCATGCTTATCTTATATTGTGTCTTCTGGCCCTAGACAACAAGCATATAGCCAAACTTGTGCTCGAATGGGATTTAATTTTGCTAGACCTTATCATGACGTGCCGCATAGATGGAATTCTTGTTATAGAATGATACTAGAAGCCCTTCCATATGAAATACGTATCACACACTATTGCAATCAAAACATGAAAACTAGCAGTGGTGAAGATTTTATTCAACTATCGGATTGGGAAATCGTTAAAAAAATTGCACCATTTTTAGAAATATTTCAAGATATGACTAATGTTATGTCAAGTACATATCATCCTACATCAAACATCATGTTATGTTATTTAGTTAAAACTGTTAAATTATTTGATGAATATAGGAATCATTCAATATTAGGCACTGTTATTAAATAAATGGAGAAAAAATGGAAAAAGTATTATGAAAATGTTCCACTATTTAGCATTTTATCTACATGTTTAGATCCTCGTTGTAGGTTGGGGGGAGGCTTAAGTCTTTTGAGTCAATACTATGATTACTTAAATGAATCTTTTAATGAGGATAATGAAAAAACTAAAATAATTCGATTATTTGAACAATTATATGAAATATATAACGAGGGCTCGTCTACTCAAAATGATCCAACTCAAACACAACCCACTTCAGGTAGTAACTCTAAAACAAATATATTTTCGTCTCTTTTGCCTAGAAAAAGGCCTAGACAAAATGTTGGAGGTGCAGATGAAATCACTTATTTTTTAACTAGAGATAGTCAAGATTTTGATGATAATTTTGATGTATTACAATGGTGGAAGCTACACGAGCAAACCTACCCAGTGATTGCTCGTATTGCTCGAGATTTACTAACTTCTCAGATGTCAACAGTCGCATCGGAAAGAACTTTTAGTGCAGGTGAACGCGTATTGACGTCGAAGAGAAGTCGATTGAGCGCAAAATCTATTAAGTTTTGCATCGAGTGGAAGGATGCTCTAGATCAAGAATATCGAGAGAATGAACTAAAACATCCAGAAATAGTAACTGATTATTGCGATGAAGACGAGCTACAAACATTCGTCACAACTCAATTAGATGAAAACCAAATTAGTTTCGAGGACTTTAACTTGCTTATGTCTAGTTAATATATTTATTCCTCCATGAATATATTTATTCTTCCATGTAAAAGTTTCCTAGTAATAAAGTTTTTTTTTTTTCCGATTCAAATGAAGCCTCTTTTTATAATTGCAAAAAAGAAAAAAAAAACACGGGCTAAGCCCAGCCCAGCCCAAACAGGCCCGACCCAAGCCCAGGACCAGCCCATGATTTATGGGCCTGGGTTAGGGCTGGGCTTTTAATTTAGAAATTTCGGACTAGCCAAGTTATACACTCAATGTTTTATCAGGTGATAATCTTTGATTTTATACATTACATGAAAATATTTAGAGAATATTTTCTAAAGTTATATGCCAAGTTGCGCATAAGTTGTTATTAAATTAAGTAATTGAACACGTCATAAAAGGTATGGAACTTCTTTTGTGGGTTGTACATATATTAAAATATAATTTTGCGACTTATTCATAGAGATATATTATGAAACCTAAATATAATTACAATAAATTGGACCATACGGGAATACATATAAAATATATTTTGGTATGATCAAATACATATAATTATACTGCTTAACCTGTATAAACGTATGTATACATTAATTGTGAGAGGGGCGACCCTGTATGCCCCTTACCTCCATGCGCCCCTGCCTAAATTTAATACTACTTAATATGACAAATTAATTCAAAAACCTTAGTTGTTATGCAGACGATTATAGTGAAACTTGATACTCTAGGCATATTTATACATGACGACATTCATCTTACTTATTTATCCTACTTACTTTTGTATTATAATTGAAATTCTACTCATTTTTCGTGTGAATATATATGAAGAATTAATTAGTCAATAATTATTACTAAGTAATTTCATGGCATCGACGATATTTGAAACTTGAAATGGTCCATATATCCTTTGTGGATATCCCACATAAAATTCGATATATATATATATATATATATATATATATATATATATATATATATATATATATATATATACACACACTTTCAAATTCGCATGTCCACTAAAATGAAATGGCATCAATGATTCAATCACTATCAAATTTGCATATTTTATATATAATTTAAACTAATTTATTTCCACCGAAGTTAAATGACATCAGTGATTCATACACTTGAAAATTTGCATATGTAATATAATTTTTAGTATTTATTTCACCGAAATGAACTGACTATAAGACAGCGGACAACCCCCCTTCCCGAGAGCATCATGTGACGTGTCCATCTACACTTAGAGAAGTAGAACATTTTCTCAAATTATGTATTCGATATTCAGATATTCAAGAATTAATTTCAACCCTCCGTCTCATCAAGAGATTTTTCTTGAAATCTTTTTCTGCACTGATAAATAGAGGTATTCATAAAAAAGAAAAATCACGATAAAAAATCCAGCATTCTCGGAGTACTAAAGAAGTTCTTCAAATTGTCTCCCTCAAGTTCATCAAGTTTCAAGGCGTTCAAGAAAATATTCAAGTTGTTCGTCGTGAAGATCAAATAAATTTTCCTTTTGATCCGTAATGAAGCTCTCATGCCCTCGAATTAAATTTTTCAAGCCCATGTCAACTTATAAAACAAAGATCAAATTGAATATTTTGCCTCCAAACACAGAGATCTAGAAAATTGATGTTCTTAAAGAATTGAATCGGAGGATCAAAAGATATTGTAACTCAAATTTCTTTAAATTTATAAAGTTTATTTATACTAATTTTTCTTGTCTTTTATTTTAAGGACTCGAAATTTGTTGTTACAATATTATAAAAATTTACCTGTTTGCACATATGATTTTAAATACACTGGAACTTAAGTATAATTTTATTCCCAAGTTTTTTATCTGTTTGTCTTTTAACTTATTCAATTTTCTAGTTTTATAATAATTTATTTTTACAACTTTTCTAGAACTTACCTCAAAATTCTTTTACTCTTTCATGTAGTGATTAAAATAAAAATGGTGATTATAACATTTGAGTGTTTTCTTGAACATTTTTGCAATAATTTTCTCTTTTTCTTTTAATAAAAGATTACTTGTGGAACAAAGTTAGAGACTAAAGTTATTTTCTTACACATTGCATTAATCATACACAATGCTAAAATAGATATTATTTAGTACTTTGATATTAATTTAGCTATAGTACTATTATACTTTTGTAAACCACTCGACATAATTATAAAGTTTAAGTGGACATAAATAATAGAAAACTCTTTGGGATGTATGCAATATCTATGTTTATATTTTAAGTTTTTAGTATATATTTACCTATTTTATTTAAATTCTTTTGTAAATTTTTAGCTATAATTATGTTATTTTAGAGCCACTTTATTGAAATAATTCATTAAATAAGGTACTTATATTTTAAAAATAGTTTATTATTTGTAAATGTAGTTAAAAATAATTAACAATAATATCCGTATTTATTAAAAAAAAAACACGTGATTCCATTCCCTCACCCAAATTCCTGGCTCCGCACATGGTTAATGCGTTTTTCAGGAACGGTGTGACGGAAGCATCCGAGAAAGGGAGCTAGGCCGCAAGTTTTTTGACGTGCATGGGACCATGCATTTGGGTCTTGATTGATGTTTTGTGTGTTGGATCTAAGATAAGGCCGACACAGTGGTGCATTAAGGCAGTGGTGGCAGCGAGGAAGCGGAGATAAAAGGACACCCACTAATCGTTATATCATTTTCACCTCTATGTCATTTCTTAAAATAGCACATGTGACTCCACTTTTATAAGACTGATTTGATGATTTCCCATGTTTTATAAATTCCAACACTGATGAATTCATTACCACACAATGGCATGAAGTTTCAATGAATTATTGTTCCACGTTAAAGAGTGGCTGTTCAGTGCACAATTTCCTCATTTCTAATTCTTTATGACTGCGGGAAAGACTTACCGCTCAGTGCACACTTTAAATAACATCCAATAAACTTTCTACTCCATTTCAAAAAAAAAAAAAAAAAGACTTTCTACTCATCGACAAACTAATATCCTTCCTTCATTAAATTAATTCTGGTTAAGTTTGCATATTCTCGAGTTCAATTACTCCTTAAATATCATTTCCTTTATTTTTTTAGTTAAATAAAAAAAATCACATTTACGTGTTATGCCTAATAAGCAAAGACCTCATGTGTGAAATTTATAGCAAAACACGACTGCTCAGAAATTCAAAAGCAAAAATCTCCCTTCATAAAGAAAGTGTAATGCATTATCCGTACGTACGTGCAAATGAGTGTTGATTTTCGTGATAAAAAAGATTAAATTGTTCATGAACTTTTGAGATTCTAACTCTAGTGTTGTATTTGTAGATATGACACTTAGTTATGTGTGATACCCCCGGTACATATATATATATATATATATATATATATATATATATATATATATATATATATATATATATATATATATATATATATATATATATGGAGGAAATGCAAAATTTGCCCAATAACTTTGGCGATTTGGCACTTTTGCCAAATATCTTTTCGGGCTGGACTTTTACCCTGTAGGTATCGACATTCGCCGCAAAATATGCCCAATCGGGCTTTAAACGGGCTTTTTGCCTACGTGGATGCCAAATGGCTAAACCGTCAGTCCACGTGGAAAAACGCATTGCCACCCGTATTTTTTCACATTCAAAAACGTTTTTACCAAAAGTTATAGGGCATTTTTGCAATTTTGCTAAAAAAACTTAAATAAATTCAAAAACTTATTTTCAAAATTATATTTCCAAAATTATTTTTTTTTGAGAAAGGATTTTTAAGATAATTTCAAGAGTTCTTTTCCTAAAATTTCAACGACAATCATTATATTCTTAATATTGAAGATTTTATTTTTATAATGGAAATGAATAACTCACATGTATTCTTTAGAAGGAATTAAATCTTAAATCTAATTTTATAAGCATGTTTTAATAATTTAGAATTATGGTTGAATCAGTTGATTTAAAGTTAATCTGTTGATTTGAGAAACAAATCAAAATAAAAAAGAGATTAGGTCGTCTTCTTCACCCGCGATGCCGAGACATACATCTGCCGACAACGAATTCATCGAGAAGACGACTTCCCGATTTTCTTTTTTGTTTTGGCTGTTAATATTAATACAATAGTATAAAAACTTTTTAAGATATTTTCAGTAAATTACAATAATCTTAAAATAATCTGAAATCAATAATTAAAAAAATTATTTTGTTAAGTTTTAGAGTTTCTTTTTGGATTTTAATTTGTTTAATATAATTGGAAATATAATTTTGGAAATATAATTTTGAAAATAATTTTTTGAATTTATGTAAGTTTTTTTAGTAAAATTGCAAAAATGCCCTGTAACTTTTGGTAAAAACGTTTTTGAATGTGAAAAAATACGGGTGGCAATGCTTTTTTCCACGTAAACTGGCGATTTAGCCATTTGGCATCCACGTAGGCAAAAAGCCTGTTTAAAGCCCGATTGGGCATATTTTGCTGCGAAAGTCGATACATACAGGGTAAAAGTCCGGCCCGAAAAGATATTGGGCAAAAGTGCCAAATCGCCAAAGTTATTGGGCAAATTTTGCATTTCCTCCTATCTACATATATATATATATATATATATATATATATATATATATATATATATATATATATATATATAAATTCTATACGTATGTAAAATTAGCAGCTTAATTTCACTTTTCATATTGAAGTTGTAATTCCTTTTACCAACAATTTGTATTTGTGCTATAAATAAAAAAATAAATATGTAGTACAAAAACGGTTGAAATACAAATATTTTGCAGAAAAATAAAATTTTGATTTCTTGTCAATAAAGAATTAATTTTTAATTACACGATTACATCTGAAATTGGGCAACCTAGATCTCTTATGTTTTCTTATATTTTCAGGCATTTTGTGAAAAAGTTCGATTAATGTCAAATTCATAAATTTTATTTTTAACTTCAAGGAAGCTAACTATAGCTACTAAAAGTAATAACTTACGTTACATTTTTGAATTTTAAAAGCAAAATCTTTTTATTCTTTCTTGCATACACTGTAGAGCAAGCAAATTGAGGATAAAATGTTTTTGCATTTACAGAATTGTGTTCTTTTAAGTTAATTTCACAATTCAATGTTTGTTTTACAAAATTATAACGTGCTTAATTGAATTAGGGATTCTATTTTCTCATCAAACCGAATCCTTTCATGATTTCTTCGTTGGAGAATTTAATGAGCTCTAATTTACGAGATTACAATCTCTATATAACTTATAGTAAAAAGAATTAAGGATACTTTACCTCTTGTTGTAGCAAAAAAAGTGAAATATTAGAGTAACTGCGCTGTTAATAATTAACCAAGATTTTTATATTTTTTTGCTAACAAAGGTTCTTTCGTTTCTCTTGTTGGCTAAGTAGTAATAAGGTGGGAATATCTCAAACTACGTAACTAATGATCGTATTGGGTCTTCTTTCACCTACGTCAACAATTTTGAAAAATAAATAGGTGATACTTTTTTCTTTTTTCTTTTGATAATTAATAAATAGGTGATACTAACATCATGACTAGTGAAGGGACCTAATAATTAAGAGATGGTTCGTGGTACAAAATTAGTCACACGTATTAATGCAGAAAACATTTAAAATGCACACTAGAAAACCTTGAAATACAATTTTTTTCTCCAAAAACGTATCATACACAAATATCATTCGTCATGGCATTTTGCATTAGCTACTTAGGTGCATTACTTCCTTGTTCCTTCAGCACCCGTACCAAATTCGCAATATTTCATAACACGAGTAAACGACATCGTGTTGCATATAAAACTTGTAGATGGAACATTCCCGGAGATGTTGGATCAACTCCACCTCCCTCCAAACCTCATCGGGCACTTTGTCTGAATGCACACAGTACAAGCGTTATGGTTAAGTCTCTCTAGTTATATATCAGTTGATTTATTATTTTGAATTTTGAATTGCTCATTAGTTGCGACCCTCAATTTATACAGTGTTTGTATATATATTGAATTGTTGTCACTCTAAAACCTCAAATTTTGTAGATACAATTGACTTTTATCTATCTTACCCAGTTTCCAACAATAATATCTTTTATACAGGCTGAATTACCAATGCACTACGAAGGAAAAATACAAGAGGCTAAACATTTGTTACATTTAAAAGGTGAAAATGATCCAATAGAGAGCCTAATTTTTGTGGATGCCGCCCAGAGATTAGGTGTCAACCATCACTTTCAGAAGGAGATCGAAGCAATTCTTCGAAGAAGTTATGCAACAATGAAAAGCCCTGGTATCTGCGAATACCATACTTTGCACGATGTTTCGCTATTTTTCCGTCTGATGAGACAACATGGACTCTATGTTTCTGCAGGTTTAGTGATTCTTATATACTCAACTCCACTTTATAAATTTATTTATCATCGATTGTCTATGCCACTTTTCCTGTGCCACTCTTCGTGCTTACAACCATCCACTCTCCATCGATAACCACCACACCCATATATTAATGTTTAAGGTTCAGAGCACTTGTTATCATCACACATAAGTGTCAAACAGGATCCGGACCGAAATTTATTTGTTAGTACATATGATAACATCCATGCGATATTTGTTGAACAGATGTGTTTAACAATTTCAAAGGCGAGGATGGGAGGTTCAAAGAAGAATTAAAACGAGATACAAGAGGTCTGGTGGAGTTACATGAAGCGGCACAATTAAGTTTTGGAGGAGAATGTATACTTGATGAAGCAGAAAAATTTAGCCGCCAAATTCTCCATGGTAACTTAGCCGGCATGGAGGATAATTTGCATATAAATGTAGGTAACAAACTAAAGTACCCGTTTCATAAGAGCATCGCAAGATTCACTGTTCATGGTGATACTGGAGGCACGTATGAATGGGGTAAAACATTAAGAGAGCTAGCGCTAATGGATTTGCATGTAGGGCGATCTGTATACCAAGAGGAGCTGCGCCATTTTTCCAAGTAAACATACATAATTAGTACATAATAAAGCTTTCTCTGTGGTATATATATAAACTAGACCTTCATGTTCCCCTACCCGCAAACTCATGCACAGGTTTGTTAAAATTACATCTCCCGTTCAGATAAAAAAAAGAAAAAAAGCTTTCTCTATGGACGAATTAAATATTAACATATAAAAGCAAAACTGCAATATGTGTTTTTTTTCTTTACTATGAACATTTTGGGTTTTTATCCCATCGAACTCTACAAATACACTAAAAAAAATTGCAAAAATCGTCATTATTTGGCCAGAATATGAAAATAGAGTTCAAATTTAAAGAATTGCGCATTGATGATCAGTTTATCAAATGAATTTAAATAAATGACTGATCTCTAACCACAACTTTAATAGCTTATATACGAGTACCATAGTTGCACATTAATTTTTAAACTAACCACCAAAAATATTTACGTTATGTAACATTCTATAGTTTTATATACAAATTCTTTTTAGTTTAGGGACTAATTGGTCAAACACAATTATCATAATTCATTATTTGACGATTGGCACGTTGTAATGAGTTCTAACTTATTAAGTCTTTTGCAAGATATAATTCATTATTAACTATATATAGTATCTTATTTACGACTTAAGCACATCCATTTAAAACCTTCGACCATATCTTTATTTGCAGGTGGTGGAATGAGCTAGGCTTATATAAGAAGCTTACTCTTGCAAGGAACAGACCATTCGAATTCTATATGTGGTCAATGGTTATACTAACAGATTATATAAACTTGTCGGAGCAGAGAACGGAGCTCACCAAATCCTTGGCTTTTATTTACTTGATAGATGACATATTTGATGTATACGGAACACCAGATGAGCTGATTATCTTTACAGAAGCCGTAAACAAGTACGTAAACCATCTGACCATACCAATTAATTAAACTTTATCGTATTGAATTAATTTTTATGCATCGATCTGTAGATGGGACTATGCTGCCACTGACACGTTGCCGGACCACATGAAGATTTGTTACACGGCCCTTCTTGATACCATAAACGAGACTTGCCAAAAAATTTATGTGAAGCATGGATATAATCCGATTGACTCCCTCAAAACAACAGTATGTATACGTAGAAAATATCTTTCTTCAATGATGAAATACATGTTTTTCTAGAAAAAGTTTATAAAATAAAATGTGAGAAGATGTAGAAAGCCTTTGTGTTATTTTTTATTTATTTGAAATTCCCCTATGCTTTCAAAGACTCTGCATCAAATCCTACACCATTTATTACAACCTGTGTGTTCTCTGAAACTTGCATCAAATCCCTCCTATTTCTAAAGCCCTGGTGTTTCAAAACATTATGTATTGTACCTTGTCATGTCATTGGAAAAAGGCATCAAGTCCCGTCTTGTTAGAGGAATGAAATTGATAATTGGTATTTTTATTAACATAAGTTAAGTTTTTATATTAAAACTGGGGGTTGGAGCAGAGTTTTTAATAACAATATATAAGAGATCTCGTGCAACAAAAAAAAGTAACAATTTTGGGCAAGTTAATTGCTTAATATACGTACATGGGTGTTTTATGCAATTTTCTCCCAACAAATGTATAAAAGTCACTGATCTTTGTAAATGCAGTGGGCAAGTTTGTGCAAGGCATTCCTAGTGGAAGCTGAGTGGCTTGCCTCGGGGAGTCTGCCAAATGCCAACAAGTATTTGGAAAATGGAAAGGTGAGTTCAGGAGTGTATGTGGTGCTAGTCCACTTATTTTTTCTCATGGGACACGGCGGAACTAACAGAGGTTCAATCGAGTTAAATGACACACGGGAACTTATGTCCTCCGTAGCTTTAATTGTTCGTCTCTGGAATGACTTGGGATTCGCTAAGGTATGCATGTTCTCATGCTAGTAGCAAAAGTAGTACTCGTTTTCACTTGTCTGATATTGATAATATACAGAATGTTTTCATTCGACATTTCGAATATATGCTTGTCATTTTAAAGTGTACATGTCAAAACTAAACGTCACGATGGGTTCTTTGTAAACAGAATGAGCATCAAAATGGAAAAGATGGATCCTACTTAGACTGCTACAAGAAAGACCATACAAGTCTATCAGCTTCGCAAGCACAGGAGCATGCACTGGAATTGGTAGCAATTGAATGGAAACGTCTCAATAAAGAATCTTTCAATTTAAATCATGAGTCGGAATCTTCTTTTAAACAAGCCGCTCTCAATTTTGCAAGGATGGTTCCTCTTATGTATAGTTATGATCACAATCAAAGAAGCCCACTCCTTGAGGAGTATGTCAAGTTTATGCTGTCGGATTAAAATCGTGTACTATACACCAAATGTAAGAACAAATAGTTCACTCGTTACAAAACTTTATATTAATCGTATGTAAACAAGAGTGATAATCGTGTAATCATCGTCTTACTTTGATATTAATGATAGTATCCTTTCTTCTCACTGTTGCTTCAGTTTCTGGTTTTGCTATGCTAATATATATCCTTAATTTTGTTTCAATTAGATTTTACCAGTTGATTTAATAATTGAAGTTAAAAGATATAAAAATAGACATAGTAAATTTTGCAATAGTGAGTAAGTACAGTAAATAAAATGGAGACACAGATTTTATCGTAATTTCGTCAACTGACTTGATTTCCATGACTTTCACTCAAAAGCTTAACCTTGTTCATTTATTTTGATAAAAAGAATGATATACACAATTTTTTATATAAAACACTCGAGAATACCTATAAAAGGTAAATTCCTACATAGGTGGTGTTTACAAATGCGGCAGAATAAACACATTTGTAGTGTTTGCAAACACCAACACACTCAGTTGGAGAAGCACGCCAGACCCTACTTTTAAAAGTATGCTATTCAAAAAAGCTTTTAAAGAAAAATTCAATTATCAATAGTTGCAAGCATCTTATTAATGCTTTTAGTAATTTTTAAAAAAGAATTTTTAAAAAAGGTAGTGAACAAATTGGTTAGGACGAATTCATGAATGACAAGTTGGTCACAAGAAAATGCCATGAAATTTGTGTATGAGAATAAAATTTACTAAAAAAAAAAAAATTGTGCAACTTTAATTAAAAAGTTGTATACTATATTGCATAGATACTTCAAAAACTCACCTTGTGCAATATTGGATACTTGAAGGATACGGATACGGATGCGATACGCGTGCTATACGCACAGTATATGCCACATGGTTTATCCCCAATTAAAAATAAATAAATAAAAATGGATACGTATTGGACATTGCCGAGGAAGTATCCGACACGCCTTGGATATGACGGGGTAAATTTTATGATTTTTTAAGATTTTTGAGGTTTGAAAATATAATTTTATAAATCTAAATTGTATATTAAATATTGTATATTGAAAAAAGATATGGATTTGACAATTTACCCCTCATGTGTTATGCTAAATTGGTAAATTACCCCATGTGAAAAATAAATAGGCAGTTACCTCCAAGTGATATCAAAAATTGGTAAATTATCCCAATATGTAGGAAGGTGTAACTCACTTGCCAAAAGTTGATAGGGGGATAGTTTTTCTATATGAACAAAACACTTATATCCTCTCTTTGAAAAAATATGTAGATATTTTTGTTTAATACTTGAAATAGTTTAAAGACTACAAAATAAGAAAATACAATGTAAAAGTAAGTTATGATTATATATATATATATATATATATATATATATATATATATATATATATTTATATATATATATATATATATATATATATATATATATGTGTGTGTGTGTGTGTGTGTGTGTGTGTGTGTGTGTGTGTGTTTTATAATATTTTAAATACTTTACATTGTTTTTTTAAGAGAAACTATATTAGATTTGAAATTACAAAAAGGAAAGTAATAAAAATAACAAGGTTATTTTGGTAATTGAATATAGAAAATACACTAAAAAAAGTTACAGGAAGGTGGTTTGCAACTTTTTCATATCACAAGGAGGTAATGTACCTATTTATTTTTCCAGGAGTAATTTTCCAATTTGGCATAACACGGGGGTAAATTACAAAACCTCAAAAATGATTAAAAAATGTAAAAAAAAAAAAAAAAAAAAAAAACTAAAAAACCCTGAAGTGTAGTGCATCTAAATGAGTAAATTATAAACTGTCAACTACAAGCACAATTTAAAAAATTAAAGCAACTTTCAAGTTCGACACTTTTGAGCTCTCAACCTTTGCTTTACCCGACACTCGTATAAAACAGAGAAAAGAAATACCATCATCCTCATCTTGTTCAACAAAATTCTTTCACTAGTTACTACCATTTTCCGCCCTCTCATCTTCTTCATCATCATTACCTCTTTCTTCAATTATTTTTGCTAATTTAATCATGGCAATTAGGTTTATGACTTTGTGTATTATAGGATTTTCTATAGGAACAAATTCATTTAAATCTCTTATTTTAGTTTTTAAGGTTGTGAATTTAGTTGTTCCTATTCATGCTTGTTAGAGCATAATAGAAATATTAGTATAAATCATATATTCATATAGTCGTATTCCCACCGCACTGTATCCCCTAATTTCTAAACAATTCACCTTCTAGCACCCACACTGTATCGCTCCCTATCATCGTATTTGTATCCAGGCAACATACGGCCTATACATGCATATATAGGGCGTCCTATTTCTTTCCGGCACATATGGCGAATTAGAGAAATAAGGAAACTGTCGTTTTATACCTTTTCATTTATTGCGTAAAAAAGCGACCTAATTATTTGCCGCAAGTATAACCAATTAGAAAGAAGGAAATTATTGTTTCCAAAACATCTGTAATTACATCAAGTAGACGTAATTTATACCAGGTAGAACCTGTAAGTCTTTAATTATATTAGCCCGGTTTAAGTTTAGAAACAAAACTTCTTGCGTTTGTGAGTTAGTTAACTTATTTACAAATAAGACATGAGATTTTTTTTCCTATTTTTCATGGGAGTTTTTTTCTCTCTTATAGAGCTGGAGATTCATTGACAATATCCTTTGGATAGTTTTTAATCGTTTAACGTAGGATACTAAATGGTAGAACACTTTATGTAATTTCTTTTTTAATTGTAACACTAGTGAAATATGAAAGAAATTGTCTTTAATTTTAATTGATATATTTTTCTATACCAATTTCTTCTATTCAAAATACACATTCGAATATTAGAAAGAGTTTAGAAATTGAAACAACCCTTTCAAAGTAAAATATGCTTTTTAAATGTGGCTAGGAATAGTCATCTTTATTTACATATAAAGCTTAAGAGTACGTACTTAAAGATAAATTGTTCAGAAAGCAATACGGAAAGTCAAATAAATTGTTAACCTGGCAGTGTTTTTACTTTTTGGCAATGCTCAATTTCTTTGCAATTCAGTGCAAGCTTTCTGTGAATAAGGGCGGAATTCACCTCACAAGTTTTCGGCCAATAGCAAAATGCCATCTAAAATGAAATATGTGTTGAGAAGAAAGTTTACAGATATTATTATAGTTAAAAAGCTTTACACGTACACAGATATTGCGCCCTAATTCTTTCCGGTAAATGTAATCAACTAGAAATAAGGAAACTGTCCTTTCGTGCCCAAACATCTGGTATTACATTTTCTTTGAATGGCATCAATCAACGTCCTATAACCAATTAAAAGTTAATAAGGAAACTGTCATTTCGGTGACCAAACATTCTTTCTTACATTAATTAGTTTGACAGGACACAGATTGGTTGCTCTAAAACGAGTTTCTCTTATGCACAGCAGAAAATATGCAGTTTGGTTCCAGCTTCCAGGAAAAGGAGAAAGAAAAGAAAATATGCAAAAAGTTTATTTTCTTCCAACTCGAGAATTTTCCAAAAGAAAAAGAAAATCTTTGAAAATAGTACTAATCAAATAGCTTTTCAATTCTGACTACAAAATAGGTGCTAAAAATTCATCAAGTTTTAAATCTTTTCGTGAAATGATTGAAATTTTCATCTCTCACTGATGTAAATTTGAAAGACTTAAATTTAAGGTTCCTTGTAGTAAACCCCATACATACGGAGGTTGTTGCACTTTGACACTAACTTATGAAAATGTGTAATATGCTCCCCACCGTATTGGCTTTTGCCCCTTGATGTCCAATCTCACCAACATAAATGCATAAATGCAGATTTGTGGCTGAATATGTCCGGTTGATCAAATATTCAAAAGAAAATCGTACTAAAATTAATAGGTTGAGGGCATATTACACTTTATCATAGATTAGGGGGTAAAGCGCAATATGTCCATAGGTTGGGAGGTTTGATGCAACTAACCCTAAATATAAACTATATAAGAATAAAAATTTATATTATCAATTTAGGGGTGTTCGTGGACGGGTTTGGGCAGGTTGTCGTTAAAAATGCATGTGACCATACTCAAAATTGTAGGTTACCAATTTGTCAACCCGCGCTTTAAGTTAAAAACTAAACCATGCGAGTTGCAGGTTGAGTGGGTGGCGGGTCTAAATTGTGGGAAAATATAGTAATATTTCGGCAAAGAAATAAAAAAAACAAATGTACTGTGCGTTTTAAAAATAAAATAAAATTAATATCATAACTTAATAAAAATATGTAAACAACAATATAGCTCAATTAAAATAACAATATAAGAATGTAAAAAGATTTTAATAATGAAATATGCTACAATGTTTGGATTAATTTGAGGGAATGACTTTTTCTTAGAAAATGTTACAATGAAATATGCTTTCTTTTTAATAAAAAGATTTCTAAAGACAAAGTTATATATTCAAAAACTAACGTGAACTTCTTACATATTGCATTAGTAATATACACAACAAGAGAAATATTACTCAATACTTTGATATTGAATTAGCTAGTTATAATCTAATATACTCTTGCATGTGACATAATGGTAAATGTTTAAGTGAATTACATAAATAATGTAAGACTTCTAGGTGTGTATAGAATACATCTATTGACATGTTTTTGCATATATTTGTATAATTTTGTACTTTCTTTTAATTATTTTTTTATTTTAGCTACCTTAGGAGTCACTTTTAATTTTCTATTATTAAATATATACTTCTTAAGGTATATATTTTTTTAAAGATGATTTATTATTTTTGATAGTATTAAAAAAAATCTCACCAAAAAAATATTCGTACGTATAAAAGAACAATATCTCGTAATTTCGCCCCCCTAAGCTAAATTCCTGGCTCCGCCCCTGGATGCAAGCTTCATAATATATGAAGAGATAAATAATTAGGACTTGGATATTTTGTAGAAATATTCAAGCAATTTTTTATATTAGATAAAATCTATGTTAAGTTCACAAAAGATATAATAAGTTCTTAAGATTAGATTTTTGTGTATGTTTGCAATAATCATGGTTATTAAGATATATAAGATATGGTCATGATATGCCGTAATTAAGTTAAGAAATCAACACTTTAAATATTATGATAGAAGTATATATATATATAAATACATATATATATTGGGTTTGTAACATTTATTTATTTCTAAAAGTAATATTCTTTCCAAGTTTATGATACAAATGTGTCAAATTAAATTACATATAAACAATATTATATATACATATATATACCTTGACCCTTTGACTCTTTTCTAATGTTTAAGTGACCGACGCTAATAAACCCGTAAGGTGGTGTTTGGTTCTGGAGACAAGCTGAGATTAAACTGGTTATCTCTACTTATATAGCGCATGGTTCTAATGATTAGTTTTTTCGGGCTTTTGCCAAACATGGTATAACTGCTACTGTAGCACATTATTTCTTGGATGATATCTCAGCCCCCCTAAGATTAAGTTATCTCGGTTTTGTGAGATTAACTTACTAATTGAAATTCCATATTTGCCCCTTAGTTTTAAACACTTTTAACCTTACCTTTAAAGTGATATATATAATAATAATAATAATAAATTTTATTGTATAATATATATATATATATATATATATATATATATATATATATATATATATATATATATATATATATATATATCATATAATATATTTTACACTCTATAATATTTATTGTACATAGCTTATTTTATGTATATATCATATATATAATATATAACATTGTATTTATGTTGTATAAAATATTTTATACTATATAATATTACATATATATATATATATATACACATATATATATATATATATATATATATACACACATATATATATATATGTATATATATATATATATAGATATATATATATATATATATATATATATATATATATATATATATATATATATATATATATGTATGTATACGTAGCATAACCTATTGTATATAGTATATAATTATTTTATACTATATTATATTTATTATACTATAAAATTCTTATATATATACTACATATATGTGTAATATAATATATTATTTATCTTCTATAATATATTTTATAATGTATAATATTATTATGCCACATATACATAATATAACAATATGCATATTATACAGAATATTTTGTACTATGTAATATTGATCATATATACCATATATATGATATCAAATAATATAACAATATTCATATTATACCAAAAAAGAATTGTACCATATAATAGTGACTATACTATATCATATTATTATACTATACAAATAACATATATGTGAAATATAACATACTTTACGTTATACAATATATCTTCTAATTTATAATATTAATTATATTTTTATATATGTAATATATCATATATTATAAAATATTAGTTGTACTATGTAATATATATATACCATGTATGTGTTGTATAATCTAATTTTATTATTATTATTATTATAATATATTCATAAGTAACATAACATAACATTTATATTATATAATATATTTTATTATATATATATATATATAATATATATATATATATATATATATATAATATTTAATACAACATTATATATATTATATAACATATTTCATACATACATACATATATATATCTATACATTTATTTATACATGCATGTAATCTACAATAATATTTGTATGATATAATCTTAATTAGACTATATAATTTATATGTATATCGTTAGTATAGTTTTCTATAATTTAAATTTTTTTACAATCAATTGTTTATATAATATTTATATTTATATCTGTTCTAAATAACGTCTCATAATGGTGGATTTATGTTTTTCTTTCTCTTGAGGGATACTAATCAAGGAGTAGAAAGAAGCAAGGGTTTCTTTTTAAAAAAAAAAATTGGACCTAATAAATATCAACAAGGACATAATAGTAAATTTGGTACAAATCATTACTTTGTTACACTAACCAAACAACATGACTATTTGATATATATATTTATCCTATATTTTAGCACAGGAAACAAACAAAAGTATTATACATCAGATTACTATTGTCCAGCTTTTAATCACAATCGGGCTATCCTTATGATTATTTCATATAGGAAACCAAACACATGAATTTATTACAAAATGTCATGATTTTAAGAAAAGCTGAATGAATAATTGTACCACTTTCAAGGGAACATCCGCAAGTGGCTGTACCGAACAGTCAAATCAAAGTGTAAGCTAAGAACATGCAATCTTTTTTTGATACGACAAGAACGATTTCCTCATTCCTAATTCGTGTTTTTTTTTTTTTTTTTTTTTTTTAAGACAGAATTCGTTATAACTTGTACGTAAGGAAGAGATCAATTACCGGCCCCATGATCATTGTCGAAAACATTGTAAATGCACACTATTTAACATCCCCGTCGCAAAGTATCCTTCCTTCATGAAATTAATTAAAGAAAAAAAAAACCTTTTTCATGGCATTTTATATAGGCAACAACTTGTCAAGTGTACACCGACCTTGTTCACTGAATACCAATACTAAATTTGCAAAAAGTAGAAATACGATTAAATTTCTTCATGTTCCATATGTATCTGCGGCTAATAATGCAAAGCAATGGACCATTGCTGATGATACTGCATCAACTCGTGGCGCCCCCAGACTGCATGAGGCCATGTACTTGAAAGGACAGAATACAAGTATTCGGGTAAAGTTTGCACATTTAGATTTGTTGTTTGTTGAGTTCAATGACTCCTTGTTGTAGAATATCTAATAATTTATGTGTGTTTATCCTCTCTATAAACTTGAGCTTTTAAAGAAACGACAATTCAATATATTAAGTTCTGACTAGAGAAGGGTTTTAGTACGTGTTGTTTGTATGTAAATGCGAAAGAAAATCCAAAAGCCAGTATCACTGCAAAAAAAGTGTTTTTTTGTGGCGACTTTATATGACGTAACAACGTTTCGTCGCATAAATGCTGATAAATATGACGGATTTAATTATTGTCATATAAGAGTAGCTTTTATTGTGACAATCCTAAATTTCGCCATATAAGCTAAATTTTCGTCACAATTTGTAAAAGTTGCGTGGCAAAACGCGATTTCGCCATAAACTTTGTCACTTAACCAACTTCACTAAAAAAGCGGCAAAACTCTCGCTCTTAGCGAAAATCTCCCTCTCTGGTTTTTCTTTTTCCCTCACTTTCCCTTTGCCACAAAAATAATTTATTTATCAAAGAAAAACCGAACTACGTCGTTTTGCTAAAATCTACTCCCAATTTCAGATGATTACAAACTTAATGTGGAATTCAACACCCCAAAATTTCAGATGGAACCTTCTACCTCATTCTCTAGCAAAAAACAACTCTCACCAAGAAACCCTCATTCTCGAGCAAATCTGAAAAACATGCTCATTCTCTCTCGTTTTTGCCCACACACACTATAGTTCGCACTATCTCTTTCACATACAATGGTAAGAAACCCTTTTTCTCTGAAGATTAAGCTATAATTTCATCCTCTAAAATCCTAATTTTTTGATATTGTTGATGTTTGACAGGTGGGTTTGTTCAACCACACTGAGTTGCTTACGTATTTTGTAAATTTGTGTAAGTTGCATTTAATTTTAGCTTTATTTAGCTTACATGAGGGAATTGATGGGTATTTTTTGTTATTTTCTGAAAAATCTTAACAAATATGGATAAAGATTTGGGGGTTAGGGATTTTGAAGTTCTACATGTACATTTATGTCACTTTTTCATGGAATGGTGATGTTGTCTTTATCAAATATGAAGATATTATGTTGAAAAATCTATGGGTGACATTTTTGACGAATTTTGTTGTTTTTTTAAGTTCAGTACTGTATTATAGTGGTGTTTGAAGCTTGTTTGTTGTTTAAAAATGTGAGATTTGTGTTGTTATAATGAGTATAAGATGATGATTTTTGTTTGAGTTAGATTTTTACATTTTGATTTTGTGTTGGATTGAATGTTCTGAGCTTGACTAGTAGTATTTACTGATCTGTTTATTTGATCAACTTTTAGTGTTTGTAATGTGTGGTGTGTTGCTGAATGTTATTATTTAATATTCTCACCGTGATTAGCTTGGTTTAGTGTGGAATTATTGTATCGTTTGGAAGTCTTATCAACTGATGTGTTGGCTGTGTGCAGTTCTGGTGATGCTCTTATATATTTTTTTGGAGATTACCAATAAATTCCGTGTATTTCGTGTAGTATCTGGTCATTACTTTAGGATGATCCGCTTTTATTTTATGAACGTAAATTGTAGGAGTAAGTGTTGTTTTTCCCTGCTAGCTGAGATGGGACTCTGTGTTACTATTGGTTGTATCATGAGTTGTGCGACTGTTGGTTGTATCCTACTTTCAATTTTGTGTTGAAATTTCGGTTCACAACTTTAAAATCTGCTGGTTTTTGTATAGTTTTTGTTATTCTTAAGTAAAGGCTGTTCGAAAAAATATATGGATTTGTGAAATCTCTTCATAACTTTACAACTTGTTGCTATTGTTGTGATTTGTGTTGTTAAAAGTTGTTGGTCTTGTGTATACTTTCAAAGTTATATCTTTAAATTTTTGTTTATGACTGTATAAATTGTTGTTTTGATGTCATTATTTTTGTTGGTAAGTGAAAGCCCTTCAAGAATGTGTGAATTTTTTATTTCTTGTTTAGAACTATGCACACTGGTGGTTTTTTTGTGATTAATTTATTAAAAACTCTTCAAAAAATGTGTGTGTTTATAATTTTATTTCATCACTTTATAAAGAGATGTTTTTCAACATCATGTGTGTTGTTTATGACTTTAACTGATGGTTTTCATGTGATTTAGGTTGTTATTTTTTTTATGGTTTTCTTGTAGTTGTTAAGTAAGTTTTCATTTATTTATGCAGGTTTAGCACCAGGGTTTGTTTAGTTGTTTAATTTCTTGGAGTGTAGGTTGAGATTCTGTGGAGAAGTTGAAAAGGTTGGTATAGTTTCTGCTTATATTATAATGGAATGATTGTTGGTCTATTTATATGTTTAAGTAGTTATAAACAAATTGGTTTTTAGTTATGAAGGTTATCTTCTCACATTCTTTAATTATTAAGCTTTTCAAGTTTAAGTTGTAGAAAGTGCTGGTTATTTGGAAATGAATCAGAAACTACATCTCCATTCTCACCTACATCGGCACCAAATTCGGATGGAGATGGAGTTCCTACCAATCCCGACTCTTTGATTACACTGAATTCAGGGGGATTGACAAACAATTCTAGTAATTTTTCTTATTTTCATATGAGAAGTCACAGAACCTATTGTAATTTTCAGCTGTTGTAACATTTGCTATCAGTATTTCATTTCAGAATTTAATGTTGTAAAGAATGGTTGGGGTTTCAGTAGAGGAACTTGGATAAGATAATTGATGAGGTATGTAGATTTACTTAAACTTTGAGCAAGTAGAGATTTGTTGGAAGTATATAGGTGGCTGTAATTTTCCTCTTTTTTGTTTCAATTTTAGTAATTGATTGAGTTATTTTACTTTCAATAAGTTGTCTACTTTCAGAAGCATAGTATCTCATGTATTTTTCTGATTTATAGCAGAGTATATAGCATGCTATCTGCACATTTACACTTATAATCTTAGTTTGCATCTTCTCATTGTTGTTAGTAGGATTCGATAAATGGTAGATTGTAATCAATTAAAAGAAAAAGGTTTTTTAAACTATTCTAGAAATAAAACTCTTCTAAAAATTATAACAGTAATCTAATTGTAAAACTCTTTTGTAGAGTGGGAAGGTGAAAACTCGGTTCAACCCCGGGGATAAAATACCTGCTGTTTTTGTGGATGAGTTTGGTACTAGAATATGAATTGCTACAAGGACAGGTGCAGAATAGATTGAGGTATCTTATTGGCATCAAATTCGTGAAGCAAAAAAAGGTGTCTACTTAAAAGATTGCTGGTAATCTGTGTAACTGTTGAGCATATACCTAATAGTTTGATAAGCATTTTAAATATCTTGAACCAGACATTAAACAAGTGAACGTGTTGAACTTTTGTAGTGTAAGCTATTTGAGATTTTTGGCCATTTCATATGTTTGCTGGTCTAGGGTGTTTGCTTATAGTTTATGAGACTGTGGGTGCAATGAGTTTATGTTGAACATGCCTCATTTGGATTTTCAACAACCTCTAGAAATAAAAACCACTATGAAGATTATGTAGTTCTAGAAGTGATATATGCCAATTTGTAAATGTGTGAAAATGCTTTGAATTGCAAAATTTGTTGGCTGAAAGTTGGTTGTTTCATTCGATATGTGTGTTTATATTGTGGTTAATGATGAGTGTTGCTAGTTTATGCAAAAATAGGGATGTACTGGTCGGAATCTCGTACTGCGGGAAGGAGGTTAACCTCTTTGTTTCTTAACATTATCTTCAAATTTCGTATTTTATTTGTCGTATTACTGTGATTTTCTTTTTGGATTCTTTCAGATTTTTGGTGATTGAGGCCGAAAATAAAAGTTGGTGAGACTTAACTCTACCCACAAACTCTGTCTTGTTTTTCATAATTTCTGCAAAAGTTTTGTTTACTTACTTTATTACCATAAATGTTTTAGTTACTTAGAAGCCCATACCACCTCTTATGTTGGTACACGGTATGCAGCTTTTGATGTTTTGGTTGTTTCTTCGATTTTGTGGCTCTGAACTAAGTATTAGTTGAGAAATTAGCTAAGTTTTGTGAATCTGAAATATTGAAAGGTGGTTGTGTGTAAATAGTCTGTTCCACTTATAGAGAAGATTTTATTGGAATATGGCAGAGAGTTATAGTGTATGAAATTGGGAGCAACAAAGATAAGAAAAAGAAGCTATGGATAATCTTTGAACTAGTTTCTGAAAAAGAGGCAAAGATAGTGATTGGTAAGAAATCACTGAAAGATAATCAAATGTTAATTAGGCTTAGAGAATGTCTAATTATAAATTTTCAATTGTCTAAATGAGGTTTAAAACTTATGATATTGTTTGTTTGATTTCCATCAAGTTTCAGGTTAATCTTCAATTTAACAAGTACCATTTTGGTAAAATCAAATAATAAAACTTCCTTCAGAAAGATTTCTTATAATCTGTTTTTTTTCTCTTGTTTGTAAGCTGCTTGAGAAAGAGTACATATTCTATAATATTGTTATTGAGCAACTAGCACATCTAATAGGACCATTAAGATAGGTATTTATATTTATATTAGAGAAAATAGAATATATGAGAGATTTATATCATTCTTCTAGTCAAGTACAGATCACTTCTTCCCTTAATTTTAACATTTCTGCTCAACTTACATGATATGGTGATCGTAGATTTAATGAGAAGCATAAAGTTATGAAGACAAGATTGAGGCTCTAGAAGCATAGATGAAGGAGATGTGCCAATTTTGTGTAAAGATGAAATAGATACAGTCCTGCATAATCTATATTTACTTTAAGATTTTACTTTTTGTTTTTGTGGTTTGAATCATGTAATGGTAGTGACTATGAGATGAAAAAGGTTGTTCTCTTACAAATCACTTTGTTATTTAGATATTATCTATGTCTTTGACTTAGAAGGTAGGAACGCAAACATCTTATGAAGCTTGTTCAATGAACAGAACTGATTCTACGATGGAAACATAAGATTTTTGTTATTGCATTACTATCTATCCTTTTAGAATTGTATCCTTTATCTGTTTGCAAGTTTTGGTTCTAAGGAATTAGCTTATAGGAGTGAAGATGAAAAACTGTGCTCTCTCATTTTCAGGTTTTGTAATTTTGATTAGAGATTTCATATTCCTGATTTATAGTTCTGTCTGTTGAATGTTGGTAATATCCTGCTGAAATTCTTTTATTAATTGTGCATTATGTTGAATGGTTAGTGTACGATTCAGAATCAGCTGTTTATGTCATTTGAGACGTTAGAGCATATATTTTGATCAAGTATATACTTCAAGACATTGTTACTTGTTTTTCATTTGGTTAGCAATTTTATGAATGGTTTTAGGTATGTATGCAGAAAGAAGAATGACAAGTGCCCTTTTGATGGATTTAGGTACTTGCAGAAAGAAGAATGTGTTCTGTATATGCAACTTTGCCAATTACAATGTAAACTATTAATGTGTTGTTGGATTGAAACTTGATGTAAGATGCTATTCAATTTTATATGTAAGCATGTATATTTTAGCGAGGACCTTAATTATGTGATTATGTATTATGATGATTTATCATGATGGTTACTGGATTTTCAGTCACATTTCATTTGCAATGTGTAAGTAATCAAACGAAAATTATAGAACTAGAGCATGGATAATTTTTAGTGACAATAATTAATATGCCATTGACAACAAATTTGTCACGAGAAAAATTCAAATAACACTCTGTAATGAAAATTTATATCGTAATAAAAGGTTTTGTCACGGAATTACAAGGTGTTCAAATACAGTGACGAAATACATTGTCACAAAAAAAACTTTAAATTCAAAACTTCATGTGGCGATGCGATGATATGATGACAAAATAATATAGCTCATGTGAAAATATTTCGCCACATAAGTTATTAATTTTTTGTGACAAAACCACATTTGTCACAACTATATGTGACGATAACAAAATCTCGTCACATGGGGCCTTTAGTGACGGGGCTATCGCAGCGAATTTTGTGGCGAAATATTCTGTCGTATTACATTTATGTGACGAATTTTTGAGATTACATGACGATATTTGGCGTCGCATAAAAGCAGTTTTTTTGTAGTGTATAATATGTTATATGTGTGGGCCTATCAATAAGGATATAACATGCACATTAACTGGTGTAGGCCTCCTTGGTCTAACAACATGACATGATCGACATTCAATTTTATACCTTTTATATGAGTCAAAATAAACCTCAAAACTAGCCATAACTCTGAAAACGCCCTTTCGCATAGAATACATTCTACATGGAGGCCTTAAGTTTTGACGTGCATGGATTAGGTCCGGGGTTTTTTTTTTTTTTTAGATAGTTAGTATCACTTTTTAGGTCCAATTTTCGTACAGCAGAGAGAAAGGACATTCATGTGTACGTACTAATTGTGTACAACATGTGTAATTTGATTTTAATTTGATAAACAACATGTGTACGTACTTGTTTTTGTCAACTTGTTTTTGCGGCGTATAACCTTGACGCATGGGCTCACAAGTGGGTGGGGAAAGTTTCCTTTTTTGCTTTTGCCTACAAATATTTTTTGAGGCATTTTATATTGGCAACAACTTGTCAAGTCTAGTGCCTCGTCTTTGTAAACTGAATACCGATGCTACAGTGGCAAAAAAATGGAAACACGAGTAAACTTCTTCACGTTGCATATATATCTGCTGCTAATAAGGCACAACAAGCATTGCCGATGATATCGCATCAACGCCTAGCTCCCCCAAA
This sequence comes from Misopates orontium, assembly GCA_946800315.1. NCBI lineage: Eukaryota > Viridiplantae > Streptophyta > Magnoliopsida > Lamiales > Plantaginaceae > Misopates > Misopates orontium. Next base: position 4,332,192 of record OX326946.1, on the reverse strand, counting down.
CTCCATTACCCTATTGAACTGAATGGACAAAGTACATGTATTTGTAAAGTTTTCACACTTAGATTTCCTGTTTGTTGAGTTAAATTACTCCTTATTGGAGAATATATACAAATTAATAAATGTAAAACTTCTCAAAACTTGAGCTTTTAAAGATACGACAATTCAATAAATTATCAAAGCTCATCACAAAGCCGAAGAAGAGTCAGGACGGAGCCACATTTTTCCCACCCTGGGCTACTCTTAATTTAAGTAAAATACAACTCTAACCCTCATTCCCTCAAACAAAATAATATATAGTATTAAGGAACAACAATTTAGTTTTCTACTCTTAAGGGAGAGTCTTGTAAACTAGAACCTTCAAAACATACTTTAATTATAATTTATTTTGATGAATATGATTATATAGTCTTTTAACTCTAAGGTTCTCAATTTTCTATTAGGCTACTTTGCACAAAATCACTAATCTTTAGTATATACTAGCTTCTTTGACTAATGTAATCAAACACTAAATATTCCAAACTATAAAAAACTGTCAATCAAACATCTCATATGCATAAAAAAAATGAAGTTGTACTAATCTCACATTTAAGTTCCACAATGAATTTTTATCAAAAAATATTGACACAACAGAAAAACTATAAAAAATAAGGCTCTAAATATATAATAATTATCATCAATTTGTTATAAATTAAAAGTTAAACAATGAAACTTAGTTAACTTACATTATTGAAAATTTTGAGAGTACGGTATGAAGATTTGTAAGAAAAAGAAGAAAGTTTCTGAATTTTGATGAAACTTGGCCTTTTTATTTACTCTTTCGTTTACATTTATGGTTGGTAAGTTTGACAAGAACTTTTTTCTCTTGTTTTTTTATTCTTAAGAATTGCATATGGGAGAGTAAATCCTGTAAACACTTGTTAGTGTAGATTGAAGATATTATAGTTTAGTTTGGTAATTGAATGGATCTTACATGTAAGCCTAAAAATCATTTGTTATGTTAGATTAGTATAATTGGGTTCCCAACTTATAAACTTGGATTAGGCGCCTTATATATATATATATATATATATATATATATATATATATATATATATATATATATATATATATATATATATATATATATATATATATAATCCTGTAAACACTTGTTAGTGTAGATTGAAGATATTATAGTTTAGTTTGGTAATTGAATGGATCTTACATGTAAGCCCAAAAATCATTTGTTATGTTAGATTAGTATAATTGGGTTCCCAACTTATAAACTTGGATTAGGCGCCTTATATATATATATATAATCCTGTAAACACTTATTAGTGTAGATTGAAGATATTATAGTTTAGTTTGGTAATTGAATGGATCTTACATGTAAGCCTAAAAATCATTTGTTATGTTAGATTAGTATAATTGGGTTCCCAACTTATAAACTTGGATTAGGCGCCTTATATATATATAAGGCTTTTGGCTCAAATTTGGCCCTGGACTGGAGTCCATCCAAGCCTTGTGGGTGGCTATGCCTCTAAGAAGATGTGTTATCTTAGAATTCCATCTCCATCCGTTTGTAAAAAACTGTCTAGTGTCAGAATTAACAAAAAGATTTATAGCATGTATGTCATGAGGTGTATTAATTAGAGAATATATATAAATTAATATTTGTTAATCCTCTCTACAAGCTTGAGCTTTTAGAGAGACCGTTATTCCTACTTCTTAAGTGACATTCCCATGTTTCTAGTTAGACATAAATAATTTAGTGTATATTTTTCCTACAGGGTAATCTTTCAATGGAATATGATCAAAAAATTGAAGAGATAAGGCACATGTTTCAGTCAAAGGGTGAAGAAGAACCAACACAGAGATTGATGTTTTTGGATGCCATCCAACGACTAGGCGTCGACCACAATTTTGAGGAGGAGATTGAAACAACTCTCCGAAAATATTATGAATCAACAAGTGATAATTTATGCCGATTCCACACTCTGCATGGGGTTTCCTTGTTTTTCCATCTAATGAGACAACATGGATACGATATTTTTTCAGGTTTGCCCTTCTACTTTGTAACCGGTAAGGATCTTTCACCCCATTTTGTGTCTTACTTTGCGTCGCACGGACTTGTGATGATAACGCGTGTCTTTGCTCTTAATACGGAGAGAATGGGTGGTTATATTGGACACGAAGTAGAACACAAAATGGGATAGAAGATTTTTTGCAATTTATAACGTCTGGAGCACTCTTTTTTGTGTTGTATATAATCTGTTACAAGGACGGTATACATGATATGGATGCATAAACAGACATATTTAACAAATTCAAAGGCGAGGATGGGAGGTTCCGTGTAGAGCTAAAACGAGATATACGAGGATTGGTGGAATTATATGAAGCTTCACAACTAAGATTTGAGGGAGAATATACACTTGATGAAGCAGAGAACTTTAGCAGCCAGAATCTCAAAAAATACTTGGCTGATATGGACAGCAACTCGTGTAGATTTGTTACTGACAAACTTCAGCACCCTTATCACAAGAGCATAGCAGGATTGACAATAACGAACTTTCTTAATGATTTTGGCCACATGAACCAATGGGGAAAAACTTTGGGGGAGCTGGCTGCAATGGATTTGCGGATGAGGAAATCTGAATACCAAAAGGAGTTGTCCCAAGTTTGCGAGTAAGAGAACGATTTAAATATGAATTGAAAGATTATACATAATAATCATCTAAACTATAGGCTAATTAAGCATGTATATATCTTGTTATTCTAGGTGGTGGAAGGAACTAAGTGTAATTGAGAATCTGAGTCTGGCAAGGAACCAACCATTGAAATGGTATACATGGTCGATGGCCATTCTCGTAGATGATATAAGATTGTCAGACCAAAGAATCGAACTCACCAAGTCCATCACATTCATTTATTTGATAGATGATATATTTGATGTTTATGGGTCACCAGAGGAGCTCGTTATCTTTGCAGAAGCCGTAAGCAAGTATGAAAATCAATGACAATTATCGTTCATGAAGTTTTCTCGTGGTTTTCTTTCAATTCTTGAGAGAAATTAAGCTTAATGGGATTATGTATTGAATTATATATGTTATATGTTTATACGTAGATGGGACTATGCTGCTGCAGAAACGTTGCCAGATTACATGAAAATGTGTTTCAAGTCTCTTCTTGATACCACAAACGAGATGGGATACAAGATTTATGAGAAGCATGGATATAATCCAATTGACTCCCTCAAAACAACGGTACGTATATTTAAGCAGTGTCATCGTTCAAAGACGACATATGAAATGTACACTTAGAACTTCAATGATGAAGCCTTCATTTAACTTCAGTGGGCAAGTTTGTGCAATGCATTCCTAGTGGAAGCTGAATGGTTAGCCTCGGGGAACCTGCCAAACTCAACGAAGTATTTGGAAAATGCCAAGGTGAGTTCAGGAGTATATGTGTTAATGGTCCACTTATTCTTTCTTTTGGGACTCGGCGGAACATGTAGAAGTGCAATCCATTTAAACGACACATCGAAACTTACTTCCTCTATAGCCACAATCCTTCGTCTGTGGGATGATTTGGGAAGTGCTAAGGTGTGTTCTGCATGCATATACTATTTATCGAATTTCGTTCTGCAGGCATATCAAAATCATGTACCTTCTTTAACTTAGACTATCTTTTTTCTCAACTAAATATCACAATACGCTCTTCATTAACAGGATGAGCACCAAGATGGTAAAGATGGATCTTACATAGAGTGCTACATGAAAGAACATAAAGGCTTGTCGATTGAGCAAGCACAACAACACACCATTGATTTGATATCAAGCGAATGGAAACGCCTTAACAGAGAATATTTTAATCTTGATCATGTTTCTACATCATCCCTTAAAAAGGCTGCTCTTAATATTGAGAATAGTTCCTCTTATGTACAGCTACGATGACAATCAACGGCTCCCAATCCTGGAGGAGTATGTTAAGTTTATGTTATTTGATTAGACATCTTCGATCGAGCATTACCAATTAATTAAAGAACTACTAGCTAGTTTCGTTGTAACATACTTATGAAACAACTTTTATTATAATATAACAACTTTTATTATGTTTATACTTCTATTTCTAATTTTGTATGGTCATGAAAATGATAAATTTGTCAAAAGAAGTCCAAAAAACTAAATAAAAGTAGAAAAGAAAAGGAAAAAAAAACTTTTGAGTAATTATATTTTTTATTTTAAAATTTACCTTAATAAGTTTTGAATGAAGCTTAAGAAAAAGCAAATAAAAATTCAAAATTACACTATTTTAAATATATATTAAGAATTAATTAAATTTTAGCTCTTGCATATATAATTTTTGAATAGCTGGTTTCTTAACTTTTGATTCCAAAAAAAAGTTACAAATTAAGCTATGAATATTTATTGCAATATATCTTTAATTCTCATGTTTTTCCTTTTCTAGGTTTTTTTTTTCTTCTTTTCATGGATCATTAAATTTTGCTATATATTTTCAGAAACACCTGTTATCCGTTAGAGTAGAGGTTAACATAAACATACAAAATCCACTTACAACTCTTCTAAAATTTATGAGGCTCGTAATAATTAAGTTTTAGTAACCGCAACTAGTTTGACCAATATTAATTATAACGAGTTTAGGAAAACAAACTCGCCCACAACAGTGAATCATGGCCAGATTTTTGAACCTCCAGTACGAGTACACCATGTACATCAAAGAAAACAAGTAGGTATACACAAAGATCTGTATTTTCTACTTTTGGGCTACCAAACGATGGTGGTGTTTGCAAATACTTATAAAATGAGCTTATTGGTTTTTGCAGTTTCAAAAGCACATTTTTAGTGTTTAGAATGCTGACTTTTGCTTTTGCTTGTCTAAAAAAAGTCAGAAAAAGCACAAGCCGCAAAAGCATACCTAGGGGTGCTTCTCCAACTGCTTTTGGAATTATGTTATTTTTGAAAAGTCTTTAAATAGAAAAGTTACTTCTCATTAATTTTTGCAAACACCTAATTAATGACTTAAGTAGCTTTTTAAAAAGATTTGCAAACACTCCCGATTTTTTATTAAAAGTCATTTAAAGTGACTTTAAGCAAAAGTATTGAACAAGCTTCTTTTATAAGCATTTACAAACACCACCGATGACTAACATTGTTATATAAGTGCTAGAGTTTCTTGTTGAACCTCTTAAATATATTCGCTTCATCTTTGGCTTCATACAATATGTAAAGATAAAATTATGAAATAATAAATGTATCGACCTATAAATTATAATGAGATAACATTCATGCTCACATGTACATTTATTGGTCTAGACCTAACTTATATCCAACCCACTGACATTATATACATGCACTCTCTTACCTTTTTATGATTCACAATAGCTCTCATGAAAACTAGTGATCTACCAGAAAATTTCCTTCCTTGGCATGCGCATACACGTAGCCCATATATCAAATAACCGTGTTATTTAAAAGCTCAACTCAAACTTTTAGAGAGATTAAACGCTTAACAATTTTTTATGTATTTCTATAAATATCATGTGACGTGCGAGCTGTAATCTTATATTTGTTACGACTTATACCTACCATGTACTACGAAAAAGAGACTGAACAAAGACAACAACCTTTTTCAATAAAATTTAGGCTTCACCAACGAAAATAGAAAGCTTCCACTGGTGAAGCTCAAAACGTCATCGGAAATTCTTAATATCAGTGTTGTTCAGGTTTTTTGAAGTTGTGAAATTCTTCTCTATGTGACAGTGAATTTCAAACTCAAGACTTCAATCCGATCTGATTTTGCTTATATTACACATTTTAAATTATCGTCAGAACTAGATTTTTTATATTAGATAAAATCTATGTTAAGTTCACAAAAAATATGATAAATTTCTAAGATTTGATTTTTATGTGCGTATGCAATAATCATGGTTATTATTAAGATATATACCATATGGTCATGATATGTCGTAAAACATGAAAAACCCTTATATCATTTAATTAAGTTAAGAAATAAAAACTTTAAATATTATGACAGAAGTATATACATTTTTGGAAAAGAGCACTTTTCTGCTGATTGGGTTTGTAAAATTATTTATTTCTAAAAAGTAATATTCTTTAAGAGTTTATGATAAAAAAATGTATCAAACTAAATAACATATAAACAATATTAATCTGTTATACTTACAAATAAAGACAATAAAAATAATGTTTAACCAACAAGTTCATATATATATATATATTAAGTATTAACCTTGACCTTTGACTCTTTTCTTATGTTTAAGTGACCGACAGTACTCAGCGCTCCATATGACTTCATTACAAAATGTCGTGATTTTAAGAAAAGCTAATGAATTATTGTCACTTTCAAGTGAACATCCGCAAGTGGCTATACTGAACAGTCAAATCAAAGTGTAAGAACATGCATTTTTGATACGACAACAACGATTTCCTCATTCCTAATTCATTGTAACTTTTTTTGTTTATTTTTTAGGACATAATTCGTTGTAACTTGTAGTTGTACGCAAGGAAGAGAGATCAATTATTACCGGCCCCATGATCATTGCCGAAAACATTGTAAGCGCACACTATATAACATCGCGTCACAAAGTATACCTTCTTTCATCAATTTCATTAAAGCAAAAAGAAAAATCCCTTTAATTTGTTCATGGCATTTTATATTTGCAACAACTTGTCAGGTGTACCCCGACCTTGTTCACTGAATACCAATATTAAATTTGCAAAAAATAAAAACACGAGTAAACTTCTTCATGTTCCATATGTGTCTGGGGCTAATAATGCAAAGCAATGGAGCATTGCTGATGATACTGCATCAACTAGTGGCGCCCCCATACTGCATCAGGCCATATACCTGAAAGGACAGAGTACAAGTATTCCGGTAAAGTTTGCACATTTAGATTTGTTGTTTGTTGAGTTCAATTACTTCTTCTTGGAGAATATCTAATAATTCATATATGTTAATCCTCTATATAGACTTGAGCTTTTAGAAAAAGTACAATTCAATATATTATACTCTGACCTCCTATATGTTCGAATTCCACCACCGTCCGTTTATCAAAAAGGCTCGCGTGTCAGGCGTAATGAAAAGAGTTATACGTCTCGCGTGTCAGGCAACAAAAACAGTTATACCCTGCACATGAGAGGCAATGTTGTAAGAATATATTCGCTTTAGAGCAACAAATCTGTGACTAATTGATGTAAATAACAAATGTTTTTCACGCAAATTTTCTAATTGGTATGGTACCGGAACAAATTAGGATGTGACTGTAGCAATAAATGAAAAAAACACAGAGCTGAAAACAGTGCTAGGTGTACTGCGCTTGGACATGGTACTACACGTATTCCGGTTTAGTATGCAGTTTAGTTTTCTTGTTTCTTCAGTTCAATAACTCATCATCCAGTCAGTCTATAGTGTATAAACTTTTTTACACAGGCTACATCTCCAATGGGATATGTTCAAAAGACTGAAGAGATTAGGCATTTGTTAAGATCGAAAGGTGAAGACAAACAAATAGAGAGATTGATGTTTGTGGATGCTGCCCAGAGACTAGGCGTCAGCCACCATTTTGAGGAGGAGATTGAAACAATTCTCTGCAGAAACTATGCTTTATCGGCTAGTTTTAGTTCAAATGGAATCCAAACTCTGCACGACGTTTCCCTGTTTTTCCGTCTATTGAGACAAGGCGGACACTACATCTCTTCAGGTTTGTGAATACCTCATCTTTGTTATACTTTGTAGCTAGGATAAGGATTAATTATATCCATAATGTTTGTGCATCAACAGACGTCTTTAATGAATTCAAAGGCAAGGACGGAAGGTTTAGAGGAGAATTACGACACGACGTTAGGGGATTAGTGGAGTTATATGAAGCTGCGCAATTAAGTTTCGAGGGTGAATCTACACTGGATGAAGCAGAAAGTTTTAGCTGCGAGTCTCTCACTAAATGCATGGCAAACATGGATGACTATTCAGGTAGAGTTGTCATTAACAAACTGAGGCACCCTTTTCACAGGAGCATCGCAAGATTGACAGGCAGAGAGTTTCACCACGATCTTGGAGCAACTTACGAGTGGGGGAAAACACTAAGGGATCTAGCCGAGATGGATTTACACATGAGGCGATATATGTACCAAGAGGAGTTGCTCCAAGTTTCCAAGTACATGTGAATTGTATATAGTAAAGATTTCTTTAAGATACAATTAAAATAATGATCAACAAAGTTACACATAGGCATATAACTCTCTTGTCATATATATGTAGGTGGTGGAACGACCTTGGCTTATGTAAGAAGCTAACTCTAGTAAGGAACCAACCAACCGAATGGCATATGTGGCCGATGATTATGCTCATAGATGACATAAACTTCTCAGAGCAAAGAATAGAACTCACCAAACCCATCGCTTTCATTCACTTGATAGACGACATTTTCGATGTGTACGGGACACATGAAGAGCTGATTTTATTTTCAGAAGCCGTAAATAAGTATGAAAATGGCAACTAATGCAGGCTTCAATCTCGTGAATTTCTTTTGACACTTGAAGAAATTAAATCGTAGTTAGCAAGACATTTATACTGAACTTACTTGAGTTATGTCTTTCGCAGATGGGACTATGCTGCCATTGACACATTGCCAGATTACATGAAGATGTGTTTTAAGGCGCTTCTTGATACAACGAATGAGATTGGAAAAATAATTCACGAAAAGCATGGATATAACCCAATTAACTCTCTAAAAGCAACGGTAAGTATATATATCTCAATGCAACAAACATAATTATATGGGACAATTAAATCTTCAAACTATGGCCTCACTATGCATGTCGTCACCACAGTGGGCAAGTTTGTGCAACGCGTACCTAGTGGAAACTACATGGTTTGCGTCTGGGAACCTCCCAAACGCCAACGAGTATTTGGAGAATGGAAAGGTGAGTTCAGGAGTATATGTTGTGCTAGTCCACTTGTTCTTCCTTTTGGGTCTCGGCGGAAACAATGAATTATGTACATACAACTTAAGGAGCACATCGGAGCTTATGTCTTCTGTAGCCAAGATCCTTCGTCTTTGGAATGATTTGGGATGTGCTAAGGTACTTACTACATAACTCTGGCCTAGATGGAAAAATGATGTTTAAAGAAAAAAGTGGAATTAAAAACAGAAAAAGAAAAAAAAAATTGCTCCATCTTTTAAAAACGTTGCACTGATTTAGTCACAATTATATATAGCAAAAATGCCTGTTGATTGGAGTAACAGGGGCGAAGGAAAGTCATCTTACAAACCTTTGCATGATATTATATTGCAAAGTTCCTGAGCTAATTTAAACATAAGAATAGCTCCTTTCTCTATATTGCAAAATAGTATTTGATTATTGAAAAATTAAAAAAGACACACCAAATAACTTTAGAAACTACTCTATTATTAACATAAAATCTAAAAAATATTGAACTTAAATTCTCAAATGTGAAAATAAGTTTTAGAATATAATCTAATATATATTTTTTGAATCAACACATTAAACTTCTTGTTTTTGTTTCTATTTCGATTTTATTTTTTCAATCAAATCTCCGTTCAAACGCAACTAACTACTCATCTTTACGCCCTTCTTCTTGTTGCAATTATAACCTAACAATTATATTTTTCAGCAATAGAAGAAGATAACACACTCAAAATTGGTTCTATTGAATAAGAAGTAGAAGACTACTCCAAACAACTGGAAGTTATAGTAAAGGCAGTGCATTGAGCTTACTTGCTTTGTCAAAAAATGCAACAAAATTAATTTTCTAAAATTAGTGACCACGTCCAGTACAATGATAATTCTTTCGTCAATATTGTTGGGAATCCTATAACCATTTTTCATTTTCATAAAATGGGTTGTGAAAATCTTGATAATTTGTGTTGTTTTTATTAATTTTTATTGAGAAAGAGAATTTTTGCAATACGATTTTCTATTTCTTGCCTTACCTTTTTTTATTTTTGGGAGATTGGGTAGAGATGTTATACTTTTACCAAATGCTTCTTCTTTTTTTCTTTTTTTTTTGGGTTGAAATGAGCTGAATATTTGATGGTCATGGTAGTAATAGTATTTAATATGAAACTATGATGAAACTCCTGAGACTATTAAAAGTAACACAAAAATAAAATAAAAAATCAAAACAGGAAACATAAACAAGAAATTAAATATTTGATATGAAACAAAAGTATTTGATTAAGTTATAAAACTTAGATTAATTTTTTTTATATTTTGTTGTTAATGATATGATATTTCTTAAATTAATCGGGTATTTTCAATTTTTTCAAAGATATAATATTTTTTTGTATTTACACCAAACTTTAGGGGTGTAAGTGTAATAGGATCAAAAGTTAACTAAATGAGATTGAAACAGTCCCTAAGCTGTAGAGAGGAGGTTTTGTAAGTTTCTAAACCTAGGGGTAGTTTCTGTATTTACACAAAACCTCAGGAGGTGTAACTATAATTATCCATGATTTTATTAGCATATATTCATGTGAAATTTAAGAATTAACAAATACCACCTTGTTGTTATATTTTAAGTGGGCACCGATAATTAACAGTTATTATATGTATTAGAATGTTATAATAAAAGTGCATTTATTCATGTGAATCTTTTTTTAATTTATGGAGATAAACCATTTTAAAAAATTTAAACAATTAATATCATATTTTTGTTTAAACAAATATAAACTAACGCTTTTACCATTTCTTTTATAATACAATATATAATATCAATCATCACCACAAGTTGCAGAAACTGCCACATGCAAATCCATTTAAATAGTGAGTTCTGTTAAATGTAATATAAAACTTCAGAAGGCATATATACTAGGTATGTGTAAAAAAATAGAATTTGGTATGTAGTATATAGTTATAAATAATTAATTTGGTATGTACTCAATAACTATGGAAGAAATTATAATTACCCCTATCTCGTTTTAATGTAAATATCAAAGCATGATATATATGCTCTTAATTGTCAGGACGAGCATCAAAATGGTAAAGTTGGATCCTACATTCAATGCTACATGAAAGAGCATGGGAACCTATCATTGGCGCAAGCACAACAACATGCCCTTAAAATGGTAGGAACCGAATGGAAACGCCTTAACAAAGAATGTTTCAGTTTGAATCATGTTTCAACATTATCTTTTAGAAGAGCCAATTTGAATCTTACAAGGATGATTCCACTTATGTACACCTACAATGATAAAGTGCGCCCAGTCCTTGAAGACTATCTTGAGTATATGTTGTTCGATCAGACTTCCTCGAGGACTTCTGAATAAAAGAGTGATTATTCTGGTTGTTAAATGTAACACATAGCTAGATATACTAAAATAAAAGTGATGTAGTATTGTTATCGTTTTACTTATAAGGAATGTGTATTATAGTTCTATATTTATTCTCATGTTGTGTCGAATTGGTATATCATACAAACATTGATTACCATAGACATACACCATTTGAATCCAACACCAATATCATTTAAAAAAGAACCCTCTCATGATTCTTATCTTGACTTAATTGTTTCTTCAACCAATCTCATATATCACATGAACGTGCGGACACACACAGGCACCGACCAGCGAGAAACGTTTTTCCGTGTGGAACTCTTCGCACCAAAAAAACTTTTTTACCAAAAGTTACAAGGCAGTTTTTGTAATTTTGCTTAAAAAAATTAAATAAATTCAAAGATTAGGATAAATTACACAAACTACCCTTCATATCTCAGAAATTACACAAACCACCCCTCTGAACTATTGCTAAATTATACAAACCAACCCTCATGCTTATAGAAAATTTAATTCTTAAAACAAAAAAGAGAAATAAAAAAATTTTAATTCTTAAAAGAAAAAATAACACAAACAAATAAAATTGCAAAATTATCAAAAAAAATTATTTTATTATTTCCATTACAAGTTAATGTAAAATCTAGTTTACAAAATTGTCAAACTTTCACATTTTTTTTTCTCATTTCAAGTTAAAGTAAACTAAATTAAAACCTTAAAAATAATTTTAACAAGTTTTTTTTTTTAATTTCATAAATTTAATATTAAGTAAAAAAAAAACAATCGGGGAAGTCGTCTTCCATGATTCACCACCACTCACCGACGGCATATGGTCAATCGGCGTGGTAGGAGGTGACAAGGCAAGAAGACCCATGCTGCACCTATGGGCTGAAGGAACATCATCATCGTCCATGGTTGCCACTGCAAAGATCCGAGAAATTATACATTTTATTACAAGTATTGTTGGTGAATGGAAGGATCTGAACCGGAGAACATATAACAGTCATGATTATGACAATCTGGATTATTTGGTCTATCTAATATGGTGCACCCTGATATCAAATTGAGTTCACGTGTGAGCATAACAAAAAAATTAAGATCATGGTAAACACATTAGAGGGCATATATATTAAATATATACAAAAACATAAATGACTAGTCTCTACAAGCATAAGCTTTTGAATTGGAAAACCATATTATATTGTATTTGAAGGGAAATATAGAGATGCCGCCTTTGAATTTCCCCATGGTACTAGAACCCTTTTATTTCAAGTTGACCCACTTCAATCAATATATATTTCCACGTCTAAGTTGAGGGGAGTGTGAGAACGAAAATCAATAGCTTGATATAATTTCGTATTTATTGTTGTGATTTCCGTTTGCTAATTTCGTTAATTAATTATATTTCAGATGCCTATAGGCCATTCTGTTAAATATTGTTTTAAAGAGAAATAATAATGAATTAATCAATTTATACTTTTGTTCCGAGGATTTAAGCCAAATAACCAAACCAAGTAAAGCTTTGTCGTTCCTTCAATTTTTTTCATATGTAAAAGTTAATGGAGGTAATGAATTGACAAAGACAAGACTAGTACCCATGACGCAGCAACTGCAAACCTCAACATATGCAATCTTCTTCACTCGTAACTCTACATCTGAAGACTAAAGTTCGTGCAATATGGGTGTTCGACCTCTTCTATGAGTTAATTGTTTGCCATTTTCATGCTATTTTTACTCAAGTCTTTAGCAATTAAAAGTCATTCTGATTTATATCTATGGAACTGGCTCCCTACACATCTGTGTACCTGAATTTGATCATATTCGTCTTAGTGTAACTGTAATCTTTATTTGTTTTTTGTGCTTATAATTCTGTATATACTAAACAACCGTGCAAATAAATTTAGTATAGAATATTAGTTAGGAGAGATGTTTTTAATTTCACGTGGAATAATCGAGACTCAAAAACTCATTATATTACTAATTGAGTGATCTTTATGCTTGCGAAAGTCTACATGATACATAATTAAACTATCAATTTCTATTTCTACTGAAATAAATTTACCCCTCCCCCAACCAAATTGAGGGCATAATGTGACGCGTCTAACCAATAACTTAGAAAAGTAGAAATGTGTTTTTTACAGTAGAAAATGATCAAAACTCTTTTAGACCAGTATCCATTGATGTTTATAAACATGGCAAAGCTAGCCAACTCGATCCCAATCCGAAATAGAAGAAGTTGAAATATGTTCCACAATGCTTGAGAACTATTTCGGACTTTTGTATGATCTCATTTTCTCCCTCTACTAATGCCTTTAAGGGAGAACACGATGGTGCCCTAAAATCGAATAGAATTTAGGAAAACAAACTCGCCCAAATTAGTGAAGCCCAAACTAGTGAATTAAGAGGCATAATATTTTAGGTATTAGCCTCAAATACGACTAGTACTCCATTTACTTGTATAAAAGATACAAATACATATGTTGGATATTTAGTTTCTTCTTTTTGGTAGGTGGTAGAGTTGCTTGTGGTTACTTTATCTCTAGCTTCCTATAATATGTAAAATAAATCTATGAAATAAAATATGTGTGGACCTGTTGATAACGATATAACATTTGTTTTTTTTTTTTTTTTTTTGAAACTTTGGTCTGAGTATTGACTCCATCTTTTGTCCTCTTTTGAATTTTTTTTGCAACTTTGGTCCCTTAATGAGTACTGATAATTGAGTCAGTATTCGTTAAGGGACCAAAATTGAATACAACCCCAAATATTGGTGTAGACCTATCTTATTTCCAACGATATGAAGTGATATGCATGCATTTGTATATGATCTATGATTCAAATCAAAACAACCCTCAAAACTAGAAATATCTCTGGAAACGTCCTTCCCCTGTATGGCTTATGCATACACGTAACCCCTCTATCAAACTACCGGTTCCAGGGGCGTAGCCACCCCAAAGGCTGGGGTGGGCTACGGCCCGGGGTAATTGTTTTTATTTCTTCATTTATATACACATATATATTAGTCTAGCCCAACACAATTTAATTAAAAAATATTAATGGAACATAAATATTTTAATGCACTTTAACAAATCAATTTTAACCAAACTAAAAACTTATTTCACCATCAATTGAGTATGAACTCAACCACAAGACTATAACTAATTTACATCATAAAATACACAATTTAAGTGATATATTGTTTCCATTTGTATAAACTATTCATGTTTATACCGCAAAAAAAAAAAAAAAAAAAAAGCATTTGCAGCTATAAACATTTAAAACAAATGTATAGTAATGGAATGGAATAAGATTTTTTAGCAATGTTATAGATATCATTTCAATTAATTGATTTTATTTTCTAAAGAACCGCATGACTCAATTTCAATGAAATGTTCGGAAAAAAATACATTAAGTCTCCCATATTTTCAAAATTAGCACCAAACCCCCTTCGTGGTGTTAATTTACAAAACTAAATCATGATATCAAGAACTCCACACGGAACCCCCTCTCAGTTTATTATAATTGTGTTAAATTAGATTAGTTTTCGTCTTTTAACCTTGTATAATTATTAAATTGATTATAATATCCTGATAAAAAAAGGCATAAAACCCCCTTGCATTTTCTCAAACTTGCATAAAATCACCTCCTATTATCAAAAATATTGCACCAAACTCACTGATGTTACTAAAAACTTGGACCAAACCGCCTTCCATCATGAAAAATCTTGAACCAAACCACTGCCTATAATCAAATATTGTGCACCTAAATTTTATAGAGAGTAAGTTTTTTATTTTTATTTTTAAAAGACCTTTTTATGCACTTTAACCAACATTGTCATTTGTTTGTTTGATAACATATAGTTTTCTACTATTATTATTCTCGGTCGAACAATAAATTTATTTCACTATGCTTTAAATATTTTATACTAAAGTTTTTCTATTATTTTTTTAAATTTACTTAGTTTTTAACATAGCCCAGGGTACGAAAAAAATCCTGGCTACGCCCCTGACCGTTTCATCTAAAATTTAGAGTGATTAAACAAAATTTGCAAAACATCACATGCAGGTTGTAGTATTATTTGTAACACTTAAAGGTATAACATGTGAACCTCTTTTTTAAATAGGTGACAATAGAGTTTCAATGCAAGACTTATTTTTTATCTGACTTTACTACCATATTAAACTTTTGTCTAACCTAAAAGGTCAAGCTTTTAGAGATTTTTTTTTTTTTTTTTGTCATCGAGCCAAATTTTATTAAAGAGTACCAGAGGTACTCAAACCCAAATGTACAGAGAGCAAGAAAAACATCAAGCAGAAAACTTATTGTGTAGATTTTAGAGATATTAAATATTGATATCTTTGTGTAGATTTCAAACATCCTCCAATTCCTCCCTCTTCACGATGGCAATGACGAAATTAGTTCCATTAAACCAATGTTTAGGAATGGCGGGACCGAAGCATGCGAGAAAGAGAGGCCGTGGGTTTGTTCACGTGCATGAGGCCATGCATTTAGCTCCGGGTTGAACTTTCGTGTTGTGGATCTGAGATAAAGGCGACAAAGTGGTGCATAAAGGCATGCAGCGTTAGCAGACAAGGAAGAATGGAAAGGACTTTCAGTTTTGTGGATAGCTTTCGTTCTTATAGTCCTTTCTTTAACATCAACACATGTTCACTTGATCTTTTGACTGTCTTCCATGCTAAATTGACAAAGACTTTATGAATATAATACCACACAATGGCATGCATGCATGTCCACGACATTTTCAATAAATTATTGTACCACGTTACAGAGTGGCATCTCTAATCAATTGGCACGTGAAATCAAAGTGTACGGACATATGTTTTTGACACCAAAACAACAATTTCCACATTTCTAATTCGCACGGAGAAGAACTAAGTACCGGCCAGTGCACACTATAAATAACATCCAATTAACTAACTTTCTACTCGTCAAAACAAGAATTTCCTTCATCAAAATTTAGAAAAAAAAAAGAAAATTTAAAAAACTAAAACAATAATCTCTTTGTTCATGGCATTTTGTATTGGCAACAACTTGTTAGGTGTATCCCACCCTTGTTCACTGAATATTAGTACTAATTTTGGGAAAAAGGGAAACATTGGTAAACTCCTTCATGTTGCATATATATCTGCTGCTTATAAGACACATGAATGGAGCATTGCTAAAGACATTGGATCAATTTCAGCTCCCTCTAGAGTCCATCAGGATCTGTATTTGAATGGACAGAGCATTACGGTTAGATTTGCAGATTGTTGAGCTCAATTACTCCTTATATGTCATTCCCACGTTTCTAGTTAAACATATATATAATAGTATATATTTTTCCTACAGGGTAATTTTAAAATGGGATATGAACAAAAAATTGAAGAGATAAGGAAATTGTTACATTCACAAGGTGAAGAAGATCCAATAAAGAGATTGATGTTTGTGGATGCCATCCAGAGACTAGGCGTCAACCACCATTTCGAGAAGGAGATTGAAACAACTCTACTGAAGTATTACGAATCCGCGAGTGCTAATATATGCGGATTCAATACCCTGCACGATGTTTCTCTGTTTTTCCGTCTAACGAGACAACACGGATACGATATTTCTTCAGGTTTGCCCTTCAATTTTATAACTATGGGACCGCTCTTCTTTGTTTTGTATATATTCTGTTAGTGGGACTATATCCATGATATCTGTTGAATTGCTATCTCTTCTCAAGCTGGTAAAGAAAATTGACATTTATCAATTTATATGTAACCTCCACACACCCCTCACATGCAGACCCTAAATCTTATTTTTTGATAATTTGTGGTGGTGGGAACTCTATCCAGTACATCTTCTCCTTTGGCACGAGCTCTGATACCATATTGAATTGTTGTCTCTCGAAAAGTTCGGGCTTGTAGAGAGGATTGATATTCAATTTATATATAATCTCCAACATTATCCATGCATAACCAGATGTGTTTAACAAATTCAAAGGCGAGGATGCGAGGTTCAGAGTAGAATTGCAACGAGATATACAAGGACTAATTGAATTATATGAAGCTTCACATCTAAGGTTTGAGGAAGAATTTACACTTGATGAAGCAGAAAGTTTTAGCAGCCAGAATCTCAATAAATACGTGACAGATATGGACTGCAGGTCGCGTAGAATTATTATTAACAAACTGCAGCATCCTTATCACAAGAGCATATCAAGATTGACAACAAGGAACTTTCTCAATGATGTTGGAGGCATGAACCAATGGGGAAAACCATTAAGGGAGCTGGCTGCAATGGATTTGCGCATGAGGAAATCCGAATACCAAAAGGAGTTGTTCCAAGTTTCTAAGTAAGAGGACGAGACTTAAATAGTAATGAAAAAATTACAATATAATCATCTAAGTTTCAGGCTCAGCATGTGTATATTTTATTATTGTAGGTGGTGGAAGGAACTAAGGTTAGTTGAGAGTCTAAGCCTGGCCAGGAACCAACCATTGAAATGGTATACATGGTCGATGGCTATTCTCATAGATGATATAAGTTTGTCGGAGCAAAGAATCGAGCTCACCAAATCCATCACTTTTATATACTTAATCGATGACATCTTTGATGTTTACGGGTCACCAGATGAGCTGATTCTCTTCGCGGAAGCCGTAAATAAGTATGAACATGACACTTACAAGAGTTCATGAAGTTAATTTTCTCCTGAATTTTGTTTCTACTTGAAAATTAAGCTTATTTTGGCACACAACTTGTTATGTTATATGTATTCATATGTAGATGGGACTATGCTGCCATCGACACGTTACCAGACTATATGAAGATGTGTTATAAGGCACTGCTTGATACCACAAACGAGATAGGTTACAATATTTACGTAAAGCATGGATATAACCCGATTAACTCCTTCAAAGCAACGGTATGTGGATACTACAAATATTATCCTTCAATAATGAAATGTACAATATATTTAGATAACTTCAATCATAAAACAATTATTTAATTCAGTGGGCAAGTTTATGCGATGCATTTTTAGAGGAAGCTAAATGGTTTGCCTCGGGGAAACTACCAAACGCCGACGAGTATTTGGAAAATGGCAAGGTGAGCTCAGGAGTATATGTGGCGATAGTCCACTTATTCTTTCTTTTGGGACTTGGAGGAACTTATCGTGGATCAGTCCATTTAAATGAGACATCAGATCTTACGTCCTCTGTAGCTACAATCCTTCGACTGTGCGATGATTTCGGAAGTGCTAAGGTGTGTTCTGCATGCGCATTTATATCTTTTCTTGGTCAAGTCAACTTACTAATGAAACAGTATTCATCAGCCCATGCAACAAATTTTTGTTAATCTATCAAAATCATGTACACTTTTCTAACTTTAGGAGTAACTTTTTTCAGAAATAGATATCACAATACGCTCTTGATCATTAACAGGATGAGAATCAAGATGGTAAAGACGGATCTTACATAGAATGCTACATGAAAGAACATCCAAGCTTGTCGATTGAGCAAGCACAACAACACACCATTGATTTGATATCAAGCGAATGGAAACGCCTTAACAGAGAATGTTTCAATCTTGATCATGTTTCGACATCATCCCTTAAAAAGGCGGTTCTTAATGCTGCGAGAATGGTTCCTCTTATGTACAACTACGATGAGAATCAAGGGCTCCCAATCCTGGAGGAGTATGTTAAGTTTGTGTTGTTTGATCAACGATCAAGCACCATACCATAAATTTTATAATAGTATACCTTCTCCTGATTAATCGAGCCCTGAACTCTTTCTTTTATTTTTTCAAACCCAAAAACGGTTTTTAGTATATCGTATAGCCAGGGGCGGAGGCAGGATTTAGAAAGAGGGGGGCAAAATTATGCTAATTTTTTTTTAGGGGGGGCAAAAATTAATTTTAAGTAAAAATCTATTTAAATTTTACATATTCATAGTACTATTTTGATAATTTTTAAAAAGTTGGGGGTGCAATGGCCCCCACATGCACCCCCCTTGGCTCCGCCACTGCATCTGCATATAGCTAATTAATGCGTGACTCACAATGATACCTAATCAATACATCGAATTTTGGATCCGAGAGGTCTAAAGATAAAGTAATTCGTAAAATGTTTCAGAGAGAATTTTGTCTCACATTTCTACGTCGAATTTGAAGAGAAATATTTTGTTCCTAGATACTGCAAAGAATATTAGCGACAACAAAATTGTTAATTCTCATAATAGCAACTTAAAATTGCTCAACATTTTTGTTGTTTCCCATAGCAACTAAAAAATGGCTCGACTCTTCCGCTTTTTGTTTTACTACTTTTGATTTTTTTAATTTACTTTTAGGTATAAAACTTTTGTCGCTAGTATTGATTAAACGCTTGGCGAATTCATTTACTAAGTGTTTACTATTTAAATATCTTAGTCCAGTCATTTTCCTTGATATCATTCTTTAATATTTATTAGTATTAAAGTATTAGAGCAATAAATTTGTCATCGAAATTGTACTTTCAAACTCGACTGTATAGCAGTGTTTTCAGAACCGGACCGGTCACTGAACCAGCGCCCTTACTGGTTACAGGTTTTGCAGGTCGAACTGGTCTAACCACTGGGCGAACCGGTATAAAAAATTAACAAGCGACAAATATAATAAACAAATATATCTTGTATTAATATTATTTTAGCATTCTCAAATTATTCATAATTTCATACAAAAAGAATATATATGTCATACAAATCATTCATTATCAAGAGTACGTCACTTTAGTATTTGTGTTTTTCTGTTAGAGTAGCCTTTTGTCGATTGAAAATGATGCAATAATTATTGTGAAAAGTGATGTGCAAGCTTGAAACTTTTTATCAATTCATTAAGACAACAAAAGAATTTATAATTGACAAAGCAATACAATGCTACCGATCAAACCTTCTAAGTATCCAAGTCACTGTCAATGGTTATTATTTATACTATGAAAATAGCTAGAGTATTTGATTATATAAATTACTAAAAAGGTTAAAGTTAAATACTTAATGAAATATTATCTTAATTACATATAAATGTTAAAGGGTTATAAAACTCTAGCAGAATACTTACCGATAATCAGATTATTAATTGCTTGTAGGCGACTGTTGAAAATTCCACAAATCCAGAATGATTATTAGCATTTAATTTCAGCAATCAAGAATCATAAATTAGCATTCAATTATATCTCTAATCAGTTCCCTAATTTCAAAAATCAATCACGCATTTAATTCTCTTAATCTTCAATTTCCTTATTTATGTTTTGTAACTTCTTATCAATCACGCTTCCTCAACTTCATTTCATAAACTTTTCTATTTTCTTATTTTATTTGATTGATTCCTCATCTTCTCCTCCTCCTTCTTCTTCTTCTTCTTCTTTTTCACTAATCTATTGTTCTTCATCTTCTTCTTTTTTTGCCGCTTCCAAACACGGGCGGCGGCACCTGGTAAAGCCTCCGGGTGGCGGCTGGAAGATCACCGTTAGTAATAAAATTATGGAGGTAAAAATATTTTTTTTCTTTTTCTTTTTTAAGGTGCAGCGGGTCAGACCGGGAAAACCGGTTACTGGTTTCCGGTTTTGCACCGGTTTTAAGCATTCGTAGAGGTTTGTTCTTCAACTGGTTTTAAACACCTAAGCGGATCGGAAGAGATACCGGTAACCGGTTCGACCGGTCGGTACGGTTTTGAGAACAGTGCTGTATAGTCCTTAAAATTTGTGCTTTTAGGAAACAAAATTTCCAACGACGTCATTTTTTTGTTGCTCATGTGAAACGAATAACTATCATAATTGCTAATACTCGTACAGCTCTTCGGTACGAATACTTAGAATTGTTTTAGAAGTCGGTATCTAATATGCGTTTATCTCTTAGTGAATTCCCTTCTAATACTCGTTAATTATCTATTTTAGTAACTCGTAACCTTTCCTTTTTCTTCTTTGTGAAAAACACTCGCTAAACTTTGAGACTAAGGTTAACTTTGAGTCTAGAAAAAAATGCAACTCGCATACAAATCCTACGTACAACTTGTAACATTGCGAAAAGCAAATTCCACCACAACTTTTCTTGTATGGCTTATTATTGCTTCATCTTTGGATTCATATAATATACCAAGATAAAACCATGAAGTAGAAATATGTGTAGACCAATTAATAGCAACATCACATGGTTCATATTTATTACTGTAGACCCACCAATAACGACATGAGATGATATGCAGGCATTGGCTAAGAGCTGCCGGTTTTCCCATGTGAGAATTTGTCCTTCTTCATATAATGCATAAATGATAAAAACTCCCATTATATGACAGTGGACAGTACGGTTGGCAAATTTTTTTCTAAAAAGAAAATATTATAAAAAATTTCAAATAAATATGCAAAATATACTTAATACTCAGTAAGAAAATAAATTAAAATACGTTCGACTACTATAAAACCCCACCTCTATATAATAATCTGTTTCTGTTTCTGTATCTTTTACAAATTCATTCAATCCCTTCATGGGAAACTGCTGAGAGGAATGCAGATTTTTTTTTCTGTGGAAAAGGAAAAGGTTCTGTTTCATGGCTATATTATTACAACCTCTAACTTATTATACTACAAAAATGATTTACCTTCTTCCTTTTGTAGCTAGTGAAGTATATTTACTAATTTTCTTTTCTTTCTCTTTTTTGAGATTTTTGTGGTCTGTTGACGAGCTCAATTGATGATTTTGACGATAATAAGATTTTCGTAGCTTGATATTTTTATTTAGTATATACTCAAAATCAAGTCTATGTATGCTTTTTTAAAAAGTTAATTTGGATATTTCTTTTTTGTGTGCATGATTAAAAACTAATATGTAGCTAATAAATATGTTCAAGAAAAGGGAAGGCAGAAGGCCTATGGTTACCAAGGGTACACATAGATAC
Source organism: Misopates orontium (assembly GCA_946800315.1). Lineage (NCBI taxonomy): Eukaryota > Viridiplantae > Streptophyta > Magnoliopsida > Lamiales > Plantaginaceae > Misopates > Misopates orontium. The sequence goes on along the minus strand of OX326946.1, from coordinate 4,309,973 downwards.
GTTCCTGACGATAGGTACATATTCTCTGTGAAATAACTAAAATCTAATTTTATTTTGAGTTGTAATCTATTAAAGTTTTTGATTCAGACGATTCAAGTGCTGGGAAAGAATCAAACTCAAAATAAATCTAATTTCAGAGTTAATATCCACTTTCTCCGAAATATCTTTATCTAACATGTTTTATTTATTTTTAAATACTTTTTTTGATTAAAAATAACTCTGAAAAACTGGCCATGACTCTTAAAACGTCATTTCCCTAAAATAGTGTTCCATCAGCGCGTATTTGGGTTGATTTTTGTGTTGTGGAATCTGAGACAAGGACGACAAAGTGCAGTATAAGGGCTAGGGCAGCAGCGAGGAAGAAGAGATAAAACGACATTCAATATCATAACATTATTTTCATGTCTATTGCATTTTCATAAACGTCATATATACACTTGATATTTTTTCCTTGCTTTCCCACGTGAAATTAGTAAATTGCACTAAGTAACCCATGTTGTTTCTAATTGGTAAATAACCCCCTATCTCATTTTTTGGAATAATTACAACTATACCAACGGAGGTTTAGTAGAGGTCCTCCAAGAGGTTTGAGCAGTGTTTTAAAAGGTGTTTGACGTAAGGCAGAGCGTGGGGCATAAGCCTCACAAAATTTGATAACTTAATATGTGTTACAAATATATATTTATGATTAAAAAATAGGGATAAAATAAAAAATATAAGAGTATAAGTTAAGATGTTCTCGAAATAAATTAAAAAAGAAATATTTGTCGCAATACAAAGTTATATAAAGCAGAAAAAACTATATTACTTTACATGTTGTAGAAGTTGCATATCAACTCATCCCCATAAAATGCAATTTAAGTAATAAAAAATAAATTCACAAAAGAATGATCATAAGACTAATTTCAAAAGCAAGAAAATTTTCAAATGTAAAAAATTATCGAGCAAGAATAACAAATATCTTCCAATATGCTTGTTACTTTATATCAAATATTGTTTTTTTTAGGCAAATTAAAAATGATAAATTATGACTAAATGAACAAAAACAACCTTATAATCAGAGGCTTGAGTACAAGAACTTTGGGCGCAAAAAGCTTGGTTTTTGCCTCCGAAATTAGTCTTAAATCATAGGGTGTAAGCTTCGCAAAAGTTAAGCATCAAACAGTTATTCCAAGACATTTTGAGGTCAAAAAAGCTGCCAGGCAAGCCCTAGGCCCATTTAAAAAAAAAAAAACAGTGGATTTGAGAAGTCATATTGACATTCCAAAAAACTAACAGTAGTTAAAAACAACGATGGAGTCTATTGATATCATTATGATATCTCAATGAATCGCAATTTGGCTTCTAACAGATAAAATGTTGTAGGGGTTGTAGATATAATGTAATATAACATGGGATATATATGTACAAGTAAATTTGATAAGTTTCAGGAGGGTAGGTGTAATGCATGTCATTTAGAATCTATAATATATAATTTTTAAAATCTCGTGATAATACTGAAAACGTATTTAAGAAATAAAACTAGTATCAAAATAATTTTATTCATATTCACATAAAATTAACTTGTCATATGTTTTCTAAATTGAAAGAAGAACTATTTTGATATTTTAGTTTCGAAATTTTGAAAACCTGATGACAACTCTTTAAGTTTTTCAATCATACTAATTTCTTTTTATATAGTTAATATTTTCTTATTTGTTGCATAACAGATTTTAACTAAAATTAGATTTTGAAATATTTTATAAATTCACAAAACTAAATTCAAGACTCAATATAATAAAGGAAATACAGATTTAAATGTTCTTAAATGAAAAAATAAGTTTATTAGTTCTTTTGTTTAGCAACAGATTTTAAAATGAAATTGTGCAAACTCTAATTAGTACATTTAGAGCCTCCGAAACTTTTAATTGACCGGAAATTAGAAGTTCGTTATAATATCATGATTCATCAACATATAATTCCATCTATATTTTTTACCGCGTTAGCTTTAAGGAAAATAATTTTATTTTCTAGACCGCGGACAAGGTTACTTTAACTCCATTAAACCTCAACATATTCCAAATTTTGAATAAGAAATGCCCATATAAGAAATTTAAAAATTAGCAAATACCATCTACCGTCATCTTTAGGTTGGCTGTACCGCTAATTAACTCTAATTTTCTATACATTAGAATCCATATTGAACATCTGTATATTCAGCTGAATAATACGATTTTCTTTTTAACTTCTTAACTTTTTTTTTGAAAGGAATTGTTTTTTAAAGACATAATGAAATGAATCAGAACCATACTTTTGTATCTGCAAAATTATGTTTTCCTCAAAGTTTTTGATAGAAAAAGTATATAAGATTCATTCGAATTAACATTAACATTGCAAGAAATAAGTTAAATCATGCAAAATCAAAATTTGCTATCAGTTTCAGATTCACATTAAGTGGGGTATGGAAGTATTTGCTGAATTTTGAATTTCGAATAGGTGTATTTGCTGCTAAAAAGGTACACAATGAATTGTTTGCCAATTAGGAACAATATTTGTGTAGTTATGTCATATGAATAAAACTGACAAACCTATCCAAATCGGAATAAAATGGACACACTTAGACACCGTGTATGAATTCATTACACAACGTCGCGCATGACGAAGAAAGTTTCTATCAGAATGTACTATGTTTATGAGTCATCACATCTTAACTAAGTTGGCGGTCAAACCAATTGAACGGAATAATGGAAGTGGAAGAGAAATATGTTTTGGCACGAAAATATCTCACAATGTTAGTGCTCACAATAAAATCGTGCAATAAACATAATAACATAGTGTGGGCCCATATCAAATACTTCACGTAAAATGAAATGACATGATTTTCCCATAACTTGAAACATTTGTACTAAATATTACTCAAGGTGCTTCTTGAAAGAGAGATAATATATACGGAGCAAAATCCCTTAATACAGAGCAATTTTTGAATGTTTACTGTTATATCTTTTTTATATTAGTAATACATTCATTTTCCTTTTAATATATACCTTCCAATGATTAGCAAAATCTTTAAAAACATAATTAAAACATCATCTTTCCAAATTATAATATAGAAAGATTATCTTCCTTTGTTTGAGAAAAGTTAATAAATCATGTAAATAAATTACTTAGTACAAAAATAAATAAATACTTTATTTTTTGATATATTACTTCAAACTTTTGATTTTTGCTGTTTTTATGACCGTATAATAACAAAAAAAATTTCAGAAACTTCTCGATGAAATTTGTAAAAGAAAAGAGGTGAATTCAAATTATTATTATTTGTAAATACATATGTTCATACATATATTATATTAGTCGATGACCAATTCTAACTACCTTCTTGTTTAATCACTTTTTCAATATATTTTTATGTCTGACCTTCACGTAATTATGTGGTTGGTTAGTTATGAAAATATCTTTCAAATTGGTTGTTACATTACAAATTGCATGGTTGCTATCGATTAAAATAATTATTTTGTCCTGTTATCTTTTTTATGAAAGCATATTATTAAAATAGGGAGAATGGTACAGACTACAAAGATTACAAGTCGTACATCCACCAAGGTGGAAAAAAGTATCAACTACTCCATTATTTTAATAATAAATTAACAAAATATATATTCTTTAAAATATTATTAAACTTTTTGTTTGTTCTTATAATTTAACAATAAATTTTTAATACATAAATATATTTATATACTTAATTATATTTCTATTAAGTAGCTTGTTTTAAAACGAGTTATTAGCTATTTTAAACAAAGGAAGATAATCTTTCTATATTATAATATGGAAGGTGAATATTTTGATTATGCAATTTCAAAGATTCTACTAATCACTGAAAGGTATTAAAAGGAAAATGAATGTACTGCTAATATAAAAAAAGGTATAATAGTAAACATCTAGAGATTGCTCTGTAAAGAGTGATTTTGCTCTGTATATATCAACTCCCTTCTTAAAAAGGCCAGTGCTTCACTATAAAAAGGAAAAACTATGTCTAGAGAGTAGAGATGGAACTTGATTATTGATTGTTTATGACAGCCAACTAGCTTTACTGTAACAGTTAATTTTCATACAAAAGCAGATTCACAAATACTTTCTTCTAATAGATAAATTATTAACTTCTTAAGAAAAATTCTAACTAAATTATTGCAGTTAATCAAGATTGGAAATAGGATATTTAAAAAATATTATTTCCTTATAGATGAGATATTATCTATCTAACAAAATATATATTTTCTTTTGTAAAGTGATTTTCATAATAAAATAAACTGATTATCTTAAGAATTATGTTTTTCTGAAGGCTCTTGATAAGAAATATATAAATATATAATTTGATATGAACAATATGAACATGGCTAGCGATATCGTCAGAGCACATATTGTTGCTGACGAAGCAATTTTTATGAGTTTTTTATTTTACACTTCCTAGTCAACAAACTTAATAGTTAAGTGTCAAAACTTCTTTAATAATATACAACCAATCAATTAACTACTCCTAAATAATGAAAACTCGATATATATTTTGTACTATTAATAAACAATCTAATTTTATTCTCACTCCTAGTATTCCCTAAACCGGATACTAAGACGCAAAAGATAATAGAATTGATATTTTTCTTAACATACAAACTAATGTCGAATTTTTGAACTCAAAATTCTTCATAGATTCCTAAATAATGGAAACTCAATTTTTTTGTACTGTCAATAAACAATCTAATTTTATTCTCACTCCTAGTATTCCCTAAACCAGATAAAAGGTGCAAAAGATAATAGAATTGATATTTTTTCATGTTGAATTTTTGAACTCAAAATTCTTAATAGATTGCTTTTGTAGATGTGAGTGTCTATATATATATATATATATATATATATATATATATATATATATATATATATATATATATATATATATATATATATATATATATATATATATATATAGTAAAACTCTCTCATTCAAAAATAAGTCTAAACTGGATTTTGCAAGTCTTTAAATCATAAGTTACCCAGGTCAGTAGCCAAATATTCATTACAAATTAATTTAATTTCATACTAAAGGTATTAAAGTTTTTTTTTTTTTTTTTTTTTTGAAAATGGAGCCCGAAGATAAAACGGTTAGTGATCCCAACTAGGTTGGCACCACCACTTCGCTACCCTAGACACTCAAATATTATTAAAAAGGAAAAAAAAAAAAAGAAATAAGAGTTCGAACAAAACAATCAGCAAAAGCGATAATTAGAGCGATTACAAATATCATCTCCTACAAATTTACTAGTAAAGGATGGATGAGTCGACCACCATGATTCACCTATCTGATGAGCCCCATGATTCGCTAAGGCATCCGTAACCCTGTTGCCCTCCCTATATATGTGAGAGACCCGAAAATTTATAGTTCGCAGGAAACTTAAGCATGCTAACCACCTGGTTCGGATTTCCCATGGCACATTCCCGGAAGAATTATCAAGAAGTTGCACTACATACGTAGAATCCCAAAAATGTCTATACCAAATAAAAATAGAATTATTAACTAAAACGATTTTAAGCTTTATGTCTCCATTATTAAATCTTTTTATCCTGTTAAAGATACTACATGTAAGATGTTCGATTCTTCTTTAATAAACTAAAAATACCAGTATTTTTGCTGGGGAAAAAATAATAAGTAATCATTTCCAAAAAAAATGAAACACATAATATCGTGAGGTAGTCAAAGAACTAATAAGAATGGTTCAAGCATGATGCTTATGACATAATTAAAATGCTTTGGTTTTATTCAAAATTTAGTGTCAGAGTTTTAAAAAGTAAACTGAACTAACTGATTTGAAATTTTTACCATGAAGTAAACTATTGATGTTTTATTGCTTCAATGGAATCACCGGCGATGACAAAATTCGTGGTGTGATTATTGTATTTCCATAATATGAGAGTGGCTAGTTAAGAAGATATGGAATTAACTAGAGTTGATTAACCAAGAAAAGTTGTCAATAACACATTTTTAACCTTAACTTTTATATTTTTTATTGAGAAGGGCATATTAGAGAGTTTAGAAAAATCGTTTTGGCAGCAACAATTGTTTCTTTGACAATATCGCTAGCCTATTAACAATGTAAAAAATAAGTACAATAAAAATCAAGTTTTATAATTGTTTGTGTGTGTGTGTGTGTGAACATATACCTACTAAATGTAGTAGGGAGTATTTGCCAATTTTTGGATTTCACTGAGGCTCCAATTGTGGTTCCACAGAAAATGGAGAAAAAGGAAAAATAATCAAAAAAACTAATTTTTCAAGTGATTGCTAGCACGGAAAATTTTGAAATTTTTTGGATAAGGATGAAAAATATAGAAAAATCTTTTGTAAATCGCTATCCAAAATTTTTACAATTCTCTTTTGATTTCCCTCCAAATTTTATCTATCACTTTATATCTAAAATTTTGGAACAAGGTCGCATGGTATTTTCTGATAACAATTCAATCCAAAATGTAGCAAAGAATATTATTCTCAAAAAAATTTGATTTCCTCATATACAAAAGGTGAGAAAGGTCATTACTCGAAAAATTCTAATTTTTAAAAAATTTCAAAGACTCTATTATTTGTATTGCAGTTACACTGAACAATAGTTTTATTTGAATGTTGAAGATATTAAATTTATATTGTTTGTATTCATTTGTTTCGATATATTTATAGCACTTATAAATTTTAATATATATTAAAATTAGTTAGCTTTATATTTCTGAACTCAGATGATTTTTTTTCGAATAAGTAGCAGATAAGTTTTTCCTAAAAAAACTTTAAAAACAATTGATTAATTTTATAAAAAGTAACTTTTAAAATGATTTTACAATATGCTTTAAGTTTTAAAGTATAGTAATACTTTTTGCAATGTTAAACTGATGATAAGCAAGCAAACTAATAATAACATTTTCCCAGAAAACTAAAGTAATGCTAATCACATGGAGAAGTTATTTTTCATAGAAGTTTTCCTGAAAATTCCTATTTTTCACTATTTTTTTCTTTTCCCCCATTTTTTGTGGAACCAATAGGAGCCTGAGGGAATTCTAAGAATTACATAAATAATTTATTTGCCAATGAGAAATAACATTCGTGTAGTTATTGCAATATAAATGAAATTGACGAAGACTCTCCGTGTATGAACTCATTACACAACGTCGCGCCTGACCAAGAATATTTCTATCAAACTATAACATGCTTAACAGTGGTCACATCCTAACTAAGCAGGCGGTCAAGCCGATTGAACTGACTAATGAAGCTGTAAGAAACAACAAATATTTCATCATGCATTTCTAATTGGTGATGCGTAACGTTAAATAATAACGGACCCCGTTACTCACTGCCGAAAACCATGTAAGTGCACTCTATAAAATCGTCCAATGAACATTCTTTTTTAGCACCGCAACACGCGCACAAATATCCTTCACTATTTGAGAAAAGAAAAATATTCTCCTTATTGATCATGGTATTTTCTATTGCCTACAACCTGTCAGGTGTATCCCGCCCTTGTTCACTAAATACTAGCACAAAATATGTAAAATACAGTGGCACTAGTAAACTCTTTTATGTTCCATATATATCTGCTGCTCATAAGACAAATCAATGGAGCATTGAAGCTGAAGATATTGCACCAACTCCGGTTGAGCTCACAAATACACTTTTGTTTCTGAGTTCAATAACTCATTCTCATATTATTTCTAGTAAAACATAAGTATAAAGTACTAACTATAGTATACATGTTTTCTACAGGTAAAATTTTCAATGAACTATGAGCAAAAAATTGAAGAGGTAAGGCACTTATTACAATCAAAAGGTGCGGACAGACCAATAGAGAGATTGATGTTTGTCGATGCCGTTGGGAAATTAGGTGTCAACCACTATTTTGAGGGGGAGATTGAAACAATTCTCATGAAAAATTATGCGTCAACAAGTGCAAATATACGTGGATTCGATACTCTGCACGACGTTTCTTTGTTTTTTCGTTTATTGAGACAACAAGGGCACCATATTTCTTCAGGTTTTACATTTTAGTTCTTTATAACTTCACGTGTTTTACATATGGCAAAATATCTTCCGCCCCACCTTGTGTCCCACCTCGCATCCCATATAATCACATATCCTACATATATTAAAACCAGACACATGTCATCATCACAACTACGTGGGGACACAAATGAGATAGAAGCCATTTATATATTTTGCTAGTAGGATCATGTTATATCTATTATTTGCATGCATGAACAGACGTGTTTAACAAATTCAAAAGCGAGGATGGGAGGTTCAAAGGAGAACTAAGACGTGATGCCAAAGGATTGATGGAATTGTACGAAGCTTCGCATATAAGATTTGAGGGAGAATATACACTTGATGAAGCAGAAAGTTTTAGCAGCCAAAACCTCAATAAGTGCTTGGAAGAGATGGACTGCAACTGGCGTAGAATTGTTAGTAACAAACTACAGCATCCTTATCACAAGAGCATATCAAGATTGACAGCAAGGAACTTCCTCAATGATTTCGGAGAGATGAACGAATGGGGAAAAACGTTACGGGAGCTAGCTGCGATGGATTTGTACATGAGGAAATCCGAATTCAAAAAGGAGTTGTCCCAAGTTTCAGAGTAAGAGAAGAAGTTACATAATAAGATCTTTTCATGCAAAAATTACATAATTACATTTCTTAAAAAGGCATCGGGTGAGGCGGGACGTTGCATCGATTTAATACCCCGCTAAATTTGGATATTATTATGAAAACTTAGTCAGAAAAGAAAAACTACACATATTAAGGAAAAAAGACATGAAAAAAACCTAGGATTCAAGAAATAAGTTCTAGTGATATTTTTGGTCAATATAATTAAATTTGCTAAAAACGTATAAGTATTTTATTTTCCATATTATCTAAATTTCATAAAGTTTATATAGGCCCTCAATCTATTTGACATCCTATAATGTTAAATCGATAACTACTTAAGGTGAAACAAAGCAACAAGCACCTTGGCTCGGACTCAAGCTCCGGTAATTTCTTTTGTGTTCGTTCAAGTAGTAAAAACACTAAGCCCATGGAGAAAAGAAAAAAGTAACATTAACCAATAAAATGAAATTACTTGTACAAATTACATATTATTTGTCCATTCAATACAAGCCACAATTCTACTTAAAATCTTATTCATCTATCTAACGTGGCGCATCATTTTTTCATCAAAAATATTAAATACAAAAAAAACTAAGGAGTCTGTGAAGTTATATCAAAACAATCTTCATTTCTTCAACTTAAAAACCTCTCTCCTGACACAATACTACTCTAAAAACTTAACGTGTGCTATTTCTTGCAAATAGGGAAATTAGATGACAAGGCAATATTGATTTTAACGGCTCACTAACACACCACAAAAAATGAACCTTGTTGCAGTTTGGTACTTACTGTGTGACATGCAAACTATATATAATAGGCTTTTAGAAACTTTAATTTTTCATCCATAAACCCAATCAGTTATGATTATATCTTATAAATTATAATTCTTTAATTTAATTTCGTTTCTTTTCTAAGTGATAATTACTAAACTGGCCATATTGTGCTTTATGCTTTTGTACTATAATATCTAATTTCAATATTGATGTCTGTATATTCTAATATATGAAATAGAAACTCAATTAAACAAGATGAAGAAAACTGTGTTACTTTTGATTATGTTTTTTACAAGCATTTATAATTATTTTGCTTATAACATCTTTATTTGAAATTAAATTTTTGCATATATTTGCTAGTTAGGCGGCTTAAAATCTTGCATCCGTCCTTGCTTGGCACTAAATAAATAACTAAAGGACATCCACATATGAATGATGAGAAATTTGATTTCTACCACTTACAAAAAGATGAATCTCAAATTTAGAATAAATTTATTTAAAATTTTAAAATAATAAGTATCTTTCAATATACTTGTTAACACTGTAAAAAAAAAAAAATTAGGCAATACAGAGATGAAACACAGAAATAAGTAAATGAATTTTCCAGAAGTTTTGTCTTTTTGGAGCCTTAAAGCCTGATATATAGTTTAGAATGTAAAAGACGTTTAATTGTCTTTAGGAGTATTCCCTAAATTACGGGACGAAGGTTTCTAAGATAAGCTCTCAGAAGTTTGTCTCTCGACGTTTTGCAGTGAAAAAAGACACCGGATAGTTAATTTTTAAATACTATATATAACTATCTTCTAGCTTAATTACAGCACAAGAATATGTATATAAATTTCTTGTTATTGTAGGTGGTGGAAGAAACTAAGTTTAGCTGAGGATCTGAGTCTCGCGAGGAACCAACCATTGAAATGGTATACATGGTCGATGGCTATTCTCATAGATGATATAAGTTTGTCGGAGCAAAGAATCGAGCTTACCAAATGCATGACCTTCATTTACTTGATAGATGATATCTTTGATGTTTACGGGTCACCAGATGAGCTTGCTATCTTTGCAGAAGCCGTAAACAAGTACGAAAATTATGGCAATTACTCATGAAGTTTTCTTCTTGTTTTCTTTAAATCCAAGAAAGCTTGATTGGACTATGTATTCATATGTAGATGGGAATATGATGCTACGGACACGTTGCCAGACTACATGAAGATGTGTTATAAGGAACTTCTTGACACCACTAACGAGATAGGCAACAATATATACAGAAAATATGGATATAACCCGATTGACTCACTCAAAACTGCGGTATGTAGATATAATCTTTGAATAAATGTCGTCTTTCGACGACAAAAATAAATATATTTTATGAACTTCAGTAACGAATCATTCATTTAATTTTCAGTGGGCAAGTTTGTGCGACGCATTTCTAGTGGAAGCTAAATGGTTTGCCTCTGGGACGCTACCAAACACCGCTGAGTATTTGGAAAATGGCAAAGTGACTACGGGAGGATACGTGGTGGTAATCCACTTATTCTATCTTTTAGGACTCGGCGGACCCAACTTACGTTTGAATGACACAACGGAACTTACTTCGAGTGTGGCTACAATTCTTCGCCTTTGGGATGACTTGGGAAGTGCTGAGGTATGTATACTTATATATTTTACTGCAAGCTTTGAGTCAAATTATTAATGAAACATGGTTATGCTTAATGCAAGAAATAATTATGTAAAAGAAAAGGGAAAAGGCACATGTGTATTTTTGGTAATGTTAGTAATTAATTGCTTTTAAATACTAAAATGCTCCTTAATAAAAATTAATATAATAATGAAGATAAATATTTTTGTCAGCTGTTAGTTGGTGTACATTTTATATATTTTGCTAATTTTCTTATTTTCGTAAAATATAATGACGTCATTTTACAGTTAAAAACTCAAACCCTCCTCTCAATTTTCGACAATAGAGACTCACATACAAAATAAAGTTTTTGTGTCGTGAAAAATATATATGAAAAAAAAAAAAAAAAAAAACCTTTTGTCTCTTTTTCTCGACGTATATATCTTTTGGCTAATACCTTTTTGTTTCTTTTTCTTAACGTAATCTTTTGCCTAATAGATACACAAAAGACCTTTTGTCTCTTTTTCTTCACGTAAATTAGGCATATAAAACAAGTGTCTTAAAATAAAAATAAAAATTAAAAAAAAAAAAATTTGTATCATGAAATATTCATAAAACCATGCAATAAATCCCGATTAATCTATCCAAAACTCCTGCATATCTTCTAACTTTTACATTATTCAATCAAAGGTATGATACTCTTCATGATTAACAGGATGAGCATCAAGATGGTAAAGATGGGTCCTACATAGAGTGCTACATGAAAGAACTTAAAGGCTCATCCGTTGCACAAGCAAAAGAACACGCCAATGAATTGATAGCAAGGGAATGGAAAAGCCTTAATAAAGAATGTTTCTCCTTAAATAATGTTTCGGCATCATCTCTGAAAAAGGCAGCTCTTAATGCTGCAAGAATGATTCCTCTTATGTACAGTTACGACGACAATCAACGGCTTCCGATCCTTGAGGAGTATGTGAAGATTATGCTCTTCGACGATTAGACATACAGCTGTGATGAAAAGAGAGATGGGGCTGTGGAAAGAGATATTTATGTTTGTCAATTGGTTTATTTGGCATATATATTAGAAATAAGAGAGTATCAACTTGCCACATAATATTGAGATTATAAAAGTTAGTACCTGGACCTGAATAAAGGCCAAGAATGATATATATATCTACATTTTCTTTTAATGTTTGATTTGTCTCATTTAGTGTGTTTCAAGTTAATAGTGAGTTGTTTTGAGTTATCGGTGTGATACAGTGTATTTTTGGGTTGAGTACCCCTTGTACTCAAAGTAAAATTAAATACTCTTAGTTAGATCTTGTTTTTTCGTACTTTTGCATTAACTACTTGTTCCAACAAAATGAGTTATAACAGGATGGGGTGTAATTGAAATAAAGCACCACAGTAAAAATAACATGCAGATTTTTAATATAGTTCGCCTAACTTTCCTAATTCACGGGCGTTTCACCCAAACAAAAAACAAACTTGAAAAATTTATGAAGGACTTTTTAAATAAAAACTAACACTCCCTCTTGTTTTTAACTCGCATAATTTCTCTCGCTACTCCGTTGAACTCTATTACACTCTTAGTCGAGAATCGCTTCAAACTACAACCTCTCCGATTTCTTTTAACGAATGTCACAGAGAAAAAGAATCTCAAAAGACTTCGGCTCTCAAATCAAAACTTACTGCTTGTTATTTTTCGAGATAACTGAATCTTCAATTGGCTCCAAGATTTATACAAGCTTTGAGCGTCCTTTATAAGAATGTCTCTTACTGCAACAGCTTATAATCATACCTTCATGATGATTTCTCAATCGTGCGAGACTCCTTTCAGTCAATTAAAAACTTAATTAACTCTCTGTCGAATATTTGACTTTCAAAAATTGTTAAAGACACTTTGTAATATGCACTCTTTATGGTTCAAAGTTGGGTCTTTACGAAAATGTTCATGTGCACCAGATCAAACCTTTCGCCATGAGGCCTTGAAAATCTCTTATCACAGTAAAGAAAAGGTCAATTGCGTCAAACCCCCTAACTTATGCCCCAGCTGCAATATCTTCTATAAACTATTAAAATCTGCAAATTGCTCCCTAACCTTTGAACAATGTGTTAATTACCCCCTTGAGTCATTGATCAGCCGTTCATTTTAAACATGTGTTTATATTTTATCCGCTAGACTTTGCATCAGGGGGCGATTCATACATTTTAATATATGTCGGGATGCAAATCGCACATTAGAGTAGGTTAGGAAGAACATTGCAACAGAGAACATAGTTTAGGGGGTTTAACGCAATTGATCCTTAAAGAAATCATAAATTTCAATCAATACAATGTCCTAAAACCATATCCTAGAATTGAATTAGTTTTAACTGCGTGGAATAAGCGGAAAGCTCACACAATAGAAACAATGACTCTTGCTCTCTGCCTCAAGGTTATGCTTTGATATGCGACCGAAGTCTCTATTGTTGTTCCGTCTCCTTAATTAGATCAGTGAACAAAACTGAATAAAACAATGATAAATAGGAGAAAGTCCTTCACTTTTTTATGAACTCCTAATTTTCTGAATTAAACCAATGCAACAAAGTCGAAGCATATATAGCTGCAATTACCTGGCTAATATGGTCAATAACAGCTTTAAAATAGGAAAGTAGAGATATTCAAATTCATGCACTACAAGGCACTACAACAAGTATCTAAAAGCTAACACTGCAAACACAAGTAACTCTTAACATACTAAAGTATAGGTCTTTCAACTTATCAGAAAAACTCGCAAGTTTTTTGGAAGAAACTATGACAGATAGGAGAAGCAATTAGTTTTACTTCGAAGCAGTACAAAAATTGGCACACATTGCAGCTGTGTCTGTCACATATCATGAATACTTAAGCAGTCATCACTGGACAAACAAATATAGCAAATCGACTTATCACACTTGTTATGCAGCAGAACTAAGCTGACCGGATTTTGCTACAAGATGTAGCACATTCTAGCTGCATCCAAAACATATTTCACTGAAACTAAATTATAAGAGAATCTAGGATTTATTTCAGCGCTGCTACAAGTAGGGAATGATGGAGACTGCAAAAACTTGTTTGCTGAAGTTTATAGGCTCTAAATGAACCCAGGGAAGAATAAAAAAGGCAACTTCAAGCATTAGAGCCCTGAACAATCCCTATCTCAGAACATTCAGCTACTCTCCAATAGAACTAGTCAGTTCCTCCACGAAAAGAGATACAACAATTAACCAAGAACGAGCGAGTAAAGTCACTAAACTACTCCTCCAATGCAAGTTTAAGTTTATAAAGACAATAATCATTAGAATTACCCATCTGAACAACCTTCTTAGCTTCTTCAATCCTGGAGCCCTTCACAAGCTGATCCACCACCTTCTGCAACACTGCAGCATCAACAAGACATTTCCTCGCAAACAACGCTTCGCAGAGCTCAAAACACCAATCATAATCACCCTCGCTGCAGGCACACAAAAGTATATCCCCCAATAATGCCCTATAAGGCTCATGTCCACTTTTCACCATTTCTTTGTACCACTTCTTCACCTCAGCTAAATCCCCTGCATCACAAAACCCTTTAACCATAGCTGCATAAGTAAAAACATCAGGACTTATCCCACTTTTCCCCATTTCACTAACAAGCTCAACCGCCTCCCCGAACTTCTTCTCATTAACCAATCCAGCAACCCGTGGATTGTAACTCCGTATGTTCGGCACTAAGTCATTATCAACCATCCTCTTCCACGTCTTTTCGCCGTCATCAAATCTCTTATTCTTATACAGCTTCTCAAGAAGAGTATTGAACGTAATCAAATCCGGGCTCACCCCTTTCCCTCCCATCCCCTCAAACACCTTCAACGCTCGATCGAACTCCCCCATTTCACATAACCCCTTGATCACAATATTATACGACACCACATCAGGCGTAACCTTCCACTTCCTCTCCATTTCCTCGAAAATCCCCTTCACCTCATCGAATTTGCGCGAATTGACGCAAGCCGACAAAAGGGCATTCACAGAAACGACAGATCTCTCACAATCTCTCTCCGGCATTTCGTCGAACACCTTCTTGGCATTCTCGAACATGCCCGATTGGCCGTACAATTTGATGAGCCTGACGGTGAAATTCTCTCTGGAGGCGTCTTCTCTGAACTGGAGCTGGTAGTCGAGTATTTCTTGGATCCAATTGAAGCGTTTGGCGGAGGAGAGGCGGCGTACGGTGGTGTCATAGATGCCGGCTTTTGCGCGAAAACGGTCAGAAGAGGAACAGAGTTTGAACTTGTGAACGAGTCTCTTGAGGTCGCGTTCTTTGTAGAGATCCTCTGAGAGGGATTTGATCGAGGGAGATTGGAATGTGGCGGCGGTGGTGGAGAAAGGGCGGCGGAGGAGGCGAGAGAGAGTAGACATTTGGGTGGTTTTCTGTTGCGGGGTTTTGAGATGGAGATTTTGAGGGTTTAAGTTTGGAATATAATTATTAGTTGAAGAAGTAATTTTTTCAAATAACTAGTACTAACTACTAACTTTAGATAATTACATCAAAGTTTTTAAACTTTTTTCTCAAAAAGTATCTAAGGGATTCTATTTTGACTATGTAGAAATGAAACGTAAAATTATCCTCCACGTTATTGGAATACTATTTCTTACAAATTGAGAGAAATTTTTAATATTTAGGTGACCGAAACATACTCCAAATTGAAATTGAAACTTTAACACCTTCAAATTATTTTTCACACAGTTTACGAAAATGTAGGCATGGAGAGCTCGTCGCTGAAATCATTTTTGACATTGTGTTATTTTCTTTTAACTACATTACATGTTCTATGATTACAATTAAAACCTTATCTTTGACAATTTGTATTTTTTGTTCATTAAAATGGATCGTTGTTCTATGATGCCGTGCAATTAATACTTATGCTTGTCATATTATACTCGCTAAACTTGTAAAATGTAGTACGTATTTTTTTATTAGCTACTTTTGGTAGTTATTACGTGATTTCTTGTCAAGTGGTTACTTTTTTTTTTCAAAATGCCTATGAATAACCGACTATAATACTTTTATCGCATGTATGGAAGGTTCGAGTATTAGTTCCAAGGCCCATAAGACAAAAAAATGTGAGAGATGTGTCGATGTCGCTGTGTACGTATGATCAAATGATGAAGCAGACATGCTTGCAGGTCGGGTCTCTTGCGACTCTAGAATAATGATAAAAGGATACTTTCTTGACAATGAATACATTTAGAAAAAGAGACAAAAATATCGTAGATGAACGTTAGACCAAGTGGAAACTTAACCAATCTCTTGTCCTTATACTCAATTTGCAAGCATATAGTTTCAACCCTTCATGAAAAATGAGCTCCTAAGATCCAGTGTCCACCACTAGTCAAGTTTTAAAGCTCAAGACCATTCACTTTGCCATCTTTATAGTATTTACAGTGTAGTTACATGCATTCAGGGGCGAAGCCACCCACAAGGATTAGGTGAACTCCAACTTGGGGTCGGGTTTTGAGCCCGATGTCTTATATATATATATAGTCGTGTCCAATTTTATAAGTTGTGAATCCAATTATAGGAATCTAACATAATAAATGATTTTTGGGCCTACATCTAAGATACAGTTTATTACCAAACTAAACTATATTCCAGCTGACACATGCTTACAAGCTTCTACTCTCCCATATGCAGTCATTACGAATAAAAAAAAAAGACTTTGTCAAACTTACCCCAAAAAATGTGAAAGGAAGAGCAACAAAGAAAAAAGGCCAAAGTTTCATCAATATTCAAAAAATTTCATCTTTCTTACAAATCATCATATTATAATTTCAGGATTTTCAATAATGTAAATTAATTAAGTCTCATTGTTTGAGCTTTGATTTTTAACAAGTTGATGACGATTATTGTGCATTCAAAAGCCGTACATTTTGGAGTTTTTGTGTCAATATTTTTTGATAGAAATATCATCTGAACTTGAAAATGAGATTAGTATAACTTTTTTTTTTGTGCACCTGGATGTTTGATGAACATTTTTTTAATAGTTCGGAATTTTAAATGTTTGATGGCATTAGGCAAAAAACTAGTATATATATATATATATATATATATATATATATATATATATATATATATATATATATATATATATATATATATATATATATATATATATATATAAGATTGGTCTCCACTAAAAGTAGAAAACAAAATTATTGTTCCCATAGTACTATATATAATTTTGTTTGAGCAAGGGGGAGTTAAAGTTGCGTTTTACTTAAGTAAGTGTAGCCCAGGTTGAAAAACAATTCTGGCTCTTCCCATGAATGCCTCAGTATGTTCACTACAACTGCAAGTGTTTAAATAATTTTGCAGTTATAGGTGTTAATCATGCAACCTTGTCTTGTTCCGTGATGTGGCGAAGCAAGCGAGCGAACGAAGCTGAACGACATGACAGACAATGCACATAGAGTCCTCATTCTCTAATTCATTACACATTTCTCAAGTCTCAACATGTGTTTTAAGTTATAGATGTTTAGGTGCAAGTTGTAGTGTTTTTCAATATAGGACAAGTTCACCTTGAACTTAAATTGAAATAATTGATAGTCACACATTTTCATTCTTGAGCTTCTGCTAAAGGCCCAAAACTTGTATTGAACTCAACTCCGCTAATCAAATGGACTTGCTCTTACCAACAATCCATTTGATTCCAACATTGAATGGTATAAAGTCTAACCTCCCAAACAGTATTTTCTTAAATGTTGACAAAGCATTTGACTTTTCTTTTTATTTTTAAAAATTACAAGACTGTTGAGAAGGAGGTCGAACATACATTAAAAACGAATTAGTAATCTATGTAGGGGTGTGCGGATCGGTAAAACCGTATCATCGGTATAAAACCAAAGGGGGTTTTCGGTATCGGTATGCCGAACCTTCGTACCGTGTACCATACCGCAATGCTCGGTACGTTTCGGTACAAACTAAGACCGGTTCGGTACGATTCGGTTGGTTTTCTGTTTTTTTTTTTTTTTTTTTTTTTTTGAACGAAAAAATGCAATAGAATGTCCAAATAATAGAGTTCAAAATTGTAAAAAACTATATAAAAAAATAATGTAACAAATAATATAATTGTAAGCACAATCAAACAACTTAATTATACATCAAAAATCAAAACACTCAAATATCATTCATTCAAATGATTTACATCTCATTTAACCATTTTACAATCATTCATTTACTGATACAAAACAATTCAATATTCAACATCCAAACATATTTCTCAATTATCAACATCATCACATTTGAGCGGATATAGAAAGTTTTAGACTTCAAAGTTTAGAAACACAAAGTTTTTTTTCTTTTTCTTTAAAATTGGCTTCACTCGTTCTTTTTGTCCTCGAATCTCTCAATATACATATAATTTCAGTATCGGAACGGTACAGTTGTGGCGCTATAAAACCAATACCATATCTAAATTGAATTCGGTATTTGACCCTCAACCAAGTACCATACCATTTTTTCGATTCGATAAAACTATCGTACCAATCAGTCGGTTAACAAGTGATATGATCGATATCAATTGTTTTGCACACCCCTAAATCTATGCATGATCATATTCATCTCACTAAGACACAATATATAAATAACCCTTACTGAAAAAGACCCACAAATGAACTAATCAGGACTCACCACTTCATTGAGTATAATAGTGCTATTGCAAGTGAGATATCCAGACAATTATTTGTCCTACACTTGACCGTATGCAGACTTAAAAATACAATAGAAACAAACCCGTACATTTAATAGTATCATTAACCAGATTCGACGTTTCTAATCCCTACTTTAATCATATACATTATTCAGCCAACAACAGTGACGTTGTCCAATTTATAAAATCTTCATCTTCAATTCTCCATTTCAAATCAAACCTTTTTATTCTCGTCAGTATTTTGACCAAATTGTGGACCCAAAGGCAGTAATACCACTTATAGCGACAGACATGCATCAACATAATATGTATGGTCTGTTAAAGTTTGATTAGAAAACCAAATGGCTGGACCCCAGATGATTTCTCACTGTGTCAAAAAGGCTAATATATTGATGAAATTTGTTACACATGCGGTACAAATTTATCCAAAAATAGTTGAGCTGGCTTCAACAATTTTTTACCATGTTGAGTGGCCTGCCAGCCCAGGTTGAGATGTCATATAGCATCCAGTTGTACGATTATTACCTAATTTAGGAGAAAAAAAAATAGTTTTATGCATCTATGGTATATCCTTTAAGTTAATTACAATATCAATCAAAATACAATATTTGCTGCACTGTCAAACGTTTAGTAGTCACAATCTCATATATATGGACCCGAATCAGAACAATTATTCTTCATTACATCGCAATTTAATAGGACGGAATTACGACACAAATGAAAATGTTATTCAACCAGTTGTACGAATATCTTTCATTATATATGTAACCGCATGCAATAGATTTTCTTTCGATAATTACTATAAACCCATATTATGTTAGTTAATTTGAAAATATTTGACACGTACAGCTTTTTAATAACCAGGGATATTATTAGTTTTTTTTTAGTAATTAGGATATTATGAGTTATAGCATAGAAGATTCACTTCAATAGGCTTCCTGACATACGCTGACACATAACTGAAGAAATAAAGACCAAAATCAAGAATATATAGTACTAAAAATCCCAGAATCTTTTCACTTAATTCTTTCCAAAACTTTGTAGTTAGTCTCGAGCTTTTTTTTACAACCCTACAAACTCCTAAAATTAGAAATCAACCCCTCCATCTCAGTTTTCCAGGTCACAACCACACAAAAAACACAAAAAGCCAACACCATATGGCTACAAAATCAGGTCACACACATGAAAATTTATCTGAGGATGGTAATTAAATTCTGACTTTCATCTCTGCACCTGAAATCCATACTCTTTCCTCGGATTCGTCGCTAGCACCCTACCTACATTGCCAAAACAATAAAAAAATAACATATTCATAAGCCGCGTTTGTTGCATAAATTTTACTCAGAAAATCATATAAATTACGAGAAACAGGTACAAATAGGCAAAATACTACATGTATTATGTTAAATAAATATGACATATTACCCTTCAATAACAATATGCAAATTATCTCTCGTAATTTTAAAAAGTTACAAAAAGTTTGCACAAAACTTCCTAACAATTGATATTATCATGTAACGTATTAAAATATACATAGGGAGGTAATATGTTCACTTAACATAATACACTGGTAATTTGCATATTTAACTTTCATAGAAAGTAATGCGCCTATTTTAACATAATAATATGAACAATTTGTCTACTTATCTTTCACACGTTTTAATGTGCCTATTTCTTATAACAAACGATCTGATGTACCAAAAACTCAAATTTCTTCCATTAATTATACAGATTTTTTTTTTTTTTTTTTTTTTTTTTTACCACCAAACATAAATGAGAATACCTTTAGGTTCGCAAAGAGGAGGATCTTCAAATTGAGAAAGAGACATTTGTTTATGAGCAACACCAATATCAAACAAAATAAGACCAGAAGAAGGATCACGAACAATTATATCCTTAACAGGCAACCACAAAAACAGCTCTTCTTGTGAAAGACCCTCAACTCCAATCAAACCGCCATAACTGAGATTCGCCTTCACCGTACTATCAAACGAAACTCTAGTCTCAAATTTTGCAACGCACGGCTGGTCCAGGTACACCTGCAGCAGCCCGTCTTGGCCTAGTTCATAAGATTTTACGCCGTTTTTCGGAAAAAGTCCGGCGGGTAAGCCTCTGCTTATGAGGAGGTCGTGAATGGAGGTTGAATATGCGGCCAAAGGGAAGAGAATGAGATAAAGGAAAAGTGTTTGAATTATTGTTATGGCCATAGTTAAATGAGATATGTGAGTGGTGTGTAGCTTTGTGAAGAGAGAATATGAAATAAAAAGGGGAGGATTTTAACCAAGGTTTGTACGTAGTTGAAATGTGGGGACTACGTGTTAATTAATTGTGTTTTGTATTCTATATTAGTCGCGTATATGTGGTTTGAGAATATTTGCACAAAACTCCTCATGTGATTTCTTAATTGTCTGAAACCTTCTTAAGATTTCAAAAACTCTCCGTATCAAATTCTATTTCGTTAAATTTGAACTTGCTCCGTTAATTTTTTCTTTTTTCTAAAAATATATTTTTTATTTCTATATTTTATAAACACAAATCTTTTTTTTATAAGGGAGAATAAAATAAGTTTCAACGTACTTTAGTATAATTATAATAAATACTTTTTCGGGGATTTATGCAAGGTTTTTCAAACTACATAAAACTTTGTGCGGATCTAAACCACCACGGCGTTTAGCTAGGTTTTGTTCTAAGGGTATATTGGACCTTTTAAAGAGGAAAAGTATATTAAGAAAAAAAAAGCCCAATCTTATTTAACGCGAGGACAAACCACTTGGTAATAAGTTTGGACGGAAAGAGAGCTTCATGCAAAAGTCCCTTAAATTATATATAAGGCAGTTTGGTGTTGAATTTCTATATCTAGAAGAGAATTTTAGACAATTAGGCGTTTCTTATTAAATTACAAACCACGAGAAAGTTTTATGCGTTTTTTTTTTTTTTTAAACAAGATTCTTGTTTTTCTTTCTTTAATTTTTTGGTGTCGTCACTTCTTTTGGTCATTTTTTCTTAGTATAAGGCCGTATTGGTCATGATTTAATGTAATTTAAGGTGGGAATCGATTATAATTAAGATGGGAAGAAAGTTGATGAAGGTTATATATTATTGAAACGGTGAGTGTACCAAACGCCAGACAATTGGCTTAAGGCTAAAGGTTGGTTGTGCATGGTAAGAGGGAATCATGCCAAAAGGCATCATAAGTCCTAATCATCATTTAGAAGAAACTTCACATTTCTCTTTCATCCCAATCGGAAATTACGAGGTTTCTTTTACTTTGGCGTTGGCATTGATTTTATATATCGATGAGCTCTTGAAACTGAAAATTACGATTTTTTAATTTGTTAGACATTGTTTTAAGAAAGTTATCTCAGTTAAATTTCATGTTTGTATCAATGAAATTAAAGCTTCACATTTCTATCATTAACTTTAACATATCTTACAAATTAATATCGTTTTCATGGCATATATTTGCTTTAGAGTCTTGTAGGCACAATGAGATTGCACATGTTAACATAGGCTTATTATATGATGAACTGGCTTAAAATGGCAGGCATCTCGACAAAGAATTGGACAAAAATTAAAACAAAACGCGTTTAGGACTAACTCAATGCTAGCGAAAAGCCGAGGAAAAACATATTGATTAAGAGATATGATTTATAATTATATTTAGGCAACAACTTGCTTTCACTTTATGACTTTTTAGCCTTTCTCTAATAACATTTCGTACAATATGCTTTGATTGGAAATCTCCTGTTTCATTTCTATATCTGGCCCATTTGTCCATTTCTACAGCACTGCTTGTAGTTTTCTTCAATTTGTTTAAACTTTATACATCTATTTAATGCAGTGGTTTATAATCAAATAAACGACTTAATTGAATAACGTGTAGAATTTGTGACGTCCACAATAAGGTCAATCAAAATTTGGAAATAGTAATGCAATTTGTACTATTGTTTATGTCAAAATAAATTCTACAATAATAGAAAAACAATTTAAATGGAATTTTTTGTTTGTTAAACATTAAACTGAATATTTTGCCTTGCTCATATTTTAGTTTTTTTAATGGTCTTACGGTCATACTATAAATCAAATGAAGTGTCTAGTTCAAAAAGAAATTGAAGCAATTCTAGATTAAAGAAATTAAGTACTTGAAAATTAAGCTGAAACATCTATCCCTCGTGAGTGAATAAGACTCCTCTATCGTCATACTCTTTTCGTGGTGTTTAAGACGCATTTCACGCTTTATTACATACAACAAACATTTAATTATGTACACTTTGCATGCTTCGTACAGCCAGCATTAGGAATCAAAGAGATGTCACTAAATAATCTCAAGAAAAGACGAATGAAAAAATATAGAACAAAATCTTCAATGGTACGTAGCATGATTTTGCCGTCCACAAAACTCCAAATAAATGATTACAGGTAAAGATTATGGAAATGCGAATCCGAATTGGACGATGCATAAAAACGACTATGACATGCATTATAATATTATATGCATATATAGTGCATTTTATCGAATCGCTATGCTCTTTCAACGAAAAAATAATTGATCATTCAAGATTAAACCACAACTTGTTCCATGCATATTGGTAAATATATATAGCATTATGCTTATGGATAATAAATAAACATAGGGTGATTTTTTATTTTCAGTATTTTGTACGGAGAAAGAGATTAAGACGAGAAGATTCAGTACTGAATCATGAACAGATTGGTCACGCAGCAAATAACGGAACGGATTGAATAAAAATTCGACTTGTAAATTAAACTCGAGGTCAAGCAAATCATAGATGACAGCAAAACGGGACAATACATTTAGCACTTTGTTCATGGGATGTAAGGGCTAAGAATATGACTTAGGAGGCGAAATCACCTCTGATTTTTTCTTTTTTGACAAGTATAAATATTTTAATTAATTATTATTACTTATTGGGAAATATTGATAAAGTTATCATGAAACATAAATTTTGTAAAATCTCCATTGTGTTGTCACTTACTATGCTCTCAATACATGAACAAGAACTATTTTGAAAAATGCTTGAACAAAGTACCTCTCTTGCCACCGAAATATTGGTGATTTTTGTGAAAAACATAGCATTGAGTATTTACAAAATTAAGATTTTGTATTATCAGTCTTCTAAAAGGACAACAAAGATTGATTGCCACACGAATTTCTTAAATGTTTCCATTTACTTTGAATAATCAAAATAATTGTATTACCGTCATATTTTTTACTCGATCTTAACTTAATTTGTAATTCTTATGAATTAATCACCCATGAAATAATTTTATGAAGTTAGGTAATTACGTCAAATTTGTTTTTCTGAATTGAAGCGATATTGATAGAAGCAGCAGCCAAAATATTCGGAACTACAAAGCGGACCTAAACAAATAAAATGGCCCACAACTTTTATATAACTTGTTTAAGGCCTTAAAACTGAGAAAAGCACTTTATAAATTTCTTCCATCATCACATTTATCTTCATAAAATTATTAAACTTGGAAGTAGTCTCAATTTTTTAAACTTGTCATCACATTTGGTCTCATAAAAATACTAAAATCAACAGTAGTCCGATTTCTAAAACTTACATCACATTGGATGCCAAGTTTTAATTTATGTTAAATGGTGATTTACACTTTACACCCTTAAAATTCATAAGCTATGTTTTTCGGAATCATAATAACAATACTTTCAATATCAAATTATGTTTTTATTTATTAAACAACATACTTAGTCTTTATGAAACCAAATGTGATGGCAAGTTTCAAAAATTAGGTCTATTTTAATTTTAGTAATCTTATGAGATTAAGGTGTATTTGCTAGATATTATAGGAGTTTGTTCACTAGTTTACTTAAAGTCACTTTAATTGACTTTTGACAAAAAGGCAGTACTGTTTGCAAATTATTTTGAAAGCTATTTAAAATATTAATTAGTTGTTTCTAACTACTGAATAGTGACTTTTTAAATAGCATATTTTCAAAAGCACTGGGGAAGCACCCAAGAACATGCTTTTGCGGTTTATGTTTGTTTTTTACTTTCTTTTACGACAAACATAAACAAAAGTCATTGTTGTTTAAGTTGCCAAAAAGTCAATGAAGTTTTTACTAAACTTTTGCAAACACCACCTACACGTGCCGAATAGTAGTCTTATGGGCAGAAAAAGTGAAATTTTTTCACTTTTCAATTATCAGACTTGGACAAATACAGACTGTTAGCCCAATTACTCAATACCACAAAATGGCAAATAGTATCCAAATATATTAATATGGGCTGAGAAAGGCCCTAACTCGTAATCCTATATTACTGGCCCGTTGGATCTGAACTGTTATGAACTTATGATACTGCTGAGTTCTCACGTTCTAAAATAGTGGCCCATGTTTAATCGGATGTTTAACGGTTTTATGACGGTATATAACATCAATGTGAAAATCATTTCAGACCAAAAATTGAAACATAACATAATGCATCTTTTTCACTTCAAAAGCTGTGGGATATAGTTTCATGTCTCATTACAAAGATAAAGAATGCTGCAGACCCACGAGAACTAAAAAGTAACACATATAAGGGACGTGAATAGTGTCATGCATGAAACTTATATTAAATCTTTTAGAAGTTATCCGACATCGTTTTGATAATACATGATTCTTATATACTTCTGACATTCGTTCAACATTGGTCGTATAATATAAGAAGTATCTTAATTTTCGTCATTGATTGCACAACACTAGTTTCCGGCTGTAGTATGAAACAAATATTTAGATTTTCATTGAGACAAGCATTGATAATAGGTTGGACCTAATGCAATTTTTAATATAAGTTAGAGAATTTGATCAAACCAAAAATAAGAAAGAGTACGGTTGTCGAGATAGAGAATATATATATGAAATCATCTCACTTGACCTATTTTTCTTGTAAGTGATGTCTCCCTTTAAAATATATATTTAGTCCAGAGCTCGTAGACTATACATATGTCATATGCATTGACAAAGAAGAATTTAATCAAAAAATATGAGATACTTACAAGATTAGGTGAAAACCCAGCACTAGGAAAAAGATTATGACATGGCCTACGTAATTTGATAATCTAGTAATTGATGTTTTAGCCTCTTCAAAATAATATTTGACATGTACAAAGCGTGTAAACTACTCTCTCAAAAAGTGGCGATTATTATTGGTTTAATTTATTTTATTTCAACTATACGACCAAATCTAATACTTAATCAGTAGTTCAACAGAACTTAATTAATTTGTCAGAATAAAATGGTTCACAGGGAAATAGTGAAGTTAAGTACGACCCACCAAACGTGTGTTCTTAACTAAGGGATTCCTAATTGGTTAACTACTAAAGACAAGTCGACAACTCCGAACATTTTCTTATTCACATCTGAAAAATTAAAATTACAAATAAGTTTTTATTGGAAAAATATTCGTACTTTAAAAATACTGATATGTTGAACTTTTGGAATTGTAATATGGTTATAAAAATAAGTAACATTTCACTGTAGTTATTATCTGCTTTTACTAATATCCAACTACGTACTAGAAGGTTGTTTTATAATTTTCAAAAAATGAGTTATAATATAATACTAAACCAATTACACACCAGGTGTTTAGAATGTTAATATATAGATAGGTGGATTCGTAATAAATAGGGTAGTTGACAGTGGTTGACTTGCATGCGTAATGTATTCTTAATTAGCCAAATCTTTTCACTATTATTAATCTCAGTTATTTATAATATCGTCACGTCATCTCGTGGGACAATTTGGTCGTAAAACGTGACAAGATTTTACTAGTAATTTTGTCTCAATTCACTCACCTAACTATAGTTGGTTCGTTTTTCCCGCGATTATACAGTGTGCAGATATGAAGAGAGCAGTTTAACATATCTTAACTGACGTTTGGCCTGTAGTTATTGTTGCTATCATCCTCAAACTGGATAATTACAAGATATTATCCTTAAAGCATTTTGTTATTGTTATTTGGAAGCACTGATTTGATCGTTATGTAGAAACCAAACTTATGGACTAACGAATATTAGTAGTTGAGGAAAACCTAAAATAATAAAGAGCAGATTTATATTTAGTGTTCTAATGAATAGATTAAGGGTATCACTATGTATATACATCATAGTATTATATCTTCGAATGCCGGTTGCTTATTGATATAATATATAATAACTTAAAGAGATGCCTGACATAGTAAATAAGAAAATAGAATAAATAACCGGCTTACAAACTCAAAATCCTTTGAGAGTAACTTATTTTTGTGACCTAAATTAATGAGACGCATACAGATGTTATTTTTGCAATGAGTACCATAGTAAATATTTGCCAGTGTTAAACTTCAAAAATTAAAATATAAATTCAAACTGAATTCATTTAATTAGTATATAAATTAAAATATTATTTTCAAAAATGAAAAACTCTAATAAAGTTATATACTAGTGTTAAAATATAACCTTTATTAGGGTATTAAGTGCAAAATATATTCTTAGGATGTGAAATTCGAAACATATAGTATTTTGAGGTGGTAAATTGTCAAGAAAGCCAACAATTGGGTAGATGTTAACACATGAGTCCAAATTATATTAATACGTATTATGACACTACGTCTTGATCCAAAGCTTTAAAGAATTAGGCTCATGAACCTTTTTCACTAATATTTCACTCACATTACTCGTCTATTTTCAATATGGGATACTCAACACTTGATTTTAACCAAAAATCTTCCCCTTAAGTGTGACAGATGACCACTCTTTCCTTGGAGAAGTTTTCCCACTCAAAGAAACACACTACTACCACGTGTTTCACTCTTATTCCGAGCCCATACATCCATCATTGTCTTCATACTAGACACAACCAAATCATCGACTCTGACTTCTAATAAATTGTGATTCGTCAACTCCCAAAAAAAAAAAAAAAAATCTTCGACTCTGCTATAAAACCCTTAAGAATCAAACAACCATATGATAAAATGTTTCTAAACAATGGACTACTTTTGATTGTAGTAACCTCAATGCACTTAAATAATCAAGAGTTAATGTCAAATACAAACACCAATAGCTTAATCAAAGTTTAGTATGGAGTAGGTGTACTGTTAAACTCTCGAAAAAAGTCAATTGTATTGCATTGCCTATTAAACTCATTTGTAGCACCATAGTTAAATGTTTAACGATATTGCCAAAGCAACAATTGTTATTGCCAGAGCAATTTTTTCCACTTCTCTAAGCTGTCCTTCATAATCAAATTTTAGATAAATTTTTTTTTAATTTTCTAAAATGCCTCTTTGTCTTAATTAACCACTCCACAGTTATAGCAACTTAACAACTTCTATAACATATGTGAAAACACTGAACTTTACTAGTCCTAGCTATATATACTTGGTTATTGATACGTTAATAATTTCTTTCTTATTTACTTCACGTGCGAATCTTAAGGAAAAAATATTACATGTACCAATATCAACATCATAAATCTCACTAAATGATTGATAATAAAAAAGAATTATAAAGTGCTCACATTTAAAAAATGTGTTGAGTTTGATCTCACTAAATGATTGATAATAATAAAGACATCAAAATTATAAAGTGCTCGCATTTAGAAAATGTGTTGAGTTTCATCTCACTAGATGATTGATAATAATAATAAAGACACTAAAATTATAAAGTGCTCACATTTAAAAAATGTGTTGAGTTTGAAATGTTTACATTTAAAATACATTTATAAAGCACTAAACCATTAATATGTCATTTTACAGATTTTATTGAAGATCTTAATAGTTTCTAAATACTTCCATTAGTTTAAGATATTTTTAAAATACCCTTGTATCTAATAATTATAAACACAATCATGTAAATAAAAATAGACAAGTTTTTCTTTAAGATTAAGATACAAAATCTCGTGACTGTGTACAATAACTTTATGTAGTTTAAAATTTATTTAAATGGCTGTGTACAATACCAAAATGTAGTTCAAATTTTATTTACTATTAATTTCAGCATATAAATCTTTAATTCTTTTACTCATGATTAACATATATCCATGAGTATAAATAAAAAAACAAACCTAACTTCTTAATGCAATATTTTGACAACATATTACTTGCAAATTTAAATTTTCATTTTGGTATGTTCAAGAGAAATAATTAATATACATAGATTTCTATTTATTAAGTTGTTACAACTGATATACATAAGGAGTACTAGAGATATTGTGGAGAATTTAAGTACCTTCTTTATATTTTAATTAAGAAGGACTAATTAGAGAAGTACAAAAATCGCTTTGACAACAACAATTGTTGCTTTAATAACATCCTAGCTTAACTAGTTAAATAGGCTAGCAGGCATGTCATATGGATTTTTCATTTACCATATTGCTAGGAAATTTATGGAAACCTAAACCATCCATCTAGATGCTCCTTCAAATAGTAGGAGGACAAATAGTGACGAAGTGTACACTTATATGCGACGTTTTGGAGCACGTCTATGGAGCTATCAATACAAAAAATTGGCGTATTTGATGAGATATACATAATTTCCACATTTTTTACCAAGATATGTCAAAGTTTTAGTCAATAAATACACTATAAGATTAAGAACGAGGACGATATTCCGTTTTTTCTTCTTTTAAACATGGATAATGTTCCGTTGTTTATTGAAAAAGGAAAAGCAAAAAGGTGAAATAAAAAAGAGTAGGTCCAACTCACACCTCTCAACTCCATCATACCACCTTATCACCTAAAACAATAATAGTTACCGGCCTCGTGTGAATTTCTCTTGGGCCCAAGTCCTTTGATCCATTAATACACAAATTAATAATTCTAACTCGTCCAATCTGAAACTTGCTCCACAATGATGTCATTGCTACGCCACGGTCTTCATAACCTACCAACCGATGCGAAGAAAGGACTTTGTAGAAAGTAAATAGAAGAAAAAAAGGACTCATACAAAAAAGATAAAGAAAAGAAAAGGATGGCCTACTTAGGCTGTTCCACAAAATCACGATTCACGAGTCAATTGCGCCAAAATATGTGATGAACACGTGCTAAGTAGAAAAAAGAAATCCGGAGTTTCTGAATTAATCTATCTTACACTACATATAAGATACATATATGTGTTAGTTTCAATTAGTTGCCATTTCTGGACATTGCATCTCAATAAAATTAATTTATAGAGGTATTCTATTGCTGTTAATATATTCAATAGGCAACGATCAAAAGAAAAAAAAAAAAGGGTCAGGTTATATGTCACTAAGCTAATAAATCATAGACAACGGTTTTTGATTATAAATTATTTGACTTATCATTGTGACAAACCTACTTTTTTCTTAATGTTGTGGAAACTCCAACCCACTATTTTTGGATGCACATTGAGTAAATTATCAAGTTAGACGCAGTAATTTATAAATACCGTTAGTTAATTGAATAAATTATACTCAACAAATTTAGTATAATAGATAAAAAAATAAAAAATTAGAAAGCATAATATTAAATTTTTTCGTGAAAATCAGACTTGAGACCCAACAAACTTGAGACCATGCAGAACTACTTTGACAAACCTAATTAAGTATGATAATGGAGAAGACTCGTTGAGTCAATGTACTGTCAACCCCACACGCCTCAGACTAATTTCGGCACATATGGAGTTACATAAGTCAACAAGTTATATGATTAAACGACTTCTCATTCTATAATCTAATACAAAGAAAAAGACTAATCTTTCGGTGGAAGAGCAGTATAAGGAATTTCAACTCCTTAAAGTCAATGACAAGATATATGGCCCTTAGAGGGAACATAGCGTAATTTGGCACAAAAGATTACGTTTTTTATTACTATTATTTGGTAACTTTTGAATCATAGGAGCCTATTAGTTTGTTGAAGTAGGGAAGGGTGAGAATTAACGCGATAATTTAAATAATTTTGTAATGAGGCTAACTTTGATGAATAATTGCAAAAACTCTCGCGTTTGGGAGGCAAGCTAAGTATAGGACGGCTGTGAGTAAAGCAAGATTAAGTGATGATTTGTTTTTAAAATCATTGTATGTCTAAGACGTGGCTATGAAGATAATTTAAAACTTTAACACCTAATTATACGCGCTGATAAGGCTCAGCACCAAATAGAAATCCGTGCAGCCAAACACTTGGCTCTTCCTTTTAATTTAGAAAAGCAAAAATATAATAATAATAACAGTAGTAATAATAATAACAACAATAATAAATTAATAACAAATATTTGATTCATCGGGTCTATTCAAGGACATGAAGGCAGGGGCGGATACATGTGAAGGCTTGGGAGGGCTATAGCCCCCCCAAGATTTTCTTGACCAATCCTAGACTAGGTATTAAGTATAAAAAAAAAAAAAAAAAAAAGAATAATAAAAGATAAACTTACAAAGTAATTGAACTACCAACTGAAATTTTGAATTTAATGCTGGCAAGATGACCTCTAATTTTCTATTAATATTCAAAACCCAACAACAAAACATATGTTCTTCAAATAATAAACTAGAGATTCAACAAATTCTCCACTTACAATGTAAAAAAAGTAATAGTGTATGAAAAGCTTTAATCTATGTAGGAATCTATCTCCTTTTCCTTGTATTGTTTAGTGATTATTATAAAATTACCACGTAATGCCTTTATTTGTTTTGTTTTCGTTAGATCACTTCTTCATTAAATTATTAATCAATACTTATTTTTTTAGAAAATATTTAGTTACTTATATTGTTGTATGTATTTTAACTTTTGATTTTAGTTAAGCGAATCATGTTCTTAAAGACTTATTTTAAATTTAGTAATATGTTTTTTTTTAACTCTTCATTCCATTAGCCCTCTCCAGATTAAATTCCTGGATACGCCCCTGCATGAAGGTCTTTTCACAAATATAATATAAGCATATACAAAACTCAAGATATGACTCACCCCTCTTAGCCGGTCACATTAATTAGGATTTAAAGCATTGAACACTACCGTAACCTAGAAACTTGGAGTCAGTCTCGAGAAAGTCGTTTCCCACAATAACCTTGCACAACAACTTTACTCTCCCAGAATTTAATGGAGCGACACTACCCTGTGGGTTTCCTCAGGCTCCTCATGTCCCTAGTTAGGATCATGGCACGCGTACCATGGGCCTTCAATGGTTTGTTGAACAAGACATGTGTTCGTCTTGAATTGACATGTTGTCACGCCTCTGACTGAGAGACTCGTGACAAATAAATGTCCATGTCCTATAGCAAGCACACTTCGTGCAATGAAAGATCGATCGATGCGGATCAGTTAGAAACTCCACTTAATCATTATAAAGCTAGTAAGCTCTAACTCACCTATTTTTTAGGCACATTTTTACCATTTAAAACTTGAGATTAGGGAGAAGACTTTTGAATTATTATATTAAAAGTATTGATAATATACCATTTTACACTTGTAGTAGTAGTAGTAGTAAAAAGAATATTTAACTGTGGGTATCTATAATGAATGTTTAATGTTTCCCTTCATTGTTTAATTTTAAAATTGATAAAGTGCATATTTGTTCTAATTCGAATTCATGCCGCATGTGAACTTCTTGTTAAAACTTGCTTCTTCAATCCATTTTTCAAGTTACTGTATATCATCATAAAAGTTCAATTCAGGGCGAAAACATGTCTTGTTCATTTTTACTTGAGCTAAACAGACCACGAGATAAAAGTTCAATTTTCAGTCTTCCACTCTCTGATACAAGAATGTGATTTCACTCTTATGTAGAGAAATTTCAGGCCAGAATCCTCAAAAGGAAAAATGAAAAAGAAAAAGAGACAAAGAGAATAATTAATAGGCGGCTGCTGTTTTACCTTATAAAAATAGCATACTTGGTTCACGAACAAACCATAATGTACGTTGGTCATCCATATAACTAACTAATAATAACCACACGAATAAAGCTCATTTCGACGAACAAATCCTATTGGTGCAGCAACTTCGAATGTGAACGACATAGTATGTGACAAATCAATAATTAATTAACTTATGGGAAAAAATTGATAAATTTTGAAACCACGTGCTAAGCACGCAGGTCGGTTCCAGACACTGGGTGCAGAGTGCACTTTGAAACTGTTCTCTTCACCACAAATGTAACGTTTTCTTTTTATCTTTTCAAATAGTATAATTTGGCAGATTGATCATGATATGTAGCTGACTGGCACGTGATGTTGTGGTACCCCCAGTTTAAAAATATTTTGTAATTGCGTATCCATCCTTATTTTTGTTCCCTTTTTGCAATTTGTAAACCTAAGCGTGACATCAAGGTGGCGTCATATAGCCACGTATTAAAATAATAATGCTAATTAAGAACCACGTACGTGGGCACCTTATTTGTGAACCACGTACGTGGTCTGTTTAGGATAAAAAAATATACATGAAAATTAAGACTTTGATTTATGATTGAAAATTTAGATGGAGTGGCATAGCTCTAATCAAGGGGTCATTTCCCATTCACCGCTTCAACTTAGTGGAATGTACCATATCTCAAAAACAATTTCTCAGATGTTATATTCACCCAATGAAGAGAAGGCCCGATCATATTGTAATTAATCAGTTTTGATCTTAAATGGAATTTAATCTCGTTATGTGAGCTGTAGCGAAGAATTAACTAATATATCTGAGGAAAAAAAATCCATAACATTATAAAATATAATAGTTAAGTAAAATTTATGTTTTAGTGGTTTCCTACTAATAGTTCCATAAAAAAAGAAGCTAATCTTTAAATTATTTATTTAAATTCTTAAATCATATAAGCTGGACCTCATTTGTCGTATTATATTTATGTTGTCAATATCGTTATTAACTTTAACTACTAACCCTGTGTTTCGTCACTACTAACCAATCTAATTATTGATGTCCGTACCTTTCAATATTTAATTTTTGTTACCTATGTTGATGTTGTGGTAACCACAACCACTATTCTTAAGGTACGCACTGGATAAACCTTTAAACTAGATACAAAAACCTGAAAATAATGTCAGTAGACAAATTCATTAGGCATATTTAATGTGACATACAAAGATTTGGAAGACATAGAATTATATTGTTTTCCATGAGAATCGAACTTAAGACCAAGCGGGGCAATTTAACATTTTTAACCAATCAGTGATCACCTTTATTAAATTATGTAGTTCAATAAAATTTACTTAAACACTAGGCCTAATTAAACCAATGAAAGTTGTGTGGATCAGTTGATGTGTTGTTGAATCAATGGACGTCTAAAGAGGAGGACTAGCTATGGAGTTGATATTTCTATTTTGGTCAATCTTTTTTATTTCTTATTAACAACATTCATGAACAACCCATTAGGTGGTCCAAATGTATTCTATATGGTAGGCAAAGGTCATAAGCCATGACATAAGCTTGTCAAGGTCAACCAGTCAATCTATAATTTATCGAACATTCTACTTTTGCAAGAAACCAAACAGAAAATCCAGAGAGTTGATGGCTGTGACCTAATTCTCTCTTCATTCAAAGGAAACTAACCCTTTTTATTTGGGTAACAATTGCATTATCATTAAAGAAAATGAAGATGAAAAATAAAAGAGATTACCTGATTCTGGAAGGTCAAATATATTCTTTACTTTATAATATTTATGCCCGAGTTAATTATACTATAATGAAGTATCATCTCCATTAGAGGGACCACGTATTAATTAATTAAGAATGCTCTTTTAATTTAACTACATATATACGTATTTCCCTGGTTCGAAATATGTTGACTTTAGTTAAGAAAAGTTTCCTAATTTAAGGGGAATGTCATATACAACAATGTTTTGGTTGATGTTAGTGGTTTAATTCTTTTTTTTTTGATGGTGTAGGAACCCAACCACTACATATTTTGCGTTCGCTGAGTAAATTTCAGGACTAGACACAATATTAGTTTGTAAGCGACGTTAGTCGAGAAAACTATAATAGGCAAACTTGATGTGATAGATACAAACCTATTTTCATGTGGTGATTAATTGAACTTACCACGAACCTAGGTTTAATAAAAAAATAATTCAACTTGTGGTCACTTCGAAATAATGCAATTTTTCAAGGTGCTATCATCGATGTCAGAAGAACGGTGGAACTGGTTAAATTGCATTCATGGTCGTGAAAGCAAATATTAGAAATTTTTCCTTTTCTTTTATCGATTGGTGTGTCGCTCCCCGGGTCTGTTTATCTTTCCACGGAGATGTTACTTGAGGGCACGTGTTGTTGTTTTTTTTTTTTTTTGATTGCTTGTCGTTTTCGTCTTCTGCAAGGGGTTGAAGCACCCCCTGTGCTTTATTTTACTGATAAATTCTTGCTTGATAAAAAAATAAAAAATTCAACCTTTTAACCTACTAGGCTATTCATGCATGGAGATGTTGGTTTAACAGCAGTTATGAATAATACATCCAAGACTTAATTTATGTTATGTTTTAAACAAAAATGAAATTAATCATAAAATTGTTTGGTTTATTCGAGTCTAACTTCAGTTAAGTGACATCCAAACTCTTTAATGATATAGTAAATTTAAGGAAAACTTTGCTATGAACTTTTTCAAAGACCCGAGATTAATCAAGTTATATAAAATATAGAAAATATACAAACCTAATAGTTGTATTAAGTACATAAAATAAAAGTACAGAAATATATCTAATTGCTCTAGTATAAAAATGATTAACCTATAAATTTAAGAATTATTAAAAAAAAAAAGGATCTCTTTTCAGTTTCAGGTTGAAGAAGGTTTTTGGCATCACTAAAATTTGTCTTAAATTCACTGCAGATTATATTGTTAATAAGATATATACACCCGCTAAATCTTGGTGTAATGACAAAAAAGCTCCCTTAAGTTTTGGAAAAGCACAATAACCTCCCCTTATACTAAAAGTTGCTAAAAATGAGGATGCAACTTCATGATGTTGGCATGATATGATAAAGAAATTCTAATTTTTCCATGATCAATTAAATCTCACTGTAGATCAAGTGTTATATAATAGTAGTGGTACTTGATATATTTATTAAGTTTTAGGAATGTAGATGCAATATTATATAAGTTTTACAAATACTATTTTTATGACATCCCTACATAAAGTTCAGAGAACTTTTTAACAAATATAAAACAAAGCAAATTAATTTAATTCAATTCAATTCTCACATATAACTAATTTTACTATATGCATGTTTAGAATCATTTTCTTTTTGATATTTTGTTTTTAAAATTTTAAATCCCTAAAGTCACGTTGAGTTCTTACTCAAACATATACCTTTATCATTAATTAATTTAAATATAATATAATTTTAAAATTAGAGAAATTTAAGTTTGTTAAAAAACCTAAAACTAAAATATCATAATAATTTTTCTTTCAAGAACTTTATATATAGTAAATATATAATTGGACTAATTATATGCGAGAACTGGAAAAATTGTTTTGATGTTAGTAATCTCATAGTATAATTTAGAAATCCTAAAATAATATTCTTCAAACATGATAATATTACATACTTAAATATATCAAACGTAACCTCTCTTATAACATTATATCTACACCAGGCAAAAGGGAAAGTTCATTATATCAAACTCCACTAATATTTTAATGATTGTTATTTATAAGGAGATGGTATTTTAATTTCAAAACTTTAGAGAAGATTTTCATAATTACAACAAAACCTCAGGGTGTAGGTGTAATTATCCCTTATATATAATGTATATATGTGTGTGTGTATATATATATATATATATATATATATATATATATATATATGACGATAAAAAGAAAAATGATAAAACTTGTCACTTTCCTCGGCTTTGACTCTTTGGACTCATTACAGGCCAAATGACCCATGTGTCGGCTGAAAACTGCATTACTCATACTGCGCGTGCCTCATGTGGGACCCGACTCCGGATCCGTTTGAAAACCACACGGGTCTTTAGGCATTACTGATTACCCAGCCACCAAAGACCCACCCACTTACCGGGTACGCCGTCGCTTTTTTTCCTTTTATATATTTTATTTTCCAAAACGTGTTTCTCTAGTTGGCAATTTGCAAAATGAATCGGGGGTGTCCAAAGAATAAAAATAAAAATTCAGAAAAGTGAATTCTACTATGCAGTGTTATTAAGGTTTTAACCACTTCGGCTTTGCACCATTGTAAAATTGCATATAGTTGGCTAGAATATTGTCTCATTCTAATTTTTTAATTTCACAGAACCATGCACTATACGATTATACATCGTTGTAATTAAGCTGGCTAGAATACTAAGTGCTTTTTCATTCAATTGATGTTGTCATCACTTTTTCTTCTCCTATTTTGCTGTTTGTGCACGTTGATTAAACAAGCACTATTTCAAATACTACACAAAATACTAATGTAGAATGCAATAAAATAACATCGAAATTATGCTACTTTCTACGACATTGAGTATTAGATTAATTTTTAAGCTGTTTAGTACAGTCCTTATCCTCTTTATTGAAGGCTTAATATGAGAAGTATTGAGATTCTGAATACGAATCAAACATCAAACATCAACAACACAATCAAGAGAGGATCGATCGGATTGAAAATTAGAATCGACGATTATTATTGACGATTGATGAATCGAATGATTACAAAGTGTTTAGAGCAAAATGTGATGAATTGAAGTGAAAAATTCATTCTGCAAAAGTGTGTTTAAAAGTGTGCTAACTCCTATTTATACAAAAGGGATCGAAATCACTGCGCAGCCTTTCTAATTACAGTAAGCAAACTAACTAACGGCTCTAACGACTAACAGAAATATGAAATATTACCAAAAATAGAAACTCTATTTTTGTGTATTCTAAGAAGAAGCCATCATTCAGACATGACGGGGAGTTAGAAGAACTTCATGACAAAATGAATGTCCGCATACGTTTAGAAGTCGAAAGTTATATTAACTTAAATCTTAACTTGGGTATTTGAAAATAAAATATCGTTGTGCATGACTTATTAAGTTTTTGTGCCGCAAGTCTTACCAATGATAAAATTCCTCTTTGATTCGCATCAGAGCAAAAAATTATTACGTGCAACAATTAAAAGATGAGGTAGTATATTCAATTATATTATTAGCGTAACGTCCGGCGGCCCTAGATCCTGAAAATTGAGCCGGAAATATAAAAAAGTGAAGAACCACCATTGCCAAAAAATTATGTTATGTGTCTGATGTGGGTGGGTGAGTTCTAATTATATATTACAGGACAAATTAACCAGATTGAAAGGCATTATTTAAGTGGAAGTGTCTGTTTTTGACTTCTGTATGTACTATTGGCACGGGTCCTATCCTATAGGCCATATGTATATCACTAATATCACTATTGAACATTTTATTGTTGTCCGAATACATTTAACATGTCAAATACAACAAAAATACTCCGCGTTGAATTATAAGTTGCGATTAACAGGTTATTGTGTCAAACGAAGTAAATAAACCTATCTCTTTCTTCAAATTGCCAAGATAAAATCTATAAATTATGTGACTGACCTAACTTGCCTTTGAAAAAATTTAGTACAGTCACAGACTAACAAGTCAACGCGGATTGCCTCTGCTATTCTATATTTATATCTTATTTTTTCAAAGTAAAACGCTGAGGTGTGACCTCTAGTTTGCGTGAAGAAACAGGTAATACTAAAAGCGTGTTTGTTGATTGAGATGTATGTCATGTGAAGAAATACTTCAGTTAATCTGAGTTCATTTACAAATTTAGCGTTGAATATTCACATAACTTATCATCCTCTCCTATAAAGTATGATATTTTTTAGTTCCATCATTAATTGCACTGACGCTGCATACATTTTATGGATTGATTCTGTGTTAGAATTTCAGCAAATTGACAGTCAAAAGGTTGCCAAGTTGGTAAAATTAGGACTTCATATTTTAGGCATCTTATCATGTCATTTGGTCAACTCCACAGTTGAAATTGAACATATCTATTAAAAGTTTAAACCCGGAAAAGGAAATAATTAGTTTAATAGCTAAGTAAGATAACTGGTCCAGAATGATAACAAATCTGTTTTGAGAAATTGAGGTAGTTTTATTTCATAAATCAGTTGGAAAATATTTCCATTTATCATAACCATAGTTTCTTGGCATCATTGTTTTCATCCATTTATGTGTGACATACTAACTTTTATGGGTAATAATACTGAAAATTGAGAACTAAACCACCTCAAAAGCTGTTGGCAGTTAATTGATACTATAAGTAAATAACTACACTTTTAGTCTATATACATATAGTTATATATATTTGTTAGACCAAATTTAAGGAAAATTCATAAATCATGTAGTTGCAATTCCATCACGCTATCCAAAAAAAATAATAATAATAATAGTTTGAAAAATTATAACATAATTATTTTTACGACATTAATATTAATGTATACACGTGATCTGGCTAATTAAAAATAATTCCCGATTCAATCATCATAGTGAATCTTGAAAGTGAAGTGAGCCAATGGTCCTGAAATTCCGGTTCGCCCGTATAAACAATTTTGGCCGTAGAATTTTAACAATAAGAAAAAAGGTACATTATTCGTCCTTACCGTGACCAGCCAGCCCAGATCAAATCTCCCCATCATACCCACATCCCTTTGTTTATAAGCAACTTGCAATTTTAATTTTTTTTATGGTTTACACAAAAGAACAAACTCTCATTATTTAAAGTAGTAGTAGATTATTAAGATAATAATTGAAGCAGAGAATTCTACCTGAAATTCTTGTATACAATATACTTTATGTCTATATATATTTCTCACACAATAAAGTATAACACAAGTGATCCCCACACTCATATTTTTTTTACTTAAGAATTTTCTTGAGAATTGAAATATACCATTCCCTTGGATTGTCTAATCACAAATTTCTCCAAAATGTCAACCTGATTCCGTTAGTTTAATTCACCTGCCACATATCTAGTATATATATACACACACAACATCATCCGTAGATTGAACATTCATATGAAACAACCTCAAGATTTTGCAACAAGAGGAAATAATTAAGTATAACAACAAGACTTATTTGAAGAACAACATGGCAGAAGAATTTCAGGGAGGAGTTTGTGGAGGAAGTTGGTGGAATTCATCGAGAAACCTCTTCGGTTCGTCACCATGTTCATCGGCCATCAACGACATCGGTTGGACGCTGAGTCATGACCTGTTAATGGACATGAACACCACCGTGTCAAACAGCGACTCGGCCGGTTCGAATTCCGACAACAGTAGCTCTTTGGTACTTCAAGATGTAGCAAAACCTCAACGGCCCTTTGATGTCAATGATCAAAACATGCCATCTTTTGATTGGAATCAGGATTTGCTGTAAGTTTTTTTAGTACCATCTTTTGATTTAAATTATATTTTAGGGACTTGTTTTTCTAGTAATAAAAAGTTAGCCCTAATGGTCCAAAACAATTCAGTAGTGCGCGCCCTCAAAAAAGCTGGTTGTTTTTTTAGGCTTGTTATCCTTGTAATCATATGCAAAAGGAAGACAAGTTGATCCCAAGAAAGAGACTCATCTTTTACTTATTGTCGTGTTGCAGCCTTGAAAGTGGGAGATCAGAGGAAAATTATTCTCATCTATTACAAGAATCCTCGGCTCATGTCCTTAATCCAAGCATGAATTATCGGCCGCAAATCAAGGACTGGAGCTCAAACAATTTTTGTGACAATAACTCATTCAAACAAGTGAATCAAGATTTTCCCATAGAGCAATTCACTCCAATAACTACTCAAGGCCAATCTAGTGGTTTTCCTTTGAATTCTGCTCCATTCAGCTACACTTCACTGCCCTTGTTGCAATCTTTGTTTGAAGATGATACCCTTCAAAGCATGAATTATTCGCCGGCGCCTCGGATGATGAATTCAAATGATTTTGCCAAGTCTATAAGGCCTTCTATGGCAAAACAACAGCCTGCTGATCCATTGCAGTTCAGTAACAACACACCTTACTGGAATTCCAAGGCTGCAGCTTTCAATAATTTAAGGCCAAGTTTTCCACCTTCGACGCAACCACAGTTCATCCCGTCTTCAGTAAATAACGCGAAGCCTAATGTTCCAAACTTCGCTGCAAAGGTAGATAATAACTTTGTGCTCATATGGGATTTCTTTTTTTCTTCTTTTTGGGAATTTTCGTGATATATTGAATTATTTTAATTTTTTTCAGCATCATATTGATGAAACTGGAAATGTGGCTTCAGTCGCAAAGAAAGCGAGCTGTGAAACGCCATTCAAGCGCCCGAGAATTGAAACTCCATCACCATTACCAACCTTTAAGGTACACATAAGGACTGAACATTTTCTTCAAAAATATCAATATATATTTATTTTCAACTTTGTGAAACGAAACATGAAAGTATTTTTTAAGTTCATTCCAACCATCTATATTGTGCGTCTCTCGAAACATGTCCTAATAATACATTCAAAAAGCTCTAGTAAATTATGAAAATTTTCTAACATGTAGCATATTGAAGCATAAATCTCAAAACTGAATCTTTGAGCCAAGCTTGGAACTTTAAGCCTTCTCTTTATAAATCATTATTTTTGCTTGGAAATGGATAATAACCTTCAGTTGTATTTTTCTTCCACAGGTCAGGAAAGAGAAGCTCGGGGACAGAATAACTGCCCTCCAGCAGTTGGTTTCACCTTTTGGAAAGGTAAAAATTTGATCTTTTCCTCAACATCTCGACTTGCTCATCGTACTCTATTTGTATTAACTGAAAATTTGTTTCTATCTTTTAGACTGATACTGCATCAGTTCTCCATGAAGCTATTGAATACATCAAGTTTCTCCATGATCAAGTCAATGTAAGTTCCCATTTCACTATTTCTTTTTTATTCATTTTCAAATATTCAATCATACTTTTGAGTTTTAACTTATGTTGTGTATTCTTTTTTATTCTTTTTCAGGTATTAAGTACCCCATACATGAAAAATGGCTCTCCTCCACTACAACATCAACAGGTAGGACCTAAAAATGATATTCAAATATTTTACTTTCAAGCCAGTAAAATAATACAACAAAATGCTTGTACTATATCGGTTAAAAAATATATAGATTGTAAATAATAGGGGATGCTGAATTTATGTCTAAATCTATTGAATCGGCGTCTTTCTTGGAGATAATTGATATTTATTAGTTTATATACAATATTCAACACGATTCCCTTCACGTGTAGACTGTAAAATCTTTTTGTTACCAGTGCACACATGACATTTCTTAATATAAATGGGCGGTGAGATTTGAACTCACGACATTAATTGTCTTTAGCTTGACCTCTGATACCATAATAAATAGTTGTCTCTATACAAAACTATAAGTCGTGGAGAGAATTTATATTTATTAGTTTATATGTAAACACTATTTTAAACTTAAAGCTCACGTTGCTAGTGTTATTTCGATACGCTTGGTGACTATTTAATATGTGCAAACTAATTAATCATCCTAGCTATATTTTATGCAGGCAATTGATAAGCTTAACGATCAAGAAGGCCAAAAGCAAGACCTAAAAAGCCGTGGACTTTGCCTTGTCCCGATATCAAGCACCTTTCCAGTTGCTTCAGAAACTACTAGTGATTTTTGGACACCTACATTTGGAGGAAGCTTCAGGTAGAGAAGAGAACTAACAAAAAGAAAACTTCGCCAAAAAAAAAAAAAAAAAGTTTCTAATTTTTTTCAATAGTATTCACCAAAAGAAAGATAAAGAAAAGAGAGAAAAAGAGAAAGGAACGAAGTGACCCTCCAAGGAAGACAGCCAATTCTGGGCCATATCGTGCAGGAAATGATTGCGGCAAAATAGTTAATATTAAGGATATCAACAATGATGTAATAAACTAAACTATGTAGAATGATTTGATTAAAGGGGTGGTTAAGGGACAGGAACAGGTGCTAAATTTAGCTTTAGGTGTATTAGTTTAGGCGAAGATAATATGATGTGTATTATAAGTTTAAGCTGAATTTAGCAGATTATGATGAAGGTTTTGTTCCTGTTTCTATATTTTATGTTAGACACCTACCATACGTTTTTAAATTTTTATGCAAAAGTTGAATGCTGATGGATATAAAGGGAGTATTATTGGAATTGAATATGTAAGGAGTATGTGGAGCTTATTTCATTATGCCAACTTTTGATTTCTTTAGTACTATAAGGTTGTCATGGAAGTTAGAAAGCGTCCCGTTTATACATTAATTATGTACATGCTTTTAGGGTTTCACAACTATTATTTAGATGGGGCAGAGTTTGTTGCTTACATATTATATCACCTATGAGCGTAACTCGATGGGTGATGTTATTTTGCATATAATCCGAGAGTTTAGAAATTTGCACAAACCTCTTGGTGTTTTGTTTATTTTATAAAACCTCATTTGTTATTGTAGATTTTCTGCAATAAATCTTATCATTATCCAACTCTAGCTAACATGCAGCATATAGTTAACTTGCACTCATTTTAGATCACACTGGATTGGATTTAATGTTTGTGTTTTTTTTTTTAAATCCAAAATCCTTCCAAAGTACAAACCATTCGCTATATATAAAATGCGTATTCTGAAAACTCGCAAACAATTTTCCACTATATGAAAAATGCGTGTTAGGGATGGCCCTTCAGGAACAATTTTTAATTTGTTCTTGAAAATTCGTATTAGCAGCAACAAAGAAGTCGCTGAAAATATTATTTTCTAAAGTTTATTTACGACAACGTACTTGACTCTATAAGTCTTGAGTTTTAAACATAAGACTCTCAACTCTAATAATAGAATATCGGTGACAATTTTGTATCTCCATACGGTATATGGAATCATATAGTAACACTAGTAAATTGATGAACTAGTACGACGAACAAATTAGTTAACTTTAATACTATAACACACTCAGGTACGAAAGTAGAATTCTATTAACCGTCTAATCAATATTAGTAACGAATTACTTATTCCTAATATGACAAAAATAAATCTTTACAACCTTGCGGCTTTTCAGGTTCTATATTAGAGAAAAAGATTTTGGTGCTCATTGATACCGAAAATCGGACAAGTGAGGAGGAAACACAAGAGAATACTAAAAAATGAACACTCTTCACTTTATGAAAATCCACTAAATAGATACGAGCCACTAGTCACCCAATTGGAATCCACCAAATGGAATAAGAGCAAAGAAAATTCTTAGACTTCAAAAACTTAATTTCAATATTATTTCAAACTTTGTTACAAAATATTACAAGGCCATAGACTATTTATAAGGAAAGATACCTTCTATGCAAAATAGTAAATGAACTCAATGACATTTAGAACTTTCTAGACATAGGAAAACATGAAATTTTTAAATAATGTGACTCAAACATCTTTTCATGATATGTAAAATTAGAATACCCTTGAAGACCAACAAAAATAAAAATAAAAATATTGAGAAATATGAAGAAACTCAAACTAGCCAAATTCCCGAGACAGCTTGTCACATTC
This sequence comes from Misopates orontium, assembly GCA_946800315.1. Lineage (NCBI taxonomy): Eukaryota > Viridiplantae > Streptophyta > Magnoliopsida > Lamiales > Plantaginaceae > Misopates > Misopates orontium. The sequence goes on along the minus strand of OX326946.1, from coordinate 4,265,768 downwards.
TAGAAAGTCGGTCATAACTCTCTCTTGGAAATTCCAAATGACTCCCTGTTTATTGCATTGGAAAGTAGACTTATAAAGCTTTCCAACCATATGAAGCACGCCTTCTAGAAACTTCCCAATATCTAAGCAGTTTTGCAAACAAAGTGGCTCTATCTGCCGAACTGTTTTGCTGAAAATTCTTGTTTAGACCAACAAATTATTTCTCTTGATTTTTCCCGTTGAAACGTATAATCAAAACAGTTATCACAGACAAATTACTTGACTCTGATACCTTAAAAAGTAAAGATCTCAAAAATGAAACACAAAGAAAGATCATATCACTTTTAATGTTAAATTGACAAACTCTTTCGATTTCAACTTCAAGAGTCAACTTACTAGTAGAAGTATTAATTACACTTATAAGAGGCAATTAATAGCATGTCCCCAAAACCAACGTCTGTTTTCTTCCCTTTTTAGGAATAATTACAGTTACACCCCCTAATGTTTGGTGTAATTACAAATACCTCCCCTATAGTTTGAGAAATTACAATGACCTCTTCTGAGGTTTGGAATCTTACACATACCTCCCATCTACAATTTAAGAGTTGTTTGGGTGTAAACCATGATAAAATTATGCTTATTATACTTACACCCCTAAATTTGGTATATTTATAAAAATAATCCTTGATGTTAGAAAAATTAAAATCAAATACTCGGAATGGTTTAAGAAACTACTATATTATTAGCTAAAAATATTAAAAGTGTTTAAATTATTTTTAAAATTTAATCTAATCTTAATATTTTTATTATTTTGTAAAATATTTAATTTCTTGTTTTTTGTTTGTTTGTTTGTTTTTCTATTTTTTCATTTTTGTTTTACTTCTCATAAATTTTGTTATAGTTCCATATTAAATACTATTACTCGTGTCCGCGGAATTTTCAGTTTATCACTACAAAAAAAGAAGGATTTGGTAAAAGAATAACATATCTATGCAATCTTCGAAAAAAAAAAAGGACAAGAAATAGAAAATTCAATTGTAAAAACTCTAATTCTCAATGAAAATTAACAAATATAACAGAAATAATCAAGATTTTCACAACCCATTTTAAAAAATGAAGAATGATGACAAAATTACCAGCAACAGTGACAATAGAATTATCATCCTTGGATCAGACATGGTCACTGGTTTTAGGTAGCAAGTTTTGTCGAACTTTTTGACAAAATAAACAACATAAATGCACTATATATACCGAAACCAATTTTCGGTGTGTTATCTTCTTCTTTTACTAAAATATTTAGTAGTTTAAATTGCAACGAGAATAAAGGCATAAAGACGAGTAGTTAGTTAAGTTTTGATGAGATTTACGGGAATTGTTTTCAAAGAAAAAACGAAAAGTTAAGTGTTTTGATTCAAAAATATATTTTGGATTAGATTAACTTATTTTTAAATTTAAATACTTATAATATTTTTAGCTAATAATATAGTAGTTTCTAAAACCATTCGGAGTATTTAATTTTAATTTTTCTAATATCAAGGATTATTTTTATAAATATACCAAACTTTAAGGGTGTAAGTATAATAAGCATAATTTTATCATGACTTACACCCAAACAACCCTTAAATTGTAGAGGGAATGTATGTTGAAGATTTCAAACCTCAGGGGAGAAGTCATTATAATTTCTCAAATCGGTATCTGTAATTACACCAAACCTCAAGGAGTGTAGCTGTAATTATTCCTTTTTTTTTTAATAGGAACTCAAAATTGAACGTAACTATCTGCAATACAATTACAATTGCTAAAAATATTTTATAAATAGTTCATTGCCACACATATATCACATGCCACTCGCCTATTACATTTATCTTTCATCTTCTTGGTCCTTGCTCCTTATTTTATGTGATACCATGGTTGTCGCGACATTTTGTGCCGCCAAAATTGGTTTTTTCTCAACTTTGGTCACTAATGTGTATTGAATTCATCTTTGGTCCTCTGTTGAAATTCTTTGCAACTTTAATCCCCTAATTTGTCTTTGCAACAAACCACGAAAAATTCAATTATTACCTAAAATACTACACCGTGCAATGTTAACTCTAGGCATATGTTCATGTATCACAACTTCACAAGTGACAAGACACAAAAATAACTTAACTGAGTCATAGTTAAAACGAATATTATTCAGTGTCCCAAAATATGGTGCACAAAAAAATCATAACAAATTAAATTGAGTTTCTCCAAGCAAAATCGCTTCCATCATCATCAGAATATCAAAAATGAACTGTTGGTATGGATTCGGTTAAATTGTCTACATCGTAGCTTTTTATCCGAATAGAACATTTGCCAATATACGCCATGTGTTTCATTCTATTTTTGTTGTTTATTCATTTGTTCCCCTGGTATATCGTTAGCTAGCTTTTAGAAAGACCTTTCTAAAGAATCTCTTTGACGAAATTAAATCAATAGAGCGTATTGTTTTTCATTGGATGGAGTTGATCTTCATCTCAAGTACGGTTCTGGTACTTTGTGTAAAATGAGAATATTAGTATGCTCTCTGCACAGCTTTGCAGTGTCAAGAGCACGCTAACTCAAATATAGTAAGGTTAGTTACATCAAACAATTGATTAATCTTAAAACTTGTAAAGTATATTGTTATAAATTTGGTTAATCTTAAAACTCAGCCTAACCCAAAAGAGTCGAACATGATGCTGATCGAATGCTTCGTAAAGTAAAGTTTGAGAATAACCTTTACAAATTGGTAGAAAGTTTTCTCGACCTTGTGAAAACTTCAGAATCGCCTTTTAACATTATGAGTCAGATAGTTTTTCGAGACGTTTTTATAAAAATTGTTTTTCTTTATCAAGAGCGAATAATAAAATAATTGAAACGTTTGTAAATATAACTTTTGATCTTATAACTGGCATGTATGTCACGTGAAGAGGAATATATAGTTAGCACAGCTCAACATATATATATAACATATCCTTCGTTTCTACAGCATCTTCTGAGGTGAAAAAATCTTTGGTAATATCAAGATCTTGCAACTTAATTCAGGGGATTCTGCATTTAACTTCTCTTAAATGGTGAATAATCAATAACTCTCTTAGACAAAACAAAAAACAAAAATGTCGGGGTTTACCTTTATATTTCTCTTTTATATATAAGTGTATTATGGTCGTTGCTACTTAAGAATATGGGTAATTTACTTTGGGTAAATAGAGAAGTAATAGTTCAGCACCCTATATTATGCGTATTAGAGCTCATGTCAAATAAATATAGTATTACCGTCTTTATATGTCAAAAATGGTATATGGAAATTTTGGGAGGGACAGTGCTCTAGTTTTCCGAAAAATAGAGAGGATTATTCAGCATTTTATTCCGGACTCTAATGTGATTAAATAGCTAGGTATAACACATGTAAGTGAGTTCTATACTGTTATATAACTTTTTAATTCATGGCTCAACAAGAAAAGAAAAATGGAAAAAATATCTAAGAAACCTGTGAGATTCATCCACATCGAATATAGTGGCAATTTGTATTATGATGGCTAATGATCATAGTCAAAGCTTAAATTTGAAGAATCCATGTGAGAAGGGGACAAAATTAAACATTGAAAAGAACTTTGACAGTTTGAAACTTTTCTTGATGGTATCTAATGACATCTGCTTTATAATCTTTTTCTTATGACCTGAAATTGACGGGCTGTTGGGATAAGTACCGCTGCCTGAAAAGAATTAAATTCTCTATGTTTGTTTTAGAAGGGAATTTGACTTATTTTAAGAAGCAGAATAATTAAATACAATTTATAAGAACGTGAAGGGAATACTCAAAAGTAAAAGAATCTTGGCATCATTGTGAAGCTAGACAAAAACACGTTGTGACATCTTGTAGCTGTAATCTTACTTTGTACCAGGCCAGGGTACGTAGATATAGATAGATTGCTTTTGCAGTTTTGGTGAATCATGGTATGCTCTTTATTTGTCTTCCCCGTGAAGCTTTAGAAAAATGATCAAAGGGTTTTTGGCTTTACTTACCTTTTTGAGTTCTCAGCAAACGTTATTATTATTATAGGAGAGATCAAGATTTGCTGGCACGCTTTCCATTTTGAACTAGATATACATGAGTGTTCTTTTCATTAGTTTCTTTTTTAATCATACATAGACTTTCATTATTTTTCTTTGTTAACTCCATTACATGAGTCTCTCTCTCTCTCTCTCTCTCTCTCTCTCTCTCTCTATATATATATATATATATATATATATATATATATATATATAATATTACGAGTAAAAAAATTACCTTGCCTTTTTAATTGATACGCTAAAGGAAAAAATTCGTGGTCTAGAATGTGCAGTACTATTACTCCCTGAAGTCCAAATGTGTAACTGAAACGTCTCTAAGTAAAAAAAGTTATCTCTGGAAAACTGATATTAAAACAACATGACGCATGTTGAAGGGACTTTAAAGATAATTTATTGAAGAGCTTTTGTTGTTGCCGATATGCTATATTATATAATAAATTAATAATACACAAAAAAACTTGTTATTAGTTTCTTAAAGTTATTAATAGCCCAAAATATCTATAATGAGTGGATTGTTACCGGATCGAGAACGGGATCCTAAGCTGAGATGCACGCCCTCATTTACTCGAACATGGTAAATACCATCTGAACTAAATAAACTACTTTTTTAAGACATATTAAAATTACAAAACTAAACATATGACATTATTACTATAATCAATCTAATGATACCTTATTTTCTATCATTAATCAAATACTATTATCAGTATAGTAAAATTCTTTGAATAATACAAAAACTAATAACATAATTGAAGATTTTCTATAATTTCACTACTGCTAATAATCATTTACTATAAATATCAAAATTTTCCTAGAACTGAAAATTTCCCATGATCTTCACAATATATACCAAAGTTAGTGAATACATTTACATAACTTCATAAAATATCACAATATTTCTAAAAATTACAAAGAATATACCCTAAAACACCCAAATACGAAATTACCAAACAATTCTAATACTTACGAAAATTTCCATAACATTTCAATTAACACAAATTTCTTCCCTAACATTTGCATAATTACATAAAACACCAACACCATAACATGTCAATAACTGCAAAATACACTAAAGTTCCGATTGAAAATTACCCATGAAATTCCAACAATTGGTAATAAACTCAAAAATTCCTTTAACATTATGCATAATTATATTAATCACCCTAATGTTTCTAAAACTACAAAAAACACTAAAAATTCCTATAATAAAGGAATTACCACAAAATTCATAATAATTACAAAACTGAACACACAAACAATATAGTAATTTATAAATAAATTAACCAACATACATAATACCTAATTCTGACCGATCAAATTCGAAAAAGAAAAAAAAAAAAGAACACATTTAAATAATAAAGAAGAACGCGTGCCTTTAGTCGGAATTTAAAAATGGGACGACTTTAGGGGATCGATTTTAGGGCAAAGGCTTGAGAGATGAAAATAACGGATGGAAAGAGGACGACAGTAGGGTTTTCTTTGTAACTTAATGTGCAATTTTTTTGCTTGCTGCCCAAAAAGGCGTCGTTTTTGCAAGCTAACACGTGCTTCCTATATATAGAAAGCATGTGTTGCTTGCGAAATTATACTGCTTGGGCAACGTGCACCAGCAATCAAGCTTTTTCTTGCTAAAACTGGCGTTGAATTTTGGCGCATGTACCTTTAGCAAGCAAATACTCTTAGGTTTAGCATGCACAATTTTTTCACTGAATTTTAACGTTAATTTGTATGCAAGTTTGTCCCTTGCTAATTCTCTTACTATATTTGTTATATAGCAAGCAAAATGTGAGTGCAACTGAATTTTAAACTTTATTGAGTATTTATTGTAGTTAATAACATATTGTGTTACTTGAAATGTAAATATAATGAATGGGCAATATTATCAAACCAATAATTGTTGTTGCCAAAGTAAAGTTTTATGATTCTCTAATTTACCCTTCATAATTAGAATCTTCTTAGAGTAGACTTTGAGTGTTCTTAAAATACATAGCAAGATGAACATCTTTTAATATATAACCATATGAAAAAGTTATTGAGATATAATATTTCCATATATACTCTGATTTTCTCTCATCTTTTACTTTTCAAGGCAATATGTTTCTTTTTTATTTACATTATTTTTGGCGAGAAATCCATAAACAATATTACAATTATGAATTGTTTAAAAATACTGATCTATTGTTATGGTTACATCTCAATATCTCAATTCATAGTTTCTCATGACAGTCTTAAATATTTCTGTCATGTTTCTAATATTTAACAATTTGATCACAACTTAAAAAATAAAACTGAAGTGTTTATATGAGATTCAAATTTATAAATATAAACTAATAAATAGATTCAACCATTTAAAGGTCAAGATGCAAAATATTAATATAAAACTTATATATGCTTGATATTTTTGTAATGTCCAATAAATCTGTATCTTCTTTTCATACTTTGAAAATTTATATTGTCCACGCACAAATAGATGAAGTATTTTTATTTTATTTCTATCAGAAACATACAACATGTATGTTTCTGATATGCAGTGTAAGAATATAAATTTATTTTATTTTTTGACAAATAAAATGTCTTCCAAAATTAATATTTTTTAATATGATCTGGTTGAAGACAATATATTAAACTAAAGTAAGAAAAATATTACATAATCAACTAAGTTGCTATAATTAAGGAGTTCTCCATCAAAGCAAGAATGTATTAAGAGAAATATTAGATTTACTTTGCATAGACATTGACCAAGAAGGGTCAAGACATATAAAAATTTGCAAGCAACAACAATTGTTGCTTTGTCAATATAGCCTAATGAATGGTATGTTTGTGCATTAATCACTCTGCCTTTTGAAATTAGGGGCCGTAAAATCTTTTATTTTCTCACTTTAATTCAAATATACACCATAAATTTATGACCTGAAATATTAGGAATATCGTTCAACATGCTGGCAGCCTTACCAGCATAATAGACCTATAAAACCTAAATCAACGCCTTAAGGGCCGTAAGCCCGTAACCCTGTCTAAGTCCATATGAAATTTCTGATCCAAGATTATTACATGAGAATTGAGTATATAGACAGACAGCTAGAAGGAAACCAGGCCCAACCCATTTTTCATTATGGAATATCGTTAATGATCTTCATAAAGTCCACATGCAAGAATTTTTTTAATACTCAAGCCCACAAGAGAGAGCGCAATTATATAATGAAGGGAAAAGTGATATGGCTAGTTACGTTATGCTACTAAAAGAACTTTATATTACTCATAACATCGCTTGAACACAAAAGGCACTGTGTGCAGCTTCTAATACAAGCATACTAGAAACAAAAGTACTCCAACTACGACAACATTTATTCGAAGAAAACGATCACATGACTGAAACAGAACTTCGCATTACTACAACATACGATGCCTCAAACTTCATAGAAATTAAGCACTGCCTTTGAGCTTCTTTGTGATGCCGGCAATGTACTTTCCTTGGTGATGAGCTTGTTCAAGTTCAAGGTCCGAAGGCTGCCTCGATCCATCCCCGGCAAAAGTTCCAGCACCGTAAGGGCTGCCACCCTTAATCTTCTCCATCTCAAACATGCCAGCTCCAAATGTGTAACCAATTGGGACAAAGATCATGCCATGGTGAGTGAGCTGGGTGATGGCAGTTAATCTGCATAGTCACAAAATATGAGGTTAATTAGTCTTTTCTTCTTTGCCTAATTAAGGTTTAATTATCATTTTTCAGTCCTAGATTATATTTGAATAAAAAAGGATAATTACATCTACACCCATTAGATATACGGTTCCTTATTTTTCTTTATGTACTTAATGGTTTCGGGACTAGTCCCAATAATAAAAATGTTAACAAGATAAGCTTACGGTGTGGTCTCTTGTCCACCTCCTTGAGATCCAGTGCTGTAAAAGATTCCAGCAGGCTTGCCAGCTAGTGCCTGAGTTCTCCACAAACCTCCGGTTGAATCGATGAACGCTTTGAATTGAGCGGCCATCATTCCGAATCTAGTTGGGAATCCAAATATGATTCCATCAGCATTAGTGAGTTCATCAGGAGTGATTATCGGAACATCGCTCTTTGATGGAGCGCCCATCTTTCCGAGAACATCGGTGGAAAGAGTTTCAGGGACCTGATCAATGCAACATTTTTAGTACAATGACAATATATGTGACACTATTTTTATGTTGTATAGTACATGATTATTTATTATCCTGTTTGATCTTGGTATACCCTTACAGATGGTTTCACTCCACCTCACATGTGTGTCGACCACACATGTGGGACCCACACAGATCTGAGAAGGAGTGATGGGTCGCATAAGGATTCATATATAAGGGTGCATAAGGATTTATATATAAGGGTGTATAAACGGAAAAAACTTAGGTAGACCGCCAAATTTGTGGTAGACTAGAGACTACATATAAAATTTGTGATTATAATAAATTCTTGTATTTTTCTATTTATAACATGGTGATGTGGCACAACCACAACCACATGGTCAATAAACCTAGTGTACCTAATTATTTTCCTTCAAAGAAAAAATACTTTGTGGTACATACATGGGATTGAGTATGCAACACTTCAGTTGGACTTTTTTAAAGTTTATGTTTTTCCAGTTAACAATAATATTTTGAGTATGCAACACCAATGTGATGGGATCAACCTGCCACAATGTAGCCTCCACTCCTTCGACTGATTCTGCTCCCTTTTTGATCTCTTTGGCAAGTTGCTCAACGTGCCCGTATGTGGAGTAGTAACTGCACCAATAAAATTAATTACAGTTTTTTGGTTAGATGGAAGACAAAACGGCGTGATATATATAATTCGTTTTTTATTAAGTTCCCTTTTATTCACAATCCACTTAAAGAAATAATGGCAACAATTTCAGCAAATTCAATAGGAATAAATGCGAAAATCTCATACTCGAGAGAAGATATGAATCAGAAGAATTGTGTACCGCAACAATAATTGCTAGTGGCAGACATATTCATCTTGCAAAAAGCGTATGCAACTAAATTACAATACATGCAATGATTCAAGACAAAAACACTATAATAAGTTATTCGTCTTTTCAATTTTAATCATTAAAAAAAAAAGAACACAATAATTTACACGAAACACTCTGATCTCGAAGTCAATTGACTTGATCATCTTCGTTTATTTCTGCAGAAAAAGTGAAAACAAATCCAGAAACTGGACTGCTAAATTATTTTATAAACCTTTGACAAGAAAAAAAAAAAAAGATTGAAAACATTGAAATCACTGAGGATGCATTGGAAACTGAAAATAATCTTCAAAGAATAAAAAGTTTCCAAATCTTTTTCTTGATCTACATTGACTTTGGCGATCTATGCACCAAAAAGATTGAAAAACATTTAAAAATAAGCTAATAAACACATCACGGATTTGAAGGAATCAAGATAACAAAATTCTATTGCAAAAAACAAATGAGAACACTCACACAATGTAGACTTTGATCGCCATTGAAATTAATAAAAGATCTGTTTTGTTTTCAAAGAACGAATAATATAAACTTGAGTTGAGGTGTTGAATGAAACAGAGGAAACGCTGTTATATATAGGGTCTCGAACGGAAGATGGAGCGTTGACTTATCTGCACATTAAATTGCCTGCATTTACTCAAAATGCCCTCGTCATTGCTTTTCTCATCACGTTTTTAATTAAAAGAAAATAAAGATGCTTAGGTGGCTGATGTCATGCTTATCATCATCATTAATGGAATAATTTAAGGAAAACACTTTGCTTACAGTCTGTAAGCTTACAGACTACTTTTAGCCGCTTCTTTATTTAATTGGTAATGGGCAACCGGGACAACAAGTTCCATTCAATTTCTTAAGATTCACCGATTGGCCCAAATCTTTCATAATAATATTTAAATCCCAAATTGAACAGCAAGTTTCGTTCAAATTCTTCAGAATTTCGGTTTGCCCCTGATTTTTTGTATTAATAGCAGTTTACCGCCAATTTTCAGAAATTGAACAAGTTCCTCTCAAATTCTCCAAATGGCCCAGAATTTTTTATACTAGCATTTTATTTCCAATGATCAGAAATTGAACATCAAGTTCTTCTGAACTTCTTCAAAGTTAGGTTCGGTCCAAAGTATTCTATAATAGCGTTTTATTTCCATGTTTCATAATTGTTATCGATAATAAATTTGTTTCTTTAGGTTTATAACGAAGCATTTTGTATATTTTTCTTATTTTCTATAGCTAACTTAATTTAATGTATTTCTCGTTTCTTCTATGGTAATTATATGTGAGGTGAAACTCAATAAAGTATGGAGATATTGTGGTATGTTGTTAAATTTTAAATATTAGAGGGAAATTTGGCTGAAACTCCTATTATTGGGAGGTCTTGGGGCATCTTATTAATTTCTAAATTTAGAGGGACGGTTGGGTTAACTCAAATTACTGTGAGGTATTTGCTAATTTTTAAGTATTAGAGTGACATTTTGGATGAATTAGCACAAATAAGGGGAAATATTATGGTATTCTGTTAACTTTTAAATAGCATATTTAGGCGAAACTCAAATTATTGAGAAATATTGGGCCAGTGGGTTACTTTTCCAATATTAGAAGGATAGTACGGAAATTACTTTAGAGTCATATAGCATTAAAACTCTCTTTCATGCTATGTCTGTAAGACTAGCATTACTCATAATTTAAATACATGCTAATTAGTAATTTTATTTAATATAATCCGGAATCTTCTTTTCTACCTACGACGAGGAGAAGTGACTGGGTTTGACCCAGCTTGTGATGAGCTGTAAAGATTGATTAAGAAGGGAAAAAGTTAAATATTTGGATTTTCTTTATGTCTTTTGAGGAGTAAACGACATATTTAATTTGATTCTATACCATAATCAAGGAAGGGAAAAAATCTTAATTACCAAAAAAAAAAAAAGAGGAATGGAAAAATCTTAATTACCAAAAAAAAAAGAGGAATGGAAAAATCTATCTGGAGTGACGTTGCTAATTGCCTCTCATGGATCTCAATTTAAATTAAAAGAAAGTGTTCAATACATTCTAGATTTTCCTAGCTAATGTTATTAACTTTTCTTCCTACGGGAAAAAATAACAAAAAATGATACACCAAGTATAATTAAAGATTTTATTTAGTCGAACTAATTAATCTTGTGGGCTCGAAAGAATGGTGTAGTAAATAGCTTAAAGTCGAAATGCATTCTAACAAATGTTTCTTTGTTTTTTATTTTCTTTCTGATGAAATGAATAATCGAAGTTAATGTTAATTATTATTTAAATATGTGATTTGTAAACTTGCTTACATAAATTATTATTTAAAGCATAAGTTTGCATTACATCATGATGACTAAATAATGTATAAGGAATTTTGATATATTATCAAATCAAACAAAACGAATGTTTCCTACAAATATATATCGATAAGTCTTGAATATGCGAAGAAACGTGAATGTAAAATCGAGACTTTACTGCTTTTTTCGAAAAGTTTTCCAAATATCGTTATGACCGTTAATGACTTCAGCTTTCTATTTTAGTAAATGTGTCGTTTAGTTACAACTTTCTATTCTAGTAAATATGTCGTTTAGTTACAACTTTGTATTTTAGTAAATATGTCGTTTAGTTACAACTTTCTATTTTAGTAAATAAATCGTTTAGTTGGTTTAAACGACTTAGTTTCTAAAATAGGAAGGTAAAGTTGTTACTATCATCTCAAAGATGGAAGCGTCTTATTACAAAAGGCTCACTTAGAGAATGATGTAATTAAAAATGGTTGTTGTTATTCATAATTGCGTCGAAAGAACTGGAAGGGAATCTACTGCACAGTTTGCGCAAACAGATCACTCGCTGCACACAAAGATTCCCATTCAAGATCATTGCAGTTTGTTTTCGAACGACTAGTGTTGTTGAGCGGCGCCTAACATTCACAGGGGAAGAACCACCTGACTCTAGCTTTAATTTAAAAACTTTCTGAAAGCAGTAACTTCGTGACTTTACAATCATGTTCCTTTGTATACTGAAAAGTAAAGAGAGTTAAAAGTTGATAAGAATATTTTCATTTCTTTCGTAAAACAAATAATTGTCAAAATGTTGACCCTGATAGGAGCCATTTTAAAGTTGATAATGCATGTGAATACATTACAATGTATTTACATGCATGTTTTCTTATCTTGACCAAGGCGTGACATTGTGGAATTGGTTGAGAAGATTGGTTAAGGAAATTGATGAAGGCAGGTGGAGCAACATGCTTTCATGTTGGAAAATAACTTATATATACGACATTTCATTATGATGTAGCACACACTATAAGATTTATTAGCATTAGTTCTTCTTAATATGTTTGTATTAGGTTGAGGTATAATTTAGTAAGTATTGCTAATGTATAAGTTAGTGGTATTTTGTTGTCATACCACATATAAGTTATTGTTAGGTATTTGCCATCATTCCGAATCTAGTTGGGAATCCAAATATAAGTTATTGTTAGGTATTTGCATTTTCTCGTTTGTATTATTATTGTTAGGTATTTGAATTCGTTTTTATTGTCTTAAGAAGAATTCAAAAGTTATGAATCTTCAACTAAATACATTTTTATATTAATCTAATTAAAAAGAAATGCACATCAACTCCTAAAACAGGGTCCTCGGCAGACTCCCGTCAACATCCAGCTTTTGCGGACCACCCAATTTAACTTGATAACTCGCACAAGAGCTAAGGATAAATATATTATTTTTTGTACTTTCTATACATATTTTTTGTACTTTCTATACATATTTTTTGAAATTTAACGAAAAGAATTATGGTTATGGACCTACTTTCTCATTTTCGATCCCCACATCATTGTAATTAAACTCGTGAATAAATAAAACCTCCTATTTATGCTCAAAAAATATATAACGAAAAATCATGCATTCTTATCTAATCTCAGAGAGACTAATTTGTATTTATATTAATTATTGTTTTTAGCATTGTTACATTTAAGACGTTTAGGGATCGTAATAGTGACAGTTACTTGCCGTCATAAATTTTAGGAGTTGGCCAAAACGTCCAAATCGAATAAATTTTGTAGTCATAAATATTTTGCCTTCTAGAACCGGAAAAACTGGAAGAACCGTTAGGTAGTCAAGTATCATATCCGCCAGGAATTAATAACTAAAATAAATTATAGGATTTCGTCCTCACATGTCGTAATAATTACGACTTCTTACCGTCATCACATTTTAAGAGTTGACAAAATTTAATTTACAACAGAATTGCTGTTAGATAGATACTTAGATTAGATCTCTGAATCAAATTTACGGGGTAGACGGGGAAGAACATGATCTGGTCTAGTCAATTACCGACCTAGCAAGTAATTACAGTCGTAATTTGACATGCTATAAAATAATATTTGATTAATTCATTGAACAATGAAGTATCTAGGATGATTTAGTTTAGGATTATCATCTTTTTGGTGGAAAGTAATAAATAATTTTGAGAGGAATTGGCTTCTGAATTAAATAAATTTTGATTATAGGACAGCTAACTGTTTCTATTTTTTCGCTTATCGACAAGATACAATATAATTAAGACTATAAACATAGTTGATGAACTATTTAATATCATAATTGTAGGTATTTTGCATGGCTTTCACATATTTGGGAAGATAAGCATTTTAATTTGCCCCCGATGGAGAAAATATTTTCACACGGTCAAAACTTACAAAAAAATACAAAAAAAAAAAAAAAAGAATTTACCTCCAAAAAAAAGAATATATATATATATATATATATATATATATATATATATATATATATATATATATATATATATATATATATATATATATATATATAGCACTTTGTCACCCAAATACATTAATTCACAAGTCACAAGGCATTGCGGTAATAAATTATTTATTTTATCCCTGAAAGTCCAACATATCACTTTTCTACCGATTGAATTCATTCAAAAGATTTAAAAGCATTATTGTAATAAAACGTTATTTATGAGACAAAGTGCCCATTTTCGGAATTTCTAGAGGCAAGGAGTCATATGTTTTACAAAACAATGTGGGGACTGGGGAGAAACACTTTTCTTTTAATTATTTATATTTATGAAAGCCGTTAAATTGAGAACTATATTTACTTGTATCACAAAAATAAAAACAAAAATTCAACACATCAATATATAACTGCATGTATAAAAGTAACTATTTTTTAAAACTAATTATGAGAAATTATTGAAACTGCTAATCATTCTTTATTGCACTGCCTAGGTAAATATTATTTCTGTCATCAAAGCTAGTATACACACTTTTAAAATATTAATTAATTAAAAAAAAATATACTTTTGGTTGTTTCTATAAAAAAAAAATTGTCTCATTAATTACTTCTGTGTCTAACTTAATATAGTTAATAAATTTATTAATTTTTAAAATCATCTCTAAATAGAACTTTAAATGTTTGGATATATGTAAACTGTAACACCCCTAAAAATATTTTAATTTGATAACTCAAAAATGGTATTAGAGTATATTTCAATTTAGTCCTTCAACTTTTAGAAATCTCATAATTGACCCCAAATATTTTCTTTTAGATCAAGCGAGTCCGTAAAACTTTCAGAATGGTCTTTTATAATTTTTTTTAATATCCAAAAGTTCATTTATAATGGTAAATCTTCACATTTAACCCTAGATATTTATATCTTACAATAGTTAAAGGTAGTATAAGGTAAAAGTAATTTCTTGCTTTGTCTTCATTCATTTAATAATAGTAGATATCTCTTATGTTTAATATTATAAAAATCAAATCAGATATAAGAGATAAGATTTCTGGAAAATTCACCATAAATAGGGGAGGTCAAGTTAAAATAAAATAACATTAGGGTAGGGACTCAATTTAATTCTTTGTCTCCCATTTTCACCTATAAAAGGGAGGCTCTCTTCAACATTTTCACACACCTCAACCCTCTGAATCTCTCTTCACTCTCTACACGAAAAGTCTTCCTTTCTAAGTCTTCTAACTAAGAAAAATATTTCCAGAATTTGTCCAGTTCAAAATTTCCGAGAAAAATTCCTAGTCCAAAAACTACGCAGAAATTAAAGTTTCATCCCAAAACTTGCAAGCCCCAAAACAAATACCAAATCTTCATCTTTCAAGCTAAGTTTTGGAACATAGACTCATTATCGTGTCTCTAACAAAACCTTTCAATCAATTTTACACGTTCGACTTTTGTTGGAAAACTGAAGGAGGTGAGATTCATGTGGTTTATTCCAGCCCATTTGGCATTTGGCCCTGAGATTTTTGAACAGAACAATCGTGATTATTTATTTCCAATAATGATAAACCTTTATCATGTTTCTCGTTTTACATCCGTAATCTCGTTACACAATTTACTTGTTAATATACTGTTGAACTAAAATTCTTAATCCCTTACCACATTCTTATAAAAAATGTATTAACAAATCTGAGATTAAACAATTAATTCTTGAACTGTGCAACGAGCAACGAACTATGTTCGGCCTATGTAGCTAAAAAAAAAAAAAACGAGCAACGGATATTATCCGGCTTACTAGCTCATCTGATGTTTCTGTTTCACCCATTGGGACGCCTTTGGGAAGTTGGGCCCAGGGATTGAGATAATTTACTGGTGGGCAACAGGGGTTGTCGGTTAGTAATTTAAATTAATACCCATTCTGTCTAAGCGCCGCTTGCAGTCAGAAGTTGACTGTGACCCGCGTGTTAGACTGACATGTACTCGAGCATGTCTTCTGTTCTGTTACGAGGTCACTCCTCGTAGGGAGGTATACGGTTAAATTTTTGGTGTTATGGTTGGATCTGTTATAAGAAATTGCACAAGTTCATTATTCCATATTAATCTCGTTATTATTGATTCTTTTCATTCTAATACCTTGCAGATAATCTCAATAATTTTCGTTGCAATAAATCTGTCATTATTGTTAAAAATCTCACTAAGTCCTCTAAGACTTACATCTCTTTTATTTTTCCATTCATTCTCAGAATAAGAGTGATATTACCTGGCTAGATCGACAATCTTTGGATTACCGCGATTTTATTTAAAGCTTTATGGATTTTAATAAGCATATTTGGTCACTCAAACCAAAATATGTCCGAGATATCGTTTGCTTATGTGTTTGAATATTATGTCTTAAGATTTGTAGTTTGTAACAATTAACTACTATTGTAGACTTTGAGATTTTTCTGCTGCAATAAATAAGTTTGTTTGGCTTTATTCGATACCGTTCAGTGGGACCATCTACGGTATTATTGAAGTTCGAAATCACATATCGATTTTGGACTAGGGCCTCACATAAACAATCAAAATAAACACATAGGTCTCTAAATTTTAAAATACATAATACTTTCCTCCTTAAGGTATTCATCTTTATTAAAAAATATATTGTGGCCCATATAGAAGTTTAGAGAATGAGTACTTTGCCTTCTAAATAACATATTATATATGATAAATTTACCCTTAATATTTGTGAACACTTGCGGGGAAAAATGCTATATATTTCAAACTTTCAATGGGTAAAGTGCTTATCTAAGCAAAGTGCTAAGATATGTTTGGAGGTAAAGTGCTTTTGCATTTTTTTAATATAATTGTGCTTTTTCAGATTATATGTTATGATAAAATGTCCTCGAAGTTTTTGAATGAATCCACTTAGGGAATGGTGCTATGTTATTTGAATTTTGGAATAATTACAGCTACACCCTCTGAGGATTGGTGTAATTACAGATACTTTCCCTGTGGTTTGAGAAATTACAATGACCTCCCCTGAGGTTTGAAACCTTACACATACCTCCCCTCTACAACTTAACGGTTGTTTGTGGTGTAAATTGGCATATCATTATGCTTATTATATTTATACCCCTAAAATTTAGGATAATTATAAAAATAATCTTTGATGTTTGTAAAATTAAAAGGAAATACTCCATATAATTTTAGAACCTACTATATTATTAACTAAAAATATAACAAATGGTTAAATTATAAATTTGAGAATAAGTTAAAATATAAACCACATATATTTTTGAATCAAAACATTTAACTTTTAATAATAATAAAAAACAATTCACACAAACTTCGTTCAAAATCCTCAATCTACAGGCTACTATAGTTGGCGCTAAGTGTCGCACAACCAATGCAGCATATTGGTGCTCTAGCAAACCCATTTGCCAAAGTAACTATGTGACTTAATTACGTCTATCTTCTTCTATCGGGACATCAATAACTTCAAAGTATCTCTTTGAGGACATTGTGAAGAAACATACATGTTTCTGATAGAAACTGATGTAGCAGGTAGTGAAAGCCATAGAGAAGATGACCATCCCATCAATTGAAGAATCTTTCTTATGTCTATTACTGAAACTTGTCCAGAGCATCTCAAGGTCCAAAACTATTTGAATAAAACCAAAGCCTTGCCGCACAATAATTAATATGCGCCGTGAAGAAGTGGAGCCATAGACTTGGACTCGAAATTTTGTAAAGGGTGTTAAATGTTAATTATAAATTTCCCATGCCGGCGGCCCGAGTAAAGGGAAAAGAATAATTTACTTAAGCAGCCCTAGTTTTGAATTATGAGTAGAGAAGTTTGATTTGACCCACTTTACACTGTACTTCGCGTTCAAGCTCGTATTAATTGAATATGAAACTTCATGCAATATCATATTACATAGTAGTACTTAAGAGTTGCTGCGTGACACCCGCGCGATTTCATTTCAATTGTTTATGTTCAGTTGGCAATGTTTGAATTCCGAGGATGGTCAAAGCTTTTGCTTATTATTAGCTGAATGACAACAATGAATAGGGACATTCGCGTTAAAATAGTTTTAGTATATTGGCCAAAAATAAAAAAAGCGAATGAAAATTGATAAATTAATATAGGAATTGAATGTAGGTACATTTGGTGATGCTACGTGATGTCTAATTGGTTATATTACTTGGATTTTAATATTTCACTTAGGTTATAGAGCGTCGCCTTCAAAAACAGATCTACTATAATTAAATCCAGCCTCATGACAAGAAAAAGATAGAACGTAACTGAAATTACGTCCATATCCATCTATACAAGTAAAATATGGTGCTAAACTAATAATATATGATGTTCCTTTCGAAATTGATTGTCACGTACTACTGATCAACTAAAATTAGTTTACCCGGCCATTAGTACAAATTTAACAAAAAAGGGAAAAGGAAAAGGATCCTTTGACGAAATAGTTATCCACTTTTTATCCGGACACAAATTTATAAATTTTTTTCTTGAATAAAATTGAAAATTATAAATAAATTTAAAAGATGTCAATATTTTGGTCCACACTTTTGGCCTTCTTTTATATTTGTTGCAAGAAAATGAGGATGGGCTTATTAACTTAAAATGGATCAAATGAATTGAATGGGCCGACTTGAAACGCTTTTACATGGACCCTTTCTGTCTTCTAATGTTCTGGTAGATAAATATGACAACTACATTTCTACTAAAAACTCTTTTCATTTTTATAAGTGATAGCGATATTTACATATATGGTTTTATTATTTTTTATTTTATTTTTAGTGACTGTCTTACATTTCTAAGTTTCATAAAATTAACGCATTGGTCCATGCATACTATATACACACCGTGTAATGAAGTTAGGCCAAACTTTAGGAAACGTTCTCTGCCCCTTAATGTGTATATATAGCCGTCGAACCTTTCATCCAGTAAGATCCACTACACATTTCCTCACAATTATATGACACACAGAGTGATACAAAATGTGACAAATAGTATGTACCGAGCTAGTTTTAACAGCCAATAGTCAGTAATTACAATTATAATAATGGTAAAAATCATAAACCACCAAATATATACCTTGGCCACGTAAAATATTTTTCTTCATGACTAACCCCCCCCCCCCCCCCCCCACCAAACGTATACATATACATATACATATATATAAAATATATATATATATATATATATATATATATATATATATATATATATATATATATATATATATATATATATATATATATATATATATATATGTGTGTGTATATTTCTAACCCTTGAATATTGAGATTTGATACAATATATATATGATAGAATAAAATAGTTTATATTATTTATATTATTATTTTTATGTAATTTAAGTATTTTTTATTAGACTAGATCTTCTTATTAGACTAGGTCTACTATTCCTGATCAGAATTGGTCTTCCTTACTAGACTAGGTCTACCAGGAAACCTATGGTAATTTATAAATACTTGTAATTGCTCTTATTATTATTCAAGCAAATATAATTCTCTACATGGTATCATGAGTCTCTCTGACCTGTGACCTAAAACCCTAACCCTAATTCCCCCAGCCCGCCGCCCCACTGTCGGCCATGGCTACCGACCCCCCTCTCCAGCGTCGGTCTCTTCATATTCCTCCTCTCGTCCATATCTCGGCTATTGCCAGGCTTGTGACGCTCAGGGTCACACCGCCACATCATGTCCCAATTTCCGCATCCTGCCGATCAATCAGCTTGCTCAACCGCTGTCTCCCTGGAACAATGGCAAGGCACACACCCCTCGAGTTCATTACTCAGGAAATACACCTGAGTCCGAAAATTGGATTATGGATAGTGGTGCCAGTCATCACGTTACTCCGGATCTTCAGAATCTTTCTCTTCATGCTCCGTACTCTGGGTCAGATGAGGTTATTGTCGGCAACGGTTCCAGCATGCCTATAACTCACATTGGTTCTGGTATTCTTTCTTCTCCTTCTCGTTCCTTTACTCTTAATCAACTTCTATGTGTCCCGTCCGCTCGTCATAACTTCTCTCTGTCTCTCAATTTTGCAAAAACAATAACATCACTATTGAATTCTCGCCCTCTTCTTTTCGTGTCAAAGATCCGCATACGGGGAAAATCCTGATCCAAGGCAAAACTAAACATGGTCTCTACCAATGGTCTTTTTCCCAGCCTACCAAGTCCACCAACCCTCATCTCCTTGCTTTCTCTGGTGTCAAAGCTTCTTTCTCAGCTTGGGACAGTCGGCTAGGACATCCATCTAGCTCAATTCTAAATAATATTTTGTCCACTTTTCATTTATCCGTTGTAGATGTTGCGTCACCTTCTTTAAATTGTAATGCTTGTCAATGCAACAAAATGCATAAACTCCCTTTTCATATTTCCACTGTTGTGTCGACTCATCCTCTTCAAATTATTTATTCTGATGTTTGGACATCTCCACTTATTTCTATTGATGGTTTTAAATACTATGTTGTGTTTGTTGACCACTTTACTCGTTATTCATGGCTTTATCCGCTCAAACGCAAGAGTGATGTTTATCAAGTCTTTCCTAAATTTCGTGCTCTTGTTGAAAATCAATTTAACCACAAAATTAAAACCTTGTACTCTGACAATGGTGGTGAATATATTGCTTTATCATCTTACCTCTCTACCACTGGGATTTCTCATCTCACGTCTCCGCCCCATACTCCTGAGCACAATGGTATCTCTCACCGTAAGCATCGTCACATTGTTGAAACCAGTCTCACCTTACTTCATCATGCATCTGTCCCCCTCTCTTATTGGTCATATGCCTTACCCGCCGCCACTTATCTCATTAATCGCATGCCTACTCCCCTTCTCTCTATGAAATCCCCTTATCAGTGTCTTCTTGGTCACAACCCCAACTATACTAAACTATGTGTCTTTGGGTGTCTCTGTTATCCGTGGCTTCGCCCATATACACCTCACAAACTTGCTGGTCGATATGTCCTATGCGTTTTTCTGGGTTATGCACCGTCCCAAAGTACATATTTTTGTTTTGATCTTCTCACATCTCGACTATATGTTTCTCGTCATGTCCAGTTTGTCGAGTCTATATTTCCTTTGCCTCTCGGCAACACTCTCTTCCTCCAGCCTCTAGTCCTTCTCCGCATTTTTCCGCTTCTGACCCACCCCATACTATCCTACCAACCCCGACTCCTATTGTTCAGGCCCCGTGCGCACCTCCGGGCTTCCCCATCACCTAGTCCGGGCCTCCCGCGACGCCCGCAATATCTCTTGCACCCGCGGGCCCATCTACCTCTCCATTGGGGTCCACTCATCAGCCGTCGGGCCTCCCGAGCTCCTCCTCATCCTCCCATGCAGCCTCGCCTGCATCTCACATATCGGCTCCTTTATTAGCCACTCCTTCCCCACCTCCGCCTCGCACTATAGTCACTCGCTCCATGCATAATATCTCCAAATCCGTCCAAAAACTCAATCTCTCTGCTTCCATTCCTTCTGTGGATACCGAACCAACGTGTGTTTCTCAGGCTCTTGCTCACCCGTGCTGGCGAGACGCCATGTCTACTGAGTTTATGGCGCTTGTTCAAAATGGTACTTGGGATCTTGTTCCACCGTCCCCTTCTCTGAATGTTGTGGGTTGCAAGTGGGTGTTTCGTATCAAACGTAATCCTGATGGTTCGGTGGATTGTTATAAGGCCCGCCTGGTGGCCAAGGGTTTTCATCAGCGTTCCGGGGTAGACTTTCATGAGACTTTTAGTCCGGTTATCAAACCGATCACCATCAGACTTATTCTCTCTCTGGCTGTTTCTCAGTCCTGGCCCCTTCGCCAGTTGGATGTCAATAATGTTTTCCTTCAGGGTCGTCTGTTTGACGATGTTTTTATGGCTCAGCCCCCAGGGTTTATTGATCGTGATCGGCCTTCTCACGTTTGTCGCCTACATAAGGCGATTTATGGTCTTAAGCAAGCATCTCGTGCTTGGTACACTGAGCTTCGGGATTTTTTACTCACCTCCGGGTTTTCTAATTCTAAAGCGGATCCTTCTCTCTTTATTTTTTGTCGAGATGGTAATTTGGTGTATATTCTTGTTTATGTTGATGACATTATTGTTACAGGCAGTGATAGTTCACAAGTGGATTCCGTTATTGCGGACCTTGGCCGCCGCTTTTCCATCAAGGATCTCGGTCCTCTGCATTTTTTCTTGGGTGTTGAGGTTCAACCACATCCTGGTGGTCTCTTTTTGTCTCAGAGGCGCTACATTCTTGACCTCTTAACCCGCTTCAAGATGGCATCTTCCCGACCGGTCAAAACCCCTCTTGCTGCTACCTCTACTCTTCGTCGGGATGGTGGCGAACCACTCCAAGATCCGAGTGTTTATCGAAGTGTTCTCGGCGGTCTTCAATACCTTTCTCTCACTCGTCCGGATATCTCCTTTGCTGTCAACAATGTCTTCCTTACTAGACTAGGTCTACCAGGAAACCTATGATAATTTATAAATACTTGTAATTGCTCTTATTATTATTCAAGCAAATATAATTCTCTACAATATATATATTTTTCTTTCAGTTACCACTTATTTAGTACACTTGTTATTATTTAATTAGACACAAAATTAATGTGTCTATAGTTGGCTGATCAATGTATTCCTAATTTTGGTGCAGAAGAATTTAAATCTAATGAGACTGAAATTCTAAAGAGAATTTCATTTTGGTAGTGTTGTAACGGAGGGTAATCATGATTCTAAAGAGACTGAAGCCGAAAGGTTTCCATCTTTGGCGTTGCAGTGAATTTTGAAGTTGCAACCTTTAAATCTTATAAGGAGTTATTTATGTACTTTGTGCACAATGAACACCAATAAGAAGTACACGCGAAGAGTACTCAAAATTTGAAATTCGCTTAATTCGATGCGATTGTGCGTATTTATTTTCGTTTTTCCTTCAACTCAATTATTTTCTCACCCCCTTTCTCTCATATTCTAAATTCACAAACTTATAATATGTAACCTGAAAACTACTAATTCAAAGTAGCTTATTGTGCCGCACCTGCCCCAAAATCGTCTAGTCGCAACATCAGAGCAGTGCATTCATCTTCCTGCGCAAATTATTTGACCTAGGTTATAACATGTTTTCTAACAGATCTTCTAAGTGAGATTTTCAATATCATAGAATATAAGATATATGCTTGTGACATAAAGACAAAATTCCTCTTTGAAAAGCCATAAATATTGGAAATACTTCAAACGGGCGATATTTTTCAGAAATCTGAAGGGTAGTTCTGTTAAATTAATGAATGAAGACTTTTTTTCTAAAGATATTCAGAATTTTTCGTTGATTGTGGGAAAAATGGTCCATGTTGTTAAAAGCATTAAGGCAAAGGTCTAAAGATTGATGCAAATTCATTAGATTATGTAACTATAAAACAAATGTACAAAAATATTGTCTAAAAGAAGAAACATACAGATGATAAATCTTGCAAAATAATTATTTGCTTGTATATATAACTCACTGGTGGTCAGGATACAAAACTTTGGCTGGCAAGAGTACCTTAGCTAAGGTTTATATGCAGCCATTGCAGCAAGAAAATTCTATCATGATTACTGCT
The DNA here is from genome assembly GCA_946800315.1 of Misopates orontium. Taxonomy (NCBI): domain Eukaryota; kingdom Viridiplantae; phylum Streptophyta; class Magnoliopsida; order Lamiales; family Plantaginaceae; genus Misopates; species Misopates orontium. The sequence goes on along the minus strand of OX326946.1, from coordinate 4,242,347 downwards.
TGGTAAATTAAGTTAAAAGTTAAAACCTTCAAAATAACTATCATACTTACATTTCATCATTAATTATCATTATTTGTTAGTATCAGTTCACTAACCTAGACATAGAATCATTTATCAGTAGTTTGTGCTCTATGATCTTCCTGTCAATTCTGTAATTGTCAAACCGTTAACAGTGTTATTGCTAACAGTGTCATGGTTCCATCCCATGTATGAGGAATATCCAATTCCCCCGAAAGATCTTCGGCTGAAGAATCCAGGTTCTTTGGGTTCCGACATCCTTACATCCTCGTTCTCTAACATGGAAACCACTTGAGACATCATCGGCCTTTCATCAGCGATGTGCTGAACGCACAACAAACCAACTTGGATGCACCGCTTAATCTCCTTCGCCTCACATGGTTCTAACTCTAACACAGGATCTTTCAATTCCAAATCCCTTCCTTCAACGCATAGTTTCCATGCCTGGAAAACATGTATATTCATTACTTGCAGTTTTCCTAACTTAATTCAAGTATGCACAAGAGTTGAGATCTAGTAAAAAAGTGCGTATAAATGTACTTATGCACTTACATGTCCAAGAAGATTAAGGTCATGATCTGGATGATGAAAACCCCAGTTTTTTTGGCCACTTATAATCTCTAGTGCTAATACTCCAAAACTGAAAACATCCGATTTGGTTGAGTAAAGTCCATCTATCACGTACTCTGGTGACATATAACCACTGTATTATTTCAAAAACAAATGTCAGTTATGATGATACCAAAGTAATGCAAAGCTTATAAGAGTAATGATTAGTAATCTTACTGCGTTCCAATTACTCTCTTTGTAGTTTCTTCTCTCTCATTTTCAAAATTTCTCGCCACACCAAAGTCGGATATTTTAGGGTTCATCTCATCATCTAGCAAGACGTTACTTGTTTTGAGGTCCCTGTGGATTACTCTCAACCTTGAACCAAAGTGAAGGTAGTCTAATCCTTTAGCAATCCCCTTAAGAATGGTAAAGCGCTTTTTCCAGGGAAGTAATGTTTTACGAGCTGAGTCTGTGAATTATAAGTTACATAACATGTACTGCGTTAGAGCATAAATAATTTGTGAAACAAACAAAATATGTTAAACCTTTGTTTACCAAATATGAATTGGTCAAGGCTCTTATTAGGCACGTATTCATAGACGAGCATTCGTTCTTCTCCTTCAGTGCAGAAGCCCAAAAGCTTAACAAGATTACGGTGTTGAAGTTGTGCAATTAAATTCACTTCATTGTTAAATTCTTGAAGCCCCTGATTTGAATGTTCAGACAGCCTCTTCACCGCGATTTTCTGTCCATCCGGCAATTTTCCCTGTAAATTAGGATGTAGAAGATTATATATTGATGTATTTATGCGAATAAAAACAAGCCTCAAAAAATTATTTTATTGTATCTTTGCGCCAACTTGAATAAAATGTACCTGATAAACTGGACCAAAACCTCCTTGGCCAACCTTATTAACAAGGGAAAAATTATTGGTGGCAGCAGAAATCATGCACTTGTCAAACACTTTAATGTCCTGGTCATCATTCTGGACTTGAATGGATTGCTTGTCTTCTCGCTCATCTTCCACATCGGAGATAGATAATAAGGAATATGATAAATATAGTTTTCTTTTGTGTAAGCAATATGATAAATATAGTAAATACTCTCTACATGTAAAAAACAATGTTGAAGAATGCTTCTAGGGAAGTTGATCTTCCACATTTTGTGATTATTAGAATGACACCTCTATGGAAGTTGATCTATATAGATAATAATAATTTAACACTTTCAAACGCACTTTTTGCGCAAATATTTGATATAATAGCTCAAGATGCTTGTAAAGAGATGAGATTAGTGTAGCTTTTTAGCTACAGCATGTTGCATACCTTTCTCTGTTTTTTTTTTTTTTTTTTTTATAAGACAAAATTGTATTTAAAAGAAATACGAGTACAAAGGGGTACTCAGCCTTTACGATCCAAGTTTCACGATCAAAATAACATCACCGTACATTCTAGAGGCAATGTAAACCAATTGATGCATACCTTTCTCTTTTGACTGTCGGGAAATGAACCGTATACGGTTCATGGCAAACCAGAGTCCTATCATCCAAACTACTGCCAGGACAAGGCTGGTTATGAGAGTACTGAGATTTCTCTTCCTCTTAGCATGGTAAATTTCATCTGTACATATAAGCAAAATTTTGCTCAAAAATATTCGTGGTCTCAATAGATAGTAATTAGGCAGTATTGAACAAGAAACCCCCAAACTTCCTATATTTTGCTTACCATTTGAAGTAGATAACTACTATTCAAGATTCAAAAACTTGGAGTCTTTTCAAGTTTCATTGAGACTGCAGTGTTAGTGGTTGTTCATTCATGAATATACGACCTTGTACTGCATCCTTTCTAGTTATATTAGTTATGCTTCTATATGATCATGATCAATATTTGAATGCAATGCATTGTTTTAGGCGAATGACCGATTACATAATTCTATCTTAGTCATGATCTAGTCAAATTAAGATATTACATACCACGCCAAGTATTCAATACTCGTCGTACGTTATAGTATATGGCAAGTAACGACCAAAAAACAAGTAAACGACAAACTATTGTTGCAATGTGGATAATGTTGGATAATTGTTTTCTTATTGTTGTGTAATAATTGAATAAAGTTTATATCTGATAGATCGACATGTGGTATGCAAATATAAAGGTCGTATCCACTAGGGATAGAATCCTTAATATCATCAAGTCTATCCAACTAAACGACACATTCGTTAGCCTTTACACACACACACACACTTCTATATATATAAAAATATCAATGTTTTCGTTCTCCATGCTTGTTTATCCTTCTATACTCGGTATGTAACTAAGATGATATGTACATAGCTACTGAGTATTTCATACACCTATATGCTTCTAAACCAGAAACAAGTGTAATAAGAATCATACTCTAGATACAAACAAGGGTAAGTAAGAATTTTCTTATCCTTACAGAGCACCACAATACTAAAAATGGAAATAAGAACTCGTGGAAACTTAAATAGATAGTTACCTAATTCAGGACGCGCCATCCGGATATAAAGCTCGTTTCCACCACCGTTAGTCGAATATCTAATATCGACCAATCTATTGAACCAAACAACACATTCATTACCCGTTCCATATACATCAATATTTGTATAAGCCATGCACGTGCATTCCTTCAAACAATAATTCTCACATTCTTTAGGGCTCAAATTCCTCTTTATAGTGAATTTATCAGGCAGCTTTAGTCCCTCGTACTTCAAAAATCCATCACCATCACTACAATTTAGGGCATACTTGCGCCTGCATCCGTCACTCCAATCCAACGTACCCCAATCATTGGGTGAATTCGCGACAAAACCCTCAAGACAACGACAACCTGGATCCTCGGCAAAACAAATGCCATAAGGGCCACAAGACCCATAGCTGTTGCAAAAGGCCTTATTCAAAATCACCATTGCAACCCAAACACTAGAACTATTTTTCCATTTGAATAACTCCACGCTCCCTGTGGAATTCACCACCAACCTCACTAAGATCGATCGATCCAACACTTCAAATACGAAATAAACCCCTCTTGGACTCGAATTGTACACGAGTTTGAATACTCGATTTTCTTTCATAGCATTAGTTCCACTTAATTTTTTCCCATCCCAAGGACCCCACCTAGATTGTAGCACACCTTTCTTTGTCAGCAACAACTGAGGCGACCTTGGTGAATCTAAACTGAATATGAATTCACCATTGGAGGGATCCTCAGACATTCTCCATGATGTCAAAACGCGGTTTTTGTCCAAATCCCACCCTAGCTTCATTCCAGGCAACAACGTGTCGGAAGGAAAATCAAAGCTTTGCCATTGGTAATTAATTTTTTCATTAGACATATTTTTACCATCGTTGATAACAAGATTGCCTGAATCCAGGAGCACAAGGGAATGCCTGATTAAAGGCTGATTTAGTTTCGCGAGCAAGATTGTATTTCCGGTTCCATCATGAAGAATAAGATCACCAACATGATTCAGATAAAGTCTTAAACAATTTCCATACAAGGGTTTCATCCTGTTACCAACCCATACAACAGTTAAAGGCCTAATTTCCTTGTACCATATCCCCAAGTACCAAAGTTCCCGACTCGAATGGCCTGTCGAAGTAACATTGAAAAATCCGAGTGCGAATCTGTTGTTGTTAGAGACCAACGTATGTCCATTCTTGAGAACTTGATGTGGTCCTAGGGTGTTTGAACCATCAATAGTCATGGCAAACGATGTTAAATAAAAATAGAGAAAACAGATGTTCATTGACATTGTCAATAAACAAGAAAGAGCAGCCATTGACAAGATCTTTTATGAATTCAGTGTTTGAGGCCTGCAGGTATTTGTTCTGGAGGTCAACGTAGTGCAGATTTTACTAAGAAAAAGATGCTTTTGTGGACGAGGTCGAGAGTCTTTAGTTGTAATAAAGGTTGCACAACTTTTGATGAACGCTCTTTAGTACTATCGGGTAGAATGCAACCTGAAAGAAAAATCCCGAAACTAAAAAAAATAATTGACTTTGGATTCAAAAGTAGATTAGAGTTTGAAAAATAATTTTGGATTCTTTGCGTAATTCGTACGATTGGAAGTGATTGCAATGAAATATTGTCAAAAAGCTTCATTAGTGGATTTATTGATACGGTTGAAAGATAAAATTGTATGCCAACATTAAATTGGAATGCATGCTCAAATTTTTCATTTTTTTCCTATTTTTATTTCCCATCTTCCTTTTGTAGGTTTTATAAGTAAAATTAGCTTGAAGCAAGTGATCGTAATTAAGGCTCTTTGAAAGCGAAATTAGCATCCTCATCAACACATTATGATCTTTCGTGCTTAGAAAATTTTAAAATGATAATGATCAAATTTTGTTAAAGTTTGAAGTAATGATAGTCATCTTTCATTAATGTGGTATTTGCAAGAGTTTAAGGGAGTAACTTCTTTCATACTTTTTGTGTTTTTACTTTAATTTGCTCAAAATCACAAGTAGATTTAAAAGTTTTCTCAAGGTATCTTACATAACTACTTAAAAGTAAGAATAAAAATATTATTGAGGTGTTTGGGAGTAGTTGTTACTTGTTAGGGGTTTTTGTGGCATAATTACTCTTAATTAATATATTCAAATAAAAAGATTATCTTTTACTATGAAAATACCAGACCCTGTTTGTGGTCTTATGCTTTTTTTGACTTTTCTTCTGAAATAAAGAAAAATATAAGCCAGTAATACAAACATCTTAAAAGTATTATATCAGCTCAAGAATGTTTTTATAAGTCTATACAAAATACCCAAGTTATTATATTTAAAAAGCATTCATAATTTTTTAATACAAAACAATCCTAAAGAACCTAGAGGAGGAACTGCATGCAATAACTTACGCAAATTCCGTACGTACAAATTTCACGATCTTCGCTATAAAACTTTAATAGTTTACAGACCTTCCATTAATCTCATTTTCTGAGTTAATATTGATATGCTTCAGTAAGTCAACAAATTAAAGTGTGATAATTAAGCTACGGGGTAATCAAATTAATCTAATTATATATAATTAGTAATCGATTTTTTTATCTTAGTTCTCTTACATATATACTAGGAATATTGTGAAAGTCTATATTTAATTGCTGATCATTACATAAATTTCCTCCATAGTTCTCTTATTCGAAGGAAAACTAAATAATCATTAATTAATTTTGTGGATGAATTACTCACTTGTAAAGTTAATCAGCACTGTGCTATATATTTTTCCAAAGAGTAACTGCGCAACTCTATTGAAAAAAAGAAAAAAGCAAAGAGTAACTGTAACTAATCCGTATGATATGTTCCTTTATGCCGAGTACGTACGTAGATTGCGTCGTCATCCATCTTTGCTCTGTTCTTTACTGTTCATTGTCCATATATTTCTTTTTTCAAATTGTCAAATAAATCTAACAAAGTTTTGTATGACTTGATGCCAGGTTGTTAGATTATGGCCCGTACTATAGGTCGAATTTGTAACTAGTATTTTATTTTATATGCTAATATTACATTCCCATTATGAAAGTATAAAGTAAAATAATAATAATAATAATAATAATAATAATAATAATAATAATAATAATAATAATGATAATAATAATGATAATAATAACACAAGATTAAAATGAAAATTCTAATAAATTAGAAGAAAAACTACAGAAATTAGGGTAAAACTATGCTATATAGAAAATTATTTCAACTACACATTTTCCCATCACGTCAATAGTTGAATTTTGTTGTAAATTGATGGGTCATAAATAAATTAGGTAAAAGATGGTTCAACTTATAACAACTCATTTATAAATAAGTTGGGCGAGTCATAAATTGAGAGAATAAACTCATCAATCAACAACCTATTTAATGTTAACCCATCTATTATATACCCACCTCGCTCCCTCGAATTCACCTAAAAAAATATATGCTACACCTAAAATTAACACCCAAAGTACCTAAGTCACCAAAAAAAAAAAAAACACTACACCTTAAGATAAACACATGAAACATAAATACTTAAAATATACACTATACTCGAAAGTCGAAACACACGTATAACACTTAAATATCTTAAAACAGCACGTGTTGCACCTAAAACATGCACACTACTCATACGTTACACTGACGACACTTAATTCGCGGAAAACCACACACCTAAAGTACATCATATACCAGAAATAATATTATTTTTTTGATCGGCTATTTCATGTGTATTATGTGGTTTAGGCATAGTGTGTGTCTTTTAGATGGTTTAAGTCTAATGTTATGTTAGCTATTTCATGTATGGTGTCTACTTTTAACGTGTGTTTCGAATTTAGGGTGTGTTGTTTTTCGTATTTCAGTTACAGTTTGTTTCTTAGGTGTAATTCGCTTTTTTTTTTTTTTTTTTTGGTTTAGAATCACGTGTGTTTAATGTGTAAATTGTAATGTATGTTTTAGGTGTTTTGTGTATAATATGTGGTTTATGTGTCATGTGTATTTTTTGGTGTCTGGGTGTAAAGTGCGTTTAAGCGTACTTTGTATTATTTTAAGTGTTTCGTATGTTACATGTGTCTTTTAGGTATTTGAGGTACAATGTGTATTTTTTTGTTATTTCTTATAATTACTTAATGTGTCAAGATGGGTACAGGATGGTGCATGCTTTAGTGTAATGTGTATTTTAGGTGTAGTGTGAGGTCTTAAATTTTTATAAAATTTATTAATTTTATAAATCCTTAAAGTGTCAAATGAGTACTCGAGGGTAACCATTTAAGTAGCGGGTTGTTTACACATGACTTGTATAACCTATTTACTGAAATGGGTCAACCCATAACCCAGTTATTTTAAGCAAGTTGATGGGTTTAAAGTTAAAATTGTCATAAGTAGATATGCTCCATCATAAAAAGCATAACCACTCAGAATAAGCTCATTTCAAGCATTTTACACCATGTCGAAATATGAACTTGTTGAAAATCATTTTACAACTCTCATACCACGTCGGGATCATTAACTATCTACATAAGTTTTCACCATATACCTTGCATTAACGCAAAATCAATGTTCATGTGCAAAAATTGAGACTGTATTACATTCTCTATCACGGTGACTTTAGGATTCATGCTAACATGATGTGCACGTCATTCACAAAATGGCATCACTAAAGTAGGGAACGTCTTTCACCCCGTGATCTCCATTTACTAATTAAGATCTTCTTGTTGAACTCCATGTTCCAGAAAATTTCTTTTCACATTGTTAGGTTGTTCGTGCTCCAAGCACACTTTCTTTCCCTAATCCTTCTTCCTTCCATCGTAGCCACTATTACATGGTTTTAATATGAATTGTCATTCTGTGTAATCCTCCTCTATTTTGAAAAAAATATGATAGTAACATGAGAGAAACTAATTCCTCCCTTCACATGAATTAAGATTAGTTTCATGCGCTCATAAGAACGTGGATAACATAAGATGAGTCTTAATACTTGATCCTTCTCGTCAATCTGAAATCTTATAAATTTTGGCTCGTCGTCAATTTCATTTAGAACTGGGAGATAATCTGAAATACTTGTAGATCTTTCATCCACATTATATGAAATCCTCTTTCAAGTGTATGGAATTCAAAAATATGCATTTTCTTATATAGCTTCTCTAGGTTTTTCCCGAGTAACTTCTCACAAATATCTCCTCGCTTTTGTATGAAAAGTTCTGATGAGTCACAGACGGATATAGTTGTAGTTCTAAAATCCAGATCCTCTCATTCATCATGTCCATTACAATATTATCTATTGCATTAATAGATTTATCGATCATGCAGCTAAAATCGCCGTTATTTTAGGTTACTCTATCCTTTAAAGCTTTGTGTAAACCAGACTAAATCAAAACATCCCAAATTTGCACTTGCCACAAGTCAAATTTATTTTTTTTGTCAAATTTCTTTACGTTAAATTTTACCATATTCATTACCTTGCTTCTGATCATTGCATCAATAAGTTTTGGTGGATTTACTGTAGATGAAAATAGTATCTACTAAGTAAGCATCTGGAATGGCAGTTGCTCGATTTTCCTCGTTAGAGATTCAAGATTTCTAGGAAGCTGGTGGGCTGGCAAGAGCGCCGCTTCACAACTAGTTTCCTTTAACATAATCTCCTTATTCACAAGTACTATCGCACTAGAGCTCTACACAAGCAAAGGTTCCACCACAATAGGACTCGTGCTCTGATACAATTAGTTATTTGAATCTTCAAATACACGCCCCCATAATTTGGGTATTATAAAATATGAAACAAAAGAATAAATAATGACATTATAATAACACACAATGACTTAACCTGAACACTCGACAATCGGAGAAGAATTATGGGAACCAATGTGAAAATATATTGTAAAGAATTGTTATAATTTTTCCTTCACAATAATAATATTGAGCCCTTTCTACTAAGAAAACTCACTAACCTTCAGAGCAACCTAATAAAAGAATAGTAAGAAGACTTAGTAATGTTGATAACTGCACTTTCCTGGGATGACCTTTTTTCCTTTACAGAAAAGGGCCAAGTATGGTGAAAGCTCCAACACAAAATTGTGTGAAAATTGATAGATTTAAAATCATCAGATGAGAGATTTAAATCATCAGGTGGGATTTTAAGTTTTGCTCCCCTACCCATATATTATGGCATTAAAGGCAACATCTAACAGGTTCGACGATTACCTAAACCAATTTTATACACACTGTGGCTCAAATATTTTTAAGATATTAAAAAAAAAAAAAATTATATATATATATATATATATATATATATATCGAGTACACATGGGCGAGTTGCTACCCTTATTGATTTGCAAGATTAAATGAGTTAATTGAAAAGAGGATTTTAGCCATTTCACCCGGACATAAGTGATGGCAATAAACAGTCCAAGTTAATTAGAGTTAAAGGATTATTCTAATTCTAAAGGTATTAGGATTATTTATTTCCTACTTTGGTTAGGATTTTAGTTTTATTTTCTAGTCTTGTTTCTTTTATTAGGAGTCCTAGTTTTGGTATGTTTTAATTGCTTAGCCTATAAATAGAGGACTAAGGTTTTATTTGCAAGACAAGTTTTACAAATATTGGTTATTATTGCTGATTTGCAATTAATTCTCCTAATTTCTCTTCTTTTCTTCTAATTCTTGTTCTTATAATGCTCTAATCTTCTATTTCTCTTCTCCTTCTATCTTAATCTTCTTAAATTCTCTAATATTTCTCTTCTCACAATTTCTAGATCTCTAGCAATAAGTTTCATATTAGATACTAAATGAACTGGAAGAAGAAGAATAAGCAATGTCAGAATCAAAATCCACAATAGAAGCAATCTTCAAGCCTACGCTGAACGACTGAAGAGCCCATGAATGGTCATGTTATAAGGAACGTTCCAACTTACATTTACGACTCGAAATTGAAAGAGAAACCAAAAAAATAAAATAAAGAACTAAGCAGATTTTACATTTCACTCTGAACAAATAAATCAAAGATAATTTCCTACAAATTAAATCTTATGGTTGACTATGTAACCAAAAGCACAAAATTGAAGATTAGACACAAAATTCCTTGCTGCAAGAGATATACAATTTCACTAGCATGATCACTTGTTCAATTCCTATCGACCATCTAACATGGTAACTGTGACTTGGTTAACGGTGCACGATTCATCTTGTTTACTCGAAGAGGAATCAGTGTCTAAAGGCCGTCTTCCTAGGCAATATCCCGGGTTCTTGGGTTGTGGCATCGACCCAGAATCACTGCTCAACATCAAAACAACAGTCGACATGTTTGGTCTGTCTTCCGCATGCTCCTGAACGCACAACAGACCAACTTGTATGCATCTCAATACTTCACTTGCCAAATAAGGTTCGCCTGCTGCTGAATCAATTAGTTCCAGTCCTCTTCCTTCTTTATATAATTTCCATGCCTGAGGAATTAATTTCAGCCTGTTATGTTTATTACTTGTGACAAATCAGATAAGATATATTTTTGCTCATACTCACATATGCAAGAAGATTAAGCTGATTATTTGTTTGGTAAAATCCTCTGTTTTTCTTCCCACTCACTATCTCCAAGACTAGAACTCCATAGCTAAAAACATCGGATTTTATAGAGAAGAGGCCGTCCATTGCATATTCAGGGGACATGTAACCGCTGCAAAAGATAAGTGAGAGTTAGTGAGAATTTGACGCCTCACTGAATCCATTCATGAGAACTTTTTTTTTGGGTTGCTTACTATGTTCCAACAACCCTTTTGGTGTTAGCTTCTGTTTGATCTGTTCCAAATATTCTAGCCATGCCAAAATCTGATATTTTTGGGTTCATATCCTTATCGAGGAGAATGTTGCTCGCCTTGAGATCTCGGTGGATGATTCTAAATCTTGAATCTTGGTGAAGATATAGAAGACCCCTTGCAATGCCACATATGATGTTGAATCGCCTTCTCCAATCAAGCAACGGGCTTTTATCTTTCTCTGAAGATAAGAAACATTAAACGATGAAAAATTTGTACCAACAAGACAGAGCATATGAATGCATGTAACCGACTGAAAGAAGTCGACAAAGAAGACTCACTGAACAAAAAAGAATCGAGGCTTTTGTTTTCCATGTACTCGTATATCAACATCTTCTCCTCCTCTTCAATGCAGCAACCCAGAAGGCGAACAAGATTTCTGTGTTGGAGTCGTGCAATCAGTTTCACCTCATTCTTGAACTCTTCAGTTCCTTGACCAGAAGTTTTCGACAGCCTCTTCACAGCTATTTCCTCACCTACCAGTACACCCTGATATCAAAGAAAATCCCAGAATTTCTCATCAATGATTATTTCTGTTTGTACTCATACACGACTAACGTTGATTATTAAGTTTTGGCTATGAAAACTTACTTTGTAAACGCAACCAAATCCACCTTGACCGAGCTTATTCGCATCAGAAAAGTTGCCTGTGCAAGTCATTATAGTATTGAAGTCGTATAATGGCAAATCAAGCTCGTCTTCTGCAGTTTCACCCGAATAATCTCTTTTACTTGGGATAGTTGGTCCATTCAACATGAAGTCTTGACTTCTTTCTCTTGTACCTGATTCATGGAAAAAAGCAGATATTAAAATGAAATATATCATGTGATTGTAAGAAAGAGTGGATATTTATAAGACAATCTTTGTACCTCTATACTCTAATATGTTTCCTTTCGTACGTCTTGACTTCCTCCTCTTGCATAGAACGAAAATTGCTAATCCGACGAGCAGAAGCGCAACGCCACCAGTAACTCCAGCAATTTTGACGATTTTATTAGTCCTATTAGAATTACTCGCAGCTTCTGCTCGTTCTGAATAAGATAATGTGACACTATAATCATGGAACTCCCCAAAAAAATAGTAATGACAGAAATAATTGAAATCAGGATTGATTTCAAATACAGAAGAAAAATTAAATAATGAAGTCTATTTATATTTCATAAAAGGAATTGTATTACAAGGAGATCTCTATGTTTTAAGTTAAAATGTCAAGTTTTATTCAGGAATATGTCTTTTCTGATTGTTAGATATTTCTTTCCCTTGCATTTAATTTATCAACCTTTTTTCATCAAGTGAAGAATCCTACTTGCTATAGCTAGGCATTCAATAAATGTAGTTATTAACTAAGACTACCACAAATTCTTGAAGGTAAAAGCTTCACCAATCAACAATTTAACATAAACATTCCAATTTATTTCTTTCAATTAAATATATAACTAAAAGAAACACAACCCAAATACGGCCCCCTTTTTGCTCTAGATAATACTTACATAGACCTGATCTAGGACCACATTGTTTTAAGTGTGCCGCATCATTATAAAGTTGTAATATTAAATGCATAAAAGAACCGCCTCAATAAGTTTAAAAACATAAACGTAGACATGACCCATATAAGTACTTCTCTTGTTTTGTTTAAGAATCCGCAATTTGAAGAGCTCCAATCAATTAACAAATCAAAACAAAGAGCAAAGTAGAGGATATAGTTCTCCATGATTCCAGGCCTTACTTACGTACATTCTAATTCACCATCATAGGCAAAATGTGCGACTTTAGAAAGTTCAAGCCCAAATGCAATGATAATGATTCAACTTTAGACGGTCAAAAAAACAAAAGCAAAAATAAAGAGTAATTGTAATATTTTGAATTTGAGGAGGGAATCTCTAGGAATATGGTAGGGCCTATAGATTACTATTTCATTCTGCCTAATTGAAAGTAGAACGTTGACGGGCCAAGAAGTTGATTTGTAGCTCTGGCCCATCAACGGCCTATAAAAGTCAACAAGGTCGGCAGTTAGGTTAGGTGTTTCGATTTGGAGAACAGATATCTCTGTGTTGCCGTCCCAATTTATTATTCAACAACTTTGTTCTTTTCTCTTAAAAATAAAAAGGACATTTGTCTTTTTGAATTATTATAGGCCTAACCTACATGAGGTTAGAAGGATTCTCAACTAACTGCATCAAATGTGCTATGTCTTAATTTAGCTACAGCATACTAGCTATTAATGGTACAAAATGACCACTATAATCAATTATGAAAAAAACAATTATGTTAATTTTCTATTTTGTTCCTAATTTTAACTCAGTACTAGAAACATAAATAATAGTTTAAGTAATATAAAAAGATGTCCGAATCAAAACTTTCATTGCACATGCGTGGAAGGCATTGAGATTCTTTAGTCCATGATGTATCATTTTCAGACAGATTAATGCTTCCACTATCTAAAGCTTTAGTTTACATGAAAGGTCTTTAGTCCATAATGTACATTTTGTTTAAAGGTAAGAATTGTTCGTGCCATTTTGTGTGTCTTTCAATCGAGCTGATGACACACACTCTGAATCTTAATATGTGGATGGTGAGTAATTATTTGACACATACAATGAATTGTGTAGCTTAAAAGACAAAAAAAGGGGGGGGGGGGGGGGGGGGGGGTTATCCCTACGATTTGATATTAAGAAGCCACTCACAGATTTTACAGAAATCATGCCGAGTAAAGTCATTTCCATGAAGAAATTATTCATGAAACAGGTGCAATTTATGGAATATATTTCTCACAAGTTGGGTCATTTTCAGAAAAACAGAACGCATACCATTTGATTATTTGTTTATAGTAATGTCAAAACTCAATGCTCGGCTGTTCAGTAGATAAGGTCATTCTTTTCCTATGTTATTAGTATAATGTAAAATCCTAACTTATGGCCATCACGTCTCCACCTCAAACAGCAGTTCCCATGAAAAATAACATAGAAAATTACATCATGCACAAGGTTATTAGTACATTCGTACTTGAAAGAATTGCAATAATACCTTCCCTACCTATCATGCACCTACCATCGACAATAATGTCCTCTTCATTAATGTCTTTTACTCTATAATGATGCAGCAGCTGTGTGTTTAATTTTAACGTATGACTCCATGGACTAGGTACAACTAGTTAGAAATAACATTCCACAAATATCAACTGAAAAAACCAATAAATAAATGAATAATCTTACGACGAGTTAGTATTAGAAATAATTAGTTAAACTGCAAAAAAACCCTAGTATCATTTCGAATTGATATGTGTAATTTCTATTCAAAAATATTCCACTAAAATTCAAAAAGTAGTAAATAACAGATATGTATTTAGGTGAATATATTTTTTAACGAACAGTATAATTTTGTATATGAAATCTGTATCTATCCAACTATATGACATATATATTTTTTATAATGTTTTGAGATACGATTGAAAACTATAAAAATATTCTTAAATAACCAATACGGTATTTTTATTTTTACAAACCAAAATTTTGTAATATTTTCTTATAAAATATTTATAAACTTCCATTTGAACAGGTCAAAAGAGAAACAAGTTATGTTATACGTTCAGATTAGCAGAGAATACTTATTAATTTTTAAATTCAACGAGGTTAATAGACAATTAGAATTAACAAAGATATTTTTTGCAATTTACTCTAGAAACACTTGCAAGTAAACAAAAACCAATAAACTTAACGTACCTAAATCCGCAGCCGGCACTCTAAGATAAAAACGCTGCCCACCTTCCGCCGCCGCATACTGCCTCATATCATACAAATCCGTCGCCCAAATGACGCAACCGCTACCACCGCCGCTAATGTTCGCATTCGAATAACCGGTACACGAACAATTCCTCATACACAAGTCCCTGCACTGATTCAAATCCATCTCCTCATTAACAAACGCAGTTCCACTCTCGGGCAACTTCACACTACTCATCACAAAAAACCCATCAGTCTCACAATCCAATCTCCGTTTACGTTGACACCCATCGGAACCATCTCGTAAGTTCCACGCCTGCGAGTTCCTCGGCTCGAACCCTTTCAAACACTTGCAAACGGGTGAGGCATTCGTGTCGCAAATGCCGTAAACCCCGCATTCTCGGTAGTCATCGCATTGGTCTTTCGGGGCGTACCAGAATAGGTTCCAGACGTTTCTTGTCGGAATCCAGGTGAAACGCTGGAGGGCGCCCCAGTGGTGGACGATTAGTCTCGAGTAGACGGATTTGTTGTTGAGGTCGAAGGAGTAGTAGACTTGATCTCGATTCATGACGAAGAGGAAAGTGAAGGGGGAACTCGATTTCATTTCGGGTACGCCGCTGAATCTCTGCCCGTTCCATGGTCCGCTCCTGTCGTCGGAGAATATATATGAATCAATAAATGTAAATTATCTTTACGAATTTCAGCTTTTATATTAACGACAATTCAATATGCTATCAGACAAATCTCGAGTCGAATTCCACCACTATCCATTTATGAAAAGTAGCAGATACAAACTGCAATTTAATATGGTATCGTAACTCAGACCGAAGAAAAAATCCCAGAATTGAGTTCCACCCTCATCTATTTATAAAAATTTAAAATAAAAAATACATGGCAAATTGTAACTAAATAATTTACCGATTTAGGTGACTTGGTAGAGCATAGGGCATACATTTAAATTATTTAACGCCAATTCTTTCTATAAGCTTGAACTTTTAAAGAGACGACAATTCAATACCTGTACTCTATTTTCTGCTCGTTTGTCAAATACACTTCAGGGAATCCGAAAATGTCGAGCTTGAAACTGTAATCTCCACTCGATGGATCGTTGTCGTTTCTCCACGAGGTTAAATATCGATTCAGCCCCGATTTCGAGTCCCAACCAAGCTTCATTCCAGGCAACAATGTGTCGGTCGGATGGTCGAAGCTCTCCCATAAGTACTGCGTTGGATCATCTTCATGTCGGAGAACAAAATTTCCGTTGTCTAGTAATTCCGCAACGGTGTTTTCGGTACTTGAAGAGTTCGAGGACCAGACCGATCGCCCTGATTCGTCGGCGAGTACTAGGTTGCCGTTGTCGGGGTCTATTCTCAAGATCCCTGTCGGGTTTCTCAGCGGTGTGTCCCTGTTTGCGACCCAAACAAATGTTTGTATGGAGATTTTCTTGTACCATATTCCGATGTACCAATTGTTTGATCTGCCCGGCGAAAAAAAACCCAGTTCGAATTCTTCTCCGGCGGAGATTAAGGTCTGGTTTCCGGTTATAAATCGGGTTGGTGTGATGAAATCAATGGGTGCGGTGAGAACAGAGGAGAGAGTGAATGAAGTTATGATGATGATGAAGAGAAACAGAGGTGTGTTGATTCTCATTTTTATTTTTTTTAAGGAGTTGTGATTTTGATGTTTAACAAATAGCCATTTTGTTTGCTGGTGGAGGTAAAATTTTGGTGGTTTAAGAGAAATGAAATGGAAGTGTTTTGAGAGAGAGAGAGATGGTTTTTCTTTTTGTTGGGTAGGAGAGTGTTAAATTTTATGTATTAATTAAAGTCAATTGGAAAAGGAAGCACAAAACAAAATAAACATTACGTGGTTATTTGACCTACATCGGTGTGTGGAACAAAAATTCAAGAAAGCTAATTTGTTTTTATATCTTTGTTATGTTTATGTTTAGGATAATGACTTCTTAATTATAGATTAGTCATCTCGGGTTCGGCACAGTCAGTATATAATTAGTTAAGAAAATCAGTCTCCAATCAGTTAAATAAAGTAAGAATTCACGATACTAACGATCGATTAACTTAAGTAGTTGAGAGAAAATCAATTCCACAAGATTTTAATGTCGCAACATAAGATATGCTAGTTTTTAATTTAGAAATATACTAAGCAATCTAACTTTTTTTCCTTAAATGAGCAAATAAAGACTTTATTTATTTTATAATGCATGGCATCATTGATTTTCCTTTTGTCTTTCCTAGCTTTTTTTTTTTTACAAATTGGAACGGAAAACGTAAAGCGTTTACATGAGTCAGTAACTTTGTTCTTGGCTTGATTTGAGTTTAATGACATGGACCCATTTGAGAAATTGTAGAATTATTTATGTGGCCTTTTTAATAGGCACTTTGACACATGTCCAGTATAGCATATTATTGGCAGGTATTCGGTATAAATTTATTGAATGTATGCCACCTTCCCTTCTCTCTTATGCCCAAAAGTCAAAGACACGATCGTATTTTGCTAAAAAATAAGAAATATGATTTTATGTAAAAAAACAATAATGGAAATAAAAACTGGAATTAGGTCACCCCTCCCCCGTCAGAGACTATTGTGTGACGGTGCTACAAGAAACAGCCACGCAATGGCAATCCTTCATCTAGCGACGGTGCTACAAGAAACAGCCACGCAATGGCAATCCTTCATCTAGCGGTTGCACGACAAGATCATGGATCATTGCGTAACCAGAATAGACCTTACCTACAATGCTTTGAAGATCGGTCGTATCATACGGTCATGCAACGTGGTTTATTGAAGTGGGATTACAGATAAATATTTAAAATTTAAAATTTAAAAAACAAAATTTAAGATAGCTTTGCTCCATTTTTTCTAGTTCATTAGTCTCGATCGACCATTTAATAGAGGTATGCACATTTTTTTTGATATAGTAATAGAAATTTCTATAATTACAGTAAATCTCAAACAAAGATATAAATCAAAATATTCCTTTAGAATAAACACAAGACTAGTTTCTACAGTTTATTCACTTTACCTTTTGTGCTATCCTATAGTAAAAGAACGATATTATATTCTTTAATAAAGGTTATGCTGATTTGACGGGACTTTCACCATATTAAAACAACTTTATTAAAGCATGAAAATTTCAATGGAATACACTAGCTACATTGTTCATATTAAGATTGATGTCCAACTGGTGCATGATTTACAAGACATATTTGCGGAGAACTTTTAGGAACGAGTAAAGCAATGAGTGATGCTATTCTAACAGCCGGCTGTGAGAATTGGACTTACAGCCCGTGGCCATAACATTAAATTGTAGACAATTACAATTAAGAGAAAAAATAATTGGCTTATTGTAGCAATTTTTAATTTATTACCCAAACTAACAAGTAAAGGAGAATTTTAGTAATCGATTCATGTTATCACATATCTTCACACAAAATTAATTAAGTTATTGGTCTACTAAGACTACTGTGGCTATTGGCAAGTTGATTTGTAAAGAGATGCAAACTGGATAGTCGTTTTAGTTCACAATTCAAATTATTTTAGCATATACATGTTTAAGTTTTAATAACATACGTACAGATCAAATATTGTATATGAAATTATGAATGACTTCAAAATTATTTGATTCGACTAATAAACTTCAATTTGACATGATAGAATTATTAATTTCTTAAATTAAAATTTTGTTCAATTTAAATTATTTTTAAATAGACACAAAGGTAAGTTCTGACATATTTAATTAGTAAGTGAAGATTGCTATTAAATTTAACAAGCAACCTGATGAACCAGTTGCCGGTTTAGCTATGTTAATTAACAAGAAGGAAATAAGTCTGTTAGCATACAGACTGTGAGAGTATCATTTTTCTAAAGCAATATATGTTTTGTTACATAGTAAAGCAATATATTTAATTCTCGTCAAATAATTGCCACACCTATTTTCCAAAGGATAATATCACTCACCCCTGAGATTTGGCATAATATCTGAAATCTCCATTGAAGTTTCAGTAATATCAGAGACACCCCTGAAGTTTACACTTGAGATTTACACCACCATATCACATAAGTCAATTATTCCTTTTCTACCCTCGGTCAACTTTGACCGCTAGTTAAGACCCAAAAATTTATGTGGTACTAACATTAAAAAAATAAAAGAAATAGGACAAAAATAATACTTTTGAATAAACATAGAGATATTTTTTTCTTACACTAAATAAGTATATTTTTGAACAAACTTTAAAACAAGAAATAAAATTAAAAGATAAAAGATAACTTAAGATTACTTAAAATAAATATTCAAAAGTTATATTTTATATTTTGATATACATTTTGAATATTAACATATTATTTTATTTCTTTTCAAAAATATATTCGAAAAATCAAGTTCTAAATATGTATCACACACACACACACACACATATAGTATATAATATATATATATATATATATATATATATATAAATATATATATATAAATTCAGATTCCTCCCTTTATAATATTTTTTGTTGTGTATATCTTTTGAATTTTGTTTAAATATATTTAACATTTTTAAAATGTACTATTTATAAATACAAATATTCTTATTAGTTTTTAAAAAGCTTATGTAAATACAACTCTATGTTAACAATTGTCAAAGTTGTAAATATATACAGGAAAAAGTCATTCTTAGAATTGGAATAAAAATGGTACTTTATTCTTAAAAAAATGGGTGAGCAAGGAAAGATGGTCTTATGTGATATGTTGCTGCAAACTTCACGGGGTACCTGTCAGTGATATTACTAAAACCGAAGGGAATGTTTCTGATATTATGCCGAACCTCATGGGATATGAGTGATATTATTTCATTTTTCAATCTTCATCTACTTAAAGTTTGATCCCTTATAAGAAAATGCGTATTTGACTATTTGACTATTTGTTTATGGAATTTATGGATTTTATTAACCCAAAACTTAATATGAAAAAAATATATATTGGAGTTTAATTAATGCTTAATTTTGTTGGTTGTATAATGTTAAGGAAGAGTTTTACTTTTTTTGGAAAATAACTTGGACTAATGTTTATAAAGTGAAGTTCTCTCTAGTTAATAAGATTTTTAAGGGGGAAAATAGTGGGCTTCAATTTCTATTAAATAGTACAGCCTACCCAGACCATTTGTTGGGGTTGCGAACTACGTACCCATTCGATGGGACTGAAGTTAATACCCATGCTCATGTGAGAGAACTTGTTAAAGAGATGTCTCACATCACTCTAAAAAAAATAAAAAATTCTTGGCTAATATTTATGAAGAGAAGTCCACTCACCACTTAATAAGATCTTTTAAGAGGCGAAATAGCAGAAAACTTCAAGTTTCGTCCTCAAACTTGGCTACAATTCGCAGTTGATCCTATACATCTTGGCACCAAATAAAATTAGTCTCATAACTTGGCAAAAAATTTATTTTAATTCTTCAGCGCCGAAAATTACTTAATTTGGTCGGATTTGCGCACCTGACCACCCACATGGCCCCAATTTGGAGATTTTTTATTTCAATTGATTCACAAATAAACTCAAATTTACTCGCCAGCTCTGACCTATCCAGTCCCTTACCATCATTTCAGGGTAATGGTGGGTAAAATTTGTTTTTCTTCCCAAATCGCAATCAGAAATCTCAAAATTGGGGCAATGTGGGTGGTCATGCACACAATTCGGCCAAATTAAGTAATTTTTGGCGACTGAATTTTTTTACCAAGTTATGAGACTAATTTTAGTGGTGCCAAATCAAAGTACCAATGGCGAATCGATGCCAAGCTAGAGAACGAAAATTAAAATTTTCTGGGAGAATAGAGTGAGTTGCCAAACTAAGACTCTTATTAAAAATAACACTCCTAACAAAATAATTTCCAAAATAACACTTAGAATAAAGTATTCCCTTTCTAATACTTTCTTTTTATCTAATAATTATCAAAATGACACCAAATTGTGGTACATGTCTTTACATACACATATCTTATAATATTTACAATTTATTTACATTGCAAAGATTTAATAAAATTAGTAATTTTAGAAAGAAAAGTACTCGTTTGATGTTTACTGAAGTATCATAATTTATAATTATCAAATTTAATATCAAGGAATTTGGACCATTGATCAAAGTTTCTTTTCTTTTCCTTGAAAATTACGAATTTTTTTCTGTTTTGGACTTTATGGAAAAGAAACATGCAATATTGTTTAGGTCTAATGCAATAACATTTTTTACGAATATTCCCAAAAATATCGAAAACATAGCGAAACATTGAGAAAACGAAACTTTGATCCATGATTTGAACTTTGATATAAAATTTTTAAAACTTGAAAGTCTTTTATTTATTTTATACCAAGCAAAAAAACATAAAAACTAGTTTCAAATTTCAGACATGGCACACATTTGTGAAATATTTTATTAAATAAAAAGGATTTCGTAGTCTTCCTCACCTCTGACAACCACCACCCATCTGATCGCGCAGAAAAGTCAAAGTCGACAGCATCGTTAGAGTCGATGGCACGACAGAGGTAAATTTTACGGTGGTAGAGCTTTCAACTCAATTGGATCTCAACGGAGATTTTGTGCGATGACTTCGCCAGTACCAGCATAGGTCTGTGGCTTGCAACCATTGTGCTGGTTTGGGGAGGCGGAGAAGGGAAGTGGCTTGCGTTAGGAAGAAGATGTTAATTTTTTATTTAAGCTCATTTTGGTTCTCAGGAAAATGAGGGAAAGGAAAAAAAATGGGGGGAAATATTTTTTTCCCGTGTTTTGGTGACACAAGAATTTCCTAAAAAAGAAAGGAAGCTCCGGAAAAGATAGGAAAGTCTTGTCTTGCCTAAAATAAAATAAGATTATAAAATCTTTGCTTGTCATATCTTCATACTCTCTCTTAAAAAATATGATCAAAATATTTGTAAGTTTTAATTTTGATTTCTCTTACGTAATATGTGAAGAAATTTCTCCAATTTATTTTCATCAATATAAAATAGAGGACTCTTATCAAAAATTAAATATTATTTTCAAATTATACTATACACACACACACACACACATATATATCTATATCTATATATATATATATATATATATATATATATTTATATGTATATTTATATGTATGTAATGTTTATTTGTATTTTCGTTGTACTATATAATAGTTATTTTTCCTTTCATCCTACCATGTATTACAGTATTCTCTCATCTTAAATGTATTAGTTTGAAAATAGTTCAATTAAATGAGCAATGTATTTCATAAGTTTAATTACATCGTTGGTGTAGAGAATTTACAAAGAAAAAAGAAGGAAATATTCAAAAAAAACATTAATAGTTTAATGGTTGTCTTTTAAAATGTCCTATTACCGCATGGTTTAAAATTTTAAAATAAAATAAAAATTTAAAATCTAATTGCATAAATCATTTAGTGTAACCATTTTCTTGGAAAATTGATAATGATGCCAAACGCATGGAAAACAAAGAAAAATTTTATTTACCGTAAAGGTTTTCTTGAAAAATCCTATGTTCCATCATTTTCATTCATTTACTTTCCTTTTTCCCCATTTTCTTGGGAACCAAACTGAGCCTTAAAGTTAATTAATATTTCTATAGAAAAATCATATAGTTACGTCATATTTTATGTTTAATATGTAATAATGAACTATATGTCAATTGGTGTGATTTTGGCAATTTTATGACAAAAGTTAGAACGGGAATATCTTGTTTAGATTGTTATTTCAGATTTGATTTTTCAACATTATTAGTTTATATTATTTTTTATAAGAGTGTGAATTGCATATGATAGAATTATCCAATCTAAGTTAAGACCACAATTTGCATGTTTCATTCAATTGCGAACTATACTTTATCATACAATTCCGTTATAGATCTCTTATCATATCTAAATCCATATACCAAAGATATAGTATGAATCTATAAGCAAAGAGAATTTAGTGTGAATTTCATAATCTGTATTATGGTCCACCAAATCGGGCCAGTCTCACGATCTTCACGGTCTCAGTTGATCCCCCTCCCTCTCGGGATTCTTAAAATAAATGTTGACGGTAGCGCACAAGGAAATCTGGGTAATTTATATTTTGTGCGACGGTGTCACGCGTGACTCTTCTGGAACATGGATCTTTGGCTTCACAGCAAATTTGGGCTATGATAGCATCACTTTTGCTGAACTTTGGGGGATTTTACACGGGTTGTCGAGAACTTTTCGCCGGGGTTTCCAGCATTAACTTTGGCTTGCGAATCTCATGTTGCGGTTCATCTACTCCATTCATCTATCAATGATACTCACCCTCACAGTAGCCTCATTTCTGGTTGCAAAAACCTGATGGCTCTTCCTCTCTTGTGATGTCAAAAATGATTTCAGGGAAACAAATATGGTAGCAGACAAGTTGGCACATCTCCGTCACACTCTTCTTTCAACCTCAAATCCTTTGATCAACCGTCGAGCTATATTGTGAATTCCCTCCTGTTTGACAAGGTTGGAGGAGTTAGCTTTCGCTTGATTTCTGAGTAATTTTTCTTGTTGTTCTTTTGGGGTCTCCCCGCTCCATTGTATCCAAAAGAACAAAATATGGTCCACCAAACTCAAAACATAGAGAAAATTACTCATTCCATGGAATTAAATAATTAACTAAGTTGATATAAAGAAAATATAGGACTAGAACTCGTGGATATTGGATATTTTTGCAGTATAAAAAGGTGTGCACAAAAATCACCATAATTTTTGATCCAGTGATCTGTTTTGGGCCCATAGTATATCAAATTGAACGTGTTTGGATTTTCTGCAATATGACGCGAGGTTCAGTCCCAATCAGGACGTCTTACGTAGATGCTCTGTCTTACAGTTTCATGTCGCTTTATTCTAGGGATTTTCCAGTTTTTCCTAATTTATTTAGGACTCTTTTTTGTTTATTTCTTTATTCGTATTAGGGTTTCGTGGAGACTATAAATAATTTGTTTCTTATTATTTTTCAGCATCTTTTGATCAATTATTAACAAAAAAAAGGGGATTTTATTCCGATTTTCTGTGAATTCCAATGTTTTTGCGTCAATTACACGTCGGTGTGTCAATTGCACGTTTTCATTCTACGTCATAAAATTAATTATATATCCAGTCAGTCTAGGTTCAATCTTACCAAAATACAAACAAACTCTAAATCCTTCACGACATGCAAAGGTATAGCAGGAGTACCAGTTGTAAGGCGCGTTCCTAACATCCTTATGCATTACTGCGTCGTTAGCTGCCTAGCTCTACTGATTAGTTTTTGATGTAGGATAAAAACCCTCAAATATTGGATATTTTAGCAGGAAAAAGAGGCCTACACAAAAATCGCCATAACTTTTTATCAACTGCTCTATTTTGAGCCCATAAGATATCGAATTAAGCGTCTTTCAGTTTCCTACTAGTTATCATAGAATTGAGGCCCAAAATCGGACGTTTAGGGTCCCTATGTAGTCTGACAGTTTCATGTCGACTTAATTAGGAGTTTTACTTTTACTAGAACTCTATTTCTTTTTAGTATTAGGATTTCCTTTTAGTACTATAAATACATTTATCTTATTATTTTTCAGCATCTTTTGATCAATTATTAATAAAAATTTGGATTTTATTCCAATTTTTTGGTGAATCCCAGTTATCTTTCATCGATTGCACGTTGTGTCGATTGTATTTTTCCATTCTACCTCATTGTTTTAGCTAAAATTATGACCAACTTTCTAAAAAAGTTTTTTAGTGACATATAAGTTTGTAGTCTCTACTTCTTAATTTCAAATGACAGTTAACATTCAAGAAAACGTGCTTTTTTATCTAAGTCTTCATGCTCTTCTATTATACCGGTTTCCCCACCTAATTATTAGTGAGGTCAGACACCATACAAGATACAAGCTTTGAATTTTTCTACGTATATATAGTTAAAAAAAGTAGCTTTGCTTCCTTTAGAAAAATCGAAGTCATGGTAAGCATTAACATTAATTGGCTATTCTTCTGCAGAGTATATGTTCAGCGAATCACTTTATTGATATTTTTATGTAAGCTTTACCAACTCATATTGATAATGATCCACGGTGATTATAAATTATTTTTCTATTAACCACCCTTTGTGACAATCTACAAGTTTGTATTATATTATCTTTTTAATACTATACTAATCTTATATACTCAAGAAATTTGGTCCGGGTCAAAGGATACATTCCGAAAATCCGTCTAATTCCCACGCTAATTAACTTTATGTTCCCCTTTAACAATCCATTTAAATACCGCTTTATCTCATTCTTAAATTTCAAGTTGAACTTGAACTAGTCTAACCCAACTCCTCCGTATCTCACGGAATATTTGTGTTTAACTATTAACTGGATCTTAATTTATATTGCCAGCATGATTTAAAAATATAACAAAGGGGTTTTCCACAATTTAAGTTTTACTAAGCGTGATTAGATATATAAATGAGTTAAGTAAAATCACACCTGGTTAATGGTACCACAGGTGCTATTGCACATTTTTTTTATCAATCTATATATCGTATTAATTATAAAAGAAATTATTTTGGATTAACCAAGTTAAGTAAAAAATTGCTCATTTAGGAACATTGTTTACGTGTAATAAAATGTATATTCCGAGTGGTTTTCTCAGTACTGTTAGTGCAATTTTCATTAGGTTAGCTAACATGTATAATAACTGATTTTGAAAGTTGTTACCATTTGGTATGTTCATGTGAAATAAACAACTCTTTTGATTTTGTTTGTGGACGATAAATTAAGATATATATTATTTTATAACCAACTCGAAATAATATATCACATTATTTGAGAGCTATAACTGTAATTATATCAATAAAATGAAGCTAAAAAAGAGATTCTTCATCAATAACCATGACTTCTGGAGACATTGAATTGTTCGAATTCATCATCGCTTAAAAACGAAACGAAACCAAAAAAAGAAAAACCTTCCAACTTTTATAATTTGTTCAAAATGGTCCCCTGTCAATTTTCCGGCCAATATTTACCGAAAGCATGCCTTGCAGGTGACCGTCAAAAGGACCTTTTTGTCTATCTATATTTGACAAGAATTAAAAAAAAAACCCTAACCTATTACTCCACCAAAAAGACTAAAGATCGAGCTCTCGATTTCGTGGTAGGTGGTGAGTATACTCTGATTCATTATGTAATTTGATTTACAACTTGTGCATTATAGCTGCAGTCTTTTTTCGTATGCTTTGCTAGTTATCAGCACTACACGCATTATTATTTGTTCCTTCATAGGCTAAATTGTCATATTTTTTTGCCTCTTAAGGATTATGGAACAGATAACAATAGGTAAAAAATCAAAAAGTACGAGGGTTCGTATCGAAAGTTGGTTGCCCAAATTCACAGAAGATGAGATGAACATGATGAGGGGTTCCTTCGATTTGATAGGATTCAACTACTATGGTGTCATATACGTATTAAATAAAGTTAACTCATCTAGCTTCAGTTACACGACAGACTTTGAGGTTGTTAAAACTGGTAAATGACTCATTTCCTTACATAATGTGTATTATATGTTCTAGGAATTGATATTTCAAGATTGATTTAATTTTGTTTCATGCATCTCCATAGGAGATCAATATAGAAAACCAATTGACAAACGAGCAACAAATTCAAGCACGATTCGTATATATGGTAAATGACTCAGAGAGATCTTGAAACGCATAAAATAAAAATATAATGATCCACTTGTTTACATCATAGAAAATGGTAATGCATATTATTCAAACTTCACAATCTTTTCTTTTTTCAAGAAATTTTAGAAAACTGATCGATAAGTTTCAGGTATTGATGAGGCTGCAAACGACACTTTGGAAGTTATTGAAGCTGTAAAAGATGACATGAGGAAAAATTATTTAAATGATCACGCATGTTGTCTACATGAATTGAGTAACATCCCTTACTTATCTTACCATTTTATATAACAGGAATAGCTTGTCGTCTATTGCGGTAAAATTAGAGTTAATTTTTTGGAGTTTTAAGTGTTTTTACCCAATTTGATATAATACACTAAGGTTGAAATTTGGGTACGAACATGGGATAAAAGGAAAATATAACGAGAAATATGTATTTTGCAACTGCTGGTTACATGATGATTTCTTGAAGAACAAAAAGATAAATATTGTGAGTAGACAGGAAAATGATTTAACTGGAAATCCTAAAATCATAACTATTTTCGATCAATTATGTCATTATGTGTATTCCGTTCTAAAAGTTTCATCATTCCTTCAACATAAGAAGAAAAAAAATTACTATGT
The DNA here is from genome assembly GCA_946800315.1 of Misopates orontium. NCBI lineage: Eukaryota > Viridiplantae > Streptophyta > Magnoliopsida > Lamiales > Plantaginaceae > Misopates > Misopates orontium. The sequence goes on along the minus strand of OX326946.1, from coordinate 4,215,460 downwards.
CATAATTATGTTGTTTTGAAATTGGGTCTTTTATAATTTTTAGACTTACGAGGTCGTTTGTGTAGAATTCAAATAGGAGCAGACACTAATGTTAATAGAAAACTTGACAGGCTGTATGATAGCCCTATATAAAGCAGCGATGCCGTAATTACATTAACTATATCGAGTAAATCTTAATTTCTATACAGTGTAAATCTTCTCTAATGAATATCCTTTCCTTATTAGTTGCCTAGAATTTTGTTGTACATGAATATAATATGAAGAATATCTAAAACCTTCCATCAATGAGAATAGTACGATGAAATCCTTTACGATATCATGTATGTGAAGAATCTTCGTTAATTATACACTTCCCTCATACACGTTCTTCATATATACAAACGCAGTTACAACTTCCAAGTATAATTTTCTACACAAGTTTCTAGTTTTTTCTTAAAATTCTTAAAGATGGAAAAGTTGCACCATCATGAGGATAGAATCTCACAGTTGATTATATTATGACGACTTCAAATAGGAATAGAGACCTAGTGTAAATAGAACACTTAATGAGGACTTCTAGGGCATGTACATTAACTATAAATATCCCGGAACTATGATTATTGAATATAAACTTCTTCCACATAAGATTTTCATATAATTTTCAGCACAGATTCTTTGTTGTTCTTAAAATTCTTAAAGATGAAAATGTTGCAAGATTATGAGGATAGAATCTCACAGTTGCCTGAACCAATTTTGCATCATGTTCTATCCTTTCTTCCGATCAAATCCGCCGCACAAACTCGTGGGTTGTCCAAAACATGGAACTCCGTCTGGAATTCCTTCCCAGTGTTAGACTTCAGTCAATATGAATATAGGGATTCCAATAAAAAGATACAAAATTTCTGTAAGTACGTAGACAACTCAATAGCTCATCGTCCTCCCGCCATAAATATCCGTAAATTCCACCTTCGTGTCTACTTCGACATTATTGGTCCCGAATCTCGATCAGGAGATCTCACGAGATGGTTAAACTACGCTATAAGTAACAACGTCGAAGACTTGGTTCTTCATGTTTCTAGTACACTATTTCGGCAAGAGGCTTTCCGGCTGTACCCGTTGCCCGTGTCGACCCTCTACCGGGCTAAATCATTGAAGGAGTTGGATTTGGTAAATTGTGTGCTTGTCACATCCGGCATAAGGACTGACGTTCCTATTGGATTTCCCTTGAGAAAACTTAAACTTGCTTATGTTGATATAGATGAGTATTCTCTACAATGTTTGTTGTCAAATAGTTTCTCTCTTGAAGAACTTCGTCTTCGAGACTGCAATGGGTTTCGATATGTGAGAATTTCAAGCGCTAAACTAAAGAGTATTGATTTGTATCATAGCCATAAAATTCAGGAGCGCAAGATAGCAATTGAAGCCCCAAATTTGCAGATTCTCAAATTAGGTGGGGAATTTGTTAGGGTTCTAAGTAGTAGACTTGAGGTTTCTAAGTTTAACAAGAATCTCAAGGAATTGGTACTTTCTAATGTCGATATAACTGATGCTACGTTTCGAGTCATTCAAGAATTTGGAGTGCTTGAGAGGCTCGAGTTGATTCATTGCTGGTTACAGACATCGACTTATCGACTTTCGAATTTGGCTATTAGTGAGAATATCCGGTTAAAGAACGTTGAGATTGTCGTAGGCTGGAATTGTTATAGTACGAAGAATGTCCTAGAGTTACCGCGTGGGTTGTATCAACTTGAAATTGATGAACCGAGGGAAGAAGAACTGCAGGGAATGTTGAGTGAAGAAGATTTGGACGGCGATGGGAATTTGTGGTTTGATCTCTTCCATGACGAGCAGGAATTCTAAACAGCAGGAGAGCCTTGACGTTGATAAAGTAGTGAGCATAGTAAGAGAAGGCTGTTATATAATTTGTATCAATAATGATATATGTATGTATCAGTTTTGGGCTTTCTTTTGTTTTTCCTATCAGATAATTGATCATGCCAAATTGCTGAGACCACTAATGTGATATTTATTGTGCATCACTAGAAGTCTTTTTGTGTTATGAAATATTACTAATTTGAAACAAAAGCCCAATATATTTCAAACAGAGAATAGATAAGATCCTGGCCCATGTCATACTTCTAAGCCCAAAATTTTGGGCTCTTTATTATTGTTGTTAAGTAAAACTCAATCGTCACAGCCCCTTTGATTGTTCTAACTTTTAAGTTGTACATAATGTTGGACGACAAATACTTCATCCAGGTAATATTTCTTTTTATAGATGAATTCCCTCTTTAATAGGAACTTTTGATAGCTCGAGTTTGTGTTTTACCTGGAATTGCAATCTAGATATAGATCCAGTTATGACCCAAGTCTTTAGGTTGAACTGAAGCTAAAGATCAAAATTAATTTGTACTAATTAATCCTGAAAAATGATGTATCTATTTGTGTTGATCATGTGGTATTTTAGGTGATTATATTTCTTAATTTATAGCCTCATATCCAGAATTTCCTTCTGGTTTTTATACTAGGGTTTATGTAGTTGAACAAATTAGTAGTGCCACACAAGGTCGATCGAATTGTGCCATGCAAGGTCAAATCGGGCCAGCATGTTATAAGTCGAACTCGACTTATAAATCAAATAGGTCTGATATGTCAATTTCAGTCACAAATTCTCGCTTCAATCTTCCAAGGGCACGAACTTTTCTTAACACGACTAATTTACAAATTGACAACATTATGCGTATTGAATATATATAGTAATAGGCACACAATTACGGATCCAAAATAACTAACGATTACTAAAACCCAGGCGCCCATCCATCCTCTTAAAATTTTTGAAAGACTAATTTTGACATCTCCAAAAGTTTTCTTTCTTTCTTTCTCTTTTTTTTTTTTTTGGGTGATAGGCGACATTACCTCTAAACGTTTGGAATAGGTAAGTTAGGCGAAATATTTTTTCCTTTAACCATGGTTATTGTTTTTCTTTTTTCCGAAATTTCAAAAAACTTCATAGATTTTGGAGTAAATAGATTAATGAATTTATGTTCGTTTACATAACTGTATGCGGACATAGTTTTGTCTAGATTCTGTTTCAAATTAAAGAGTACTGTCCGTAATTTTCTTCAGACGAAATGTCCATCACTAGTAATCGGCGGAAAATGACATGGCGCGAGATAGAAACCTATAGCACGGGCAGTAGAATTCAATTCTACGACACTGCATCATGTGATGAATAAACACAAACATACCAGCGATGTATTCAGTCTAGTGAGATCAACACATTATATCTTACAAAAGGGTGTTTCTAATGTGTCCAATGTAGTACTCGTGTAGTTATAGCTCAAACTAGACATTAGATGAGGCGTACGCTGTGTAAACTTATGAACACAAACGAAAATTACTATCGTTGATGTTCACTGTTCTGCTTATAATCACCAAAACAGAAGGAAAACAAAAAAAAAGTATTTTGGAAAAGGCAAGTCATCGAGGTATAAAATTTCTTCTTTTCATCATCGCCCATCAAGCACAGTTAATGTGAGCTCATTGATAGAGTCTCCAGCTCGGCCAGCTAGCTGAGTCGTCCCCAACTGAGAACGGTTCCACTTCTCGGCGAAAACTGGTTGCTCCGGCATAGGGAGATCCAATATTTCACGGCTAAGCATCGACAGAACAGTTTGAATGTGTGGTCTTTCATTAGGAAATTCTTGAACACACAATAGTGCAATATGAATACATCGAACAATGTCTCCGTGGAAATTCGAGCTTTCCACGTTTTGATCGACGAAAACCAAAGCATTATCTTCATTCCACAATTTCCAGGCCTGAAATATTATGCAACAATGATATAAGTATGTTATTTTTAAAGAATTTTACTACAGAGGAATGCATAAAGTTTTTACTCGAAAGTAAAGGGAAGGGGCTTACACATCCTAAGAGGCTTAAAGACCATTCTTGATTGTAATAATGTGTGTTCTTTTTTCCGCTTAAAATCTCTAACATCAGCACACCAAAGCTATATACATCAGACTTTTCGGAAAATCTCCCTTCCATTGCATATTCAGGTGCCATATATCCACTGCGAGATCTTTATATATTAGAATCAACTTAACAAAAGGAAGAATCCTTTTTTTTTGAATGGATTTACTTGAGGTTTACTTACTATGTCCCGACAACTCTAACAGTGTTGCCATGATCTTCGTTTCCTCCAAATATTCTTGCCATGCCAAAGTCTGATATTTTTGGGATCCAATCCTCGTCAAGCAGCACATTACTTGGTTTAAGATCCCGATGGATTATCTTGAGCCTAGAGTCTCTGTGAAGATACAGGAGGCCTCTCCCAATACCTTCGATGATACTAAAACGATTTCTCCAATCTAGAATCTTGTCTGATGGATGGGAAGGATCTAAGAAAATCACAAGAAGGAATTACCATTGTGAAATTAGAACTTTGTAAACAAACAAAAATTCAGAAAGAAAAGACTTGATTTTTAAGTTTGAACTAACCAAAGAGACAACCATCCAAACTTTTCTTGGGCATGTACTCATATATCAACATTTTCTCTTCTCCCTCGACACAGCAGCCTAGTAGCCTGACAAGATTCCTATGTTGAAGTTTGGAAATAACGACCACTTCATTCATGAATTCTTCATTGCCTTGTCCAGAAGCGGTTGAAAGCCTTTTCACCGCAATTTCTTTCCCGTTTGCCAAATTCCCCTATAAAAGAACCGGAATCAGATCATCACTTGATATTCTTAAATGCAAAAAAACAGAGAAGTGTGAAGCTTTTTACCTTGTAAACAGGACCAAAGCCACCTTTACCAAGTAGATTTTCCTCATTGAACTGATCTGTTGCATTTGCGAGTGTCTCAAAGGTGAATAACGGCAACTCATCAATATTGACTTTCTTTGTTTCATCTTTGAGTAAAATTCCAGTTGATTCAGATGAAAGTGTGCGCTCTACTTCGAAAACCTTTCTATCATTTGTTTTCTTTCCTAGTTACAGAAGAACAATAAAAACATATATGAGTGAATACAATACAAATGTATGTTAAAAAATTTCTACTAATTGATCAGCTGGCCAATTTTTACCTTTTCTCTTAAACATACAACACCAGACAGCAAAGATACCAATACATATGGCAGCAAAACCAACAACTACTGGAATTATAATAATCAGCCTCTTGTCTTGGTGGCGATCTGAAAAGAAACAGTCAAATATAGTTAACATAGTCTGATTAAGGTTATTTCAGCATAAAACTACTTAAATTATCTGTTTTCTTAACTAGTTCTTCATTAATAAAGAGATCATACTAAAATGTATCAGGCAGATTAGTACAACAGAACCGAGTTTGACGGCAAAGTAACCACCTACCCTCCGTGTATTATGAAACAGATGTGTGTCATCGTCACAACCATGTGGTACATAAAATGATATAGAAGATCCATTTCGATTTTCAAGAGCTCTCTAGTCGATTATTTAACATAAAAAACACCATTAAAGATTATACGATAAACAAAATAAAGTACCTAATTCTGACTGCGCAAGGCGAATGTAAAGATCAAGTCCAACACCAGAGAACCTCTGAATATCAATTAAATTCCCATTCCAAAACATGCAACCTAGATTCGGATCGTGTGCATAAGCTATGCAAGAACAGTTCCGCAAACATCTACTGCTACATTCATCAGGCTGCCCCGACTGGAATTGTTCAGCAAAGTCCGGTACTTTCATAAACTGCATCCTCAAAAACCCATCGCTATCTCCTGCACCACCACCACCACCCGTATTATTACCTCGATCACACTGCAAAGCGCTCCTTCTAACACAACCACTAGTCCAATTTCCCCTGTCCCATTCCTCCCTATTCATCGGCTCGAAACCTCTCAGACAAGAACAAATAGGCGAACTCTGTCCGTTACAGCTCCCAAAAGGCCCGCAAGTTCCATAAACATCGCATTCATTTTGTGGTGCAAGCCACGTAACATCCCAATTCCGGGACTGATCGTTCCACAAAGTCTGCACCATACTCCCCGTGGAATTCAGCGTGATTCTCATTAACAACGCCCCCTCAGGCGCTGTAAAGTAGAAATTTCCATCACGGTTATTCACGACACTGAATCCGTCTAGGTAAGGCGAGTACATGTCCTGAACTCCTATTAAAATCTGACCATTCCAAGGACCGCTCCTCCAATAAGGCCGTCCGTTGTTCCACGTGTAAATTTGCGGAATACTGAGAGCCTCAAGCCCTGCAGTAAAACTTCCAACATCAGGATCAGTCTCATTTCTCCACGACGACAGGATCACCTTATTGTCTGTGTTTATATCGTCGATGATCCTCATTGTCGGCATGAAAACGTTCGAGGGGTGCGAAAACGACTCCCATACTGTCTCCCCCGTCGAAACATCTCTAAGAACAAGATTGCCAGTGTCCTGAATTTGAGCAGTGGTGTTCACAGGAGAAGAAGCATTGATATTCGTCGACCAGATGGTTTCGTTTCTTCCGTTCGTGAGTACGAGGTTGCCGGTTCTTGTAATAGTTAAGACACCGGAAGAATCATTGAGTGGCCTGTCTCTGTTGGCTACCCATATAACCGTTTGTTCTGAAACATTGTAGAATATGCCCAAGTAACGGTTTGTTGTGTTGTTAGGAGTGAAAAATCCCAATTTAAAGACACTTCTGATAGATGTTATGGTGTCTGAATCTGTGATGGATAAAGTGGAGTTGATTGTGTCTAAAGAAAATCCCAGAAAAGGAAGGCAAATGAGAAGGTAAATGGACTGAATAAAAAGCTTAAAGCTTTTAACTTTCATCATAATATTTGTGTAGTTAATCTTCTATGAAGTATAAAGTGATTGCTGATTCTTGATGAAAAAAGAACAAGGATATATATGAGAATGTTAGATGGATAATCTGCCAGCTTGAAGCCGGTACTAGTTAATAACCAGGGAAATAGAGTGGACTTTTTAGTGGTGTTTAGTTGGAATTTTGTCATGTTATGAATGTCTATTTATATAGAATATAGATATTGAAATGGAGACTTTAAGGTCAGCTAAAGTCATCGGCCGCCTATATAAACAGTTAGTGATAGTTGTACTATTTTATTTCTATTTGTGATGAATATGGATCATAAGCTTGACTTAATAAGTCTTCCACTTGATGCAACGCGTTCATATTTCAACTTTCTAGTCTACTTAACTTGCTTTTTACTTCAATTTCCGAGCCATTTCTACATAATGATGGGCTTCGCCACTTCGGGCAAAGGTTTCAGTGTGGAAAAAATGTTAATTTAACGTCATCATTTTTGTTATATAGTATCAACTGGGGATGGGCATGGGCGGTTAACCGAACCGCCCCTTCGGTTTAAAACCGAACTGAAAACCGAAATGAACAAACTGATCGGTTCGGTTTTCCATTTGACTCGGTTTAACCCAAAAAAACCAAAAAACCCGAGTATATTTGTTTTTAAAAAAAAAATATAAATAAACCCGTATAACCCGAAAAAATGCCACACAACTATTGTTGACTTTAAGTTACTCTATTTTCCGAATATGATATAACGAATAAAACTATAGTCTAGGAAGGATATTATTTTTAGTTACTTGAGTGCATCAACGATTGGTCAAATTTTCGAGAAGCTAATGAAGACGCAGTTTTTAGTTCACATGCTTTTTTGACAAATATCTCGGAGAATTCTCCTGTCTCTGGAAATATTGGACAGGAAAGATGTCTTAAACGTTAGATTCACGATTCACCTACCCACCAATAAATATTTCAATGGATAGTACACATACACACACAGATAGAGAGAGAGTATGTGCATTTAAGTAAAGTATATTACCCTAATTTGAAGAATTTGGGGCCTTCTTTAAGAATTGGGCTCAACTTCAATATTTCAGCATCAAGAGTATAAACAGATCCATTTTAAGCCCAAATTGGACGCAACAAAAGAAACACTGAACGAACACATTGTCCAGGAAGGATGTGGATCACCTTTCTACATTCTTACAAAAAAGTTATAGTAGACCCATTTGATTGATGTTCGCTAAAACTAAAAGAGATGATATGAGTGAACTTGTATATACTTGGGCTTCACAATATTCTCTAGTTTCTACTATTCTATTGCTCTGTGGCCCATGAATTAACATTTAACAAGAGAGAAAACAAATTGATGAAAATAAAGGTAAAGAAAATGAGATTTTGGACGCAACACTGGTATTATTTGAAATAGACACATTTGTCTCTACTTTTAATTACCAAAAGATAATGATAAGATTAAATCATAAATAGAATATATCAAATGTTAAAATGCAAAGATTTGACGAGCAACACTCCTGATGCAAATATAAATCCTCTATTAAATAAAATGGTAATAATAATTGTGTTACATAATACATGTTTATCTTAATGTTATAATTACTGAACAAATGATGAGAAATATAAAAGGAAAAGATAGTCTTACTTTTATAATTTCTGATCATATGATAAATTACAACAATTTAACTAATTATATTAGTCAGTTTATTTTTACAAATATACAAAAACGTGACAGGCGGATTAAGTGCAACTCTTTGAAATCAAAAGAGGCAATATGTCTAATTTTTACATGGATGAATTTGCCTATTTTCCATAATACAAAGAATAATATGCCTTTAATTCGTAAGAAAAGCGTAAGATTGGAAAAAGAGAGGGGAGACACTCCAGCACCAAGTGGAACTTGTAGGGGACGTGGAATCAGAAATTATCTAGGAACTGTAGATTCAACTAGTGTGGGAAGCAAAATATCTAAATTATATACCTAGGAGTAGCAGAGCATAAGTTAAATTATAATTAGAATTGTTATCTATTCTAAATAGCACATTATATGTAATTCCATTCTTACAATTTCAAAAAATTGAAAATTTAATTTTTGTTTGGCGGCGCTCCCAGAAGTAATCTTTCTAACGGCTCTGTAAACAAGTCTTAGTGTCTTTTATAATTTTTGGCGTTTACGATTTTATGTCATCCTATTGTTGCATAAAAGTTAGTATCAGGACTAGCTCCAAGTTGAGTGAGAGAAGATATGATGAAGGGAAGAAAATCAGTGATCGTTGATGGATAGGATTACGAATTTTTTAGGATGCAGATCGATGATTACCTGTATGGTAATAATTTGTGAATCTTTAAAAGATAAATTGACAGATAGGAAAGACGAAGACTGAGTTGTCCTAATATGAAAGATGATCATGAGTGTTGTATATCTGTCTATGTCGTGGAATATTGCATTTCATAAGGCAAAGAGACTAACACAAAAAGTATACTGAAAGTTTTGACAGACATGTTCGAGAAGCCATCGACAATGGACAAGGCTCATCTGATGCAACATCTAATTTACATGAAGATATAGAAAATACTACAATTCTCGATAATCTCACTTATGATTAGAACTTAACCGAGCTACATTAGAGTGAACTTTATGATGGAATAAAAGCATAAATTCTGTTGTTTTCTCTACAAGAAAGTTGGAGAGGATTTTACTGTTGTCAATGCTTCACCGAGAAAAGTGAAGTTAAAATTTGATGAAGTGAGAGATTTTGGTTTTAGTGAATAGATACACAAGAAGCAGATGGGATCAAATTAGTAGTGAATTATGTTATCTATTGTCCTCAAAAAAGAAAGTTGACGCCGGAGGAGCCAAGTATTCATTATGGTATCTTCACGACTCTAATGATATTTTGTTCGTTGAGCTCACGATTTGAAGTGCTTGAAATCGGAAACAAGCGTCGTACTTTTAAAATGCGATAGCCAAAAAAAAATTAGACGTGCTATGGCTGTTTGGAAACGAATAGTCAAGCTCACACTTACTGAATTACTTGAATCTTACCTTCTCAAACAAGAAATTATGCATGCTAACATATAAAATGCAAAAACAGATAACAACATGTACATGTTACGTGCTATAGTAATAATGTTTAATACTTGTGGCATACAGTGCAGAAAGATGAAGATTTTACTACTCAAACTAACTAGAAGACAAAATTAGTTAAAATTTGACCAGAAAGTCAACAGAATCCATAAACAGTTAATCACCTAAGCAAAGTTCTAAAGTTTTGAGAGTCATTTCAGAAGGTTTATATGTTTCCGTGAAATTTTGAGTTATTTTAGGACATTAATTTTTGGAGTTACTTTGTTTGTTTTCCCTATTTTTTTTCCAAAAAAAATAGTTTTTTGTTATTTTTTACTTTATTTCTGTATTATAGGGTATATATATATATATATATATATATATATATATATATATATATATATATATATATATATATATATATATATATATATATATCAATGTAAACTCAAAAAGACGGTTGGTTGATTATTGAATAAAATCTCTTAAAGTTTTCTTTGTTTCCTTTCGAAGCGTCAATATTTTGCGGAACCAAAGATTTTTTATTTTGTGTGTTTCCTCATCTTTTTTATGCTTCCACTACCTACATAAATATGTACACACAAACAATAGCTAGCACGTAGTATTAGCCCTCAATTAAACTACCGGGGAAACATAAGGAATATTCATATCCAGACGGACGACACGGAAGAATATTTTTTTTTTAGTACGTGTCAGGAGAAGAATCTCAACCAGCAATTCACTACTAGAAAGAGAATTAGAAAAAAAAAAAGAAAGTACCAAAGCAATTAACCAAAAGAAAGAGAGATATTGTACAGATAGAGAAGAATTTTAATGAGTTATAAATTGGTGTTGTGTATTTGAACTTTGAACAAGGGAGAGATAAGAAAGGTAATTAAAGTCGATGAAGAGAATCTGCAGAAAAGGCGTGGAATGGAGTCTTGTACGTGAAGGCTTAATTGTAGAAAGCGACCAACCGTTCATCATTGCTATTACAAGAATTAGATTCCTTTTGTTCTCACGTAAAAGCTTGGTTCTGGATTCCATGCACCCTCCAATTATTTTCCTTTCTTTTCAATTAGATGTTCATGTACAAATCTGTAATGTATCTTGTCTACATAGTAATTAGGTCATACAGTTTATATTATTACTTCGAGTTATTCTTTACAATTTGAGTAAAATGTGTATCGTGAATCTCGGATTTCAATTTCTCGTCCTGACGTTAAAAGTGTAAAATAAATTGTAAATCTCATGATGTAGACAAATCAACTAAAACTAGCTAGAGAGATAGAAGTATGCAGGATTAGAACATTGTTTTTAAAAGAAATATCAGTAATTTCATGGACATGTTCAATATTCGAGTTAAGTTTGGTGAATTTTGTCCCATGGTGCTATTTGTATGTATGAGCCTTGCAAAAGAGTTATTTTGTCTTGATAGTCGAAAAGAAGACGATTTTGAATATTTCTATAGATACAATTTTTTGTTCCCGTTTCTTTAAAAGAAAAGCGTCAAAAAGCTATAAGTTGAAAATCATCACCCTATATATCAATTTCTCAACTTCAAATTAAAAATTCACAATTTCAAAAATCGAGCAATTTTGCATGTCTAAGTTTTGAAGCGAATTCGAAATACAACATCTTGAATCAGTACTAGAATGTAACAACTATAACAAAACAAAATCTAATTCTCTGAACCACTAAATGATTCAGAAAGCATATATACAAAAAAATAATTTTGACCGTATCAATACTGACTCATGAGCCGAAACCGAACTTTCTCGACACTGAAAAAAAAAATCGTAGTTAGCCAAATAAAAAGTTAATTCCAAAATCTAATTAAATATATGAAGAGAATCTTGCTGCCTTCCAGCCCACTTCAGTAAAGCTGGTTTAATTCGTAGCAAAAGAAGATTCCCTATACCCTTTGGTATTCTTTAACAAGAACATGTTTCTTCCTTTTAATAAGCTTCGTGTGGATTTCTGTGCACTTAAATTTAGAGTCGTAGAATTGGAGCTTAGATATTCCCTTAACAACCAGATATATTTTATTCTTTCTTAACAAATGTCTCGCACTTGGACAAGATATTCGCTTTTTTCCACCCTTAATTCACTTTAGTGTAGAGGAATTATGCAACTTTTGAAAGTTGAAAAACTAAAAAGAGAGTTGATGGGTGGATTGATACTGAACGCCATTTGAATATCTCCTCCATCCTTTTCTAGTAGAAAACTGAAAAATTAGAAAAGCATAACAGCATATGTTTTTTTTAAAAATGACTTTTGGGGCCTAATATAATAGCAATAGAATCGTTTTGCCATTCAACAATGAATCTTATCACATAATAATTATACCCTTCGTCAAACCATTAGTAAGATATATATATGTTGGTAAATTCTTAAGAGAATTTCAAATATTTGGTCATTTGAGACTTTCGAGGAACTTCAAGAATTACCATACATTGCACATTTTGTACATGCTATATTGTCATGAATTGTTGATCTCACTTTATTAGCCACTTTGCAATGGTAATATGTGTTCTAAAGAATAAGAAAATAGTAAATGATTACATGAATACACGTAAAGCGATACATAAAAAGTGAATTAGACGATTTATTTTGATTTTATACATTTTCATGAAAGCATGAACCAAGCTTAGTTAGAAGCCAATTAAGGGCAATATATATCTCATGCATTCATATTATAGTTTATCTTTTCGAGGTAACATATATCTCATGCATTCGTATTCTAATTTATCTATTCTTTACCATTCAGATTGAGATTACTAAAAGAGGATTTCCAGGCTACCCCATATAGCCTTAATTAAAGTGCTAAGATAAAATAAAAGGCACCAAAAAATGTAAAGAGTAAAAAGGAAAAGGAAAAAAAAGGTACCCTAAGAAGAATCTTGCATGGGATTAATTTATTTTAATATTGCATTTGAACCGTACCCAAAGGTAATGAAATCAGGTTCTTTTCCAAAATCAGTGACCCCTCAGTTAGTGTCAGTGATTCCCTCTCTCAGGACACCATTAAATATAGCCTTTTGCCTTTGCTCTTTGCATGAAGTTACCATATCCCTCGTCTTTAATATTTTCTCTTTGCTGCTTTTCTTCTTTTTGCCTTCTCTTCTCTCCAAATTTCCACTTTATTCTCACTCGAATCCAAGCCCTAAAGAACATTTTATTTTCCTCCTCTCTCTCTATATCCTTCTTGTGTTCACAAACATCCCTTAATTCCCTTTTTACTTTGTGATTTCAAATCAAACATAGGAAAACGAATCTGCAAGGCTCGTGTTCGTGATTTCATATATACCAATTTGACATTATAGGAAGAGATTGCTCAATATATGTTTTGGAAGAAATGATGACATCACCTCTAGAACTAAACTTTGACTACAAAACCCATGTCTGTTCCATGCTTGTGAAATCTTTTGGAGAGCATGCACCTGAACAAATCCACAAGCTTGAGGAGTTTGTGGCTCGTCTAGAAGAAGAGAGGCTAAAGATTGATGCCTTCAAGCGTGAACTTCCTCTTTGCATGCAACTTCTTAATAATGGTAAATATTTGAACCCTTGTACTCATTATCAATATGCAACTATCAAATTGTTAATCTTGAACCACTTCATATTCCATGCATGTATAAACAAAAATCTCGCAAAAGTCTGTTCCATTCTGTGTGCTATACGACCATTTAACTTTATGTATTAAGATCCAAGACACGTGTCATAATCACAACTACTTAGGAGATATAATCAGACAGAAGATCCTTGCTGATATACAATACTAGTTATTATTATGATATTTGAGAAATTATAAAGAGTGAATTACTATAAAATTGTAACAACAAATAATCATGCATGCTATCTAGATGCACGCATGTTCCTCGTTTCTATATGACATAAAGTTGCAATAATTTATTTTCTAACAAAATGGACAACATTTAACCAGCTATGGAGGCGTCAAGGCAACAATTGCAGTCACAAAGAACAAATAACCAAGGATCAAGACCCGTTCTCGAAGAATTCATCCCATTAAAAAACACAAGTTCAACAGAAGCACCAAGAGAGCACGAAGCAAACGCATCTGCAGATAAATCTAACTGGATGACATCTGCCCAGCTTTGGAATCAAGAAAACGTGGAAAACAAGCCCCCGCTTACGTCTCCCCGAGAAACTGATATCAAACTTGCATTAAGTGGCAAACAAAGAATCAATGGAGGAGCTTTTGTCCCATTCCCATCTAAAGATCGAAACTCCTCACCGTGCAACGCGGCGTTCCCTGAATTAGCACTAGCATCGTCACACAAAGAGGAACCGGAAGAAAAGAAAGTTTCGGTGGACAATAATTCCAGAAGAGAAAATTCATGTAAGAGTGGTAATAGCTCGGTTGCTGACAAAGATCAACTTGGTACTAATCAAACTCAAAGAAAAGCGAGGAGATGCTGGTCGCCAGATTTGCACCGGCGTTTCGTTAACGCTCTTCACATGTTGGGTGGTTCACAAGGTAATAAAAAGGCTAAAAGATTAGTTTTGTTTGTATTCATATATTGTGTTTGTTCCATCTTCTATTCTTGTCTATACTAGATCACTAAGTGACAAAAATACAAGATACAATAGAAGATGAAAAAGATCTTAGAACATTAGAAGTAGGCCCGGGGAACTATTTTCACGATTTATCAAATAAATGAAACTATACATCATGATGTTGAGGTTCTGCTTTTATAATTAGCTTATCCATTTGCCTTTTCTCTTGACGTACAACTATCACAGTGGCGACTCCGAAACAAATCAGAGAATTGATGAAGGTTGACGGCTTGACCAATGATGAAGTTAAAAGCCATTTGCAGGTACATATATATCGATCCCTTTTGTCCTTTTCTCGTACCAACCCAACTGATTAGACATAACCTCGTAACATCTCAAATTGCATCAAAATTATATTAAACTTATGTAGTTGTAAGTTTAGTGTCATGTGTAATAATTGGAGAGAAATATATAAATGATTATTCATATAACTACTCACAATATGTGCATACATGTATTGTAAATTTAGCGGTAGTGCGAAGAACTTTATTTTATTGAATTATTGTTTCATCTAAGAACTCCACATATAAGAGATATTTAGTTATATTCTTATACACATTTTTCAATATGTCCCTTGACATGCTGATAGTAATTTATAACACCTGTAATTTTTTTATAAACAGGTGACGATATGATTTGAACATAAGACATCTCTTTAATCTAACTTTGAAATAATAATGTTATCATCATCTAAAAGTTTAAACTTGTCGAGAGATTTTTACATTTAAATTTTTGTAAATATTTCCAACAAACTTTTGTACAAAGTAATAGGACTGCCTCCTTTATATCTAACCTAACTACAAATTTGTGTATTCTAAACTACCTTCAAAATTTTGTTTACTCAGAAATACAGACTACACACAAGAAGACCAAGTCCAAGCCCACAAACCTCTGTCTCACAAGCACCACAATTAGTCGTCCTAGGTGGCATATGGGTTCCGCCCGAATACGCAGCTGCAGCGGCCCACGGTGGAGCACAGGCGGCAGCCTTATACGGAGCACACGCAGCTGCCAATCATCAAATGCCACCTCAGTTCTGTTCGGCACCACAACCTATGCCACAAGACATGTATCCCCAGAACTACCAAATGCGACACCACCAACTCCAAGTGTACAATAATCCTACACTGACACAACGAAACAGTTCACCTGAATCTGATACACAAGGCGGAGCGGGTAACCCGTCGGAGAGTATTGAAGACGAGAAGTCGGAGAGCGGAAGCTGGAAAGCTGACAGCGGTGGCGAAAATGGTGGAGGAGATAGAAGAAGAGTAGATGGTGAAGATAGTAACGCGAGTGTAGTTAGTCTCAAGTTCTGAAATCTTTGTGGAGAATAATATTTGATTGTTGAAATGTTACTTAGGTTTTTATTATTATTGATTAAACTTTAGGGGTAGTTTTCTATTTGTTCTACTATAAGGTAGCACTATGCATCAAAGTGTTTGTTTGGACCATCTGATTAATGCATAGTTGTCCCCTTGGAAATTATAAAATAAAATAAAAAAGTGAGAAAACCCTCTTAACATTTTTTTCTTGGCTGTTTCTTATGAGCTTTCTTGCGATTTAACTCGCTTGTGAGGCGTAACTCGTGTGATTTGGCGTTTTGATTGATCATTGTATGTTATGGAATTTTACTAGTTGAGTTGTTTGTTTGTCTTTTTTTCCCCTTCTCCTTTAATTTGTTTTTTTAATGGATCAAACATGATAAATAAATGCAACTAATTACTACTTGAGACTATATGGGACGTCATTCTCCCGATGATATTTAGTAAAGTGTCCACGAACCTTTAAATAGAAAAAGGGATAAAAACGTCAAATCCCCTATACTATATCTCTGGTGCACTTTGTCCCTTATCCTTTCCTTTTGCAACTTTCCATGTACTATAGATAAACAAGACTTTTTGCCCCTGATCGAATTTCCAGTGAATTTTCAGCGAAGTTTCAAACATGAATATAGGAGTTGATGATGATTTAACCTCAAGTTTAATAAAATGCTCTCTTTTTCCTTTAACTTTTTGTACATTTTTTTCATTTTCAAACCCTAGTTTAAATCATCAAAATTTAGGGTTTGAAAATTAAGAAAATATAATAAAAATTGAAGTGAAAAATGGCATTTTATTGAATTTGAGGTTAAATAGTGATTAACCATCATGTTCACGTTTCGAATTTTGGCAAAATTGGCCGGAAATTCGATGAGGGGCAAAATTATTTTTTTCAATCAATAGTAGAGTGGCAAAGTGCTTATATATCCATAGTACAGAGAATAAGATGCCAAAAAAAAAAAAAAGGATAGAGGGCAAAGTGGAATATGGGGTATAGTATAAGGAGTTTGATGCTTTTAGCTCTAGAGAAAAACGTGCCCCAACCTTTATAAAAGTATTGTTGTGCATGTTGTTATGTTTTCTCATAGAGTAGTGTTTATCTCTAGATAATGGATTATCCTCGTCCGTGTCTTCGTTCTTCTAAGAAGTCGGGCTAGATTGCACTACAATGCAGTGTCATGAGGTTGATGTAGATGGGCCATTCATACAGTTTATGCACTTTGGGCCTACTCATGCGCGTCTACCAGCCACTTGTGGGGCCACTCTACAGTGTATGCTTTTCGATCTACATTAAGATGACCTCATTGTACCCCACCCCACCAGGGCCAGGCACCATAACCACAACATTACATCTCCATTAGGTCGCAATCCATCCTGCCCTTTGAGTATTCACCAAGCTTGCATCTATCAAGATTTCTAGAACCTGTGCAACACTATATGAGGGCACCCTCGCACGATCGCACTTGAAGTATAAAGTAGTATAGATAGCATGATTCAATTTTTTTCGACCACATAATAATTCAAAGAGAGAAAATACTGACGAAAAAAAGTTAGGAAAATCCAAGAAAGAGACAAGAGAGGACGCACTCCAGATATCTCTATTTATTAGATTATGTTTTGGTTTGACTTGCAAATCCAGTTTAGTCAATCATATTTAGGCGGTGTTTGCAAATGCTTATAAAATGAGCTTATTGGCTTTTGCAGCTGCAAAAACACATTTTTATTGTTTGGAATGCTGACTTTTGCTTCTGCTTGTCTGAAAAAAGTCAGAAAAAGCACACGCCGCAAAAGCATGCCCACGGATGCTTCCCTAATTGCTTTTGGAATTATGTTATTTTTAAAAGGTCTTTAAACATAAAAGTCATTTCTCATTAATTTTTGCAAATACCTAATTAATGATTTAAATAGCTTTTTAAAAAAATTTGCAAACACTCTCGACAATTTATTAAAAGTCACTTAAAGTGGATTTAAACAAAAGTAGTGAAGAAGCTCCTTTTATAAGCATTTGCAAACACCACCTTATCAGACCTCTTCTATTGTCAATTAGCAATGAAGTTAGCTAACATCGGGGCGAAATATTTTAGTTAAATTTATTTGCTATTTTTCATTTGACAAAATCAATTTAGATCTAATTGGATTTGAATTTAATTTTACTCACCAAATCAAAGACAACGCATTCCAAATCCAGTTAGATCTAATTGATCTAGGACTTTAAGCAAACCAATCATTCAAACATATATACGTCCACTCGTCACATAGAAATGATCCTTGATTCCATAGTGATAGTTCTTGGCATTTAAAGTTATGTTATTTCACAATGCCTTGTTCTTCATATAAATCACACATCGTTCTTGTTTGGAACATGCAATTGGTTTAATTTGCTAATTAGCCTTTCGATAGGTACATTATTCACACTACAAGAAATAAGAGTTTCCACAACGCTTTTTTGCACTTTTACCAGCGCTTTTCAGCGTGGGCAAAAACGTTACTGACGCTTCAACAGAGAGTGGTGTTTTTTTTGCGTTGGTAAAGAAAATGTCATTACCCACGCTTTATATGATCATATGAATTACTTACGATCTTAATTTACATAATTTATAATCTTCCCTTCTCACAATTAGGAATGTAGAGTTTTTCTTTTCAGGTTTCCTAACCTTTTGCTGACTTTAATTAGTATATACGTATTAAATGCGAAAGTGAATTGCCTATCAATTTGAAAATGATTTAATAGAAGAATCGTCAAACATTTTTTGTTAGGATATTTTATTTATATCATTTGCCCAAAGTTTTTACTAAATTCATAAATGTTGACACATGGTTAAGAGACTTCGGAAAACTAGAACCATGTACATGTAGTTATAAATATTGTACATTGAATTAGCGATGTCAATGGATAAGTTTTCACCGATTATGGTTACACACTAAATATGTAGACCATCTAGACCTAAGAAGACATGACAATGATTAGGAAACCAGGCCCAACATGATAGGCGCTAAGTCAAATAAGTAAGATATGATGAGTGCATGTGTGTGAGCGCGCTAAATTAATATTTAGTGGCCCATTTGGCTAGTAACATTATCAACTTATTTAGAGTGTTTGAGTGTTGAGAGGGTAAACCCTAAAACCTATTTCCATCCGCCGCACTTTGTCCTTTCACTCTTCAACTTTAAATTGTTTATCTTTTGAAGTATTTTTATTTATTCCTCAACACATTTTCTAAATTTTAAGGACACCATTGATGTTCGATGTAGTGGCCGCTCAACGTGAAGTTCAACCCTTCATTTCTCAACCATCAGTCTGGGATCCGATAGGTCCAACCATCAAAGCACCTTCAACTATCAATATTTCTTCTTATTTTTCTAAGAATTTTTGTTTTGCGATTTAGAAAATCCTCGGACATCATAAAGCACTCCACCCGCCCCCAAAGTCGTGAGATCGTCTCTCATTCTCAGTGCATCATGTTCTTGCCTATATTATGTAACTTAATTTATTTTCTTATTTGTATTCCTATTTTTTTTTTTTTTTTTTGAGAACTCATAATGCCATTCCTAATATTATGGTAAAATACCTACTTTATTTTTATATTAAACCACAAGTCTTAACCAATAGAGTTTTATATTGATGCACCTTCTCTTTTATTTTTCATTCTCCTTTAATTCATTTTTATAGTTATTTGAGTCACGAGGATTAATTAGAGTTTAAGGGGGCGCCAACCTAGTTGGGATGTCTGGCTCTAGCAGCTCCTCGGATTCCATCTTTCACGTAAAAAAAATTACCTCGTTGTCAAATGTAACGCTGCCCCCACTCATAAATCTATTATTTCCTTATTTTTTTGCTCCCCTAGTACTTGAACTTACCCAAGCTTTTTTCTCTTCCAGATTGTAGTCATATATAGATGCGTATGATCAAACCATGGATATAGGAGAAGTGAGTCGGCCCTCTTTCAAGGTTTTCTCACCGAACTGTTGCGCAGAACAATTGGTATATTTCTCTTTATGATTATAATTGCCTCTTTTCTCATTAGACTTGCATCGAGTAGATTATCATATGGCTTGCTTGGTTTTTAATGAGTGTAATTAGCCTCGTCTGGTGATAGACGCAATAGCCTCGCGGATCGCCGATTAAGGTCCGTTGAATAAATTTTTTACAAGAAAATAATACAAAGGAAAGATAAATAAATTTTTTGTTTTTATTGATTGAAAGTAATAAGTTTTGTTCTAAAATAAATATCAACATTTGGCTACACTAAGTGTTATATTAAAAAAGCTTAAATATAGTAAAGACAAGAAGTACATGGACATTAATTTCAATGTTAGCCACATCTAAGTTATTTGAGTGAAACGCAAATTAACACTTTAGAA
Organism: Misopates orontium; assembly: GCA_946800315.1. NCBI lineage: Eukaryota > Viridiplantae > Streptophyta > Magnoliopsida > Lamiales > Plantaginaceae > Misopates > Misopates orontium. Next base: position 4,195,333 of record OX326946.1, on the reverse strand, counting down.
GAAGATAATATATATCCAAATTACACTCTTAGGAAAAACCAATGTTTTAAAAAACTCGCTCATGGCCCAAGGGCTCACCCCAGGACTTTTTTGACCCCAAATTGCCTCGAGGCAGTCTTTTGGGGCTTAATCTTCACGGGGCTGAAGCCTTGTGGTTTAGGGCTTATGCTCGGAGGCAGAAACTACGCATTTTCCGCCCCAACATGTTTGGCTTATGGGTTTGGATAGCTAACAAATAAGGTTGATTATGTTCATGTATTTATAATTTCTCATCTTTACTTTGTCTTAAAATTAAAATTAAATATTTGACATAAATAACAAGTACATTGGAAGATATTCTTGCTAAATTATTTTCTTAATTTGGAAGCCGTCTTCCTTTTTAAATTAGTTTTATGATCATTCTTTGTGGGTTTCTTTTTTGTTATTACTTATTAGTGTGGTGTTTTTATGGTATGAGTCGATATGCAATTTATTCAATATGTAAAGTAATATAACCTTTTCATATGTTTTTCTAACTTTATACTGGCACAAACATTTCTTTTAATTTATATCAAGAAAATCTTAACTTATTCTATATATTTCTAATTTAATCTCTACTTTTTATCATAAATATATTTTAATAAATTAAATATAAAAATTTGTAAGTCTTACGCCCCACGCCTCGGGGCTTACGTCCGGCCTATATGTCCACGAAACGCTCCATCTTGCGCCTAACGCCTTTTAAACACTGGAAAAAAAATTCTAGAAAATCTTACTTTGAACAAAATATTTAAATCTCAACTTTTTTTGGTCAAATAATTACCATAATAACACCTTCACATGATGGTATATACAAAAATGTTTGCGTCACAGTCTCCACCTTCACATTGATCTCAACTTTTTCCCTCATAGAAAGAATCAAAATAATCATCTTTTATGATCCATTTTCAAACATGCTTGCTGCGGCAGCACCATCAAATGGTTTCTCCGCAGTGTCTTCATCCCACGCATTCACTGCGTGTATTCTTACTAAATCCCGCATACTTCAGAACAACTCTTAATTTTGAAACTTCCTACGGGAGTTCAAAACCTCCACATTGATTGAAGTGATTTTTCAACAATTAATTTTACTAATTCTTAGTTTGGAAATTATTTTTTCTAGAAGTAGTAGTCTACCAATTCAGTCTGTACTATTATAGGTTAATCATAATTACGCCTATTTAAGATAATAATCTCCAGCCTTACAGTTAAGATATCCAAAAATGAATTAGAAACGTTAACAATTTTCTTCATATGCTATAATATTTCTTTATTTAAGTTCTTCCTATTCAGCTTCTAGCTATTCAGAAGTGGGACCCCAGAACCTGAATAGGAAGAACTAAATAAAGAAATATTATAGCATATGAAGAAAATTGTTAACGTTTCTAATTCATTTTTGGAAATCTTAACTGTAAGGCTGGAGATTATTACCTTAAATAGGCGTAATTATGAGTTTTCCAAAATTTGTAGGGATAAATTATTTATTATTAAAATGTAGGGGTAGGTAGGGTAGCAAACCCATTCATCCTAATATAAATGCAGCCTGTCTAAAATTTCTTATTCATCCTTTTCCCTATTCATTTTCTCTATCGAACATAGAAAGTAACGCTCCTTATTCATAAACTTTTCTTTTCCTTGCTTTTTCTTACTCCACCTTGCAGTTTTTTGTTGCATATTTACAGATCAAACAACGGATATACAAAAGATAGATTGTCCAGGTTTCTTCAAGTTTTTTATACCAGAATGGTGCACTGAACAGGGTACTTTCACTTCTTGGATCTCTTTTGATTGTATTTTGATTCTGTTGTTTGATACTTTTTGCTTGTTTCATTTCAAGATTTCTCTTATATTTTGTAGGGTTTTTGGCAATTTACCTCCCTGGGTTATATCAAATTGGCAAACTACCTCCCAGTGAAAAATAAATAGGCAAATTACCTCCTTGTGATTTTAAAAATTGGCACACCACCTCCCTGTAATATTTTTAGTGTATTTTTTATACTTAATGACCCCAATACCCTTGTTATTTCTAATATTTTCTTTTCTGTAATTTCGAATTTGATTATAACCTTTCTTTAAAAGATTATAAGCAAAAGTATGAAAAATATTCTAAAATATACATATTACAAAATTATAACTTATTTTTAAATTTTTAGTTTTAATTTTCGCATTTTCTTATCAAGTTAAAGTATTAAACCAAAAATTTACATAATTTTTCGAGAAATAAAGGGTATAATTGTCTTTTTTAGCCTAAAAAAATCTACACACTCTCAAATTTGAGCAAGTGAACTACACCTCCCTATATAAGGAGGTAATTTGCCAATTCTTAAAATCACAAGGGGGTAATTCGCCTATTTATTTTTTACAGGGAGGTAATTTGCCAAATTAGCATAACACAGGGTGGTAAATTGCCAAATCCTCTATTTTGTGATATATCATTTTTCAAATTATTAATTCACTCGTTTGGTGATAGATATAATAACTTATTTATTTCATAATAGAGAAAACCCGTTCCTATGATCTCATCCAACTTTCCAAAGAGAACTATAAACCTATTGTAGTTTCTTTTATTTTTAAAACATCAATTCCTTTTTAAGCAATTTTTCATAATTAATTTTTTAAAGTAAATCAAAATATTAAGTAATTGAAATAGCTGCTCGAGTAATCTGTCATTCTGTCTATGAAGTTGTTGCTTTGAACTTCGTGTGCTATTTTGCTAGAGAGAACGTTTGTTTACAAAAAAAAAAAAAAAAACGTTTGTTTACAATAAATTAACTACATCGCGAAAGGAATATGCCCAGTCTACTAGTCCGATATTACGTTAAGGCTCCGATTGTTTCCAAGGAAAATGAGGAAAAAGGAAAAAAATATTGGAAAATTTTATTTTCCAAGTGATTGGTACAAAGGAAAATTTTGGAAAAGATAGGAAAAGATGGAAAAAGATAGGAAAATCTTTTTTGAACCTTTATCTAACATTTTTACAATTCACAAACTTTGATTTTCCTCCAAAAATTATCTAAAACTTATTCAAATTCACTTCTTTGTGGAAGCAAATGTAATTAAAGATATCATCCTCAAAATTTTCAGATTTCCCTCCAATACAAAAGGTGGGAAAATTCAATACTCTTTGAAAAAATTTCCCGTTCTCAAAATTTCATATTCCCACCAATTTAGAATCCATATAAACACTTGTAAGATCAATGTTTTCCACCAACACATCTTCTTCAACTCTCATGTAATACTTCTTTATTTATTTTATATTTTTTATTCTAATTATTTATCATCTTTAATAAATTATTATTATTTTAATTTAATCTATAATCTTGTTTTAATGTTTTAGGTACTATATTAAAGTCTTCTTCAAGGCGTCATTTGAATAATAATATTATTTGAAGGTTCTCTTAATTAAATTTGTTTTGTTTGTGTTTTTTCGTTCAAATATATTAATAGTACTTGCAAATTTTAATTATATTAAACTAACTTTACTCTTCAAGAAGTTATAAAGGATTTTTTAAAATAAAAAAATAAAGCATAAATTAATTTTAAGAAAAAATATAAACTTAATATGAGTTTTTATTGAAAAAATTAAGTTTTAAAGAATAATAACGATTTTTACATTGTTTAATATGATGAGTAAGCAAATTAAGCATAAAATTTTCCAGGAAAACTAATGGCATGCCAATCACATGGAAAAGAGAGGAAAATTTTATTTTCCATGGAAGTTTTCCTGAAAATCCTCATTTTCCTTAAAAATTTTCCTTTTCCCTCATTTTCCTTGGAAACAATCGGAGCCTAAGTGTGAGATACAGAGGATTTCTTTATCCTTATAACATATTTTTGTTTGTGAAGTGATCATGTATCATCAGACCATCTCTTATTATGTGGAAAAATAATTTTCAATTTGTTGTCATTTAATACACTTAGTAGTACACATGCATAGAGTAACTATATAATTGTAAGCACATCCTCCTACATATAGTTTCGAATCTTTTGTATATCGTCTTTTTGTCTTATTTATGGTAACTATTCACCCCATGAGCATATTAAATGTAAATTTCTTTGCTTTCTAGTGCCAAAAGTATTGTAAAGATATTCACATAATGATGGAAAACTCAATTCTCAATTACAAATGTTTTAAATTGATACCAATTGTATTTTCTTATGAATGTGCAGACAGTTCCATCAGATTTCACCAATAGTAGTCGGGGGAAAGTTCCAAAAAAAAGTGGTTCTGAGAGATCGATGTCACAATTATTGGCAAGTGAAGGTGGGTAAAGTAGGAGATAGTATGTGTCTTCAAGACGGTTGGTTCACTTATTTCAAAGATAACTTACTTGAAAGTGGTGATCTGATGGTGTTTAATTATATTGTGGATGGCTTATTCAGTCTCAAATTATTCCATATCTCTGTGCTTGAGAAACAAAGAGCGAGGAAATATATATTCAAAGAAATAGAATGGCCGAAGAACTTTCCCAAGAAAACTGAAATTGAGAAGCAGGAGGAGTATATAGAATTGGTTAGTGATGACAATGTAGAGATCAAGGGACAAAATAAGGAGATGAATGTTAGGATAGAAGAGAGGCAGGAAGAGAACGTGGATGTGGTCGATAAGGATGATGCAAATATTGAGGAAGAAGAGAATATAGAGATTGGAGGTGAGGATGTTGTAGGCGAAGGTGTTTTTATTGAAACATCTCGCCGGAAGAGAATTAGTGATCACTTATACGGTGCAAAGCTCTTTCGATCTAGGCATGCCATTAGACCCAAAAATCCCTATTTTGTATCAAGAACCACACGGCGAAAGAGTGAATTGGTACGTATATATGGTAATAGCTTGCTATGTTGGTGTTTACTTGTCTTTCTTACCATGATAGAGTACATATTTTGGACTGTCACATATGTATATGTAATTTATTCATATTTAAAGTGGTCATCTTCAAAGCACTAGTTACAATTTTTATCTCAAGCACGTCCCCATGGATTTTATCAAGAACCATAGCATTAATTATGTGAATGTAACTTACCTCGTTGATCCAATGAACACAGAGCGGAAGATAAAGTTCAAAAATGGAAAGATGGGCAAATAAGTTACGGTCGGTGTAGAAGATTTTGCCGGTGTAACTTTGTTGACAATGACGATACATGCATTTGTGAGTTCGCCGAGGGAAATCGTGGTCCTTATATCAAAGTTAGTATTATTTGTGCCAATCAAGTACCAAGTTAGTATTTTGAATGAATTGTCAGGTTGTATTTTGTGAAATATGGTGTTCTTCAATTGATAGCTGAAAACTATTCATGAAGATTTTGCCAGTGTAACTTTGTTGACAAGGACGATACATGCTTTTGTGAGTTCGTCGAGGGAAATCGTGGTCCTTATATCAAAGTCAGTATTATTCGTGTCAATCAAGTACCAAGTTAGTATTTTGAATGAATTCTCAGGTTGTATTTTGTGATACATGGTGTTCTACAATTGTTAGCTGAAAACTATTCATGAAAGTTAGGTTGATATGGAGAATGTACAAAAACTCGTGATCAGTTCAATTCTTTATTTATTTATGTTTTTTGCATTTTCCTTGATGTTGTTAAGTATTTTTCTTAGTTTAAGGTAGAGTAGATCAATTGATGAATGTAATGTGTTTGAGTTGTAGACGAATAAGAAGAAATAAATTGCGAATTTAGTTTCTAAAAGTCTTTTCCTCTTCTCCCCATTCTTAGGAGATCGTCCTTTCTCGAATTAAACAATAAAAATTATTTGTATAATATGATCAATTCTTAAGTTATGCATTAGATAACATTATATTTGTAATGAATAATATTTGGTATGTATTGGATAAGATCTTGTAGAAATTATCTCTTGGATAGAGTTCAAAGATCCTTTTATCATCCTATATAATTCTATAAAGGACGATCTCCGGAAAAATTATTTTATGCAACTATTGCATCGGTGACGTGGTGCAACCTGAATCGTACAATATAGATCTAATCTTAATTTTTGTTATATTAATAGATTTTATTTGAATGAATAATCCTAGTTACACGAGACTTGAACTAATTACAAGTAAGCTTAATTTTTGTTAAAACTAACAGACCTTTGTTGAATGAATAACTTCTAAATATACAGAAAATAGAACTAATCTTGATTCTTGTTTTAATATATAGAACTTATTGGAATTAATAACTCATAATTACATTAAACAATTGTACTAAATAGAATTAATCTTAATTTTGTTAAAGTAATTGCACTTATTTGAACCAATAAATTTTCATTACATAAGAATTGAGCTAAAGAAAACCACTCTTGATTTAAAGTAAATAAACTGAACTTATTTAAATAAAATCGAATTACATAACAATTGAGCTAAATAGAACTAATCTTAATTTTTGTTGATATCATTGAACTTATTTGAATCAATAACTCCTTAATAAATTAGACTAGAAGTAAATTGCAACCCAAAACTAATTAGCCAAAATTCTTAAATCCAATTACTTATTATATTTTAAATTTCAAGTTAAAATTCATTGATGATTTTCCTGCAGCTTCTTCCACTTGTCACTGCCGCTGGTGGCATGCAAGGCGAGGCCAAATGAACAACTGTTGTTTGCAAGTTAGGCCGCCATTATGAAGCCATCTTTGCCTTTAATCCCCATCTGGAAATATTTTGACTTCATAGAGTTCCCTTTAATCTGTAGGAGCTCTTCAAGTAACCAATTAGTAACAATTAATTTTCAAAGTAACAAAGAACGCTAAATAATTGAATTTACGTACACTAAATAATGTTAACTATTAAACCCATTACAAAAGGAAACTCGATCTATGACTTTAAGCACATTCATACATCTATACATCCCACTCATCAAATTAATATCAATTTTTTACGTCCTCAAAATTGTTCTTAACATTTTAAAGTTATGCTATTTCACTGTGGGGATGATATATACTATACGGAGCAGTTTTCAATTGTTTTCTATTATGCTCTTTCAAATTTATTTTTTCCTTATAATACCTCTCTTAATTAGGCTCCTATTGGTTCCACGGAAAATGGGCGAAAAGGAAAAAAAATCTGGATAATTTTATTTTCCAAGTTATTGGTAGCACAGAAAATTTTGGATAAGGATGGAAAATATATGACAATATTCTGTAAATCTCTATCCTAAACTTTTGCAATCATTTAATTTCCCTCCAAAAATTTTGTGGATCTCAATACATTAAATTTGAAACAAAAATCTCAAGGATTTTTAATTTTCTTGATAACATTCAATCAAATTGTCAAAGAATATTAATCTCAAAACTTTGTGATTTCCCTCCAATACAAAAAGGTGGGAAAAGTCATTACTCAAAAATAAAAATAAAAATTAAATAATTTCACATTCCCACCAACTCATGAACTATATAAACACTTTCAAGATCAATATTTTGTTTTTTGCATCTTCTTGAACTCCGAGATATTACTTTTTAATTTAAATAAGTGATAGATTTTTTTATTTTGTATGGTTATTTATCATCTTCAATAATGTATACTATTTTAATTCAATCTGTTATTTGATATTCTAGGTGATTATCTTCAAGAAGGTATCAATTTCCTTTGAAGGTTGAAGATAGCAAATTCATAATATGTGTATTATTTCATTTCAAATATATTTATATCGTATATATTAAAGTAAGTTAGCGTTATACTTCTTAACTTAGCTTGGATGATTATTTTTTACAATAAGTTGCTGATATTGTTTTTTCTATAAAAAAAATTAAAATATTAATAAACTTCATAAAGTAAATTTTAATATGATTTTACCATGTACTTTAGGTTTTAATGTACAATAATATTTTTTACAATGTTAAATTGATGAAAACTAAGCAAAGTAATTATAATATTTTCCCGGAAAATCAAAGTAATGCCAATCACTTGGAAAATAGAGGAAAATTAATTTTTCATGGAAGTTTTCCTGAAAGTTCCTATTTTCCGCTATTATTTTTCTTTTCCCCCATTTTCCGTGGAACCAATCAGAGCCTTAGTGTAATTTTTCAAAACTTAATTAAGACAATTCCCTTTCCAACTTATAGAAAGATTATCTTGTTGTATATAAATATAGTTAACAACTCATTAATAAATATATAGTTAATTTCTTTAGCATATTTCCTCAAAATTTTGGTATCGGCTATTGACATTAAATAATTTCAGAAAAAAGTTGTTAGTTGGAAAAACCTTATTAGAAAGTGTGCATAAGTTAATTTATTCCTATGTGAATATACAATTGCAAATATATGATACTAATGGCTAAGCTCTGTTGCTTTCTTGTTTTTGTCAAATTTCATGCTTTGAGGTTCTGCCTCACATAACTCGGGAATGGTGTTTTAAACTTTTCTTTTGGAATTTGACGTTACACTATACAATTGCATTGTTGGTGCTACTAGTTTGAAAAAAGAAAAATTATAATAATTATTTTCTTAATTTGCATTAATTAGCATACTTCTAAATTCTAATACAAGTTGGGATATTTTTTTTCCTATTGTCTTAAAGATAATTTAGATTTAAAGTAATATAATTGAGTTTTATGGCTTTCAAGTTTTTAATATCCTTTGAAAGTTGTGGCGGTGACGGATGTGACTGAGCTGTACACGACGAAAAGGAAAAGACCAGAGAACGGATTTTGTGGACCTTTTATTTCTTTTCCCCTTCCATCACCATCCGCAATACATATCATTTCCATTTCGGGTTTGCTTTTAGGGATGTAATAATATAATAATTAATAACAATAACAAAAACTTTGATTAGTGGGATAATGACAATTACGCTCCCTAAAGTTTGGAAAAATTACAAAGATTTCTTCATATTAACTACTTGAGAATTCGGATATATTGATCATGATACTTTTATAATATTCCTTTTTTCTTGATCAATTAAAAGTTTAAAGGGACGCAAATGTACTATTATATAACAAAGGGTCCGCTTTGTATATTTATTATATTTCAGAGGTTTAGATATATTTTATGTTTCAAGATTAAAAAACATCAAAATATTTTATCCAATTCTCACATCTACTTTTATTTTATTGTTTATTACCTGTATAAAATATTTTGATATTGTAGGGTAATTGTTTATGAAAACTAAAATATCTTTACATTTTTTAATTATTTCATTCTTTTTCTTAAACTAATCATTAAGAAAATTGTAGTTTTTAAGTGAACCTTTGTTTATTTTTCAGTATATTGAGTTTTAATTAGAATCCATTATTTGGCACCACATAAAAATCTTTACAAAAATTAAAGGTAGATTAATTGATATAATGAAGTAAATGGCATGTAAACATCGAAAAATCAATTTTAGTACTACGAATTACAAAAATATAGTTAAAACTTAAATAGACTTTTAGACTATTAGAAACATTAAAAAAAACGGTGTTAAAATTTTAGATATTAAATACAAAAAAAATAATTATATGTGAAGATTGAATTAGTTATTCTGATGTTAGTTTTATTTATTTTTTAATAATTAATTGCATCTAGATTATTAAAATACTATTACGCAAGTTTTACAAACGCTGCATCAACACACCTTGAAATTCATCAAGTATAACAAGTACAGTCTTTGCCATTTGTGGTTATATTTACCATCTGAAGTTTTTCGTTTTACCAAGAGCAGTTCAGTATAATATCATTATCACATTAGAGAATTCCATACGTTTTGTCAATAGTTTGAGGGTAAGTCATTATATTTTGTCAAATTATACAGAGTTTTTATTATTACACCAGACCTCAGGGTGCAGCTGTAAATATCATAACCCAATACATTTCCTTCATATACTTTTATATTAATAAAAAGAGATAAACATAGTCAATTGGATATAGTAGGCAGAGATAAATTGCATTATTTAGTGATGGTGAATGTCGATTAATTAGTAGCTCCAGCTATGTAAAGATTAAACATGCGAATGAATATGGCGAAATTAAAAAGTTTAAAATCCAGCTGTACATTGAATCTGTTATTCATGACATAATCACTCACTTGACTATTTCCACGTCCAATTCCTTGTACACGAAGTAAAAGCTACAGGTAACGGAAAACAGATATTTAATTTCTAGTTTAATTTCGGAATTCCCTTGAGCTATATATATATATATATATATATGGATTGATTAAATGCGCAATCTCCAACAGATAATTAAAATACGATTTCTTGCCTCGTTCGCTTCTCATATCTATTTAAGTTGTAGTTATAGAACCTGATGACTCTAAATTGCAGAAACAACTATATGATTTTACTTATGCACACAATCAAAGGTTTAACTATGTCGAAACAAAGGCCCAACATGTATCGGTCTATGCTATAAGAATAAACTAATTTGTTTTATAGCCACACATGTATCTAACTTATATATTGGATTAATTTCTCATTTTTTGAGTAGCGTAGAAAACTTTGAGTTTCTCTCTTATTTATGATTTCAGAATAAGAATTATATAATATTTGGTATAATAATATATACCTAATAAATTCCTAAACTATTATGCTTCAAAATTTCAAAATCTATATGTTCAACTGAAAGATTCCATTGCTTAAGACTTAATTGAATTAATTAAAATAATTTTATGCCTGGCGGGCAGCAGAGGTCGGTGAGTTAGTTGACCACGTAATGATGTCGTACTTATGGAAGAAAATGAATAGCATGTACCGAAAATTCCACAACAATTGAAATCAAAAGTCCGACAATGATAATCAACATTAATATTGCTATGTACACGAGCTGATCGCTCAAAACAAATAAGCAATGTTATACATCAAGCGTCGGCATCTATAAATGGTGAAACATCTATACTATATAACACACATACACACCATAGATCGATGTAACCGATCTAATCATTTTCGAGATGTAACCGATCTAACCAAAAACACACATTTTTACAAACGTAACATGTATATAAACATAGAGTACGCAGTCCATCAGTAAGACGTTTTACCTCTGAATCGAGAAATCACGAGAGTTTGAGTCACCAGAGGTGAGCTCCATCACGATTGGACTTGGACTGGCAGCTTGTTTGAGTTGTACCTTTGCTGCTAAAGAGATAATCTGCTGCGTTGCCACGAGTAGTACCGTTTGATTTTGTGCTAGTACTAGGATCTTTATCACCATGAATTGAATGACCAAAAACTGAATCTGTGTGAGCTTTTTTGTTTGATTTCTTTTCAGATGAACTAGAGGCATAACATCCATTTCCCACCCCTAATTTTTCTGCAACGTATCCCTTGGACGCCATTACTAAAATATTGTATAAATTATTTGAAGAGAGCTTTTTTGATTGAATTGCATGTGAGTTCACTACTATTTATAGCGGCAAGGTGTTAGAAAAGGGTTAGTTAGTCTTTAACAATGTATTTGATCTTATCTCGTAACATGAAAATGTTCTCGTACGTACAACTATGATTTGCGAATTTGCCAATAGTCAGAGCTTGGACAAGGTCATATATATATATACATATACATATACATAAACACACACACACACACATATATATACACACACACGCACACACACACACACACACACACACACACATATATATATATATATATATATATATATATATATAAAAATAAATGTATGTATGTATGTATGTATAAAATCAAAAGCTATGCAATTAAACAGTTCATCAATTTTACCCTTAGCTGTATGCATGAAGTCTTATTTCTGAACCATATACAATCATATTTTACCGTACGTAATCAAGAGATAACTATGAGCTTAATTAATTTTAATCTATAAAATTACACGAGGCACGATTGTGTTTGCCTCAAAGTCGGTAATCTAGGCGCCCAAAGGATAAGATGACCGGAAGCTGATTCATAATTAATCTAATTATCGATTTAAATTTAACACTATATATTCACGAAGAGCCAAAGGGTTTATTTTAGTGGTTTTGTATCAGTTCGTATAAGCAGCATCGTCATTAATTATGTTTGTTTAAGTTACTAAAGTACTTACTGCTTATGGTTGAAGTTGCGAGTATTTACAAACATTCACAAAAATACTTAAAATTGAATAATTATTGAGAATGACTTTTTTTAAGAAAACATCTATAATTTCATAGTGAAAAGCGGCATAAACCTAACTTCTTTAGATTATTTTTTTAATTCTTTTAAAAAGTTTAGCAAAAGTGAGTGTGATGGAACTGCAGCTTGAAAAGTGCTTATATGAGCTTAGAAGCCAACAAACTCTTGTCATAAACATTTGCAAAAATCACTTTAGAAAGTGATTGATTATGCATTTTAAAACATTAGACTTATTTGAATTTAGACTTTGTTTTTGATCGACTAACAAATTTGAGTTAACTAACCTAAAGTTCTCGTTAAACACACAAATCTGTTTCTCAAGTCTCAACAACTACGATATCCGCTCGCATAACACACAGTCGAAACATTTAATCCGAGAAAAAATGATGTCTATCAAATAATGTGCATTATATTAATTTAAATCCCCACTATTCAAGGTGGCCGTCATTTATGTGAGAGTCATGTGACTATCGTGACAAAAAACAAACTACCAGAGGAGAGATTTTGTGGACCCTTTATTTGACTATTTTTAGTTTAGGCTTTTTCTTTGCCGTCTATCACATTGCATTAGATCATCCAATCCTCTATTAGTATTATTTTTGTTGATTTGTTGCAGTCACCTAATTCGGTACAACGTGCTTAGCACAAATACTAGACGTCGATCCTAATGTTTTAGAAAGAACAGTTAACGGTATCTGCCTTCCCTTTCCTAATTGAAAGGGTTCACCTATTAGATAAATAACTCGACTATAATATATATATATATATATATATATATATATATATATATATATATATATATATATATATATATATATATATATATATATATATATCATATGATATAGTAGCAAAAAGCATTTTCTCCATGTACTTTTATAATGAAATAAAGTTGCATTGTTTATTGATGGTTAATGTCGGTTGATTGGAAGAGCACGTAACTCTATTTCTATCAGTAATAGTATATTGAATACGCTCGTGACACAATCTCTTAACTCTTTCCATGTCTTTCTTCTCTTTACAAAGGAAAAGCTATTGAACTTTTGCTCTATAGCATAATTTATTTGAATTCCTCTTTGAGCCTCATGGATTTATTAATAAGTTATCGCTAACACATTTGCTAGCTCTTTTCTCTTCCTTCTTCACCTCTCATTTCCTTATAACGTATGTTATTATAAAAGTGACTTTTATATAATGTTTATACAGTTCGTAATATTATATATATATATATATATATATATATATATATATATATATATATATATATATATATATATATATATATATATATATAATTAACAAGTAAGAAACATGTGAGAAGGTTGTTCTGTATTTGTAATATATATAATCATCAAAGGTTAGGTTAGTTATTTGAATTAGAACTTAATTAAGTAACTTATTGATATGAGTTAATTATTATCTTTAGGTAAATACAGATAATCTTTAATTTCACAAATTGGAAAGAAGCTCTAATTAATTTTCAAAGATTATGCTAATCATTGATGTGACAATAAATTTGAAAAGGTATTATAGTATAAAATAAAAAATTGCTCTATGATTATAAATTTTGCAATGTGCATATCATCTCCTTTCACTATGCCTTATTCTTGATATAAATCACAAACTATTATTATTTTAAACACATAATAGGTTTGATTTCCTTATTTTTGTCTTTGATTAGTACGTTATTCATATGCATTACTCAGTATCTTAATTTACATTAAAGATAATCTTCCATTAATATCGTAAATAGGAAAGTAGAGTTTTTCCTTTCAAGTTGATCCTAACATTTTGATGGTTTCAATCAATATATTTTAAAACGAAAAGTGAGTTGTCTATGAATTTTGCTAATGATTAAATAGAGAATCATAAAATATCTTTTATTAAATTTTTTTATTTTTATCATTTTCCCAAAGTTTTTATTAAATTTATATATGAATGATCTGTTCGAGATACACGTGGTTAAAAGATTCGGAAAGGATAGAACTACATGTAGTTATAAGCTATTGTACACTAAATTAGCGGTGTCGATGGATAAAGTTTTCTCCTATTATGATTGCGCGCTACATATATAGACCATCTAGACCTAAGAAGACATGACATTCATTAAGAGATGAGGCCCAATATGGTAGGCACTAATTCATGTGCGTTAGCGTGCTAAGTTAATATTTCATCGGCCCATTTAGCTAGTAACATTATCAACTTAATTACATTTTGAGTGTTGAGAGGGTAAACCCTAAAATCTATCTCCATCCGCCGTTGTTTGTCCTTTCACCCGGCAACTTATAATAGTTTTTCTTCTGAAGTATTCTCATTTATTCTCACTTTTAAGAAGCTCGCCCTTGCTGTTTGAGATTGTGGGCGCTCGTTGTGAACTTCAACCCTTCATTTCTCAACAATCAACTTGAGATCCGATAAAGTCCACCCGTTAAAGCACCTTCAACTATCGAGTTTCTTCTCCTTTTTTTTCGCGAATTAGAAAATTGTCAGGCTTCTAATTAAAGTGCTCCAGCCGCCCTAAAGTCGTGAGATCGTGTCTGAGACGCAATGGATCCAGGTTTTTACCTAGATGACTTAGTTTATTTTCTTATTTGTATTCCTGCTTTTTTTTGTTTGGGGGGATAAAAGCATCAATCCGCCTACAGTATACCCCCGATTGCACTTCGCCCTCTATCATTTTTTTTGGGCAACTTGTCCATGTACTATGGATAAATAAGCACTTAGCCCCTGGTCACCAATCCGTCCGAATTTTTTCACTGAAAATTTATTTTTTCCGGAATTTGAAACATGAATATGGAGGTTCATCCCGATTTAACCTCAAGTTCAATAAGATGCCCTCTTTTTCCTTTATTTTGCACATTTTCTTAATTCTCAAACCCTAATTTAATTATCAAAACTTAGGGTTTGAGAATTAAAAAAATATAACAAAAACTGAAGTGAATAGAGGGCACCTTATTGAATTTGAGGTTAAATCGTGATTAACCCCCATGTTCCGGCAAAAATGAACTTTTCGATAAAAAAAATCGATCAGTCAACCGATGAGGGGGCAAAGTGCTTATTTATCCAGAGTACAAGGGGCAAGTTGCCAAACAAGGGGTATAGTATATGGGGTTTGCTTTTATCACTTTTTTTTTTTTTTTTGAGAACCTGGTTATCGACCATAGAGCAAGTCCTAATATTATGGCAAAAGACGAACTTTCTTTTTATATTAAACCTCAACAATAGGGTTTCATATTGTGGACCTCCTCTTTTATTTATTCATTCTCCTTTCGTATTTATTACCTCATCATCAAATGTAGAGATCAAGGGACAAAATAAGGAGATGAATGTTAGGATAGAAGAGATGCATGAAGAGAACGTGGATGTGGTCGATAAGGATGATGCAGATATTGAGGAAGAAGCAAATATAGAGATTGGAGGTGGGGGTGTTGTAGGCGAAGGTGTTCTTGTTGAAACATCTCGCCGGAAGAGAATTAGTAACATATACGGCGTAGAGCTCTTCCGAACCGGGCTTGCAATTCAACCCAAGAATCCCTATTTTGTAACAAGGACCACAAAAAGAAAGAGTGATTTGGTAAGTATATATCTATGTATCTTGTTAATTTGATGTGTACATCTTTCTCGCTGTGATTGAATATATATTTTTGACTTTCACATATTTATATGTAATTTAGTCGTATTTTAAGAGTTCATTCTCAAGGCACTATTCTGACATAGTTACAATTTTATTTCAAGAACGTCCCTACGGATTTTCTCAAGAATTATGGCATTAATTATGAACAAGTAACTTACCTTGTTGATCCAAATGGCGGGGAGTGGAAGCTACAATACAAAAAATGGAGTGATGGGCGAATAAGTTATCGCAAAGGGTGGAGTAGTTTTTGCAAGAGCAACTTTGTTGGTAAGGCTGATACATGCATTTGTGAGTTCGTGGAAGGGAATCGCGGTCCTTATATCAAAGTAAGTATCGTTCGTGCCAATCAAGGACCAAATTAGTATTTTTTTTTTATGAATTATAAGGTTGGTTTTTGTGTAATATGTCGTTCAACAATTAATAGCTGAAAACTGTTTATGAGAGCTTGGTTTGATATTGAGAATGTACCAAAACTCGCGATCAATTCAATTTCTTTATCTTTTTTTCATTTTCCTTGATGTCGTTATGTATTATGCTTAGTTTCCCATAGAGCTACGCAAAATCAATTGTTATCCTTTTGTTATATTTGAATATGTAATTCGGTAATGATGTAAATATCGAATGTGTTGAAAAGTAGGTAAATATAACGGCAAACTAGGACGTGATAGGCTTTACGGATGGTTTACCCATATCTGAATCCTTCAAACTTCACCTCGAGCCATAATTTCTCAAAATATTGAATTGATTCAATTGTTAAGGATGTTTTAAATTTTAATTTTAGCATGTTTGTTTAGCATCTTTATGTTAGATAGAGTGATACCATTTTACTTAGTTTGCGAGTCCAATTTAGCAACCATTCTGGTTCGAAGAGATCTCAGAATTGACAGCACAATAGTGGCATCTACATCTTGATATTGATTAATTGAGTTCATTATTTGTGGTTTTCTATCTTATTATATATATATATATATATATATATATATATATATATATATATATATATATATATATATAGGGTCAAGTGCGATCAGCCCCTATTGTTTGGGTGTTTTGCAAAATGCCCCCTAACGTTGTGAAGTTGCCCCCTGAGTCCTTGATCTACCGTTCATTTTTGCCACGCGGCTATCTTTTCATCCATTAGATTTGGTATCAGAGGGCAAATCGCACATTTTACAAACGTTAGGGGGCAATGTGCTGTTTTTGAAACGTTAGGGGCACTTCGCAAAACATCACAAACGTTAAGGGGCAAAACGCAATGGACCCATATATATATATATATATATATATATGATTTAATACTTTTGATAGGATTTCTTAGAAGAATCTCTTACAATTTGTATCTTGTGGGTAATATTGTACTATACATATTAGATAGACAAATTGGCATGGTTTACGTTACATAGCTTAAAAGCTAAATTTTTATAGAACTCTATGCGCTTTATTCTCTTGAATTCAATCCATACATGTTAGGGTTATTGTATGAAGGTAAATTAAAGGATCGGACACACAATTTAGGATAATTCAGTCGATCCAACTTCTAATTAGAAAATTTAAGAATTGATAGAAACAACATAAGAAGATTGAGTAAACCCAAAACCCTAGGCCCTCTTTTAGTTTGCAGTCACTTTTCATCTATTAAGTGGAAAATTTTCTAATTAATTAGCCTGTTTAACAAACCAAGTTTTTGGTGAATATCAAATGAGACAATTTAGCTAAACTTTCTTCCTTGAAATGTTCATCTCCCGTCAAGCACCGTAAGCGATATAGTGTTGGCAGAACAGGTTCGTGTCGAGGGAGAAGATGCAACATTAGTTCGGTTCCATCTATCTGTAAATCCTGGATGCTCTGGTGCCGGCAAATCCACAATTTCACTACAAAGCATCAACAACACATTTGAAATGGATGGCCTGTTTCCCGGGAGTTCTTGAACACACAACAGTCCTATGTGCATGCATCTCATTATCTCTGTCTTAGAACTTATATTATCTGATATCCTTCTGTCTATAAAATCTGCTGCATCATCATCCTTCCACAATTTCCATGCCTGAATAAAAACAGAACAATAAATTAACCTTGCAGTTTGTCGCATTACATTGAAGAAATTAACAGATGAGAATGAAAGCAGATATTGTGACTTACATATCCCAGTAAACCTAAAGAAAATTCTTCATTATAAAAGCTGGTGTTCCTCGTCCCACTTATGATCTCTAATACTAGAACTCCGTAGCTGAAAACATCTGATTTTTCTGAAAATCGGCCGCCCATTGCGTACTCAGGAGCCATATATCCGCTGAGATGCAATATAATTATGTCAGCAGGAGAAAATTATTGAGATCAAATATAAGTAACTGATGCGTACTATGTCCCGACTACTTTTCTAGTGTTGCCTTGATCTTGATTGCCTCCAAATATTCTGGCCATACCAAAATCTGAAATCTTTGGCTTCCAATATTCATCCAACAATATGTTACTTGGCTTCAGGTCTCGATGGATTATTCTCAATCTTGAGTCCCTGTGGAGATATTGAAGGCCTCGGCCAATGCCTTCCATGATATTAAACCGTTTCTTCCAATCTAGAATATTTTGCGACTTATCTGTAATATCCAAATAAAAACCAATTCCAAGATATTTAATTTCATAGCAGAATTTTTTTTGGATATGATGGAGTGGATAGAAATAATAAACACGATTAGACTGACCGAAGAGATAAACGTCCAAGCTTCTGTTTGACAAGTATTCATAGATAAGCATCTTTTCTTCTTTCTCCACACAGCATCCTAGTAACCTGACAAGATTCCTATGTTGGAGTTTAGAAATTACGACTACTTCGTTCATGAACTCTTCAAAGCCTTGTCCAGATGCCGCTGAAAGCCTCTTTACTGCAATTTCTCTTTCATTTGCCAATTTCCCCTACAACAAAAACCAATTTCATACTCCTCAAGCGAATCAGGGTAAAACAATCATGATTAACTTTCGCACCTTATAAACAGGACCAAAGCCGCCTGCTCCTAACTTATTTTCCAGGGCAAAACTGCAAGTGGCACTTTCTAGCATCTTAAAACTATATAATGGTAACTCTTCTATGTTAACTTTATCCATGTCTCCTTGAAGCATAGTTTTGCTCAATTCATATTGGCCTTTTCCCTTATCTGAAGTCCTGTTTTTCCCTGCTCCATGAGGAAAAGAATCTATGTTTTATATGGGATTTGTATTGATTCCTAACGTGTATCCAAGGAGAAAACATTACCTCTTCGTTTATACATCCACCATATTAGAAACAGGCAAATGATTGTAGCAACCAAACTGCTACTCACTGAAATAGCAATAACTACTTTATTGTTTTTCTCCTCTGAAACAAAACCAAAATCTAAAGTCATGGCTACGGTTAATCATTTTATTTCAAATTCAAAGAATCTGTAGAATACTAATAAAACTGTTTCGAAATGGAAATTTGAAAACTGTGGCAGAAACGAATATAACTAAAATACGGTAACAGTATCAAAAGGCAGCTAGTAAGAACTCATACAAGACTTGATAAAGCATTGTCAGAGAGAAGCCATTACCAAGCTCTGAATAAGCAAGGCGAACATACAGATCCGAACCAGTATTTGCTGAAAACTTCTGAATATCAATTAAGTTTTCACTCCAAAACATGCAGCCAATACCAGGATCATGCGCAAAGGCCAAGCAAGAAGAATTGCTCAAGCACATGATTGCGCAGTCTGTGTAGAATGAGTACTGCCACATGAAATCAGGCAATTTGACAAGAGTTAGCTTCGTAAATCCGTCCTCTCTGTTTCTGTCTGTCGCATTATTCGCTCTTTCATATTGCAACCGAGTCCTCCTCATGCAACCCCCGCTCCAAATCCCCCTTTCCCATTGTCCTATTTTCCTAGGCTCGTACCCTCTCAAGCAACTACAAATCGGCAAATCTTGAATACTGCAAACCGAATTTGGCCCGCACTTATTGTAGAAATCAAAGTCATTAGCTGGCCCAACCCACGTGACGTTCCAATCGTTTCTCCCCTCGTCCCAACGTCCCTTCACAATAAACCCATCAGCATTCAAGATATGTCGTGATATGTATGTGTGTCGAAAATTCCGAGTGAAATAATAGGTTCCATCTTGGTCCGCTGCGATGCTGTATCCATCTTCATATGCAGAGGTCATGCCATTTACCTGTTGGAGATCATATACACATTAAAAAAATGTAAATTCTCTCTACAAGCTTGCTTGTTCTTCAAGTGAGACGGCAATTCTATAAGATATCAAGACATAGGCTAAATAAGAGGTTTTGCGTTCAATTCCCCCTCTACCACTTTAGGAAATAATGTCACATGTGCAGCAAAAAGATTTACGGCCTACACATGAGTGGGCGTGTTGAGAATTATATACAAAATAGAAAATGTCAGTTCTCTCTACGAGCTAGAGCTTCTATAAAGACGACAATCGGAGATTACCCCAATGAAAATCCGACCATTCCAGGGTCCGCTTCGCCACCTTGGAACACCATTCTCCCAAATGTAGTACTGGGGAACGCCTACTGCATCAATGCCCGAAGTGAAATTTCCACGGCCTGGATCGTTAAACGTTCTCCAAGAATTCAAACCAACCCTAACCCCTGTTCTCGGATTGTGAGAGAACCTCATCGTTGGCAAATACGAGTCGACAGGATGCCTGTGGCTTTCCCAAATCGTAATTCCAGTCGAAATATCTTTCAGAACGAGATTCCCTGAATCTAACAACTGGGCAGTTGTGTTCATGACAGAATTAGAAGAAGTAGTGTTCGTCGACCAAACAATCTCTCTATTTCCATTCATGAGTACGATGTTTCCGTTCGACTGAATCGTGATAGTCCCTGATGAATCGTTGAGTGGATTGACGCGATTGGCAACCCACACGGGTGATGTCCGAGAAACATAGTACCATATTCCCATGTAACGTCTTGTGGTGCCATTTGGACTGAAAAATCCTAGGACAAATTGTTTGCCTGCGGATTCTATGGTGTCGGAGTCTCTAAGAACAATAGTTGAGTTTATGGTGTCTATGTCTAAACAAAATCCACATGGCATGTAGTAAAATATTGTGAAGATCAAGAACCGAAGAGAGTATTGAAACGGGTTTCCCCGTTTGATCATGTTTCGTTGGTTATAGGACATTTCATAAAATTGTAAAGTTGAAAAGATACAAAGAAGATTAGCACAAATTGAGAATTGTTCTTTTTGATCATGTTTCTATGTTGACTACTTGGCAGACTCATTTGGATAAGGCGGCTTATATATGGTTCATAAACTTTCCCTTTTCATTACGGATGGACGTGAAGTCAAAGGTTATGAATTCTCTAAAATTGATGTATCTTTTGTTGACATTAATGATTTGGAAACATACCTAAGGACCTATAAAAAAAAAAATTATTCACCCTCACCAGAGAGGACCACAATCATATCTGGTTAAATGGGAAAAATGTATTAAAGCCCATGTGGTTTTTAAGAACCTACACCAGATTTCCTTGTAGTTTGATTCTACAACCTTTTTTTTTATTTTATAAGCTCTCCTACTTGCATAAAATTTCCGGGTGATTTTATAAAATTTTGCATAAAATCTCTTTGCGGTTTCATGAAAAGAAAATTTTGTGCAGAGTTTATGAAACTACAAAGAAGTTTTAGACAGCTCACAAACCACAGAGAAGGATTTTGTGTAAGTTTTCAAAATCACGGGGGTATTAAGTTGATTCCCCCTAGTTAGATTTATATTGATATTAAAATAGTAAGTGTATATTTGTGCGACAACAAAACATAGTCTTTAGCTAGGTGAGAATCATCTTGAGCATGGATCAAGTTTTTTGCATATTTTTTTGAGAACTAACGAAACGTTACTTTGCTGAAACGACACCTACAAGTATTTTCAATTTCATTACTGTTATAGTTTTAGTGAAGTTTCTGAAACATATAAAAAATCTTTCGAAAAATCACGAAAGGCTTCACTCATTTGACAAAATTGAAACATATATCAAAGTCGAGACTTTGATCCGTGATCTTGAATATGTTTTTCGCAAAAATAGTCCTCTAACTTTTCTCTTTTGCAGAATTGGTCCTCTAATGATTTTGATCGCAGAATTTGTCCACTAACTACGCACCCCTTGCAATTGTAGTCCTCCAGTGATGGAATATTCCAATATTCACCTTGAATCGTCACATGAGCAGCACATGAGGCTTAAACAAAGGTATGATAGACAATTAACATAAATTCTCACGTGAGAGAAAAAACGTGAGTTGGGAAAATTGTTTTATTTTTTAAAATGTTAACCAAAAAACACGAACGGATAAATACATGCATTCCTAAAACAAACCAAAACTCTAACGCACTACCCTTCGTAAATGTATTTAACCCAAATCAAAATTGATGAACCCGAATTCCCCAAAATCTCAATCATTTGCTCATACCCAATTCGCAAAAAGATGACCCATAGTGTTTTTTCGGAGAAAGCTGATGCAAGGGTTTGGACGAATTTGCCGGATTCGTCCAAATGGGTGGCACTTATGGGATGAAGAAGACGACATAGATGAGATCCCTTTAAATTAAAGACAGCGAACGGAGATTGCGGATGGTGAAGGCGCGAAAGCATTCTCAATCTACCAAAATTCGAATTCCATTGGGTATTTGGTTATTTAAAGGTTAGGGCTCTTCAATTTAGAATGGATTTGGCGGTGAATTTGTAATTGTAGAAGAATGGTTGGGTTCAATAATAGCAGGGGTAAAAATATTTAGAGGGAAAAAACGATTTAGCCACTGGCATTTATCGCACGTACCAAACATATATATATATATATATATATATATATGATAACAATTGCAAGGTGCACGCGTAGTTAGGGGACGAATTCTGTGATTAAAATCATGAAAGGACCAATTTTGTGAAAGAAAAAAAATAGGGGACTGATGTTGCGAAAAACCCGATCTCGAATGCATATATGATAATTGTTTTTCAAGAGAAACACGTGTTTGAGAAATAATAAAAGAATTATATAAAATAATTATATCTAGGTCAATCTGTAAGTCAATACGGGCCGTCAGGTTGAATTTTCCAATATGTTTCCAACACAAAATGAATGGACTGAGCAAAGCTTACATGTGCGACGCTAAAGTCCAGTGATACACCTATTACATGAATATATTTTACAAAGAGGAATAAATGTCAAAGGGCTTGTCAGTTTCTCAGCAATTTAAATCAACTCATTTCAGGGACACCGGACACCTTTTTTAATCTAGTAAGAAATTAGATATGTAGTCAATTTATCCAAGATAGGGAGTTTTTTGAGAGACGTATCCTCACACTAAAGTTATCAGTTATGTAACATATAACATATATTGTGTCTCAATCCTAGTAAATCAACTACATTCATAGAATTGATCAATTCGAATGTAATCACAAGATTCAATGAATGATAAACTCAATCTAATGCGCGAAAAGAAAACGAAGATGGTAACTAAACTCAGTTGAAACTAACTGAATCATCTGTCTCAAATCCAACTGAATTTCCCGCCAAAGAAGCGTAGTCCTAGCTGCTTCAATTTCAGTTATAACTCTGTTGCAACTCTCACAGATATGTTGTTGTAACTCTCAACAAATAGCTAGAAAACCGTTGCAGACTCGCAGTGTATATCCATCAATGTCTATAAGATGAGGTTTAGAATAGTGAAAATATTGTTTGTTTTATAAGATATATACAAGACTATTCAACTGTTCTTCTACCTCTTTTACGAAACATATATATTTATTTGATGTCACCATCTTAACATTAACCTTATACTATTTCTTTCTATCTAAAAAGAAAAAGAAAAAAAAAAGTGTTTGTCAATTAACGCGTGATGCACATCAGTCAGGCCACTAGGAAATAACTTTATGGATGGAAACAAGACCGACTAGATCGATATGATTAATTTATAAACTATATGATGCTGACCTTAGGTATACCCAGGAAAAAGGGGCCGAGTATAGTGACAACATAGACCTATTTATTTATAGGGATAACTACACAAACACCCCCTGAGGTATAGGCTAATTACACAAACACTTCCTTGTGTTTGGGAAATTACACAAACAGCCCATATTAGTATGCATCTCATTACACAAACACCCTCTGTAGTGTATTTTTCTAATCGAATACACAAGCTTCTGGAGTTGGATCATAATGTCAATACTGGTGTGATAAATAATTTACAAAATCTTTCAAAGTATACCTTATTTTTTATGCTTTTTTATTTTCTAAAACAGAATAAATGAGACTTATTTTCTATTGTTTTAGAAATTTTGGTTTATTTTGTATTTTGATTTTACAAGATAAATGAGAGCCTTAAATTTACATTCAGCAAAATGTAACAAATTCCGAAAAGTATTTAATTATAGGGGGTGTTTGTGTAATTTCTCAAACACGAGGGGGTGTCTGTGTAATTAGCCCATACCTCAGGGGTGTTTGTGTAATTCTACCTTATTTCTAAGTTCTAATCATATATAACCATAAATATATATTATCATATTAGAAAAATGAGGACTTAAATTCTTTACGTGCAAGATTAAAATTGTCTCTGTAAGGCAAATCTAAGCTTTTTCTTATTCGTTTCCTTCCCACCAAAAACGAAAAGTGAGGGCTTAAAGCTCACATTAAGGATTTAATTTTTTCTATGATTTTGTGTACTGTAAATTTGTATAACTTATTCATTCAGTGACATGAAAGAAACGAGATAATCACATTTTAATTTAAGTTTTCATAAGTTCATTACCATCATGTTTTATTTCAAAACAAATGAATCCATACCACCAATCATGAAGCACATCCAAATGAAATAATACTTTATAAGAAACAGTCTAACTTTGAAAATTCAATTGCTGAAAAATCAAGCAGTTGGCAGATTACAAAAGTAAGTACATATCCTCATCATGTACGCCCGCCAATTCTGAATTATGGGTTCATTTTCTAGTTCAACTTCTCAAAGAAAAATATGATCAAAACAAGAACTTGGCTTCAACAGTTTCTCCAAATCTTCATCGTCATAATACTTTGCTTTTTCCACTATGGAATTTGTTTCGATACAGACACCATTAGCTCGACGCTTGTGCTTAGAGATTCCGACACCATAGAATCCGGAGGCAGACAGTTCGTTTTAGGATTTTTCAGTCCAAATGGCACCGCAGAACGATACATGGGAATATGGTACTATATTTCTCGGACATCACCCGCTTGGGTTGCCAATCGCGAGAATCCACTAAACGATACATCAGGGACTATCTCGATTCACTCTGATGGAAACATCGTACTAATGAACGGAAACGGAGACCTTGTTTGGTCGACAAACGCTACATCTTCTAGTTCTGTCATGAACACAAGTGCCCGGTTGTTAGATTCAGGGAATCTTGTCCTGACAGATATTTCGACTAGAAGTACGATTTGGGAAAGTCACAGGCATCCTGTTGACTCGTATTTGCCGACATTCAGATTTTCTCATAATCCGCGAACAGGAGCGAGGACTGTTTTAAATTCCTGGAGAACGTTTCAAGATCCAGGCCATGGAAATTTTACTGCAGGTCTTGAGGCAGTAGGCGTTCCTCAGTACTACATATGGGAGAATGGGGTCCCGAGGTGGCGAAGCGGACCCTGGAACGGTCGGATTTTCATCGGGGTATATGGCATGAATCCTACATACGAGAACGGATACGGCATAGCAACTGAACAAGACGGAACCTACTATTTCACTCGGAATTTTCCAAGGACATACTTATCAAGAAATTACTTGAACGCTGACGGGTTTAATGTGAATGGAGTTTGGGACGAGGGCAGAAACGATTGGAACATCACGGGGGTTGTGCCAGCTAATGATTGCGATTTCTATAATAAGTGCGGTCCAAATTCAGTTTGTAATATCCAGGATTCGCCAATTTGTAGGTGCTTGACAGGGTATGAGCCTAGGGATATAAGAAAATGGGAGAGGGGAGATTGGAGCGAGGGTTGCAGGAGGACCTTTCAGTTACAATGTGAGAGAGTGAAGCATGCGCCAGACAGAAACAGGGAGGATGGATTTTTGAGGCTAACTCTCATCAAATTGCCTGATTTCATGCTACAAAGATCGGGTGTAGAATCTGAATGCGCGAATCTGTGCTTGAGGAACTGTTCTTGCTTGGCCTATGCGCATGATTCTGGTATTGGCTGTATGCTCTGGAATGAAAACTTAATTGATATTCAGCAGTTTCCAGCAGCTATCGGTTCAGATTTCTATGTTCGTGTTGCCTATTCAGAACTTGGTAATATATAGCTTCTTAATCTAATGAGTTCTTTGTAGTTCTATGACTAGCTGCATTTTGATACTGTTACTGTGGCTTAGATACATTTGTTTGTCCCTCAGTTTTCAGATTTCCGTTTTGAAACGGGTTTAGTAGTATTCTGCAGATTCTTGGAAAGTGAAATTAGATTTTTATGGGCTGAACTGAATGTATAACCTTATCCATGGCTTGAGATTTCGGTTTTGTTTCAGATCAGGAGAAAAACAATAAAGCTGTTATTGCTATTTCAGTGGTTACCAGTTTGATTGCTGCGTTCATTTGCCTGTTTTTGGTTTGGTGGATGTACAAACGTAGAGGTAAAATTTCTCCTTGGAGTTGCATTTCAGGAAAAAAATGCAAATAGCACATAAAATAAAGATTCTTTCGTATGATGTAGCAGGGAAAATCAGGAATTCAGGAGGGGGAAAAGGTGAATCGGAATTGAGCAAAATTGTGCTTCAAAGTAACATGGACAAAGAGTTACCAATATACAGTTTTAAGATGTTAGAAAGTGCAACTTCCAATTTTGCCCTGGAAAATAAGCTAGGAGCGGGCGGCTTTGGTCCTGTTTATAAGGTGAACAATGTTCTTTATTAATTATGTCCTGGTTTGCTGAACGAGTGTACTGAGATTGGTGTTTGTTGCAGGGGAAATTGGCAAATGAACAAGAAATTGCTGTAAAGAGGCTTTCAGCGGCATCAGGTCAAGGCTTTGAAGAGTTCATGAACGAAGTTGTGGTGATTTCTAAACTCCAACACAGGAATCTTGTCAGGTTACTAGGATGTTGTGTGGAGAAGGAAGAAAAGATGCTGATCTACGAATACTTGTCGAACAGAAGCTTAGACGTTTATCTCTTCGGTCAGTCTACTGGTGTTTATTATCTAAACACCATCATATCCAAATATTTTCTGAAATTAAAGTAATTATTTTATCGTTGATATATATTTCAACTCTGCAGATAAGTCACAAAATATTCTAGATTGGAAGCAACGGTTTAATATCATGGAAGGCATTGGCCGAGGCCTCCAATATCTCCACAGGGACTCAAGATTGAGAATAATCCATCGAGACCTGAAGCCAAGTAACATATTGCTGGATGACTATTGGAACCCGAAGATTTCAGATTTTGGGATGGCCAGAATATTTGGAGGCAACCAAGATCAAGCCAACACTGGAAAAGTAGTTGGGACATAGTATGCGTCAGCACTCAGCTAGTTATCTTGATCCTTGAAAATTAATTTCTCTTGTTGATTTTTTGCTGACATACTTAAATCTGCATCTCAGCGGATATATGGCGCCTGAATACGCATTGGGCGGTCGATTTTCAGAAAAATCAGATGTTTTCAGCTACGGAGTTCTAGTATTAGAGATCATAAGTGGGACGAGGAACACCAGCTTTTATAATGAAGAATGTTCTTTAGGTTTACTGGGATATGTAAGTCACAATATCTGCTTTCATTCTCATCTAGCTATTTCTTCAGTACAATGCAACAAACTGTAAGGTCGGTCTATTATTCTGTTTTTCTCAGGCATGGAAATTGTGGAAAGATGATAATGCAGCAGAATTGATAGACAAAAGGATATCAGATAATCCAAGTTTTCAGACAGAGATCATGAGATGCATGCACATAGGACTGTTGTGTGTTCAGGAATTCCCCGCGAACAGGCCAACCATTTCAAATGTACTACTGATGCTTTGTAGTGAAATAGTTGATTTGCCAGCGCCAGAGCATCCGGGATTTACAGACAGATGGAACCGAACTAATGTTGCATCTTCTCCCTTGACCCGAACCTGTTCTGCCAACACTGTATCGCTTACAGTGCTTGACGGGAGATGAAAGTTTCACGAGAGAAAATTCAGCTAAATTTTATTACTCGACACCATGTCAATGTTTTTCAATGGCAGTCCAAGTTAGGATAAAGGATGATGGTTGTGGTAGGCCTGTGATAGCCGATGTAAAACTCATCGTACCGTATGATATGGTCTATATAACTATTGATTCATGTTTGGTTCATATAGCCTATTCGAAACTCCATATCTATATTACATACATTGTTTAAGGGGGGATGAAAACTTATCAAGATAATATTTAGCTAAATTTATTATTCTATATACCGCCATGAACTTAATTTAACAAGTGTCCTAATATTCCATCACGAATTTACCGGAAAGAAAGATATTTGAGGGAACACTGAAAGAAAGTGGTTGTAATTATCCATAGAAGTCACAACAATTTGAAGTGCTAACGTAACGGTTCACCAAATAATACAATCATTCAATTTAAATTTGGAATATTGTCTGCAAAAAATCCCGAAGCAAACTATAATCTCATATATTTGAGGTATTTTGCCAAGTGATGTGTTATTTAGCACTTCTTTTCACAATGATTAAATTGAAAAACCATTGTATCATATTGACCAAAATGCCGAAGTACTAATGACATTCTGTTCAAAACTTAGATTTTAATAACACAAATGAATTAAAAAGATAAAGTTGGTGAAAATGTTTCACTGTTTAAGTTTGTAAAAATATATTTCTTCAGGAAAATCAACCCCAACTCAGTATCCTATTCTCAGGTCAAACGAAGTTATAGAAACTAGTCAAATAATAACATTGTGAGCAGAGTGGTTGGTCTGTTTACAATATTAATTGGTGCCTTGATCAATTATGTGTAGTTGGCTCTAAAGGATTGCACTTATCATTTTACTTGTGATCGAGTAAAGAAGTTTCTATAATTACATATCAAGAAATTGATAAATGTCAGACTATGTACACAAACCAGTTTGGTGATTGTACATCATATAAAAACAAATGAGTTGTCATGTTACATTTCATCTCCCCTCAAGCACCGTAAGCGATAGAGTGTTAGCGGAAGGGAGTTCGGTCGAAGAAGAAGATCTAGCATAAGTCCGGTTCCATCTCTCTGTAAACCCAGGGTGCTCTGGCTCTGGCAAATCCACAATTTCACTACCAAGCATCAACAGTACATTTGAAATGGTTGGCCTATTTCCTGGAAATTCTTGAACACACAATAATCCTATGTGCATGCATCTCATAATCTCTGTCTGAAAACTTAGATTATCTGCTATCCTTTTGTCTATCAAATCCGCTGCATTATCTTCGTTCCACAATTTCCATGTCTGGGGAAAACATACCAATAGATCAATACTATAGGAACGGGAAAAAAAATTAAAAAAAAAAAACAACAACAACAACGAGAGGATCAGAATAGAAGCGACTTACATATCCCAGTAAGCCTACAGAAATTTCATCGTTATAGAAACTGGTGTTCCTTTTTCCACTTATGATCTCTAATACAAGAACACCATAGCTGAAAACATCCGACTTTTCTGAAAATCGGCCGCCCATTGCGTACTCAGGAGCCATATATCCGCTAAGACTCAATATAATTATGTCAGCAAAAAATCAACAAGAAAAATATATGTGTAAAGATTAATATAAGTAGCTCATACTTACTATGTTCCTACAACTTTTCCAGTGTTGGCTTGATCTTGATTGCCTCCAAATATTCTTGCCATGCCAAAATCTGAAATCTTTGGATTCCAGTGTTCATCCAACAATATGTTACTTGGCTTCAGGTCCCGGTGGATTATTTTCAACCTCGAATCCCTGTGGAGATACTGAAGGCCTCGGCTAATGCCTTCTATGATATTAAATCGTTTCTTCCAATCAAGAACGTTTTGTTCCTCATCTGCAGAAATTGAAAGGAATACCAATGTTAAAATGATTACTTTTAACATATTGTGACTGATGGTGTGTGAAGATAATATGGATTTGAATGACGTAATAAACAGTTAAACTCATTTAGACTAACCGAATAGATAAACATCTAAGCTTCTGTTCGACAAGTATTCGTAGATCAGCATCTTTTCTTCTTTCTCCACGCAACATCCTAGTAGCCTAACAAGATTTCTGTGTTGGAGTTTAGATATCACAACCACTTCGTTCGTAAACTCTTCCAAGCCTTGTCCAGATGCCACTGAAAGCCTCTTTACCGCGAGTTCTTTTCCATTTCCAAATTTACCCTGCAACAAACAATAATTTTAGCAAACTTGTGAATCATATCAGGACCTAATTAATAAAGAATTTTGTTCACCTTATATACAGGACCAAAACCACCTGCTCCTAGCTTATTATCCGGGGAGAAATTGCAAGTGGCACTTTTTAGCTTCTTAAAACTGTATAATGGTAACTCTTCAATGTTAACTTTGTCCATGTCACTTCGAAGCAAAAGTTTGGCTAGTGAACTCCTGATTTCCCCTGCTCCAGAAGGAAAAGAAGTTTTGTTTTAGATGATGCCTGCATTGATTGCTTTAAGAACAAAACCATATATAGGAAAGAAACTTACCTTTTTGTCTATACATCCACCAAGCTATAAACAGGCAAATGGACGCAGCGATCAAACTCGTAGTCACTGAAACGATGATGACTACTCTGTTGGTTTTCTCGTTATCTGAACAAAACGAAATCCCGATTACAATCTAGTTTTCGATTCACATAATTCATAGGTGATAATACTAAAGCAGAGAAGTGATTGTGAAAAAAAACAGCTTATAATTGAATGGCTAAAGCATCCATTCAAGAGTAAAAAAACATTATCAGAGAGAATATGAATTACCGAGATCAGAATAGGCAACACGAACATAAAAATCTGTACCGGCACCAGCCGAGAATTTCTGAACATCAATTAAGGTTTCAGTCCAGACCATACAGCCAATTCCAGGAACAAATGCGTAAGCCAAGCATGAACAATCCCTCAAGCACGTGCTCGCGCATTCAGTTTCTACAGCTGTGGACCGTTGCACGAAATCAGGCACTTTGATCAGAGTTAGCCTCACAAAACCATCCTGTCTGTGTTTGTCCGTCGCATTATTCGCCCTTCCACACTGCAACAAAGTCCTCCTCGTGCAACCCCCACTCCATATCCCCCTATCCCATTCCCCTTTATTTCTAGGCTCATACCCTCTCAAGCAACTACAAATTGGACTGTCGCGGATATAGCAAAGCGAATTGTGACCGCATTTATTATACATATCGCAGTCGTTAGCCGGCGCAACCCACGTAACATTCCAATCATTTCTCTCCTCGACCCACCCTGCCTCTATAAGAACACCGGCCTCATTCAAGTAAAATCTTGATATAACTCTCTGCGCAAAATTTCGTGTGTAATAATAGGTTCCATCTTCTTCAGTTTGCACACTGTATGTATCATCGTATAAGGAATGCCCGCCAGGTGCCCTGATTCCTGTGAAAACCCGACCGTTCCATGGACCGCTTCGCCACTTTGGAACCCCGTTCTCCCATATGTAGAGCTGTTGATTATTGCCGACTGAGTAAAGACCTGCCGTAAAATTTCCAGGGCCTGGATCCTGATAAGTTCTCCAGGAATTTAAACCAGAGCTCGCCCCTGTTCGAGGATCGTAAGTAAATCTCATTTTCGGCAAAAACGTGTCAACAGGATGCTCGTGACTCTGCCAAATTGTGTCTCCAGTCGAATTATGTGTCAGAACAAGATTCCCTGAATCTGACAACCGGGCAGTTGTGCTCATGACAGAATTAGGTGATGTAGCATTTGTCGACCAGACAATCTTTCCGTTCCCTTTCATGAGTACGATGTTTCCATCTGAATGAATCGTGATAGTCCCTGATGAATCGTTGAGTGGATTGTCGCGATTGGCGACCCACGCAGGTGATGCTCCAGAAACGTAGAACCATATTCCCATGTAACGTTCCGTGGTGCCATTTGGACTGAAGAATCCTAAAATGAATTGTCTGCCTGCGGATTCTATGGTGTCGGAGTCTCTAAGAACAATAGCTGAGTTTATTGTGTCTGTGTCCAAACAAGAACCAATTTGGAAATAGGAAACTACTATTGTGAGGGTCAAGAACTGAAGAAATGGTTGAAGTAAGTTTCTTCTTTTGTTCATGTTTCTATGTGCATGGAGTTCTTGACGGGGCTTAGTTTTGTAACCCGTCATCTGTGTGATTTTTCAGCAGTTATGGGCATTTGAGATTGACATTTGCTTAATACCACAAAGTCCTTTTCACATAGTAGGAGAATTTTCTAAACTAGACTACTTCTACAAAAAAGTATGCCATCTGGATGTTCTTGACTGAATAGAGCTATGTATTAATTTGGTTTTTGAATGAATCATGATGGTTGTGAAGTTAATAAGTTGATACTTTTTTTAGGGGTAATACTAGGTGACACCCTTGAGGTTTCATCAATTATCAAATGTATCCCCTAAGGTTTTGATAATATCAACGATACCACCAACATCTAACATTCATCAAGTACCAAACGTAGGCCCTGAGGTTTTGATAATTTCAACGACACCACCAACATCTAACATCGGTAACAAAAGTTACCTAATTTTATAGCAAGTAATTAATTATTATAACCGACATTTTAGAATAAATTATATATATACATAGTTAACTTCCCCTAAAACTTATCATAATATCAGTCACACCCCTGCATGTTCCCCCGGGCATTTTGTCATTTTCATTTTGATCAAAGTCAACCTAAAGGGCAAAATAGTAGTGAAAAACTCATTGACTTAATTAACTTCTGCTATTTTTTTTTTTTTTTTTTTTTTTTTTGTTCAGACCTATTCGACATGTAACATCTATCAAATCTTAAAGGGTAATATCACTGATATTATTGAAATTTCGGAGAAGGTTGTGATATATATAGACCAAACTCGATCAGGCTGTTAGCGATATTATCACTTCTTATGTAGTGCAGCGTTTGATTGGATTTTTCATTATGGTCCTAACACATAATGAGAGATTACTAAGCAAAATAAAACGAGTTTTGAGAGACACGTAGGTCGCAGTAAATTCTCTCTAATTGTAGTGTTTAATCATCATATGTTGAAGTTTAGTAGAAATCCTAGTTTGTTGTATATATAGCAATTAGCGTACAAGACTTGTTCTTCTATCCCTGTTACGGGAACATCTCTAATTTTTTTACATCATTATCTTACTATTGTTTACATCATTATTTTACATCATTATCTTACTATTGTTTACATCATTATTTTACATCATTAGTGTCAATTTGTTTTTTGTATAGTGAGAAAGTCGGTCTATAGTTACTTTGGTGCTTAGCTTTGCCTTGATTTTTGGAGAGAAATGAGAAAAATCTTTTAGATTTTACGCGTTTCTCTAAAATACAAATTTATTAATGTTACATATGCTCGCATCGGTCTTTTAAAATTACCCACTTGTCAGGAAAAAAATGTACAATTAGTCAAAATGAATTGAGGTCCTAAAAATGCACCGGATTTATGTACGTGCAATGACGAATTATTGATGACGAGGTTGATATATTAAGGGATAATTAGTGCAAAATGCATATTATAAGTCAAGGTAAAAGTATAAGAAATTAGTACAGTACTCAGCCTATTTTCTTGTGAACTTCCTAAGGATCGGCATCATATCATATCTTTGGAGTCCCACTATAAGAAAAAAAACAGTTTTACCTGCGTTTTGCCTGTTTTGCCGCGTCTATCTAACACAAGCAAACGAACGCCGGTAAAGTCCGATCAAACCCCAGCCCGTTAAAAGTTAATGGCATTTATATACCAGGGCACGTTAACCATATATCTTTATGAGAAAAACGCCAGTAAATGGCTTAAAATAGAGGCATCACCCGCGTTTTGACTAACGCAGTATAAATAGATCAAAAAACACTGGTAGATGTTTCTTACTAATCCTGTCATTGTTGTAAAACTTGCCCTTCTTAAAACTGAAAGATTATTTCGTGCAACCGTTGCACGACGAGGTGGCATAACAAGTCGGTTATTAGTGTAAATGCAAGGTTGGGATGACATTGTGGGATGATTGTTGCCTAAATATTTAGAATTTTATTATTATCTTGACCGTTGGTTGCACCACGTCAGCAATGCAATGGTTGCATAAAATAATTTTTCCTTAAAACTTTACTTTCCCCTTCAATATTCAAAACATTCACCGATTAAATATGAACTTATCCAACAAAATGAATCATTACAAAGAAAATCATCTATTGATTCATTAATCGAAAATTGTGAGATCAAACTTACAAAAACTTGCAGGAATAGTTGACATCATAAGAGTATCATAACAAAAGTTCTAATTGTTATCATAAATGAAACATAAACTCCATCAAACATTCGCGTTACATAAAAACAACCAACAACAAAGGTGAGCAGATATAAACCCAAGAGGTAGAAAAGTGAAGAGTAAATTTGTCATCCGTATTGTGGAAGTATATATAGAGATGAAATTTATCTGTTCATGAATTATATATGAATGTTTATATATTTTTATACAAAGTTCACTTTCCACTTAGTAAATAGGAAAGAAGAGGATTTTCTTGTCAAGTTATTTAATATTGGGTAGCATTAAAAAGAAAGATAAATAGGCCTATTAATGGACTCTCTTTTTTTAATGAAAAAATAGGCCTATTGATGATATAGTAAAAAACAAGAAAATAATTTCTTAGTGATTAAGGATAATGTTACTATATTTATAATTATAACTACTTATGGTAAAATATTGATCAAGTCAAATATTCTAATGTCAATAACCAGAATCTTGATGCGGAAGCCTTCTATTACTACGTGCGCTTAATACTGCAGAGGACTAATCAACAGTTTGAAATCTTGGGGATCCACCATTTTAATTTTTAAGTACTTTCACTTTCAGACATCAACATTTGTCAAGAAATTGCTTATGCAAGAAATTACGTTTGAACGTTCATTTAGATTTGCTTATATATTTATGCAAATTAAATTAGCTAATTGTGTTCAAAAAAAAATTAAATTAGCTAACTTAGTTATGTTGCACGAGGGAAGAGTCTTACAAATTTTATTTTATTTTTATTTTTTGAACTTGGTACTTTGGAAGAACTTGTTTTGAACAATTCAAAGTTTAACTTCAAAGGCGACCTAACGGACCTTTAGCCAATTTTATTGGAATATCCAATAATTTCATATAGTGGAATATTATTTTTTTTGGCCATCTGTGTACTAAGTGAAGTAGACAAAAAGTCAAAAAGATGAAGATATGTGAACTATGCAGTTGTGTTGCAAGAATTAATGTATTGTTGGCCCAAACAGGCCGGGGAGCTTGTGCTGGATATGCAAGAAGAGAATTACGCACTGTTTGCTTTTTTGTAAAGACAAGGTATAGTGAGTACCTCTTTGTGGGGTAATCGATGATAAACTAGACCAAGATTATATATGAGAGACGAGAGATGATTCTTCAAATAATGTTGCTCATAGTAGTTCAGTACTCAGCCTACTTTTAGCAACAAAAAAAATGATGGACAATTTGATTACAAAATCGTAGAACATTAAGTTTGCTAATAATTTCATCATATGAAATTCCGATGAATCGGACTTTAAGCGAAAACTATAATCATGAATTATTTTTTATCTCATATTGTATTTTTTAATATTCAATCTTTTAAATCTTCACAACAGTCACCTTATCTCTCCAATCAAAACATAATGATGAGAACAATGTTTTTTGTATTTTGTTCACGCGGTTAATTTTAAGAATATATCTATGCCTTTTAGACAGAAAGACTATAAGTGGCAACAATGGCTATTCTCAATTATTTATAGCTAGAGAGCGACTCAATGTAGGTGGTGAATCTCTCAAATGCTAACTCTGAGAGTGTACTACCCCCTGGAAGCTGGAAGTTGGTGGCTCACCAGTTTACAATTTGTGAATTCCATTTCATTTTTCGAGCTTAACACATATTTCAGGAGGGGAACAAAGTAGTGGATGCACTTGCAAACTATGGCGCCAAGAATTCTGTGATGCAATGGTGGTCGACTTGTCCATATTTCTTTTTTGATTTTGTTGATGATGCATGGTGCTTGTAGTGACGAGATTTTTAGATTTTGCGGAACTCTTGACTATTAATTGTTGCCTTCGTGTACTCGTTTGCTCTTATTAATCTATTTGGACTTCGGTTCTTGATGAACGTTCTGTTGGTGCCAACCTAATTGAGACTAATGGATGTTCACAGGCCGACAAGCATTGGTTCTCCACCTTTCCACTAAAAAGAAAAGGAAAATATTAAATCAAACACTGGCGTACTGTTAGTCATATTTCACTAACCATTTCATGCTTTCAGTTTTTCAGTTTTCTTAACATGAATATCTTTCACTAATGAAGTCCCATCTTCACAAGTTCACTCAAACAATACTACCAAGCAATGCACTCCGTCCACTATATTCAAAGCAAAATGTTGTAGAGACAAAGAAATTGGACGGTCATTGATCAATTCTCAGACCTCAATTAGGCATGTCACACTCACTGGGGTCATTATTTATAGTGCATGAATCTGGACTGCTTCACTTTATCTCAATCAAACAAGAGAGTCTTGGACTTGGGGAGTTTTGTCACCCTACATGTGTCCATTTTTGTTTTGTATCTCACATGAGACATACACGTTCGTATTTCACTATTTTCTTTGAAAATATACGACGTTTTACAACAATGTAAGAGATTTTATTAACGTCCAAATGTCAACTACATCTACATAGCGTGTCTTAAACAAGTAGATGTTATAATCAGTCCCACATCGCTTGAGAACTATTCTGAACTTCCATATAATTTTTATAATCTCCTCTCGCCCTCTAACGAGGCTTATAAGGAGGAACATGAAGGGGCCTACAATCCAATAGTAGATTGTGGTTGTTGTATAAAGAAATTACTGTAAGAACCAGAAAAATAATTTATTTGTCAAGAAATTACATCACCTCAATAAAGAGTTCATGACAAAAAACTTCGAATAGAGTCAATAGACAATGGTACATAAACGCTTTCTCAAAAACAAAAAAAAAAAAAAAGATGGTAGATAAAAACTGAGGAGAAAGGAAAAAGTTAAACGAGGAAAAGACAAAAACATCAATTAATTAGACTAGAGTTTGGGGGGTCTGCATCTAAAGCTTTCAACTCCGCAAGTGTCCTTGAGACAAAGAAAACCACTAAAAGAAGCCTATAGTTTATTAATCCACCAAATTTGCAAGTTGCACCACTTCTTTACCTCCCATTTTTCTTTACTTCCCACTGTTTTTTCCAACTCTTTGCCCCTGATTCAGCCGTAATATCACTCAAATATTGTGGTACAAAAACTCACGGCATTAACTTAAGTACTGAAACATAGTACTCATTCTATTTAGAGTAACCCCATGATCATATAAAAGAGAGTTTTTTAGCCTTTTATGGTACTAACTAAGTAAAGTAGACAAAAAGATGAAGAAAAAATGTGAACTATGCAGTTGTGTTGCAAGAATGTATTGTTTGTCGGATAAAGCGAGCTTGTGCTGGAATTGTGATTCCAGGGTTCACTCAGCTAATTTTATCGTAACGAAACACACGAGGACCCTTCTTTGCCATGTTTGTCAATCTCCAACTCCGTGGACGGGTTCCGGTCGAAAGCTTAGCCAGACGGTGTCTCTGTGCGAGGCATGCGTCGGAAGAAGTGGCCGGAATATGGACGACGAAGATCGTGAAAATGAAGATGATGTTGATGATGATGAAGCTATTAGTGAAGAAAAAGAAGATGATGGTCAAAATCAAGTTGTGCCTATGATACTTCCACCATGAGTACTAATGAACTATTATGTGAAATATTTGCTCGGTCTTAATTGTTAATACTGGCACCAGTTTGGAATAAAGAACCTTTTTTTTTTCAGGGTATATTTGTTTATTTTGATTTTATTTTTTTTTTGTTAAGTTGTTTATTTTGATTGCAGTCACTTGATTTAAGAATTGCAATTCTTTGTCATCATAGTCCATAACCTCCGGCAAAGATCTCAGTAAAAGACAAGGTAGGCACGTACATATATATAATCAATGAAACTATTTGAAACGCTAATTACTCAGGGATTAACTCATAAAATGCTTATATAGCTATTAATAATTGGCCATAAGTTGCAAAGATAAGTGGCCTAATGATTGGCATGGTTGAGATCGGGGACTTCTAGTATTTTTATTTTTTATTTAATTTATGTTGTGGGAATTCTGAGCTCCAAATTTTGTGGATGCGAGTATTAAGTTGTCAACTTACAAACTCGCTTATATTCAGGTTGTAAATTTTTTTGTTACGTCTGACATATGAAATTTTTTACAAGTAGTGGCAGTTGAATTTGAATTCTTGACCTCTTCTCTGGCCTGAGCTATGATATTATTTTAAATTGTCGTCTCTTAAAATCTCAAACTTATTTAGAAAAGTTTGACATTTATTTATATATAGAGATACAATAGTATGCAAACATTAATGTTGTCAGCCGGACAAATCAAACTGAATATACCTAGTAATAATCAAAGAAAAGTTTAACAAAAATGCAACATCAACAACTCGTTAATGTAAAGAAAATAAGGCTAGGCTTCAAGATGGAATCCCAAAGCATACACTAATTCATCTATGTATTTTTTACCTCATTATATTAGAAGTTGTAATAGTAGTAAAGATACTAGTTGCAACTAATGTAAGGACACGCAATTTTAACGTGACCTAATCCACGAGACTTTTCCCTACAAGTACAAAATTCTTTCTTTTGATAAAAGAATTACATATAAAGGTTAAATACCTGCTGAATATTTTACTAAGCCACTTCGTTTTAATTTCAAAGTAATCAAATTAAATACCTGTTGAATATTATTTTGATTGAATGCGTTAAGTTTCTGAAGTATAATATATTCATGATGATGCAAATGGTGCAGAAACTTTTTAATACAATTATTTTTTTGAGAAAAAAAAAACTAAAAATGGTGTCAATCCCATAAAAGACAAGGAAAATTTTATTTTCTATAGAAGTTTTCGTGGAGATCGAACCTCATCTTTCCACAAAGTAAAAATTGCAAAAAGATCTCTATCATATAAGATCGAGTATATATAATATACATGGGTGAGAAATTAAGAGAAGACACAATATAAAAAAATTTAAGTGGAATAAATATTGTGGTTAGTAATACAACACATATTATAAGGTAAATATAAATTAACTATTTCATGTTATGAGACGACTTAAATTACAATATTAAAGAATAAATATCTTATCAATATAGTATTAGTCAGGGTACAAAAAGGAAAAAAGAAACTTATTATATAAAGTCGGCCGTGAACTCACTCCGATCCAAACCCGTTTTATAAAAAGCCCCAACAATTACAAAATTAGGGTTTCAAATCCTCTTACAAAAATATTTCCCCCAAATTGAATTGAATCGACGAAACAATGCCTCAGAGACATTCGAAGAATAACAACGATTTAGCGTTCTTCACGTACGATGAGAAGCGGAAGCTAGGCTACGGCACACAGAGGGAGAGACTGGGCAAAGATTCGATTAAACCGTTCGACGCTTGTTCGCTGTGCTTGAAGCCGCTAATCGAGCCCATGTGCTGCACCAAAGGCCACGTTTTCTGCAAAGAGTGCATCCTCGAATGCCTATTGGCGCAAAAGAAAGATATTCAGAGGTGGTTGTTTTTTTGTTTATTTATTCATGATATTTATTAATTTGTTTTTCAGCTTATTTTTTGCTAAATTGTTGGAATTGAATTTGGGATCGTGTTATTAGGTTGAGTTGATTTGAGTTAAATAGCGGTGACACGTACTTCGTAAGAACGGCATTGTTCGTGATTTGACTATCAAATCTGGATTGTATTAGGTGCCTCGACGCTTAGGTTCGTAGTATTTGTGTGCTGTAACGTAGCTTACGCTGCGCATCGTTAGTGAAGAATGCTGAATCGTTGTTGTTAGACGGTCCTTCCTTCCCTGCTGTTTATTTAGCTTTTCGACTTTTTGCTAATTTTTTCTTAGATGTTGGAGTTTGATTTGCGATGTTGCTATTCGGTTGAGTTGATTTAAGGAAGATAGCCATAGGATGTACTCCTTTAGAACAGTAGATCGTGATTTGCCTCTTAAATCTGGATCATATTAGGTGGTTTGGTGTGTGATTGAATTAATTGGATTTGAAGTCGTAGGTGGTTTGTGGTGCATTGGAGTTTCGTTAACAGTTTGGACTAACTCATTGTGGTATGGAATATATTATCTGTTCACTGTTGGATGAGTAATGAAAAAACTACAAGTAATTCTGTGGCTCCATTCGCCAAGTCATGGTTTGTGCTTCGACGTGTCATTCTTATTAATGGGTTCTTTAGGTACATAGTTTTGTTTCCAAGTTAAATCCAGGGCACCTGTAAGAATGTTAACTCGATTATGGCATGCAAGAGATTATTCCAAATTTTACAGTCATATTCAGTTTGAGGTAAATATGATCGCTCGAATTATCGCAGTGTGCTATGGAACAGACTATCACTTTATTGTTTAATGTCTATTATAGAAATCAAATTAAACTCTGTAGCTCCAATCCAACTCAAGGCTTTCATTTTTAGCTAGCTATCAGAGGCATAATGCACATAAAGTCCACTATGAGTTTTCTTTAATCATCAGTATTTGAATGAGATCATTTTGATTGTGAAGCTTCCTATGCTGCTAAAACATTTTAGATGATTGTGATGGAGGCCAAAATTGAGCCTCTGGCTTTCTTAGTGACAGAG
Source organism: Misopates orontium (assembly GCA_946800315.1). Classification (NCBI taxonomy): domain Eukaryota; kingdom Viridiplantae; phylum Streptophyta; class Magnoliopsida; order Lamiales; family Plantaginaceae; genus Misopates; species Misopates orontium. The sequence continues at coordinate 4,154,735 of OX326946.1, read as the reverse complement.
CGTGCTTTGTTGTTGAAACTCTCGTACTGAAAATACTTACATTCTGCAGAAAGCAAACAGCTCATACCGCTCAGCTGAAGCAAGAAAAAGAGGAAGAGGAAGAGAGCCTAATGCTGCAAAAAGCTAGAGAACTCGATGCATTTGATCAACAGAACCATGGGGCAGTACCGCAGTACAATGATAAGAAGTTCAATAGAGACAAGAATGGTTTCCATGGGGCTAACAGTGTGAAAGCCACCTCGTTTGAAGAGGAAGCTACACGTACCATGAACGCATTTTGGCTGCCATCTGCAACACCAGAAGCTCCTAGAAAAGTCGAGGCTCCATCAACGGACACGGTCTGCCCTGAGGGGAATGAAAAACTCAGGCTAAAGACACTTTTCTCTATCAAATTCACAGAAGACACAAGTGAACAAAAGAGATCAAATTCTATCGATAGGACTTATATCTGCCCTAGCTGCAAAGTCACTCTTACAAACACACTGTCGCTCGTAGTGTTGAATTCTTGTGGCCATGTTTTCTGCAAGAAGTGCGCAGATACATTCATGGCGGTTGATAAGGTTTGTCTGGTCTGCGACAAGCCATGCAAGGAGAGGAATCTCATCAAGTTGGCCAAGGGAGGAACTGGTTTTGCAGGTCATGGAGATCATCTTGAAGCTAAAGATTTCAAGCATTTAGGAAGCGGTTCAGGTCTTGGGCTTGTACGACCTGCACAGAAGACTTGATGTTGAGATGCTATAGGTTCACTTTAAGTCCTCCGCTTGCTTCTTGTGGTTCATAATGATGCTTCTCGTTACATTATATTATAGTTTGTATGGTCTTGGCAACCACTTCTCTGCAATTTTAAGCATCCTAACATACTTATTCAGTGATTATTTCAGTATTGACTTTATGGGTGACACTTGGTGACTAGAGATACAGAGCGAGAATGAAAGCTATATTTGGAGATTGTGGTTAGATGTGAACAAAAAGAAAACTCGTATCTTAACGAGTGAAGCTCATAGAGCATGTGATATGCAATGCAAATGATGATTGATGCGGGAAATATATGATTTTCTTTTTCACAAGGTGCAAGTCAATGAGAGGATAGCATGTGAGATGTGCCTAATGTCAGGATATATAACACAAGTAAACGTTATTTATTGGGGTACGAAGTAAGAAGCTGTCTCTTCCAATATAATATCCAATTAATCTGAAATAATTACATAGGCAATATTTATAGATCTAACTGTTACGGTTTTGTTGTGTATCATACAATTAGAAAATGAATCCAATATAACACAATTGATAAGGTGTACAAGTTCTGTTTCGATGTTAGGGATGTGCTGAACCTGTGGTGTCGCCACCTAATACCAAAGATGGCATCGAGTATCTGGTGCCATCACTCGACGCTAAAGATGGCCTCGAACTTGTCAATTTGAGATCAACACTGGCTACAAGCACATCACTACATAGCCTAAGCAAAAAGACCCGATGATGCCCCACACAAGCTCTGTTAGGCACAATCGTATGTTGCTCCTCTCGAAGCCATACCCTTCCAACTTCGTCATGACATTCGGGCCTATAACTCCCTTGTTACTCACCCTCAGGCTTCATCGTTTTTGTCCTCTTGTTTGTTGGACTAATCTCTCTCCTTCATCATGACGCCCACAACATTTATACTAGTAAAACTTTTTCGTCGCTCTAAAAGTAGAATCGGCTTATAGAATACATCAACCCCTCAAAAAGGTCGCCGAATTGACTTGAATCCTACTTCAACTCCTTAACATGATGTGGAAAGCTACAACAGATGGTAGAAATACATAGAATACCTCACGCAAGTACCTAGCACTTGCTAGTATCCTACCTCACTACATATTTTCATATATGCAAAGCGCAGAGTGCAACTCACTTAACATAATTTTAAGGAGTTGATTATGAGAACTTATTATTTGAGGTCAGAATTATGGATTCTCGAATATATCTTGATTGAATTATTTGAGGTCAGAATTATGGATTCTCGAATATATCTTGATTGACGGTGTTTATCTTGTAATGCATATATAGTTCAACTTTTACGTGTCAAATCGTGTGTCGCTCTCTGTGCTATAGTTGGATTTATGACATATATACATGACTCAAAGTGAGATCTTAATGCACGCAGTGATAGATGGTTAGAGAAAGAATGAATCATCATTTCACTCGTCAATATTAGTATACCATTTGTCACATATTATTTTGTGATGCATATATACATTCGTCAATGACTGTGAGCACAAATTTTAAAGGGTCAATAACGATCACTCCCTTAAAGTTTGACTAGTTTTACAATGTCTTTCTAACATTTGAAAAAGAGCGATTTGCCCCTTAAGTTCTTGATCAGCTGTTTATTTTTGACTTGTGTCTATTTATTCATCCATTAGATTCGGCAAATCGCACATTTTTTCAAACGTTAGAAGGGACATTGCAAAACGAGTTAAACGTTAAGGAGTGAATCAATTTTAAAATATATAAATAGTTGTGACACAATATAATATAGGGATAATTACAGCTGCAACCCCTGAGGTTTGGTGTAATTACACATACCTCCCCTGTGGTTTGAGAAATTACAATGACCTCCCCTGAGGTTTGAAACCTTACACATACCTCCCCTCTACCATTTAGGGCATGTTTGGATACATGTGTGAAATTATAATGCTTATATTATACTTACATCCTTGAAGTTTGGTATAATTATAAAAACAATCTTTGATGTTTGGAAAAAAAATAACTCTAAATATTTTTAGAAACTACTATATTTGCTAAATTAAAATACAAAAATAATTAAATTAAAATTTTAAATTCAATCCTAATATTTTATTTAAATATGTGTAATTATTATTGATACCTTCAAGATAAAGATGGAACATACCTTCAGCATTGTCCCTTGAAAATAGAAGAAACGTAAAATCTTAATTAATGTTGAATATGATGCATTATATGTATAACGTGTCTTCATTTTCTCCAGATTTACTTTAATACTAGTGAAGAAAATCAGACTCTAATTTACAATTATTTTTAGAGTACGACTTTAGATATTTATTTAAATTCACAGTTTATAAAATTCTTATTTGATGTTTGTATTAATTATACATTTAAATACTCTTTTTGAACATGGAAGTTGTTTATTAGAATACATTTAGTATTTCTGATTCTTAACTATTAAATAAATTATGGTGAATAACATGAAAATATAATGAATACAAAATTATTTTAAATATTGTATAACTTTGGTATATTTGAACTGAATTCTTTGCAGAATGGTTCGTTCAATGGTTGAACCAATCAAGCAAGCTTGAACGCCCCATCCGTTTTTAAGAACATAGGTTGTCACTCTCACACACACACACAAAAAGAAAACACATGTAAAAAATAACATCTCCATGCGGAAAAAAAGAAAAGAAATAAAAAAACTTAATTGCAAAAATTCGCCTTCTCAATGAAAATTAACAAAAATAACAGAAATTTAATTTCAAATTTAAACATTTTTAAATACTTTTTATATTTTAGTCGATAACATAGTAGTTTCTAGAATTATTTGGAGTATACTTTTATTTGTCAAAAAATCAAGATTATTTTTATAGTTATACAAAACTTCAAGGATGTAACTATAATAAGCATCATAATTTCAAACATGATATCTAAACATGCCCTAAATGGTGGAGGGGAGGTTAGTGTAAGGTTTCAAACCACAGGGGATGTATGTGTAATTTCTCAAACCACAGGGGAGGTATGTGTAATTACACCAAACCTCAGGGGGTGTAGCTGTAATTATCCCTATAGTATAATATAACATAAATGATTCCCGATTGGATAAAATAAAATTAAAGATAGAGATTGGGGTGTGCCAAAGCCAAAATAATTAGTTAACAAATTTCCTATTTTAGCACGATGAGATTGACTCGACACGGTGGGTGTACACACACACGGCTTACGAAAAATCTTATCCAAAAAAACAAATCCTCCATAATTGACCAGCCGAAAGCATCAAGTTGCAACCACACCGATCATTCCTTGTGGTCGGTCCCCACCATCAACTGCACAATTCATTTATTAATGCCACAATTATAATGCACTATAACAGAATACAACAGCAAATATTTCAATAATACAGTGCGCAAGTGGGTGGTTTACAGATCAGCTTAAGTTGGCTGATTGATTAGCTTTCTTTTGATCTCAACTCTTATTTGTTCTATACATTACAATAATTGTTTCATTTTAATGAGTTTAGGACATGATTCTTTAAGACATAAGTTCGCTTGAGACCCTTTTAGAGTAGGTTGTAATTATAATAATAATGGATGTTATATTTTCGCTTTCTGTTGATTTATATAGAAATAATTTAGCATAGGTTGGTGGGAAATGAATGAAGTATGATTTTAGAATAATGGTATTTTCTTCTAGATAAATATGTACATTAAGTTTAACTCTCAATCTTATTACAAGTAGATCAATTTGGAGCGAACTATTGATTAAATTTTATGGGAACTAAATATAAATAAAAATCCGCAATAAAGTATTTTTCTCAATTACGGATGAAACAATCCAATTATGCAATATACATAACTACTTACTAATTACAATTCCATTTTCTTCTTCACTTCTACATTATTTCTATGTTTGTTAGTATAATTAGTCCTTACCAACAATTTTTTCTATGTTTGCTACATTTCGGAAAGTGCAATTTTATCGCTAATCTATTACAAATGGATTTAGAATATCCGATGTCTAAAATGCTCTTCTATTTTTAACCCAACACGTTTCAACTTTTCAAATATATCAAATTGTCCTATATCCCCAAAAGAATCTATATTTAGTAACCCCTTTTATCAACTTGACAACAACAAATATCAATGATTAATCTCGTAAATCATCATTCACAATCAAAATTTAATTATTAATTAACAATAATTAAACTGTCCCTATATTCACGGTCAAACGTGTCAGCTCCTTCACCCCTCCATACAAGTGGACCCCACCTTTTTGTAATAAAGCCCGCGCCAACCAATCCTCAACAGAATCTGCACCCATTAACATTAACACACATATTATTAATATTATTACACACACACCCCTTTTATTACAACATTATATACCCTTCTTCTTATTCTTCTTCTGCTTACTCAAAAATCTAAAACCATTTTGCATTAACAAATTAAGCGTCACATAAAAGGGGGCGTTTGTTTTTGTGACACATCCAAAAAAGCGTCACCTTTTGTTGTAATAATGGCGCAAGAGGAAGAGCAGCAGAAGTTGTTAATGGAAGATGTGACGGTTTTGGATTTTGACGTGCTGTGCTCAACGGTGGCTATGGAGGCGCACAAGGGCAAATGGGTAAATTTGAATGAGAATAATAATTTTGTCGAAGATGATAATAATAATAATTTAGTGTCACAAAAATATGGAGATGGGGTTTTTAGGATGTGGGAAGGTGAGCTTGTTTACGACTGCTTTGATGATCGAAGAATTGCTCTTCAATCTGCCTGGTATTGTTTTTTATCTTCTTTTTTTTTTTATTTATTGTTATTGAAATATTGGTTTTGTTGTTCTTGATTTTGGGATGATTTTATTGTTAGTATGCTTTAAGGAAAAAAAGTTGGTGGCCCTTTAGATTTAATTGAGGGAGTTAGATTGTGGGGGCTAAAGATTGGATTTTTATTCATCTATTCCAATTTAATTTTGGTGGTTATGTGTTTTAATGAGGCTTTTGTATTTTTTTTTTTTTTTTTTTGCATTTATTGCAGTTGTCCTAGTTATAGATTTGGCAAGAACATGAAGCGAGCTGGACAGGGTTCTTGTTTTCTTCAGGTAACATTTATGTTCATTTCAACTAGCTTTGATTTTTATTAGTGTTATTAATTTTTGCATTGATTAGTAGCTGCAGATATACTAAGTGATATTGGTTGCGTATGGTTTAAGCATAATCTATGTATCTAGGGAAAAACTACTTAGGTTGTCGTTTTGGGGTTTTGTTGATCGTGAATTGGTTAATGATTTTACAAATGTATGAAGCGATTGAAGAAACGATAGTTAGTGGAGATGCTTGCTCTATGTGGTGATGTTATAGTTTAGTATGAGTTTTATTCTTTGGTGAATAATATGAGTTGAACTTGTGCGTTTTGCAGGCATCAGTTCACTTATTCCTGATCATCGCTGCCCTGTTCAACCTGCTCGTGTTTCTAATCTCCAAAAAGCGCTGCTTTCTGTATATGGCCATTGCTTCCACTCTCTCAATCGGAGCGTATGTGGGATTTTACCGCATGCAGATGAGGAAGAAGTTCAATATAAAGGTAAATGTTGCATCCTTTTTAGTACAATTGAGAATACTGGAGATTGGGGTTCTTAATATGATCATAGGATGTATTTTTTAAACAGAATTAGATAAAATTTGCGAGCATTAGGTAGCAATGCTTGAAAATTCAGTGGTTTACTCTTGTGCAAATCCATGTCCTCCCTCTAGCCACCTTGCCGAGCCAATAGTTAGTAGGTGGTCAGTGGAAGAGTAAAGGGAAACAATCTGTTAGTTACATCGTATATGCAGTATATGGTAGTCGATGATTCACTGACTGAAGAGACATTTAATCTTCTGCAAACGTTTAATTCTTAAGAACTCTAGCAGTAGAGAACTTGTCATAATTCTTAGCCTTGAAGAATCTAAGTACTATAGTTTTTCCTAAACATTTTGGTATCCTATCCTTGTGCTCTTCATCTTCTATATGAAGAGATGAAGCAACCTCTTAATTAACAGATTTAATGTATCTGCCTTAGGACCTTTACTTCTCAAATATTAGTTTTGTTATTATTTTTAAAGCACTACCAACACTACAGGACATGGTAAGTTTTGTTTTTCCCTGTTCTGCAGTCAACTCTATGGCCTTATAGTATAACTTAAACATCATCTGATCATCAGCAGGACTAAAAACGATTAGTTTTTGTTTTCCTTGATAACCCGTTGTGTTCTGATACTATGGTACAAAAAGTTTGTAGCAACTGTTTGCTACTTTGGTTAGCTTCATATTCACACAGTTCCACCTGTTGTTTACTTGTTCACTACCATCTATCCACTCTGTTATATCTGGAAGTTCAATATGCAGGAGAGCATAAATCTTTGATTTGCTTATGAAGTTCAGTTTTTCAAACTTTGACATCTAAGAGGACTTGTTTGCTTATGCAGGGTAGTGATAATTCTGTGGATGACTGCGTTTACCATCTTATTTGCCCATGCTGCACCTTGTCTCAGGTCTGTTCTCCTGTTATGTTGGTTTTTCTGCATTTTATGAAGCACAAACATGTTAAAAAGGCACACAAGTGTGTTTATTGTACTTCTTCACTGTGAAATATCATGTTCCACCATCGTCTAAGTATCCTTCATTATTAACTTGTAACAGGAGTCGAGAACATTGGAGATGAACAATGTCCAAGACGGCATATGGCACGGCAGAGGGGACACGATATGCGTAGGAGGCTTCCAGGATACTAAAGGATTCACAGAGTTGAGTCCACCAATCATCGTATCAACAAAGTCTCCCGAATTAGTTAGCATGCAAAAAACCACAAACGGTAGCATTCTTGTATAGATCACTTCTGTCACCTCCACCACAGTTTGATGGTCGGCATTGAGTGTCAATTACCAACTTTCAAAGGTGAAATCACCTCATGGACGTTGAATCTTACGTCTCCAGGATTCTATTGAGACGGTTCGTCCAAATTAACCATCTGGATCGGAAATTCTTGACAATGTCAAGTACTGGTGTGTAGAAGATCCCAAATCTGAGTGTACATATTTAGGTTTTCCAATTGTAAACATTTGTAGTATGTTGTAGTAATTTATCAGTCCATATAACCATGGAAGCGAGGTGCTAATACAACCATGGAAATAAAGTTTTTGTTACAAGGTCCAATCCCGGCAAACGAAAGCGAAAATTAGTTGTAGGCAAAGATTGTAATCAAGGCCAGCTTAAGGCGTTTGCAACTGCCTTGCTGCATTTGTACTGTATATATGTATCATTATCGAAGCTACATTTATGGTTGTTGCTCAAAACTCAGTTCTTGTGTTCAATCATCAGCTTGATTTATTTATTCTTTTTTTGTTTCTTTTTGTTTATGTTCTATTGGAGACAAACGCAGGATGATCCTGATGATGGAAATAGTTTAATATGACTAATAATTGGTGAAAAACCCGTGACAACAGGCACATTAATTGCTGTAGCTGTTGCTTTTCCTTGAAAAGATGCATTCCAATATTTTGTGACAACAACGTTGCCTCAACGGTTCCTCGTCCTTATCCTTACTACAAATACTAGTTGAGTTATCTTTGAAAATGCTCCCCGGTATTTTCTCAATCTCAACGTGCACGATTGTATAGCATGCACTGGCGTAACCCATATAATAAACATTATTTTTGTCCACTCACCGTTATGAGCCTTTTGTAGCATCTAATGCTATGGATGATAGTTTCGATTTTAGTATGTCTTTCAATTCAAAAAACACCGAAACAACACTCTTCTACTTAGACGACAACCACCACCGATTGGATTTGTTCAACTAAATGTTGATGGTTCGACCTATGGGGTAACCCAGTTCCTGCAGGAATAGGAGGTATACTTAGAGATTCACAAGAGCAATTCATAGCAGCTTTTTCAGCATCAGTTGGTCATTCCTCTGACAATTATTAAGCAGAATTTTGGCAATTCGTGATGTACTTATTCTCGCGCAGTCTTTGCAGATTACTCATTTGATAGTTGCTACAGATTCCCTGTTTATGCTTAATTGTATTTCCAGAGCACAAGTTCACTCAGCTCACCTATCGGGTCTTCTTCGGGAGATCCAGACGAGGTTGACTAGCTTCAGCAGAGTTATTGGTTTATTTTTGCTACAGAGAGATCAACCATACTACTGACTTTTTAGCAAAATTGGGAGCTCTATCTTAGTCCACATTACAACCACTATTTGAAGACCCAATACAATACGCTGTACCGATCTACCATGTTTGGGATACGTGTCCGTCATGGATGCAACCGCTTTTACTATTTGATGTTTCTACTATCGTATCACGTACTTCTTCCTCTATGATTTCATGTACTAAAACTGTTATTTTTCCATTAAATAAATGCCAAATGGTTGGTTGTTAAATAAAATAAAATCTTTTAATATATTATAGAAAATTCGTAAAAAATGTAGTTGCTATGGGCTTATGAAACTGTAGTTGCTATTAGCATAGATAATAGTTTTATATTTCGTTTTTTTAAGCCAAAAATGAAAATATTATGGACTTCTTGGAAAAATGTTTAAATTTTTTGTCTCGTGCCAGGTGCCACATTTGTATCAAGGGATATGCAATTCAGTAAGACATGTTATTCGTGTATTTGATAAGCCTATTATCTATCCGACTAACCCCAATACTTCATAGATGATACGTAACGTGGTCTTTTATTATAAGTTATAAGATGAACGAGATTATATTTAGGAAATACTATGTTTTTGAACAGTCGTATAATTACGCAAATGTCATATCATATTCTCCAATTATCCATACCTAATCCTTGATAATAAGGTTTTACTATTTTACTCCATCATAATAATGTCTTACATTTTTATGAACTCAGACTTTACGATACTTTATTTACAATTGGTAGGGTAGATATACAAAACGTGACTTTGACTTCTACCAAAGCACGCTGCACCGCGCCACACACGATTTTCAACATGCTAACAATACTGAGTCTGAGATATTTGTTGCAATGTTGTATCGACACAAAAACCATTTAACCTCCTTCGCTTAACATCGCCCACGCTTCTCAAGCTTGTACGTTGCTGCTGGGTACCACTCGCCACTGCGTCCGTAACTGTCCCCTGCATCACACACAAGCACTCCAAAAATGCGTCCTGTAACAACAAAAACAACAAAATTAGCAAAATAGCTAATCAAATTATCAAGTGACAAAAACAATTAAAAATTACAGCAGCACAATGCTCACTTCGTTTACGTATTCAGAGGAACAAATTGAGCATTTAGAAGACGAAAACGCCAACGGAACCAACTCATGAACAGCACAGAGAAGAGCTGAGGCTGCAATTGTTGAAGGCTTATACTCTAGAACCTTCACTGCTGCAGTTAAAATTCAAAATCAGATCACATTTATCATCATAAAGAAATAAAAAATAAAAACTAAAAAATTAGCAGAAAAAAAATTACCGTGTTGAGCATCTAAGATCAAATCTGAAGCTCTCTGTACAATCGCTTGAGCTGAATCAGAGCCGTTGATCTTCAAAATCGACACAAAATAGCTGAGAAACGAAAAAGGCGTAATCGAACGCATTCGCCATTGGAGAGTCGCGAGCACGATCGTCTCCATTCGATGAATCGACAATGCATCAAACTCAAAACCTTCACCTCTCTGTTATTTACACACACACACACAAATCAAAATCACTTCAATCCGTACGAACAAATCACAGACTAACTCTCACTAACAGTACACTACAAAACCTGTAAATCTGCAATCGCAATCGATAAATCACAGTTCGTCATCTTCGCAGCAAGCGAGAGGCTAGCAGCAACTAAAATATGCGCGATCCACGGCTTTTTCTCCTGATTCAACAGCGCCATTGGCTTAAACAAAACACATTTGAGATCGAATCTTAAAAAAAAATTGAAATACTCACGAGTATTTGCTGTTTTGAGAGGAATCGATCGACGTAATTGATAGAGAGATAAGCTGTGAACGGATCTAGATTCAGCTGAGAGATGAGAGAGACTGCGGTGCGGCGAACTGAGAATCGCAAATCGGAGCCGTGTGTGGAGAACAGGCACGGCATGTGATCGGATTCGTTGGCGAAGAGATGTGAAACGGTGTCGTATTGGTGGTCTTTGTTCATCGTCAATGGATTTTGAAGATCGAGCTCCATTTTCTTTTTTGTTTGTGGGTGAGTTTGAGATTGAAGAGAATTTGGATTGAGAAGTGTGTATGGAAGTGAGTGTTAGCTTCGTATTTATAGCTTAAGTTTACAGTATTTATAACTGAATTCTCTTTGCTGCTCTTTTATTAATTACCTTTTTTTTTTTTTTTATGAAATCTCTTTTTTATTAATTACCTTGATTATCTTATCTCCGTATATAAATAGGAGAAATTGCGACAAACTCCCCAATCCATGGATACTTTTGCATCGTGCTCCCAACCTATAAAAGTCGGTGATATACCCCTCAACCTATTGATTTTTGTGAGATTTTTCTCCTGAACTATTGATCTACCTTTCAATTTAGTACACGAGTCTTCATTTTTGTTAGTCAGATGAGCATCAGGGGGTGAGAATTCAAAGATTGGGGGGGCATATCGCACATTTTTATAAGTTCGGAGGTAAAGTGCGAAACACCCTATAGATTGAGGGGTTTGCCTCGATTTTCCCTAATAAATAGTATTGACTACTTTAACTAACTATTTAGAGTAAGTTTTAAGAAAAAATGTGGAGCACCCCTAAAGCAAAACCTTATTACGATAGAAAATGTGGTTACTAAATTTAGATTCTGTGTTGTTAATATGGTTACTAGATAATGGTTGCTTGAGATATTTAATGAATTTTTTCATTAAGTTGGTCAACATAAGGATGAACTTTTCAGCCTTTCGGATTAGTTTTAAAAGTTAAGGAGCCTGATGAATTTCAGTATAGTTGGTAACTCGATTAAAGTGTTTGTTGACTAATGACTGCTAAATTTAGCAAGGCAGTAACATGGGTTCTACTTTGGACCACAAAGGAACACAACAGAGTCTACTTTGACCCACAGACTAGAAATGATTGTCTGCGAAAATCACCCATTGTTATGCTTAAATAGCATAAAATTCTGTCTTATTTTTATTTGTAAATACCCTGTTCTATTAATACATATTATGTAGGTATAACTCCTTTTTGTTATGTGAAAAGACCAAATTACCCTTATATTATCGGATACATGGATTTATTTTGGTAAGTTGTGCAATTTATATGTTATAATGCAATTCTAGTCATACGAGGGCAAAATAGTAATTACGAACGTTACTTATAATCAGAAAACCTTCCTCCCACTCTTTTAGTAAGGACATCTTATAAATAATTGAGTCACAGATTTTTAATCTTCTCCATTGATGAAATATTTCAGTGTCTAAGCAAGTTTATCTCACTCGTCGCAATGAAGTGTGATTATATAGGTCATGGACCTAGTATACGTGTCAATCCTTGTTTGTCAAGTGTCCCAGTGTCATGGGCTTGTACTTATCAGTCCTTGTTGGACACGTGTACCAACCGACCAAGTATTAAAGGGCACTCAAGAGCTAAGTACATTTGTGTAGGTCTTAAACAAGGAGCCTAACGAGAGTGAGCAAATCAATGCCATTAAATATTGCCCTAACAAGACTAGGTTCGGAGGTCGTCAAGCAGGTCTCCATAACAGTATGATCATTATTGAGGGGCATCCCTAATTTCCATGTTCTAACGTTGTTTAGTTTCATAACTCTCCTTCAATGTGGATGGCAACGAGGGTTGGATCGTATGGTAAGGTCTTGTGTCTTTGTATCACTATATATGATTAGAGGCTTGGTATACATGTTACCAATATTTTTTCGATATTTATCATTTCTAATATATTTATAACAAAAAAGAGAGTATTACTTCATAACATAATACAAAAAATAAAAAGGCACAAATATAGAGTACTTGATAATAAAGTAATAGAGATGTTTTTGTTAATTAAACTTAGAGGAGTAATTTTTGTCTTTAACTTAAGTTTCATTAACACGGTAGTTTGTAGTTTGTACAGCAAAAAAAATAATACAACATAGTATGTATGCAGAGGGGTTTGGCCAATTGATTACTAACGAAGATATTTGCTAATCGCTAACAAAATTATGGCAGCGATTTTGTTAGCCAATGTCTAACACAGAGATGGTCTTTGCATATAATTACACGTCTGGCAATTGCACTAACTCCGTACTAGTAAATGCGGCTAAGAGTTAACCAAAAATTTGAAGAATGTATCTTTGTCAAAGTTCAACAATAGATGGAATCGTATACATGTGGTATAAATGTGTAATAGACTGACATTTTAATCTTCTTTATACGAATATAAAGACAAAATTGAAGTATAAAAAGCAACATGAGGATATATATATATCTGAAACTGGAAGTGGGGACTAGTCACGTGATTCATGTATATGTAGAATTGTAGAGAGGTCAATTGATTTTATTTTGTTTTGGTTACAGCTAGTTTGAGTTTCTCTGCCAACTCCAATACGTCTAGTCTAAATATATAAGTATATACATATCTACATGTGCATGAGAGGACACACTACCTTGTAGGCGTCACACGCGTGACTACAATAAATGTTATGTATTTGGTTGCTTTGGAGTTTAGATCATACTTTTTATTTGAATTTCAAAATTATTTTTCGATTACATATTTTGAAATTACACTTATAAATCTTTTTTCCTTTTTTATTGGACGAGGTGCTTCTAAGTTCTACCACATAAAAACTAGGAATACATACATACATATATATATATATATATATATATATATATATATATATATATATATATATATATATATATATATATATATATATATATATATATATATATATATATCAGAAGTTGTTTCGCACCATTTGAAAACTATTTTGGATAACACAACATTAATAACCTTCTCATCTCTAACAAATTTTTTAAGCAGAAGCTAGATGGGCTTCTAATTTCTTAGTGTCCGTGTCTTTTTAAGTTCACGGTTGAGTATGCTCGATCGGAGAGATTATTAGGTGCAGCGGTTGTACGTACGATGAGGTGGTGCAGCAAGTCGGTTATTTATATAAATGTATGGTTGGGATGAGGTGTGGAGAAGTTACTTCCCTATAATTTAGGAATAGTATTTAATCTCAGCATTTGGTTGGACAACGTCACCATACAGCGGCTGTACCTAATAATTTTTCGCTCGATAGGATGGCGTGACAATCTCCTTACTTGTGTTGAGATTTATTCCATTTTACTTGATAACTAGTATAACGTCAATATACAATGCAATATAAATAATACCCGTGTCTTATTTTAACTAGTGCTTTTAAGGAGAATATCATATGGAAAATATATTTAGTACCGTACGTATAATATAATTTAAGGCTTCTTGTTCGCCTATATATCTTAGCTTTTTATTGTTTTATTTGGTTAGCCAATAAAGAGAATCAAATACCGCTATATTTTATGACTAAAGTTCCTATAATCAACAATTAACCATGACGCCTCCCATGTACATATAGCTAGATAAGTAATTTGCCTTTAGCATCTCGCTCTTTTTTATATAATATTCTCAGATTCTTTCCTTCGACTTTGAGTTTATGTCTACACATTCTATTCTGCAATTATTTTCCACTTTTCTTCATTGATACAAGAGAAAGTCTTCAGATCACTAGAATTAACCACAAAAATGAATGGAAGTCCAATAGCTTTTGCTTTATCTTTGTTACTTTCAGTTTCCTCTCTTTTCTTTTTTCTCCTCTTGTAAATCTGCTCAGCGTCTCATTCTTAGTTAGAGCAAAATATATAATGTGGAAACAGTTATAGTTCCACCAGACTAAAATACAACAATATCTATTTGAGAGGAGTGAACAGGAAAAAAAATCTGAGTAGGTATAGTTCCTACACATAATAATGCTATTTATGTTAAGGACATAATCCAAATTAAATTTCAGGTAGACCCTCAAAAATACCCCTAACATTACTTTAAGAAAACTAGTTCCCCGTTGAATATATAATGGGGGTAAAAAGCGTTAAACACCCTTAACTATAGGATGAATCACAAACTACCTCAAAATCCATCAACAAGAGATAACTGCACCCAGACCTATTTGAAACGTGTGAAATACACATTGGTCAACTTTCTAACGATTCTTCTCTTGCAAAGCGCTCACTTTTCCTGGATTTCGAAGTGCAAACATAAGAGTTTGTCCGGATTTGACCCAAAAATTCAATAGCAAACCCTCATTTCCTTTAATTTTGTTAAAATTTATCTTAATTTCCGAACTCTACCCTACATTTCGATTGAGATTAAATTGAAGGGAAATTGGGCGTTTTATTTAAGTTAAGGTAAAATCGAGATGAAAATCCGAACTCTACACAAAAAACGAACTTTCCAACAAAAAGAGAGTTCGTTGTTCAATGATGCAATTAGTAGCATTTCACACGTTTTATAAAAGAAAATAGTAGCATTAATTTCACACGTTTTATTTTTTCTTTTCTTTTTCTTTTTTTCTAATTGGTTTTAGGGCAATTTGCAGTTCATCATATAATTAAAGGGTTTCCCGCTTTTTACCCTATAGAGATGGTTGTAAAGTCGTGTTGACCAGAAAGCAAAAAGTGTGAAATGATGTTGCATATTGATCTTTTAACAGAGATGTAAATGATTAATTTGCAGAAGCACGCAAAGAGACATATGATAGATATAAGGGACGAAACATTGTGATTATAAGATTGTGAGTGCATGAATTCACGCCAATCGCTCCATGCAGACAGCACCATCATTGTTGTTGGATGTACAATCCGTTTGGTGGGCCTCTTTGCAAACTGCATAAAGTTGTGAACAAGGAATTAATTAAACTAGGGGAATTTAAGATCATGAAGAAATGTTCTATGTCTAGGTTTAATTTAATACTTCCTTCACAACTCATATTGGTTTAGAAGCATTATTCATTTTTTTCTGAAATGAATCAAATATTTGTAACTTCTTGTTAGTTTTAATGGATTTGATGAAATGGAGAAGGGTATTTGGTAGTTCATAGCTTTGCTCATCAAATTCCACATTTGCTTTTTCTTTTTGTATTTTTAGGTATATATGTATCGTTTCTTTATGAAAAGATTATTCAACCTAGAATTTTAGTTCAGTCTTCTACGGAAAAATTTACATTTTTGGTGCCTTAACTTGGCACAAGTTCTTTTTTGGTGTTTTAACTTGGCACGCCACGATTTTGGTGCCTTAACTTGGCTTTTTTTTCGATTTTAGTCCCCCGGCGGCGGCAATTTCAAATACTCGCCGGAAAATGCCACGCTGGCTGAAATTTGGGGATTTTGACCCGGTCAAAATCCACCTCAGCACAATTTCCTACGTGGCATGCCACGTCGAAATTTTTTTTAAAAAAAAAAAAGGAAAAAACCAAATCGCTGAAAAAAACAAAACAAAAAAAAAAAAGAACTGCAGCGATTTACAAAATCGCTGAACAACAATTAACAAACGGTAAAAAACAAACAAAAAAAGAGAAACCAAATCACACACAAACAATCTTTCTTCCCCAAAATCAATCCCTCTATGAACCCTAATGTTTTTCTTTCAAGCCATCAACAAATCGCTGAGGCGTTCGATTTCGGAGAGAAAATCATCATCAACCTCATCAACACACGCACACGGTGAGAAAATCACACACAAAACCCTAATTCCTATTAAATTGGGGATTAAAACCCTAATTCCGCTCATTCTCTCCCTCACTAGTTCGATTCCGTTCAGGTGTTCGATTTCGTTCAGGTGTTGAGGTGTTCGATTCCGTTCAGCGATTTTGTAAATCGCTGCAGTTCTTTTTTTTTTTGTTTTGTTTTTTTCAGCGATTTGGTTTTTTCCTTTTTTTTTAAAAAAAAAAAATTTCGACGTGGCATGCCACGTAGGAAATTGTGCTGATGTGGATTTTGACCGGGTCAAAATCCCCAAATTTCAGCTAGCGTGGCATTTTCCGGCGAGTATTTGAAATTGCCGCCGCCGGGGGACTAAAATCGAAAAAAAAGCCAAGTTAAGGCACCAAAATCGTGGCGTGCCAAGTTAAGGCACCAAAAAAGAACTTGTGCCTAGTTAAGGCACCAAAAATGTAAATTTCTCGTCTTCTACTCAATTACTCTACGGTACTAGAAATTGCATTCGTATCCACTACTATCCAAATGTCTAACTCATGTTAGGGTTGTTTGTTCAATGTTAATTATAACTTAATAGGTAGTCTTACCTACTTTTAATTAAGGGTCGGCCTATTAAAATCATGTGACCGGATCATATGTGTCTCCTACAATTAGTTATAGGAGGCAGCTTAGTAATCAACCTAAAACAATAATGTAATTGGCCTTCTTTATTATCTAATTAGACATAAATATTGAGGAGCAATAAGGTGGATCAAACAATATCAATTCGAAATATCGAATTAAAATCATGCTGATTTTTTGCCATATTTAACATGCTGGAATTATTTTTCCCTCAATTCACACGAGATTTTAAGTAAGGCCTAAAAAAGTTCCATTTGCTCCTATTAGAGAGGGAGATCGACGCTCTTATATGTAACAAGGCTCTAAATTCCGTAATTAGTTGAACATAATTTTTTCTACTTGAGTTGGTCATAAGATCTATCATAGCTGCACGCACAAGGATATGAGGACACAAATATGATACGATATGGACACGGATTTACGATACGAGATGGACATGTTTTAACTTTTATATATATATATATATATATATATATATATATATATATATATATATATATATATATATATATATATATATACATCATAAAAACAAAACCATGTCATTAATATTTTAAAGTTTATCGACAAATAGAGATTGAACATATACAACTTCAAACACGAATAAAAACACAAGCATAAAAGAGTCATATAAACTCAAGTCTTAAATGTAAATGTAAATAAAATTATAAAAATCAAAACTAGTGAATTTCGAAGAAGTAAAAAAAAAAAAAAAAATTACAGAGAGCAAGAAGATTCAACCTTGCATAATAAATAAAGGAAAGAAGAAAAATTCAAGCCTGGAGTTAAAAAAAATTCGCACATTCGACTTACAGAAAAAAAAAAAAAAAAAAAAAAAAAAGAACTTTCAGAATTTGATGTTGAACTTTCAATTTGATTCCCAATTCTTTTCGTTAGCTTTTGATTGTAATTTTGTGTCTTTATCTTTTACTTTATAAATTATAATCTTGGCCCATAAAGTATTGAACATTTTCAAAATAACCAAGAAAATGTCCAAAACGTGTCGGACACGCCCTAAAAACGTGTCTGACATGTGTATCCATATTCTTTTTATAAATTTAAATGTGGCGTATCAGCCACATGTCCATGGCTTGTCCAAAGCATGGTGTGTCCTAAAAGTGCCCGACACATGTATTTTTTAATTTCTTTAAAGCGTTCGTGCAACATAAATCATAGCTCTGGTATGGGCTAGGGTTTTTCCTTAGAGACGGCCTTTTGGGCTCGTAAAACTATACATGAACTGTTATGTAGTGCGTAATGATAATATAGCATTTCCTTAGATATGGGCTACCCAAATGATAAAGATATGTGCATTGTGGGCCACTGCGGCACTGCATCAACATTGACCTTGTAATCCTATATTATGTACATAAAATAAATATAATGATGGATAAACTTAAATAATAAATAATTAAGTAAATACATTTCGCCTTGTCGAAAATAGTAAGTTCTCTAAACCCATTTTATGTTATTATATTAGTTACAGGAATGTGCAAGAGAAGAAAAAAATCTAATTAACTTCCATAAAAATGTTTGAAGAACTGATAAACTATATCTAAAATTAATAAGTAAAATGTGCATAGGAATTTTAATAACTTATAGAATCCCAAAAGTAAAATCTAAACCGAAAGAAGTGTGTGGGAAGAGAAGACCTTTTGAATTTGAGATAAACGCCCAAACAAAGAATTTACTTCGAAAAGGATTCTTACACTCGCACTCTGCTACGCATATAATAAAATATAAAGTGATATAATATATTATTATGTTCAAGAAAAAATATTAATATATCAATCACTCCTTCCTTGCTTCTCGTGCATGAGATCTTATCTTAAAATTCTTAATTTATTCTTATATATACTTTTATTTATGAAAAAGAGAACTTATGAAGTACTTCGACTTTCTTTTTCATTTTTTTTCAAATTGGCGAATTTCCAAATTACCCCACTAATTTCAAAAAGCCGCACACTGCACTTCTGACTTTTTGTAGTACAGTTATTATATTATCGTGACAATATAATTTGCTATTTCCTAATATTTTCTTGTTTCTAATTTTAAATTTAATAGATTACTTAAAACAGTCATAAGTATTAAGTACAAGTATAATTATCGCAATTTGAAATATTAAACCAATAGATATACGTATTTTGTAAAAATGGGTACAAATATATTTGTTTCCCAAAAAAATTACCCCCTGTCTCAAGTTTGGGGGAGAGAATTATTTACAATCACCCCTATTACACGCAGTGTTTTCAGAACCGGACCGCCCATCGACTCGGCAAACTTACTGGTTACAGGTTCAATCGGTCGAACCGGTCGAACCACTGGTTCGACCCGGTGAATGACGTATAACATTACATCATCTAGATCATATATCTTAAGATACATATAACCCATATTTCAACATTTCAAATTGTTCACCCTAAGAAAATAAATATCATCATAATAATTTACAATTTTAATGTTATTTAAATAATGCACATCAAAATAATTTCACCAATTATCTAATAAATTATTTCAAAGTTAGGCACATTCTATCAAATAAATGTAATAAGAAGTGAACAATTAAATGAATAAATATCCAGAATACTCATTTTATTGCAATAGACAATGTATACCAAATAATCTGAAATATACATAGATATATACGAATGGCTAACAAACACAATTCCTCTTCTTTTTTTTTTTTTTTTTTTTTTTGTTACATTTAATCTCCCATGAAAATATGCACATTAATGGCCTTTTCACACATAAAGCAATAACACCAAGATGACATGCCAACACATCATCACACTAATCAAAGCTTCATTACTGCACTGTAACACATTCCCATAAAACCTCCTAGGGAATCAACTTCACGAGATTTAAATAGATACAACTATACTCTACAACACACAAACAAATACAATTCTCTTTCTAGTTTTTCTATCACATATGCAGGGAAATGATGAACAGGAAATGGAAGTTGGGGGCGGCCATGGAGGTTGTGAGGCCGCAAGAGAACACAAAAGGAAACATGGAATAGGTCACAGCGGTTCGGAAGCCGGTCCGGTTGACCGGTTCAACCCGGCCCGACCACTTTCTGCAAAAAACGGTTCAATGCCCTCGTCCGGACCGGACTCAGTGCCGGTCAGCGGTTAACCCGAGCCGACCGGCCGGGCCGGTCCGGTTTTGATAACACTTACACGAGTAATATGCTACTTTTCTAGATGATAGCTTGTTTACCTTTTCACAAAAATTATTTTTGCCAATTTGTTATAACTTGGAGGATAAAATGCCAAAACCTCTAAATTTACTTCCAATCGAGTGTGGGAAGGAACCATATATTAAAGATATATTAAATGGTTGTGCACGTGAGTCTCTAAATGGAATCTCTTGACGAATCTTTTAATATTTATTTCCGTGATTAGCCGTCATCTCCCTTTGCAAAAAAACAAAATTACAACTTCACTTTTTCTTTTCTTGGTAAACCTCTCTTTAGTCAAAAAAATTTATTTTTTAAGTGCTTTTTAATCATTGTCATTAGTGGGTATTTAATTTAATTCCATGTTTGAATATGCGTGGAGATCCTTTCCTATTCAAATACCTATTCTAATTGATCATTGCCTATTTTTTATTATAAATTCCAAGAATCTGATATTCGTTATGACTCTTTTTCATAGTGACAGTTGACTTCTTTAAGTCAACCAAAATCGTCATTCATTAAATATTTCATTTATTATATGAAATCAAAACTTAGTTATTATTTTTTAGAAGGATACTCTACCCCTCTAGTTATTTAATTTTCCCTGTTTTTAATATTTGTGACGCTCCCGCAACAAATTTTCAGCCTGAGGGGCAAAGCGCAACCATGGCTAACGATGATTCGACCCCCACCAGACTAGAGGCTTGTGTTCAATTTTTGTTTTTTAATTATTATTTCTCATCTGGGTTAAGTTAAGAATTTGATTTTTAAATATTGGTTATTTTATTGATGTGAATTTTGTTCAGGGAAAATTTAAAGCAATTGTCGTTTGCTGGTTTCTTGGACTTGGATCCCTCCTCTCATGGAACAGTATGCTAACAATTGGTGATTACTACTATAATATTTTCCCGGTAGGAATTGCTATGCAGTATCTTCTTCTTTTCTTTCAATCTACTGTCTTTAAAAATTCTGGTTTGTTTTTTTTTTTAATGGGAGATCAATGGATTAACAGCTTGTAATAGAATAGATTTTTACATGTATTGTTTTTTGTAGTACTCACGCTCTATATATTAAAAACTTCATGGGTTTTATGTACTACGTAGTGACATACAAGGTGATACATAGGATCCGCGATGTTTTTCGATGGACCGTGAACGATGAATTTTTTTAGTCGGATGAATGTTTCTCTTCAGAGAAACTAGTTTCTTGATTAAATCTACTAATTGTTTTGAACTATTACATATTAATTTATTTTTTTTGATGCAAAACTATTTCATATATATTTGACTAATTGGTTTTCAGGATTATCATCCCGCGAGGGTGCTTACCCTTGTTTATCAACCGTTTGCGCTTGGGACAATGTTAATACTTGCTTATAATGAGGCAAGAGTTGATACAAGGAAGCGGAACTTGTTTGGATATATCCTTTACTTCGCTAGTACTCTTGGACTTCTGCTTGTAAAGTTCCATCCAAAACCATATATTAACTGATCTTACATTATATATTTAACTCCAACACTGAATCTGATCAATGGTAATGTTACAATTGCAGGTAGATATAGGCACTTCAGGAAAAGGAGGGATTGCTAATTTTATCGGCGTTTGTGTATTGGTCGTTGGTTTTGGAGTTGCAGATGCACATGTTCAAGGTGGAATGGTTGGAGACTTGTCCTTCATGTGCCCTGACTTTATCCAAGTAAAGTTCTTTTGAAATTTGGTGTTTCTTATTTCATTATATTGTATTTTAAAATTTGATAAATGTGTTTGGTACTCACCATGAACTTGTAGTCGTTCTTCGCTGGTGTGGCCGCATCAGGGGCTCTAACTTCAGGCTTGAGGCTTATCACTAAAGCATCTTTCGATAAACAAGAGAATGGTCTCCGTAAAGGAGTTAGTAAGTACTCTTCTCTGATCGCGAGTTAGTTGAAAAAGCATTACAAGTAGAATAGAGTGGGCTCACATTAGGTCCGGCAATCCCTGCAAGTTAAGAGTCGTGTTTCATGATCCAAACACCAATTGGAGTTTGGTAGTTAGACAAAATCTCGGGGTATGTACATGTTATTAGCCGTTGAAAACGTCGGGTCATCATTATTTACTATATTTTCCAATCTGCTCATATGAGAGAGCAATTTTAACATGAAAGCATCTATGTTACTGACATTCATCAACTTCAGAATATAATATATGTTTTAGTAGCCTTGCTTTTATTAGAGAAGAACAATTCATTTGTTGTGTTTGATTCCGCAGTGTTGTTTCTGGCCATCTCAGCGTTCTTTGAGTTCATTTGTATTTTTCTTTACGCGTTTGTGTTGCCCAAACTACCTATTGTGAAATACTATCGAAAAAAAGCAGCTAAAGAAGGATCCACAACAGTATCATCTGATCTTGCTGCTGCTGGGATCCAGACTAGAGACTTTGAAACAGTAAGTCTATTGAATCGAGAAATTTTTTTAATTCAGTTTCAAGATTTTAATTACAAACTTTACAAAAAAAATCTGCTATTTTTACCAGGTCGAATCTGAAAAATACCAGAGGCTAAGCAATATGCAGTTGTTTAAGCAGAACTGGGATTATTGTTTAACTCTCTTTGTTATATATATACTCACTTTATCAATTTTTCCGGGATTCTTGTACGAAAACACAGGTGAACACCAACTAGGCTCTTGGTAAGTCATTTTAAGTGGAAAAAATAAATTATGAGAAATTTATTAATATTTTGTTTCTTTAGACTTAGAGATCGATTATTCTCAAAATTTCTGGCATTTCTAGGTATGCAGTCGTCCTTATAGCAATGTACAATGTGTTCGATCTTATAGCAAGATACCTTCCTCTTATTGAGTGCATCAGAATCGAAAATCGAAAGCTTCTCCTGGCTGCATCACTATCACGTTTCTTGCTCATTCCAGCCTTTTATTTCATTGCAAAGTATGGAGATCAAGGATATATGATTTTTTTGGTATCATTTCTTGGACTGACAAATGGTCATCTCACTGTTTGTGTACTCACTGCAGCTCCAAGGGGTTACAAGGTAAATTTAAAAGTCTTTATGCATCATATGCATTCGAGTTTGGTCATGATTGTTACTTTTTATGACCGTGACATGGGCTATTGTTTGTATTTATAGGCACCGGAGCAGAATACGTTGGGTAATTTGCTAGTAATATTTCTTGTTGGTGGTATATTTGCGGGAGTTACTTCTGATTGGTTGTGGATGATTGGTAGTAACGAGAAGTTCTAAAAAGAAGAACATTGTTTCACTAAACGGAGAAATACTTGTGAATTCTCTTCTTTGACTTGCAATTATTTCTTAGTACATCATCGTTTCGCTAGTTTTTTTTTTTTTTTTTTTTTTTTTTTTTTTTTTTTTTTGTCATTGAATTTGGTTTCAGGGAAAATGTGCTTATTTTTCAATAGTATAGGGGGCATGTTGCCAAAAAAAGAAATAGAATAAGGGCAAAATTCAATTGGGAGGTTCGATGCTTTTATCCATTTTTTATTTATTTAGTGCGAGATCAGTGGATTAAGAACTTGCAATAGAATAAATCTTTTTCACCCAGAATCTTGTCTATAGTGATACAGAACGGAAACGTGCAATTGATACACAAACTTATAATCGACCAAATAACACTAGAATCCACTAGAAAATTGGAATAAATCCGATTTTATTAAAATAGAATATGAAAGTATGAGAATAATAATGATAAACAGAATATTTATAGTCTCGAAAGAAGCCCTAATACGAATAAAGAAATAAATGAAACATAGTCCTAAATAAAATAGAAAAATCCCTAAAATAAATCGGCACAATGTAAGGCAACGCAGGTGCCTTAAACATCAGATTTTGGGTTTAAAACTCGAAGACGTTTGATTTGATACTTTATGGGCCTATAACGGATCTTAAACAAATGTCACGCCATCTTTCGTGTGGGCCTGATTTATCTAGTTTTTCTTCGTATTTCATGGCCTTTTTGTTCTACATCATATAGGTACTAGAAATATTTTCTGATGAAAAGAGAAACGTTACCGGTTGCATTGTTTCTTGGCAATTGTTAAATATAATGGAAGTCTAAGAAACAACAAATTGGTAGTCTTTCATACGTTGAGACTAAAAATCGAGAAATTGCCATTATAATTTGTTAAGTATAGTGGCTATTTTATGAGCTCTGAAATCTCAATATAACTCGTGATCAGTCTGATATGGACCCGAACAATGAGAATGCGCTCTCTTTTGTCACCAACAGTGTTGTATCCAAGAATGTTATATGCGCCGGGGTAAACTAATATTTCTAATAACATAATAACAATTAAGTTGGACATAATGTCAAAAAGTAAATAATGTTGAATAAATTATAAACTTAAATTGCATACCATATAAAAGAAAAGTTGAAACAAGTATTTACTCAATAAATATGAAAAATATAATTAATTACTTTTTCTTCTTATGTGTGGTTTTGTTGGAACATGCAACATATACTTGCTAATGAATTCCTTTTGTCGAAATCCATATTCATTATATTACAATATACTATCAGAATTTCAGTGACAGAAGTACCCAATTCAGTATGACCTAATTAACTGTGTTATCTTTATGTAATTGACATAAAATAGTCAAATAGAACAAGAGTAATCTTAAATAATGACATAAAAGTCAAACACTAGAGGAGAAACAACAACTAAACAAGTAGAGCACGTGATCTCTAACTTGCAAGCACACTATTATATGACCTAAATGCATTAACTTACCCCATTTACTTCTTTTTAAGTATCAATATGATCACACCCAATCAATAAATAGATTAATATAAAAGAAAAATTTACCTATTTTTTTGTAAAGTTTTGAACTCCAATTTGCTTCAAAATTTAGTTTTTGTCTCTTTTCTTTAAATATTTGAAGTTAAGGGTTTATAATGGTGATGGCCGATGGGGTCATATTTTTGGGCTTACAATTGAGTTTGTAAAGTTCTTTCTTAAAAACTAGTTGGGAATTTTGTTTCTCTTAGGCACTAAACTTTTTCAAAAATGCCCCACAGCCCATATGTATGCCAACCTTGTGCAACATGAGTATACAAAACACAGTTGTCATTTAGTTCGAAAAAGCTTGCCTTCATCAGATAATTTTGCTACATATCCCATTGTCACCAAAATGTTTATATTCTAATGAAGCCTAGCGCCTATCCTCAGTTCAGCCCTTTTATTTCCAAGACGAGGATGAAAAAAATACAAATATTAATATAAAGTTGTATACATGTTGTATGTGTTGGAGATTATATACATAAATATATAAATGTCAATCATCTTCACAAGTTTGAGCTTTTAGTGAGAATGGCATTCTATATGATCTCAGAGTTCAGGAAAAGAGGAGGTCCTGGGTTCGAATCCTACCGCCACCCAGTATTTATATATTAAGAATATTGTACACGTTGTCAATACTATTTTTGCTGGATTCTTGGAACGCCCTGTGATTGCATCAGTAAATCATCAAGAGTTTATATTACTTACATGCTCACATAATAAGGATTATTTATCCATGCATCTAATACGCCCAATAACTATCCGGCTACTACTACTAATAATATTTAAGGATATATGAGAATTCAAAAACAACATGTTAAATATGAAATCATTATTCTGAGAAAAAAAAAGTATGTCTTAATATAAGTAACTAATGTTAATATACTTATATACAATAAACTTGCACATATATTTAAGTAGATTTCTTTTGATTCAAAACATTATAGATAATTATTATTGTATTTTAGTTTTTATCCATTTTCTAAATTTCATTACTAATGATATCCAACATATTTATAATCCTTTTACATTACAACTTCTGTTGATTTCATAATCCAAAAAAACTTGTTTAGCAAAGACTTAGAATAGCTCAAACAAATTTATTTTATGGGACGTCTACGTATGATTTTCTTAGTAAGTACTTTTCTTCAAGATAAAACTATTGCATTCTTTGAATGATTATTTAGTTTCTATTGGATTTACAAAAAAAAAAAAAAAAAAAAAAAAAACTCCTAAGCTGTCATATTTTAATTAATCAAAAACAAGTTGAGTTATAATGTGAGGGGCTAAAGTGGATCTGAATTTATTAGTTGAGGAATTAACAAGACATAATTTAACACGAGGGACGTATGAAAATATTGGAACCAAGTTATTTATTATATGCATAAACGCTTTGATATATCCGCGCCATTATCTCGACTTTTCATTGAATCGTTAAATGTTAAAAGTCGGGTTATTTTCTATTCTAATAAAAGTATAAAACCTAATGTTTATGACAGAATTCAGCTCAACTTCTCTGACTTTCTGTTATTTCTTTAGATTTGGCCTCATCACGTTTGGCTGACCGAAGATTTGTAGTTTTCAATTGCTTTTGATGTGTAGCCCATTCAATAATAAAGTAAAATGCATTTTTCTATTTAGATTTCCAAATAAAAATGTTAAGATAACGACCTTTGACTTTGTTTCTACGTAGAATCACAAAAGTAAACGTGTGGGAAAAGGAGACCTTTTGAATTTGAGATAAACGTCCAAACAAAGACTTTAATTCCAAACGTAACGCTTATGCCTATACTTCGAAAAGGACTTTTACACGCCCACTCTGGCACAAATAAAATATAATTAAGTGATATAATACATCTTTTTTTTTTTTTTTATGAACAAGTGGATACAAAGAAAACATATAAATACATTTAATATATCAATCCTCCTTTCTTGTTTCTCGTGCAATACGATCTTATCTTAAAGTTCTTAATTGAATGGATAACTTATTCGTAGAGTACTTCCGTTTTATTCCATATCAGAAAAAAGTATTTCCATTTTATTTTAATTTTCCAAATTGTAAAATTGGTGAATTTCCAAATTACCCCATATAGTTACTAATTACTCCAAGAAGTTGTACACCCTCCCCGTGGTGCAATTATTGTATTTAATAACCAATATATTCTTGTTATTTCTAGTTTTTTTTGTGTTTGTAGTTTTAAATTTAATTACTGTACTACTTGAAAATATTATACGTAAAAGTATAAGTAAACAAGATATAAGCACATTTATATTTACATAGAGCAATTTGTCAAAACATAGGGGCAAAAAATGCCAAGACCTATAAATTCATTTCTACTCAAATGTGGGAACGCTATTAAAAGAAATTAAATGGCTGTGCACGCACGTGAGTCAATCATCTCATGCCGGTTGTATCTGAACGGAATCTTTTGACGAATCTTTTAATATTCATTTCCGTCTTTGCTAGTCATTGCCAAAACAAGATTACAGCTCACTTTTCTTTTCTTGGGCCGTTAAAAAAGTATATCTTAAATGCGTTAAATCATTGTGATTAGTGGGAACTGAATAATATATAATTCCATGTTTACAAGAATATGAATATGCAAGATTCTTTGTCTTATACAAATATATCTATTTTTAGTGCTCCAAATCATTATTACCTATTTTGAATATTTTTAAAATCTGTGTTTCCATGAATCTGATATTGAATATTGAATCTTATTCAGCTAGGTATCATTTCAAAAGTTGACTTCTTTATCGGCATTTATATAACATAAATATATATTTCGTTTATATTATATTAAAATCACAAAGACGTTATTATTTCTCCGAAGGTCACTCTAGGCCTATAGTTATATTTATTCTGTTGTTAATATTTGTAACGCTCCCACAAACAACGTTTCAGTCTGAGGGGCAAAGAGCAACCATGGCCACCGATGATTCAACCCCTACCAGGCTCGAGGTTTGTGCATAATTTTGTTCATGTTATTCTTTTCTTTTTTTCATTTGGGTTTTGTTTTAATTTTTTTTTATCTACGAAATGGTTTTTTTGATGTGATCTTTTTTTTTGTTCAGGGAAAATTTAAAGCAATTGTTGTTTGTTTTTTTCTGGGACTTGGATCTCTTGTCTCATGGAACAGTATGCTAACAATTGGAGATTACTACTACAATATTTTCCCGGTAAGAATTATTTATTCTCTAGAAAAAAAAAAAAATATTTTATGGTCATATGTATCAGATTTTTGTTCAAGTGGTGAAACTTGTGTGTGTGTGTGTTTTTTTTGTGTGTGGGAGATCAGTGGATTAAAAACTTGCAATTGGATAGATTTTTACATGTGCCATTAATGAAATTTTGTCAAGTGGATATGTAGGCTTAGATAGATTTCTAATACTGAATATTAGTAATTTTTGATGGAACAAAGGATCTTCTGTATCACATTGTGCGGTGTTCACGCTAAAAGCATCGCGGATTTTATGTACTACTGAGTGACAGACACGGTGATACGTATGGTCCGCGATGTTTTTGGATGGACCGTGGATGGTGAATTTTCTTTGCAAAATGAATGTTTCTCTACAGAACCTAATTTCTTGATAGGATCTGCTTATTGTTTTGAATTGTTAGATATTCATTGACTGTTTGCTTTCAGGATTACCATCCTGCGAGGGTGCTTACCCTTGTTTATCAACCGTTTGCGCTTGGGACTATGTTAATACTTGCCTATAATGAGGCAAAAGTTGATACAAGGAAGCGGAACTTGTTTGGATATTTCCTTTTCTGCATAAGTACTCTTGGACTTTTGCTGGTAAAATCCAATTCTAAACCATATTTTAACTGATCCTACATTATTTCTCGACTCAGAAACTGAATGTGATTGATGATAATGTTGCAATCCCAGGTAGATATAGGCACGAAAGGGCAAGGAGGGATTGGTAATTATATTGGCGTTTGTGTATTGGTTGGTGCTTTTGGAGTTGCAGATGCACATGTTCAAGGTGGAATGGTTGGAGATTTGTCCTTCATGTGTCCTGAATTTGTCCAAGTAAAGTTCTTTTGGTATTTTGTGTTTCTTATTTTGTTGTATTAGATTTTAGAATTTGATAAGCGTGTTTGGTATCACCATGAACTTGTAGTCGTTCTTCGGTGGTTTGGCCGCATCAGGGGCTCTAACTTCAGGCTTGAGGCTTATCACTAAAGCATCCTTCGACAAACAAGAGAATGGTCTACGTAAAGGAGTTAGTAAGTACTCTTCTCTGATCGCGAGTTACTTGAAAAAGCATTGCATATAGGGTAGGTTAGGCTCACATAACGTTTGAGTAATCCATGTGAGTTAGGAGGTATCTGCGACTATTCAAACATTAGAGGATTTTAATAATTAGACCAAATTTCAGGGGATGTATATGTTACTATCCGTTGAAAAACTGTTGAGTCATCATTATTTGATTTGTTTTCCAATTTGTTTTCAATATGAAGGCATTAATGTTCTGAGATTTATCAACTTTAGAATATTATACTTTTTTCTTTTTGGCTTTGCTTTTATTAGATTATAACAGTTTATCTTTTGTGTTTGATTCCACAGTCTTGTTTTTGGCCATCTCAACGTTCTTTGAGTTCATGTGTATTTTCCTTTACGCTTTTACCTTCCCCAAACTACCTATTGTGAAATACTACCGAAAAAAGGCAGCTAAAGAAGGATCCACAACAGTTTCATCTGATCTAGCTGCCGCTGGGATCAAGACTGGAGACTCTGAAATAGTAAGTCCATTGAATCGAGAGAATTTTTTTATCCACGTTTTAAATTTCAAACTTTATAAGAAATTTCTATTATTGTTACCAGGTTGAAGCTGAAAAACACCAAAGGCTAAGCAACTTGCAGTTGTTTAAGCAGAATTGGGATTATTGTTTCACACTATTTGTCATATATATACTCACTTTATCAATTTTCCCTGGATTCTTGTACGAAAACACCGGCGAACACCAACTAGGCTCTTGGTAAGTCTTTACAAATAAATCTTCTTCTAAATTATGTAGAATGTCATTATTTTGCATGTTCTTCTTGAAACTTAGAGATCAATTATTCTCAAAATTCCTGGCATTTGTAGGTATGCAGTCGTACTTATAGCAATGTACAATGTGTTCGATCTTATAGCAAGATACCTTCCTCTTATTGAGTGCATCAGAATCGAAAATCGAAAGCTACTCGTGGCTACATCATTATTACGGTTTTTGCTCATTCCAGCCTTTTATTTCACTGCAAAATATGGAGATCAAGGATATATGATATTTTTGGTATCGTTTCTTGGACTGACAAATGGCTATCTCACCGTTTGTGTACTCACTGTAGCTCCAAGGGGTTACAAGGTAAATTTAAAGTCTTTATGCATTGCATCGTTGTTACTTTTTATGACCGTAACATTAGCAATTGTTTGTGTTTATAGGCACCAGAGCAGAATGCGTTGGGTAATTTGTTAGTACTATTTCTTCTTGGTGGTATATTTGCGGGAGTTACTGCTGATTGGTTGTGGATGATTGGCAGTAACGAGAAGTTCTAAAAAGAAGAACACCGTGGACTAAGAATGTTCCTGCTTGTGAAGTCTCTTCTTTGCCTTGCAATTATTTTTAGTACATTGTTTTGCTAGTTTTATTTTGTGTATAGAACTTTTAGTCTCTCTTCCTTCAAATGGACAAATGATTCGTAGTTTTATGTTGCTCTTATTTATTCCTAATTTTATTTTGTGTATATAACTTTAGTCTCTTTTCCTTCAAATGGACACATGATTCATAGTTTTTATGTTGCTCTTGTTTCGTCCTAATTTGGTTTGGTTGGTGCTTTGCTATGTGCATAAGTAGTTATAGATGAGATGGAACCAAATGGAATTTCTGGCCCTGCCCAATTTTTATCAAATGCTTCTTTACCTTAATGAATGAAGGCGATGTGTAAATAGTAAATGCATGCTTAATAGAATTGGTTCATTCAAAAGCCATTGGTTGGGCTTTGATTTTGTTAGAGGATCCACATTCAGTTGCACATTCTAAAAATATATCAAATTAAATGGATTTTTTGATTCTATCAGATCTTCTAATATATTAACCACTTTTGAATTTAACAAAATCATATATACCAAGATTCTATGACCCTATAAGGATCGTTCCAAATCTTCATTCATATCCCACCATATGTTTTATCCACATCAATTTCGTAAGATTTGTGCTCGATAAGGATAATCTTTTGAATCGTTAATACTTATATTGCGTAATATTCTGCTAGTTTGCTCTAAAAGAAACAAGATCTTTTGACCATTATGCTATGTCGAGTTTACTTTTCATATTATTTATTTTTTTTTTCTTTTCAAATCCTTTCATTGAGATTTGATTTTGTTACAGAATCACCATTCTATTGCATATTCTAAAAATAAATTAATCTTAGATGGATTCTTTGATTCTATCCGATATTCTATCCGATATAATATTATTGACCATTTTACTATGTTGATATTACTTAGTGTGAATGTGATATGTGATCTTTTAAATCATTATTCAGCATATACTACTAAAACACTTACAAATAAATGAACTTAAAAAGCCATAGTAAAGTCGAGAGACTGCAATTAACTTCATACAAACAAGAAGTATTAGAAGTTTTAGCAGCCACATTCTGGTAAACGGCAAAAGAATGGGACCGAGTTGCAAAGATCTTGGAAAGTTAAGGGCATCACAATTATAAGCAATTAAAACTTAATCATGACTGGAATGGATACTTTTATTTAGTAACAAATCAGCAGCAAGTTTTTTTATCATTTAAACTCACTCCCGAAGAGAGAATAACAGAAAATTGCTCAAACTACTCTGTCCTCTGAATGATCAATAAATAATATGTGCCAAATGTGATTATATAGTTGAGTTTACAAGCTACTGGTACACACATATCAAAAGCTAGTTAAAATGCCAGGTAGATTGCTTAAGCCCAGAAACAAAAGCAACATTTGATAATCAGTAGCCTACCACCTCTGCAATTTAACAAAGCAATAGTTGTCCAGACAAGAAGCAACAGCCGTGCTGTTTCGTCGCATGTTGCAAGAAAACTGAAGTTGGCATCGGTTGATTTGCCAATCCCAGTCATAACTTATGACACAACAGTGAGAAGTAGACAACGACGACTTGTATGTTAACAGAAGCTCATCAACATAGTGAGAAACACTCTGTGCCGTGAAAATTAGCAGGATCCACTCAGAGGATAAACTGGTTCAGGAGAAGAAACATCTTTCCATCTGAAAATTATACATGAAGCGGCTTTCTGCCCAAACTTTGGGCTTTCTGCCCAAACTACATGAAGCGGCTTTCTGCCCAAACTACATCATGAAAAATGCAAAATGCATCACACTTTCATCCAACCTCAAACCAATGCTGTGCCGGAATAGTTTTTGAAAATGTTGCCAATATATTAATTATCTCAAAATCCACTTCATGGATTCTCCAATTCCTAGACGTCTCACCTTAACTGAAGCTTAGATTGGTTTGCTCTGACAGCCATGGTATCCAGAAACCAGAGAACAGATCGATACCCATGAACAATACTTCTACTGACACAGGTTCTTTTTTCACGTAGGTGAAGATGTGTTCAGGTGCTCAGGGGTGAGGCTTTGGAAATTAAGCACACCAGTCTCAAGGAAAGAGATCTGGTGGCGTGGCTGCCCACTGGCCCTTATGAATGCTCGACCCTCTCTCAAGGAATGGATGAACAACCTAAAGCCACAACTTCATATAAATTATGTCGAAATCCATCAGAATTGGAGCCATGGCTATGCTCACTGAACAGAACATCGAAACACAGAACGCTCGGCAACCGCAAAATGCCTTTTTTAAGTATGGAAATAACCAAACTGGTTAAAGATAGGTGGCTGTCTTGACCACGTGTACCGTCCAAAGTGGCTTTTGGCCAAGCTAAATTGGTCCAACGCATCAGACACATGTACAACTACATAAGCTCAGTTTGGTTCAATATCAAGCTGATTGCCAGAGCAATCCTGCTTATGAGGAGAAAATTCCGGTCATTATCCACAACAGCATGCGCCAATCGCTTCCAAAGAACCTGCTGGAAATGATGAATAACGCCTGATGTAGCTACTATAGAAATTTTTCCCATTTTACCTTCTGGATAACAAACATCACTACTACACGGAAACAAATATTGAGGAGAAACAAACCCTTCTGTTACGAGAATTCCATGGTAAACCCTGAGAAAGGATGCTATTTGGATCTCATCGAAAATATTTAAGTCACCCTCCTGATATCCAATCGTCAAGAACTGCAAACACTCAGTATTCGGGTCACCATCAAGTATACAATTGTACAACACACCTAAGAAAGCTCCTCCACTCCAGGGCACCACCAAAAACAGTACGGTGCTTCAAAACATTGCACACAAATGCGACATACTACGAACCAAAGTCTGTACGAGAATTACAGAAGCTATGGACAACAAGAATTAAGTCTTAAATATTGGTCCTCATCATTGCCTTACAGTGAATAATACTAAACCAATGCACAAACCATCCTAAATTACAATCATAAAAACCTTCTCCAATTGTCTCATTTTGTTCGGACCAGTTCTAATGGCATACTTTCCATTGCCATCCATGGTTTAGGGGATTTCGGGTCAGCTTTCGTGTCCTTCTTGGCTACATTTGACTGAAACGTAATCACTATGCTAACCTTAAACTCAATCGAAAACGGACCAGCAAAAACAGTCGGACAAGTCAACAGACGCGGAAGAATAACATGAATCGGCAGAGTCACACCACGACCAACATCACCATCCGCAACCTGAGTCGTTTGAATCACAGAAGACTCCGTAGCTATCTTATCCCCAATCAAAATCGACTCAACTCTAAGCATGTAAACATCAATCGACTCAATAGCAACCGCGGACGATTCAACAGTTAACTCACCACTAACAGGATCAGACACCGAACACTGAGTACACACCTTCCCCGTAACACGAAAACCGCCCGATTTCAACTCGTGAAGCAACGTATGCCTCTGCGTATCCTGCGTAATGTAAAATATCACCATTTCAGGCGAAATCGGCCTCTCCACGAGATTATCCTTCTCACTTTCGACAATAAACTCTAATGTAGCCAACAAAGGCTTATGTAAATATCCTCTCACTATCTCCACCGTTAACAGATACTGAATATTAATATTTCCGCCGTGAAAAGTCTCGTAAAACTTCTCGTGATTCTCTTCTTCTCTCAAATCCTTTAGATTCACAGAGAAAGGTATCTCGTTCGTACCTGAATCGATTTTTCCGGACGATTGAATGTTGATAACTTTTTTGACGATCGGAATAGGTTTGATTACGCCGTAGAGAGATTCGACTACTCCGGCGGATCCGCCGCGAACCTGTAAATTGACGGAGGCGTTGAATTTGAGGCGAATCGATTGGTGAGAGATTGTGGAGTTTGATTTGGTGATGATTTTTCCTTGTAGAGATTCGTCTGGGCGGTAGATGCGGTTGAATCGGGAGAGTTTGATCTCGATCGCCATTGACGACGATTGTGTAAGCTCCGGTGAGCTGAATGTGGGTTCTGTGTGGTTTATGTTTCAGTTGGGCCGGAGTATTTAAAGGCCCATTGTCGTGGGTCGTTCGGCCCATTTCATTGTACTGGACCTAGAGTCAAGACTGAACAATAAAAAGCCCGATATATGTGCAGGTTATTAATTCCATTCATTTTATAGAATTCCAGCTAATTTTTAATCAAGCTTAAAAAGGAAAGTCGCAATAAATTTGATTAGACGTGTTAAATTGATATATAACTTATAAGTTTTGTCAATCCATGGTCTGATTGAATATTTAACGTCACTTCGAGATAAATATTTTTAATACAGCTTTACATATTATAATTTGTGTTTTAATTTTTGTTTGAAACATTAAATGGTCATATACAGCATGAAGCACACGTCAAACATACGGACTTCCATCTTTAATAACATTAAGCTACATAAACTATATCTAGCTAGGTTTCCTTGTGTGCAGCGTCCTATTCTTTGGGTGACTTGAAATAAAAAGTGGCGCTCGGAAGATTCAGATCATTTTCACTCGCAAACTGTCTCGTGTCAAAATGGCCACGTTCCACCGGCGGAGTCATCGTCTCCATCACACCGTGCTACCTGAATGCTTCTAACACGTAATGGTGAATGTCCACCGGTGGTTGGGGCCTCATAAGGCATCCACGCCCTTTTGTGCATGCTCACATTAAAAAGAATGATGATGAATTATAATATATGACCAAATCAACCGCACATATATTGAAGTTAATGTTACTAGCATCGGTTCCATCTATACTATCTATCACTAGCTTGCATGTCAAAAAAGACGACCAATTAACTTGCTTTTAAGTATTCATACAGCTGAAATTTGACCATGGAGCCAAAGTATGTTGTCCAAGTCGAGTATTAATAGCAGGGGCATGTAGCTGAATTTTTTTTTTACTCTATGTTGCTACTAGCTACTAAACTAAATAAATATAAATTTTGAAAAATTTACATATAAAATGACAAAAGTCGAATGAGAACATCTAGTGTTCAACAAGAAACAATAAAAAGTTATATACTAATATACTATCAAATGAAAATGACGAAAATCTTATTGAAGTTGAATTTCACAATTTTTAAACAATATAATTCATCAGACATTTAGACTTTCTCGTCACTATTTATGTAATCACATTATATATTAAAAACTCTTAGTCCATTCTATTACAAAGCATTGCTCTTAACTAAATTCATATCTGAAAATGCAAGAAAAATGTTATAATAATTTATAACGTATTAAAATGATATTACAAAATAATAGAACTTATTGGTTAAACATAAAATTAATTCTAACTACAAGACATGCAAATATTTTTTCATACATCCTGAAAAATATACAAATACCATGAAGAAAAGTTACTAAAGCAACCCTAAACAATAAAGCCCAAATATAAAATCTTTTTAATTTATAAACACGAACAAAAGAAATAAAATGAGTTTTGAACAAAGTATATTCAAAATGACAAAAGACACTTTCCGCTCACAACAATAAATTTATCATCGGTAATATATTCTTACTCCATTTGCAGCAACGAGAAAACAAATAATTTTGTTCACTTGCTTAAAGTATTGAGTTAGGCGTGTCGGCAGTAAAGGGAGGTTGTGAATTGGGTTGAAATTGGAATAATCAAAGGGTGCCACACGTATTGAGTTAATTTTGTTGGAATCGTACAGGTCACACACACTAATGATATTCACAATTATATCGATAAGAAAAATTGGTTTTTGGACAATTTCGCCTCGGCCATAATTATGTAATTATCTGCTGCCATGTTTTCATTAATCTTCAAGCTAATAGCAAAAACTGGTGCCTTTTGGTTAGTTCAACGAGAAAGTCATAGATTTAGAAGACACAAAATCAAATTGTTTTCCCTGAGAATCAAGCTTGAGAGAAATTCTTCTAATTAAAGAAACAATTCAACCAGGGTCACAGACCTAGAGAACATATTTTCTAATTGCTTGAGATAAATTCTCCTATAAAAAAACTACTATATATCTAATTATAGTTATTGCATGATAATTTATTTTGCATTATGTAGTTAAATTGTGTATTCATTCGAGAAGAGTACCTCATAATTAATTGTCGCGATCTTGTGAATCCAGTAATAATATTTACTTGTATAGAAATATAATTATCTGCGTCAGAGATATAACAACTGAAGCAATATACAATATATATCTAGTATTAGATAGCATTTCATTTTCTGTCATTTTCATATCTCGTTTATTACATTATCTTTAGCATTTCATATGGATATAATAATCTGCATAGACCTATACTAACTGGAACAATATTTAGTATAAGATATCGTATATCATTTTTCGTTATTATAATATATTTCGTTTATATGCGGAGGTTTTAAGACGATATCTAATACCTTAATCTCCACGAGTGATTCCATGCACATTAAACAAATCCATATGCTCGATCAACGGCCACATGTTGACCAAGGACAACGAATATATTCCCTAAGTACTATATTCTAGATTAGGTATCCTGGGATTGATCAGTTTGTCCATGAATAGTAGGGGAAACCATTTTAACTTTGGATTATATGCACGGGTGGAGGGAGGGGGTTCATGTAGGGTATTAGACCATGCACCCACCCCCAAACTCCACCCCTAGTTCAATTAGGAACCAAACGGGAACCTGCAACTTGAAAAATTATTTACGATGTAGACTAAAAAAACAACTCATGTATGATCTGTTATGAATTAGCATAAAGAAATAAAAAACGAATGGTTTAATTTGACACCTATAAAGGAAATGCAAGACAACAAGAAACGAATGATTTATGAGGCAATGCCCTTTCACAAAACTATAGCTACCACGTTACAATTTGATATATAGAATATGAATTTCACGTTTTTGACCCTAACTTTGTGGATATATAGATGTACAAGTTTCTCTCAACTAAATTAGGAGGCAAACAGCTCTTTTACATAGCTGTAGCTAACACGTTGCAAAACAAAATATAGAAGAGGCTTTTGTATCCTAACTTTGTATATATTCAAGTTAGTTCCAAAGCTTTTGTTTGGTTTCTGTTAAGGACGCTAACGGAAGTGAATCTTGATTTTGTCAAAAGTTGATGGGTGATTACATCCAAACCTCCAGAGATTCCATTTTAATTGTAAAAGAATTTCATACTCATAATTACAAGTTATCTCTAAGAAGATATGAAACAAAGAAACTAAAGCTATAATGTTTTGCCAAACTACATTACATGCATATGTAATTATTCAGATCTAAATATATAATATCTATCAATAATGTTTTATCAAACTTCAACAACTTCCGCAGTTGAAGTTGAGGTTAAGTTCTCCCGACATAGAATACCAATTTATTTTCAGCTTTATGAGTCATATACCCACTCATCATCTATGTGCTATGAAAAGAAATAGTCACAATGGTTGGCAACCCAAAAGTGTTCCAACTTTAAGTAAGTTGGCAGCCCAAAAGTATTCCAATTTTAAGCAAGTTGGCAGCCCAAACCTATTCCAACTTTCAGCCAGTTGGCAGCCCAAAACAAACGCAGGTCTTTCTAAGAGCTCAACAAAACAATACCAATATATGGATTCGCGACGAATATATCCTTTCTTTTACATCCAAACCGTGGAAGATTATTTACATGCCCGATCAATGTTTTTCAAAAGTATTAAAACTATCTTTTTTTTAAAAGAACTCTCTTTTCTTCTTTCTTTCCAAATAAATCCGAAAATTATGAAAGCAAGTAATATCTTTATGCAATAATTTCATAATGCAATAATTACAATAGTTTTATATTAAAAGACAAGTAAGAAGTATCAAGAACTACTTACATGAACTCCAAGTGCGTGATAAATTAAACTCCAAGACAAAACTCGAAATCATTACACAAATCTGCACTATATGCTTTGGTAAGGCGGCTGGAATGCCTTATGTGAACCCAAGGGGTATGAATGAATCGGATAATATACTAAGGCGTGGGTTTAATATCATAGAGTTATTAATTGTAAATATGAAAATAGGTAGAGGGGAAGAGGACGAATAAATTATTGTTGTTAATTTATTCATCAGGCAAGTATGTACAACGAGTATGTACGTATTCTCCAAAATCTAAAACGGATCAACCGCGCTACTCA
The DNA here is from genome assembly GCA_946800315.1 of Misopates orontium. Lineage (NCBI taxonomy): Eukaryota > Viridiplantae > Streptophyta > Magnoliopsida > Lamiales > Plantaginaceae > Misopates > Misopates orontium. Next base: position 4,115,997 of record OX326946.1, on the reverse strand, counting down.
CGAGACGTTTACAAGAGTTCTGAGAAAGGAAAATTTGGGAAATTACAAAAATTGATTTATTTACCGTAAGTGGGTACATGATTAAATGTTAGTACATTCTAATTTTTACAGCACTTATGGTAGTCTCTAAAACCAACTGTGCTACTCATGACACGTTTACAAGAGTTCTGAGAAAGGAAAAATTGGGAAATTTATAAAATTGATTGCTTTACCATAAGTGGGTACATGATTTGTTATTAAGGAAAAGTAATAAATGTTAGTACACTCTAATTATTACCGCACTTATAGTAGACTCTAAAATGGACCAACCGCGCTACTCACGAGACGTTTACATAAGTTCTGAGAACATTAAAAAAAAATACAAAAATTAAGAAAATGCACCTCAGGCACGACCATAATTCCCGCCTAAATTCCCCACATAACAACTCATCACGGTCTTTGTCTTCCTCAACTGCACATCCCACTCACCAAAGCATCCCTTTCAAAATCCACCAAAATCCTTCCTTGAAAAAACAAAAGATAGGAAAATAACGATTCTTCCCCCCCCCCCCCCCCCCCCATAAAATTCAGCTGAATTCCATCTCATTCTCTGCTTGGACGAGCGCCTCCTCACACTCACAGTATAAAACTAAAGAGCAACCATGACTAACGATAATTCAACCCCCACCAGACTCGAGGTTTATGCTCAATTTTATTTTATTTTTCATTTGGGGCTTCTTTTTTTTTTCCAAATTGGTTTTATGATGTGATTATTTTTTTCAGAGAAAATTTAAAGCAAATGTTGTTTGCTTTTTTCTTGGACTTGGATCCCTCCTCTCATGGAATTATATGCTAACAATTGGTGATTACTACTATAATATTTTCCCGGTGCAGTTCTCTATCTCTCTCTCTCTCTCTCTCTCTCTCTCTCTTTTTTTCTTTAATCTACGGTCTTTAGTTATGTGTATCAAACTTGTTAAGTGAGAAAATTCTGTTTTTTTTTTTTTTTCCGGGAGATCACCAAATTTGCAATAGAATAGATTTTTACATGTGCCATTAATGAAATTTTTCATGGGATATGTATGCTTAGTAGATTTCTGATATTGAATTCAGTAAATTTTTGTCGAACTTGTTAAGTGGACGATGGATTTTTCTGAATGTTTCTCTTGGGAACATAGTTTCTTGATAATATCTACTTATTGTTTTGAAGCATTACATATTAATTGACTATTAGCTTTCCGGATTATCATCCCGCTAGGGTGCTTACCCTTGTTCATCAACTGTTTGCGCTTGGGACTATGTTACTACTTGCTTACAATGAGGCAAGAGTTGATACAAGGAAGCAGAACTTGTTTGGATATTTCCTTTCCTCTTGTACTACCCTTACACTTCTGCTGGTAAAGTTCCATCCAAAACCTTATTTTAATTGATCTTACATTATTTTTTTGCCTCCAACACTGAATGTGATTGATGATAATGTTGCAATTGCAGCTAGATATAAGCACTTCAGGGAAACGAGGGATTGGTAATTATATCGGCCTTTGTGTATTGGTCGCTGCTTTTGGAGTTGCAGATGCAGATGTTCAAGGTGGAATGGTTGGAGATTTGTCCTCTATGTGTCCTGAATTTACCCAAGTAAAGTTCTTTCGAAATTTTGTGTTTCTTATTTCATTATATTAGATTTTAAAATTTGATAAATGTGTTTGGTATTCACCATGAACTTGTAGTCGTTCTTCGCTGGTTTGGCCACATCAGGGGCTCTGACTTCAGGCTTGAGGCTTATCACTAAAGCATCTTTTGACAAACAAGAGAATGGTCTTCGTAAAGGAGTTCGTAAGTACTCTTCTATGATCGTGAGTTAGTTGAAACAACATTACAGACAGGATAGGCTAAGCTCACATGAGGTCCGAGCAATCCCTGCAAGTTAGGACTTATCTTTCATTATACAAACATTAGAGGAGTTTGGTAATTACACCAAATCTCAGGTGATGTATATGTTATTATCCCTTGATAAAGTGTCGAGTCATCATTACTTACTATCTTTCTAATATGCTCCGTTGAGGGAGCAATTTCAATATGAAGGCATTAATGTTACTTGCATTTTTTTTAGTAGCCGTGCTTTTATTAGAGAATAACAATTTCTCTGTTGTGTTTGCTTCCGCAGTCTTGTTCCTGGCCATCTCAGTGTTCTTTCAGTTCATGTGTATTTTCCTTTACGCGTTTCTCTTTCCCAAACTACCTATTGTGAAATACTACCGAAAAAAAGCAGCTACAGAAGGATCCAAAACAGTTTCATCCAATCTTGTTGCTGCTCGTATCCAAACTCGAGACTCTGAAATAGTAAGTCCAGCGAATCGATAATTTTTTTAATGTAGTTTCAAAATTTTAATTTCAAACTTTAAATTTATGTTACTATTAGCAGGTTGAAGCTGAAAATCATCAGAGGCTAAGCTACTTACAGTTGTTTAAGCAGAACTGGGATTATTGTTCAACTATCTTTGTCATATACATACTCACTTTATCAATTTTTCCGGGATTCTTGTACGAAAACACCGGTGAACACCAACTAGGCTCTTGGTGAGTCATTAAAAACAATTTTTCTTCTAAATTATGTAGAATTTTGTCAGTATTTTGATTCTTGAGACCTAGAGATCAACTAGTCTCAAAATTCCTGGTACTTGTATGTATGCAGTCGTCCTCGTAGCAATGTACAACGTGTGGGATCTTATAGCAAGATACCTTCCTGTTATTGAGTGCATTAGAATCAAAAACCGAAAGCTCCTCGTGGCTGCATCACTATCACGTCTCTTGCTCATTCCAGCCTTTTATTTTACTGCAAAGTATGGAGATCAAGGATATATGATTTTTTTGGTATCGTTTCTTGGACTAACAAATGGTCATCTCGCTGTTTGTGTACTTACTGCAGCTCCAAAGGGTTACAAGGTAAATTCGAAATCTGTATGCATCATATGCTTTAGAATTTAGTCATGATTGTTACTTTTTATGACATTAACATGGGCGATTGTTTTTATTTATAGGCACTGGAGCATAATGCGTTGGGTAATTTGTT